>CAMRHE010000669.1:0-666588 GCA_947044405.1 Leptodactylus fallax
GTGCCCCATTACTGTACACCATTTACCTCCAGCTGTTGCAAAGCTACTACTTCATGCAGAGCTTGCTGGGACTAGTAGTTCTGTAACAGTTACAACACACTATTAGAGATCACATCCCTGCACCTGCGCAGACCACACAACAGTAACATCTGGAAATCAGTGGCTGACGGGGCCAGGTCATGTGACCGCGGAGCTTCTGTCCATCGTTTACCAAGAAGCTGTGGCTCCGGTGTGGGGTGTGATGTGCTGCGACAGCAAGAGATAGCACCATGGGCGACATTATCCGGGACTGCCGCCTCTCCATAGTCCTGCTGGTTATGTAACTACTGTGCATGGGCAGCTGTGACCCCCTCGCCCAGATAAGACCGACAAAACCACCATCTTCTGACCTGCCGTAAAGTGAGACACCTGCTGATTGTCATAAAGGATAGATTTCAATTGCTTAAAAGACAATACCTTTACATGAAACTGAAATAGCCTTGGCCAGACTGGATACAGGTGCAACAAACCCTCAGCTATGGGAAGTTTGCAGCCTCTGGTTAGAGACCTGGCTCCGTTTACTGCTATGGGGCCGGCAACCATAGGGGGCCTGGTGGACCTCTGCTGCTTTTATTTTTTTAAATAGGGCATTAACTGCTGGAGTTAGTACTATTTACTTACTGGTACCCAATCCTGCCCACAGCCGCCCCGCTTCCCTTTCAGCCCTCCAGGGAGCCCAGTCCGTCCCATATCACGTTGCTGACACTGAACAGCATCAGGACTTTGCTTACAAGGATGTGATATGGAATGCACGGGGATCAGTAAGTAGGCTGCGGTACTTGGTATTAGTTGACCGAACCTTGCAAGAGCCGTCTCGCGAGATTTGTCTGTCAGTTTCACTCAAAACAAACTGCTATTATTATACTTTGGGGTCTTTTCTGACCCCGTGTATAATGTTCAGATGCTTACTTACCTCTCCTGTGCTCCAACATGAATTACTGCTTTCTTCAGATGGCTTGTGGATCCGGCTGGCGTCATTGGTGCACAATTATGGCGATGTAACCCTCATCTGTACTGTCAGGGGGCGTTCCTTACCACCCAGCAATGACGCTGAGCAGTCAGGCCTGCCCTTCTGACAGTGGAGAGATATCTGTGCCGAAAATAATGGCAATGATATCTCCATAACCCGGGCACGTACCGTCAAAGCTGACAGTGCGCTGAATTCAGCTTTCTAGCGGTATATAATACCGCAGGTGCCAGAGGATGTGAAAGCTCCTCTTTCAGTCATTCTATTCTATGCCTGTGTGTAACCTCTAAAACAGTTGTCCGGCTCCCTCTGTGGACCTGAATGACGGAGAGGCCGGGGCAGATGTGATCCTAGTCTAAGAGTTATCAATTAATTTTAAAATTACAGTTTTTATCTGGCTTCATCATTTACATATATAGCAAGAATCTTTGGAAATATAATAGTGATCATCCTCATAAATATAATGCAAAACTGCAGTAAATACTGACACCATAGCAGAGCAAATATATATGAAATTCTGGTTCAAGTTTTGGATACCATAAGGAATCTGTATTATTGCACACACATACATAAGACAGAACACGTGTACACGCATACACAGAACATGTACACACACACATACAGACACACACAGAACATGTACACACACATATGTACATCCACACATACAGAACATGTACACACACACAGAAGACACAGCACTTACCTGGAGCCGAGTCAGGGATTGATTAGACTGGTCTGCAGCAGCCCCAAGTAATGGATCATCCCCTGCAGTACCAGAGTCCAGGAGGAGGAGGGGGAGGAGTCAGCCTGTGCAGACACTTGGTAAGTGAGAGAGGGAGACAGTCAGCATGCAGTAGCCTAGTGGGTTCCCTCAGGAGTTTGGGGCCCATGTGCTGATTCATAGCTAATGGTGCTGAAGTCAGGAACCCTTAAGTTGTGGGGGCCCTGGGCAATTGCCCAGTTTGTACTGTTATTGTCTTACACAGTGGAGGGCACCTACATGGGCACTGTTACTGTCTTAGGCTTCACTCAGACAACTGCATGTCACCCATGAAACTCGGTCCCAGGCATTGGCTGGATTTACGGGCCTGTATGCCGCAACCCAGTCGGATGAGACCGGAGGATGGGAGTAGTAGTGGCGGATGCTGTGCCACCTAGGGAGGCCGAGCACGCTCCCAAACGGCTCCAGTCCCACTCCTAGGCCGGACAAAGTTGAGGGGGGCCTGCAGCACTTCCGGATGGTGGTGGTAGTAGTTCTTTCCCCCGGGCACTTCCAGTTGAAGAGGAATCTCTCCTACCTGAGCCGGTGTGGTGTTGGTCGGAAGAGCCCTGATGTTAAAGCAGGCATGACTCAGATTCAGTGTTGCAGGTAAACCAAACAGCCGTTTATTAAGGAACTTGAACAAAGAGATAACAGCAGCTTCCAGATGGGGGTAGTAGTCCTGCAGTGTCCTACCCCAGCCTTGGTTCTAGGAGGGCGCCCAAGACAGTATAGGCTCCACAAGATGGCTTCCTCTACTCCACCTTACCTCTCCCAGCTTGCTATACTGGGGATAGAGTTGCAGGAGTCCTGACAGGGATCTGGTTACCTGGGATACTAGGGGCCCGAATGCGACTCTCCTGTCAGGGTCCCTCTCCTGCTCCTCCGGGCATGACCGAAACAAGTCCAGCCACTTGAAAATCTCTACTCTCTAGCTCCTGAGCTGTCTTGAGATGACCTGGGGCTGATGTTATCCCTCCTGAGGCTGTGGTAGCGGCGGTTGGCCTTCAGTCCAGTCTGGTGGCAGGTCAGCTCTGCACACCTTGTCTGGCTTGCTGCATACACTGAACTGCACTTAACCGTCGCCGGGGAGATAATATCTCCTCATAACCCCGCCCAGTGGCCTGAGATAGGCCAGGGCTGAACCCAGTCTGGGTTTGAACACTGCAGGGGGAAACATATAAAGGGAAAGCTGCACAAAAATACACTTAACATAGAACAGAACTTACAGACATAAAACCCAGAGGCACGCAAGAGAAACACATAAAAGCAGTAGCACTCTGGGATGCTGCATGTACACTATATGCCGGAGAAAGGACTTTTAGCATTATAAGTTATCTTTGCTTCTAGGGAGATGAAAACAATGTCAGGCAGACTCAGGGCAGAATTTGGTGACGCTTTTAAGGTAGAATCTGGCTCAAAATCATGGCAAATTCCTCTGTGTGAACATACCCTTACACTGTGGACTGTACAACATAACTCTTATGTGGACACAGATATGGCAGGCACTAGTTAGATGGAGGCTGGAGGGGATGATATGGCGCCATTATTGTGGACTGTTTTTTGCTTCAGCTGGGGAAATTTACCATTCAGGACTTTCATGGGAAAGCCGCATGACAACCCGACATATTTGTTGTTTCACGGCTTCTCGTCTGCGCACAGCTGGCAGTTAGTAGTAATGTACAATTTGTAACCGTTTGGGCATATGTTGTTTTTTTCCTATCCAGAAAGCTGGACCTCTGCCGCCCTCACCTCTGCCCCCTTCCCCTTCATGATCTCGACCCCTTCAAAGTGAAGAAGCCAAAAGAAGAAAATCTGCAATCGGGTGTAAATGTGTATCAGTGAACCATATCCAGGTAAAGACATCACCATGAGGGCAACTGTTGGGTTAGACTATTTAGTATTAACAGGCCCCTGGGGCAGATTACTGTGTCTGGCCTCTAGTTGTTGGTATATCCGTTTAATCTTTTTATGGATACAATGTACAATGTATATATAAATATACAATGTACATTGGCCTGGCCATTAAGAATCATTACACTGTATAAATATGGGACACACCTGGGATATCTCTCACCTGATTGGATGCTGTATGGCGACATCACTATCATTTATGACATCACGGAGCTATATAAGCATGGAACCCACCCACAAGTTCCCCAGACTCCATATTGGATAACTTCCTTCTGGATATTGTCTTGGAGAGCGCTTCTTTTAAGATATTTTTGGGAATTGGGTAATTGGGTATTTGGGGAAAAAAAGGAGGAAGTAGTAGCAGAAGAGATGTCGCCCCTTCTGGGAGAAAGGGGGATGTCAACACTGACAAAAAAGGAAGAGAGAGACTGTTAGTGATGACATAGAAAGGCCTAAAAAGAGAGCTAATGGAAACTCTGTCTCCAAAAAGCATAAACTGGACGAGGATCTGAAGGACAAGATCTCTAGGCTTCAGAAATCCGGGAACCTCTGGAGGCCAAATTTATACCCAAGGTTCTGTAAGGTCAGTCCAGAAACGGAAAATGGAGGAAGAGGAGGATAAGGGTAACAAAAAAATCAAGTGTGAGGAGGATGGAGCAGCCCCAACAACCAGCGCACCATCAACCATCCCCCCTGCTCCTCTAGGTCTGTCCCACCTTCATTTCCTCCAAGAACTTGGAAAAGGGGCATTTGGCAATGTTTTCTTGGCCTCCCTTAAAGCTAAAATTCAACAGTGGCTGTTAAAGCCATGGCCAAAACCAGGCTAGAAATGATACAGAGGGAGAAGAGGGTCCTGCTGAGAGTACAGGACAATCCCTATATATGCCAAATGTATGCAGCCTTCCAGACCCAGACTCATGGCTTCCTCCTCCTAGAATACCTGCCTGGTGGCAACCTGGAACAAAGGCTGGAGTCTGGGGGACCCTTGGATCTAAACACAACAGTTGTCTGCAGTGCCGAAATCATCTGTGGCATACAACATCTGCATAATCTGAGGGTACTCCACCGTGACCTCAAGACGGACAACATCCTGATCGATCACCAGGGCCACATCCGTATATGTGATTTCGGTTTGACTGCAGAAAACATTTTTGGTGCAAAAAACCATATTTGGATTTACTGGGACCCATAATTACATGGCACCAGAAATGCTGGACCGTGACCCATATGGCTTGTCTGCGGACTGGTGGGCATTCGGCGTTATTCTTTTTCGCCTCCTCACAAACACATTTCCATTCTGTGCTGCCGAAAATCAGGAGTTCAGGCTTATTGTTCTGAACCAGGAGCCCAACTACCCTGATTTTCTAATGGTGGAGGCAAAAGATATACTTACCAAATTCCTGTGCAAGGAGCGGCGTATGCGCCTAGGATGGCGAGGAGATGTACGGATGCATCCATTTTATGCTGGAATTGATTGGCAGATGATTGAGAAGAAGACCATCAATCCTCCATTCCTGCCACAGTCAGAGCACAGCAGCGAGTCTACATCAAGCCAGCCCATAGCCTTGTCCTACCTACAAGCCACAGACGGTCAGACCTGCCCACCTGATGCCAAAGCTATGCCAGGCTTCTCATTTGAGCGCCCTGAGTGGCCCTTCTAGGAGGTCAACTGATTATCTGGAGATATAAATTCTTCATCATCCTCACCGCCATCTTCATGGTCACTAAGGTACAGTGCTGTATAATGTATACTATCCTTATGCTTTTGTATTACTTGATGCCATTTTTGTATAATGTTGTGTCTTTTATTGCTGCAGTTGCCCATAGCAACCAATCAGATGTCAGCTTTCTTTTATCGGGGGCAGTTTACAGATTTAAGCGGTGCTCTTGATTGGTTGCTATGGGCAACTGCCCCATGTGCTATTTGCACTGCTCGTATATATAAGGTCCTTGGTTACTGTTACTATGTCCAGAGTGTCCAAAATACTGGGGGACATTTATGAAGACTGGAGTATTCAATGCCAGTCTTCAAACCCTCTATAGTGGCAGAGGGTGCACCTCATTTATAAGGAGGCGCACACCTTTTCATAAATCAGGTGCACCCTCTCTGCAGGACAGCCATGAGCTGGCATACTGGTGTAAATGGTAATAATACTGGTGTAACTTCCATGCTACGCCCCTGTCCATGAAAATGACATTGGTGGCTCAAAAAAAAAAAAAAAAAACCCGCAAATGTTTGCATAAAAAACTAATTGTTGCCCTAATCTCACCCTCACTCCACACAGGACAGGACGCCCTTGTCAGCTGCTCCAGGTATAAAGAAGTCCTTCTCACAGGTCTGTCCACATGGAAACCTCCCCGCCCTGCGGCTAGGAATGGAGTAACACATCCATGACAAGATCAGAGCCGGACTAGTGGACTGGTGAGTGGTGAGACGTCAGGGAATCCCAAGTGTATAACCCGTGGGAGTGACCTATAGCAGACATATGTAGTATAATAGCTGTACAGGTCTGCAATGAGAATGTTTCCATTCACTGACAGCAAGTGGAAGTCTCTAAAAGGGTTAATGCTGATACTTTGTAGAGAGTCTAGACCTGCTGAGACTGGTAATTGCTTGTGTAATGCTTGTATGTGTTCTTATGCCGTTTTCTCTTTTTCAGCATTCCCACCCCCACCGGGACCCTCCTCCGCCTGTTGGAGACATAGCGCTATACCTCATCATTCTGTGCCTCCTCATTTACGTTCCTGCGGAGCCGGGACATTGGACCTATGAGCCTCACCATATGGTGGATATCACCAGAACTCCATGAATTTATGAGGATTGTAATAAATTCATCTGATTTATTTATCCACCACATTTATGTCTTATGGACAACTTATTTCACATGGCCAACTTATCCTAAGATTAACCACATGTAGGTGATTGTTTAGTCCTCCATTGCTCCTCCTGTCTCTGGTCCAACATCTTAGGGGGGACTGTGTAATGCCGGCTATACACACTAGATCAGTGATGGCAAACCTTTTAGAGACCGAGTGCCCAAACTGCAACCCAAAACCCGCTAAATTATCGCAAAGTGCCAACACGGCAATTTAACCTTAAATTAAGCAGGATCTGTTTTATGTTGATCGTGCAATGTTATTACAGCCTGTAATAATATCACATGTCTGCTATAAAACAGATACTGTGTCATATAAATAGTGAAGGGCCCCCATACAGTACAATGTGCTTCGAAGTGGCCCCCAGACAGTATTACATGCTCCAGAATTGCCCCCACTCAGTATTATATGCTCCAGAGGGGCCCCACTAGCATTATATGCTCCAGAGGGGCCCCACTCAGTATTATATGCTTCACAGTGTCCCCCACACAGTATTATATCCTCCACTTTGGCTCCCCACACAGTAGTATATGCTCCACAGTGGGCCCCCACACAGTAGTATATGCTTCACAGTGTCCCCCATATAGTATTTGAAGCATCTAATATTGTATGGGGTACACTGAAGCATCTAATACTGTATGGGGGACACTGAAGCATCTAATACTGTGTGGGGACACTGAAGCATCTAATACTGTGTGGGGGACACTGAAGCATCTAATACTGTATGGGGGACACTGAAGCATCTAATACTGTATGGGGGACACTGAAGCATCTAATACTGTATGGGGGACACTGAAGCATCGGGACACTGAACATCTAATACTGTGTGGGGACACTGAGCATCTGTGCCCCCTATACAGTATTAGATGCTTCAGTGTCCCCCCATAAAGTATTAGATGCTTCAGTGTCTCCCCATACAGTAGTATATGCTCCACAGTAGACCCCACACAGTAGTTTGTTATTTACCCAGTCCCACGAAGAGCTGCAGTCCCACGAAGAGCGTCCTCCTTCTTCTGTTCGCAGGCGCTGATGAATGCCATCATCGCGCCTGCGTCGGGGCAGAGGTCACACTCCGCGGCCTACAGTGACCAGCTTTCAGCTGTATGTACATATGCACATACAGCTGAAAGAAGCGATCCCTCGCTAACCGGGATTCCTATACCGGATTCCCCGTTAGTGAGCGATCATGGCGACGGCGCGCGTGCCAACTGAAAGGGCTCTGCGTGCCCTCTCTGCCACGCGTGCCATAGGTTCGCCATCACGGCACTAGATAGACATGACTGGTCGGGTATGCTGGATATTAGATGGTGTGGGACATTTTCTCACTAGGGGGTATTTCGCTTGAAAAGGTAGAGCACCACTGCTGTAGACAACGCACTTGTACATCTTCTGCTCTATTCAGATGGGGACACAGGACCCCCGTTCTAATGATCTGGAGGGTCCCAGTGATCAGACACTTACCCCCTGTCCTATGGATAACTAGTAAGTAGTGATAGATTGTCATGCAGTAGCTCCCATGTGTGAGCTCCCCCCGATCCTGGTGATGGTTTTTGCAAGAAATTCACCTGTGGCTGTGCGCCCCTTTTTATTGGATAGATTCTGCCTAAGAAGGAACGGAAAACTCCTGGGCCCCAATGCAAGTTCTGTAAAAGGGCCCCAAATACCAGGTGACATTCACAATACTTGTGTCTTCTAATGTGGCTATGAGGCCCCACAGGCACTGGGCCCGGTGTCATTACTACCCCTGCACCCCGTATAGCTACATCCCTGAATATATTATGGGAAATGCTTTTTATCTTAAGGTGAGCCCATTCATCCTACTATTTATATACTTACTGTAGTCATTCCCTTCTTAAAGGGGCTGTCTATAAGGACCAGGTGCATTCAGGGCACTCTCCCCGGTAACACATCATTATTAAAGGGGTTGCTTGGGTAGTTTAATTACCTTAATTCATCCGACAGATTTTGGATGAAGGAACCAGGGGTGCTGAACGCCGGGTCATGTGATTGGTATCAGCCCCCAGGTTGCTCCGCCCTCCTCTCCTGATCTCCCTGTCTATAAGTCAGTTAGCCCACATAGCACGACCTGTGAGATCAGGAGAAGAGGGAGGGGCAGAGCGACCGGGGTCAGGGGATGGTTCTGATCATTTGACCAGGGGTTCGGAACCCCTGGGTCCATCATCAAGAAACCACCAGATAAAATAAGGGGAATTTTAACTCCAGACAACCCCTTTAACTTTTGCTGAAGTGACTCAGAATACTCTAGGCAGCCATAATTCCTTGATTATTTGTGTCAAGCTCCAGTTTCACGTAATGCCGAGGGGGCACTTACTTAGAACATTTTTCAGTGTTTCCCTATAGTAGCTATTGCTACTGGTGAAATGACTGCAGAATTTCCATTGACATATTAATTCCAGAGTCTGTGCCCCATTACTGTACACCATTTGCCTCCAGCTGTTGCAAAGCTACTACTTCATGCAGGGCTTGCTGGGATTAGTAGTTCTGTAACAGTTATAGCACACTATTAGAGATCACATCCCTGCACCTGCGCAGACCACCAACAGTAACATCTAGAAATCAGCGGCTGACGGGGCCAGGTCACGTGACCGCGGAGCTTCTGTACATCGTTTACCAAGAAGCTGTGACTCCGGTGTGGGGTGTGATGTGCTGCGACAGCAAGAGATAGCACCATGGGCGACATTATCCGGGACTGCCGCCTCTCCATAGTCCTGCTGGTTATGTAACTACTGTGCATGGGCAGCTGTGACCCCCTCGCCCAGATAAGACCGACAAAACCACCATCTTCTGACCTGCCGTAAAGTGAGACACCTGCTGATTGTCGTAAAGGATAGATTTCAATTGCTTAAAAGACAATTCATTTACATGAAACTGAAATAGCCTTGGCCAGACTGGATACAGGTGCAACAAACCCTCAGCTATGGGAAGTTTGCAGCCTCTGGTTAGAGACCTGGCTCCGTTTACTGCTATGGGGCCGGCAACCATAGGGGGCCTGGTGGACCTCTGCTGCTTTTTATTTTTTTAAATAGGGCATTAACTGCTGGAGTTAGTACTATTTACTTACTGGTACCCAATCCTGCCCACAGCCGCCCGCCTCCTTTCAGCCCTCCAGGGAGCCCAGTCCGTCCCATATCACGTTGCTGACACTGAACAGCATCAGGACTTTGCTTACAAGGATGTGATATGGAATGCACGGGGATCGAGTAAGTAGGCTGCGGTACTTGGTATTAGTTGACCGAACCTTGCAAGAGCCGTCTCAGCGAGATTGGTCTGTCAGTTTCACTCAAAACAAACTGCTATTATTATACTTTGGGGTCTTTTCTGACCCCGTGTATAATGTTCAGATGCTTACTTACCTCTCCTGTGCTCCAACATGAATTACTGCTTTCTTCAGATGGCTTGTGGATCCGGCTGGCGTCATTGGTGCACAATTATGGCGATGTAACCCTCATCTGTACTGTCAGGGGGCGTTCCTTACCACCCAGCAATACGCTGAGCATCGGCCCTGCCCTTCTGACAGTGGAGAGATATCTGTGCCGAAAATAATGGCAATGATATCTCCTTAACCCGGGCACGTACCGTCAAAGCTGACAGTGCGCTGAATTCAGCTTTCGAGCGGTAGATGCCCCCGCAGGTGCCAGAGGATGTGAAAGCTCCTCACTCAGTCATTCTATTCTATGCCTCTGTGTAACCTCTAAAACAGTAGCGACCGGGCTCCCTCTGTGGACCTGAATGACGGAGAGGCCGGGGCAGATGTGATCCTAGTCTAAGAGTTATCAATTAATTTTAAAAATTACAGTTTTTATCTGGCTTCATCATTTACATATATAGTAAGAATCTTTGGAAATATAATAGTGATCATCCTCATAAATATAATGCAAAACTGCAGTAAATACTGACACCATAGCAGAGCAAATATATATGAAATTCTGGTTCAAGTTTTGGATACCATAAGGAATCTGTATTATTGCACACACATACATAAGACAGAACACGTGTACACGCATACACAGAACATGTACACACACACATACAGACACACACAGAACATGTACACACACATATGTACATCCACACATACAGAACATGTACACACACACAGAGACACAGCACTTACCTGGAGCCGAGTCAGGGATTGATTAGACTGGTCTGCAGCAGCCCCAAGTAATGGATCATCCCCTGCAGTACCAGAGTCCAGGAGGAGGAGGGGGAGGAGTCAGCCTGTGCAGACACTTGGTAAGTGAGAGAGGGGGAGACAGTCAGCATCCAGTAGCCTGGTGGGTTCCCTCAGGGAGTTTGGGGCCCGTGTGCTGATCCATAGCTAATGGTGCTGAAGTCGAAGACCCCTTAGGTTGTGGGGGCCCTGGGCAATTGCCCAGTTTGTACTGTTATTGTCTTACACAGTGGAGGGCACCTACATGGGCACTGTTACTGTCTTAGGCTTCACTCAGACAACTGCATGTCACCCATGAAACTCGGCCCGTGCATTGGCTGGATTTACGGGCCTGCATGCCGCAACCCAGTCGGATGAGACCGGAGGATGGGAGTAGTAGTGGCGGATGCTGTGCCACCTAGCAGGCCGAGCACGCTCCCAAACGGCTCCAGTCCCACTCCTAGGCCGGACAAAGTTGAGGGGTCCTGCAGCACTTCCGGATGGTGGTGGTAGTAGTTCTTTCCCCCGGGGCACTTCCAGTTGAAGAGGAATCTCTCCTACCTGAGCCGGTGTGGTGTTGGTCGAAGAGCCCTGATGTTAAAGCAGGCATGACTCAGGATTCAGTGTTGCAGGTAAACCAAACAGCCGTTTATTAAGGCAACTTGAACAAAAGGACAACAGCAGCTTCCAGATGGGGGTAGTAGTCCTGCAGTGTCCTACCCCAGCCTTGGTTCTAGGAGGGCGCCCAAAGACAGTATAGGCTCCACAAGATGGCTTCCTCTACTCCACCTCTGTACCTCTCCCAGCTTGCTATACTGGGGATAGAGTTACAGGGAGTCCTGACAGGGATCTGGTTACCCCTGGATACTAGGCCCGAATGCGACTCTCCTGTCAGGGTCCTCTCCTGCTCCTCCGGGCACGACACGAAACAAGTCCAGCCACTTGGAAATCTCTACTCTCTAGCTCTGAGCTGTCTTGAGATGAGCCTGGGGCTGATGTTATCCCTCCTGAGGCTGTGGTAGCGGCGGTTGGCCTTCAGTCCAGTCTGGTGGCAGGTCAGCTCTGCACACCTTGTCTGGCTTGCTGCAGACACTGAACTGCACTTCAACCGCCGCCGGGAGATAATATCTCCTCACAACCCCGCCCAGTGGCCTGTGATAGGCCAGGGCTGAACCCAGTCTGGGTTTGAACACTGCAGGGGGAAACATATAAAGGGAAAGCTGCACAAAAATACACTTAACATAGAACAGAACTTACAGACATAAAACCCAGAGGCACGCAAGACAAACACATAAAAGCAGTAGCACTCTGGGATGCTGCATGTACACTATGCCGGAGAAGGACTTTTAGCATTATAGTTATCTTTGCTTCTAGGGGAGATGAAAACAAATGTCAGGGAGACTCAGGGCAGAATTTGGTGACGCTTTTAAGGCAGAATCTGGCTCAAAATCATGGCAAATTCCTCTGTGTGAACATACCCTTACACTGTGGACTGTACAACATAACTCTTATATGGACACAGATATGGCAGGCACTAGTATAGATGGAGGCTGGAGGGGATGATATGGCGCCATTATTGTGGACTGTTTTTTGCTTCACATGGAAATTTACCATTCAGGACTTTCATGGGAAAGCCGCATGACAACCCGACATATTTGTTGTCTCACGGCTTTCGCATGCGCACAGCTGGCAGTTAGTAGTAATGTACAAATTTGTAACCGTTTGGGCATATGTTGTTTTTTTTCCTATCCAGAAAGCTGGACCTCTGCCGCCCTCACCTCTGCCCCCTTCCCCTTCAGGATCTGCGACCCCTTCCAAAGTGAAGAAGCCAAAAGAAGAAAATCTGCAATCGGGTGTAAATGTGTATCAGTGACCATATCC
Organism: Leptodactylus fallax; assembly: GCA_947044405.1. NCBI lineage: Eukaryota > Metazoa > Chordata > Amphibia > Anura > Leptodactylidae > Leptodactylus > Leptodactylus fallax. Next base: position 12,613 of record CAMRHE010000669.1, read on the forward strand.
AGGTAAAGACATCACCATGAGGGCAACTGTTGGGTTAGACTATTTAGTATTAACAGGCCCCTGGGGCAGATTACTGTGTCTGGCCTCTAGTTGTTGGCATATCCGTTTAATCTTTTATGTATACAATGTACAATGTATATATAAATATACAATGTACATTGGCCTGGCCATTAAGAATCATTACACTGTATAAATATGGGACACACCTGGGATATCTCTCACCTGATTGGATGCTGTATGGCGACATCACTATCATTTATGACATCACGGAGCTATATAAGCATGGAACCCACCCACAAGTTCCCAGACTCCATATTGGATAACTTCCTTCTGGATATTGTCTTGGAGAGCGCTTCTTTTAAGATATTTTTGGGGAATTGGGTAATTGGGTATTTGGGGAAAAAAAGGAGGAAGTAGTAGCAGAAGAGATGTCGCCCCCTTCTGGGAGAAAGGGGGATGTCAACACTGACAAAAAAGGAAGAGAGAGACTGTTAGTGATGACATAGAAAGGCCTAAAAAGAGAGCTAATGGAAACTCTGTCTCCAAAAAGCATAAACTGGACGCAGGATCTGAAGGACAAAAGATCTCTAGGCTTCAGAAATCCGGAACCTCTGGAGGCCAAATTTATACCCAAGGTTCTGTAAGGTCAGTCCAGAAACGGAAAATGGAGGAAGAGGAGGATAAGGGTAACAAAAAAATCAAGTGTGAGGAGGATGGGAGCAGCCCCAACAACCAGCGCACCATCAACCATCCCCCCTGCTCCTCTAGGTCTGTCCCACCTTCATTTCCTCCAAGAACTTGGAAAAGGGGCATTTGGCAATGTTTTCTTGGCCTCCTTAAAGCTAAAAAATTCAACAGTGGCTGTTAAAGCCATGGCCAAAACCAGGCTAGAAATGATACAGAGGGGAGAAGAGGGTCCTGCTGAGAGTACAGGACAATCCCTATATATGCCAAATGTATGCAGCCTTCCAGACCCAGACTCATGGCTTCCTCCTCCTAGAATACCTGCCTGGTGGCAACCTGGAACAAAGGCTGGAGTCTGGGGGACCCTTGGATCTGAAACACAACAAAGGTTGTCTGCAGTGCCGAAATCATCTGTGGCATACAACATCTGCATAATCTGAGGGTACTCCACCGTGACCTCAAGACGGACAACATCCTGATCGATCACCAGGGCCACATCCGTATATGTGATTTCGGGTTTGACTGCAGAAAACATTTTTGGTGCAAAAACCATATTTGGATTTACTGGGACCCATAATTACATGGCACCAGAAATGCTGGACCGTGACCCATATGGCTTGTCTGCGGACTGGTGGGCATTCGGCGTTATTCTTTTTCGCCTCCTCACAAACACATTTCCATTCTGGGCGGTCGAAAATCAGGAGTTCAGGCTTATTGTTCTGAACCAGGAGCCCAACTACCCCCGATTTCTCTAATGGTGGAGGCAAAAGATATATCTTACCAAATTCCTGTGCAAGGAGCGGCGTATGCGCCTAGGATGGCGAGGAGATGTACGGGGATGCATCCATTTTATGCTGGAATTGATTGGCAGATGATTGAGAAGAAGACCATCAATCCTCCATTCCTGCCACAGTCAGAGCACAGCAGCGAGTCTACATCAAGCCAGCCCATAGCCTTGTCCTACCTACAAGCCACAGACGGTCAGACCTGCCCACCTGATGCCAAGCTATGCCAGGCTTCTCATTTGAGCGCCCTGAGTGGCCCTTCTAGAGGTCAACTGATTATCTGGAGATATAAATTCTTCATCATCCTCACCGCCATCTTCATGGTCACTAAGGTACAGTGCTGTATAATGTATACTATCCTTATGCTTTTGTATTACTTGATGCCATTTTTGTATAATGTTGTGTCTTTTTATTGCTGCAGTTGCCCATAGCAACCAATCAGATGTCAGCTTTCTTTTATCGGGGGGCAGTTTACAGATTTAAGCGGTGCTCTTGATTGGTTGCTATGGGCAATTGCCCTATGTGCTATTTGCACTGCTCGTATATATAAGGTCCTTGGTTACTGTTACTATGTCCAGAGTGTCCAAAATACTGGGGGACATTTATGAAGACTGGAGTATTCAATGCCAGTCTTCAAACCCCTCTATAGTGGCAGAGGGTGCACCTCATTTATAAGGAGGCGCACACCTTTTCATAAATCAGGTGCACCCTCTCTGCAGGACAGCCATGAGCTGGCATACCGGTGTAAATGGTAATAATACTGGTGTAACTCTCCATGCTACGCCCCTGTCCATGAAAATGACATTGGTGGCTCAAAAAAAAAAAAAAAAAACCCGCAAATGTTTGCATAAAAACTAATTGTTGCCCTAATCTCACCCTCCACTCCACACAGGACAGGACGCCCTTGTCAGCTGCTCCAGGTATAAAGAAGTCCTTCTCACAGGTCTGTCCACACGGAAACCTCCCCGCCCTGCGGCTAGGAATGGAGTAACACATCCATGACAAGATCAGAGCCGGACTAGTGGACTGGTGAGTGGTGAGACGTCAGGGAATCCCAAGTGTATAACCCGTGGAGTGACCTATAGCAGACATATGTAGTATAATAGCTGTACAGGTCTGCAATGAGAATGTTTCCATTCACTGACAGCAAGTGGAAGTCTCTAAAAGGGTTAATGCTGATACTTTGTAGAGAGTCTAGACCTGCTGAGACTGGTAATTGCTTGTGTAATGCTTGTATGTGTTCTTATGCCGTTTTCTCTTTTTCAGCATTCCCACCCCCACCGGGACCCTCCTCCGCCTGTTGGAGACATAGCGCTATACCTCATCATTCTGTGCCTCCTCATTTACGTTCCTGCGGAGCCGGGACATTGGACCTATGAGCCTCACCATACGGTGGATATCACCAGAACTCCATGAATTTATGAGGATTGTAATAAATTCATCTGATTTATTTATCCACCACATTTATGTCTTATGGACAACTTATTTCACATGGCCAACTTATCCTAAGATTAACCACATGTAGGTGATTGTTTAGTCCCTCCATTGCTCCTCCTGTCTCTGGTCCAACATCTTAGGGGGGACTGTGTAATGCCGGCTATACACACTAGATCAGTGATGGCAAACCTTTTAGAGACCGAGTGCCCAAACTGCAACCCAAAACCCGCTAAATTATCGCAAAGTGCCAACACGGCAATTTAACCTTAAATTAAGCAGGATCTGTTTTATGTTGATCGTGCAATGTTATTACAGCCTGTAATAATATCACATGTCTGCTATAAAACAGATACTGTGTCATATAAATAGTGAAGGGCCCCCATACAGTACAATGTGCTTCGAAGTGGCCCCCAGACAGTATTACATGCTCCAGAATTGCCCCCACTCAGTATTATATGCTCCAGAGGGGCCCCACTCAGTATTATATGCTCCAGAGGGGGCCCCACTCAGTATTATATGCTTCAGAGTGTCCCCCACACAGTATTATATCCTCCACTTTGGCTCCCCACACAGTAGTATATGCTCCACAGTGGGCCCCCACAGTAGTATATGCCCCACAGTGTCCCCCACATAGTATTTGAAGCATCTAATATTGTATGGGGAAGACTGAAGCATCTAATACTGTATGGGGGACACTGAAGCATCTAATACTGTGTGGGGACACTGAAGCATCTAATACTGTGTGGGGACACTGAAGCATCTAATACTGTATGGGGGACACTGAAGCATCTAATACTGTATGGGGGACACTGAAGCATCTAATACTGTATGGGGGACACTGAAGCATCTTATACTGTGTGGGGGACACTGAAGCATCTAATACTGTGTGGGGACACTGAGCATCTGTGCCCCCTATACAGTATTAGATGCTTCAGTGTCCCCCAATAAAGGATTAGATGCTTCAGTGTCTCCCCATACAGTAGTATATGCTCCACAGTAGACCCCACACAGTAGTTTGTTATTTACCCAGTCCCACGAAGAGCTGCAGTCCCACGAAGAGCGTCCTCCTTCTTCTGTTCGCAGGCGCTGATGAATGCCATCATCGCGCCTGCGTCGGGGCAAGGTCACACTCCGCGGCCTACAGTGACAGCTTTCAGCTGTATGTACATATGCACATACAGCTGAAAGAAGCGATCGCTCGCTAACCGGGATTCCTATACCGGATTCCCCGTTAGTGAGCGATCATGGCGACGGCGCGCGTGCCAACTGAAAGGGCTCTGCGTGCCCTCTCTGCCACGCGTGCCATAGGTTAGCCATCACGGCACTAGATAGACATGACTGGTCGGGTATGCTGGATATTAGATGGTGTGGGACATTTTCTCACTAGGGGGTATTTCGCTTGAAAAGGTAGAGCACCACTGCTGTAGACAACGCACTTGTACATCTTCTGCTCTATTCAGATGGGGACACAGGACCCCCGTTCTAATGATCTGGAGGGTCCCAGTGATCAGACACTTACCCCCTGTCCTATGGATAACTAGTAAGTAGTGATAGATTGTCATGCAGTAGCTCCCATGTGTGAGCTCCCCCCGATCCTGGTGATGGTTTTTGCAAAATTCACCTGTGGCTGTGCGCCCCTTTTTATTGGATAGATTCTGCCTAAGAAGGAACGGGAAAACTCCTGGGCCCCAATGCAAGTTCTGTAAAAGGGCCCCAAATACCAGGTGACATTCACAATACTTGTGTCTTCTAATGTGGCTATGAGGCCCCACAGGCACTGGGCCCGGTGTCATTACTACCCCTGCACCCCGTATAGCTACATCCCTGAATATATTATGGGAAATGCTTTTATCTTAAGGTGAGCCCATTCATCCTACTATTTATATACTTACTGTAGTCGTTCCCTTCTTAAAGGGGCTGTCTATAAGGACCAGGTGCATTCAGGGCACTCTCCCCGGTAACACATCATTATTAAAGGGGTTGCTTGGGTAGTTTAATTACCTTAATTCATCCGACAGATTTTGGATGAAGGAACCAGGTGCTGAACGCCGGGTCATGTGATTGGTATCAGCCCCCAGGTTGCTCCGCCCCCTCCCTCTCCTGATCTCCCTGTCTATAAGTCAGTTAGCCCACATAGCACGACCTGTGAGATCAGGAGAAGAGGGAGTGGGCAGAGCGACCGGGGTCAGGGGATGGTTCTGATCATTTGACCAGGGGTTCGGAACCCCTGGGTCCATCATCAAGAAACCACCAGATAAAATAAGGGAATTTAACTCCAGACAACCCCTTTAACTTTTGCTGAAGTGATCCAGGGATACTCTAGGCAGCCATAATTCCTTGATTATTTGTGTCAAGCTCCAGTTTCACGTAATGCCGAGGGGGCACTTACTTAGAACATTTTTCAGTGTTTCCCTATAGTAGCTATTGCTACTGGTGAAATGACTGCAGAATTTCCATTGACATATTAATTCCAGAGTCTGTGCCCCATTACTGTACACCATTTGCCTCCAGCTGTTGCAAAGCTACTACTTCATGCAGGGCTTGCTGGGATTAGTAGTTCTGTAACAGTTATAGCACACTATTAGAGATCACATCCCTGCACCTGCGCAGACCACCAACAGTAACATCTAGAAATCAGCGGCTGACGGGGCCAGGTCACGTGACCGCGGAGCTTCTGTACATCGTTTACCAAGAAGCTGTGACTCCCGGTGTGGGGTGTGATGTGCTGCGACAGCAAGCGATAGCACCATGGGCGACATTATCCGGGACTGCCGTTCTCCATAGTCCTGCTGGTTATGTAACTACTGTGCATGGGCAGCTGTGACCTCGCCCAGATAAGACCGACAAAACCACCATCTTCTGACCTGCCGTAAAGTGAGACACCTGCTGATTGTCGTAAAGGATAGATTTCAATTGCTTAAAAGACAATTCATTTACATGAAACTGAAATAGCCTTGGCCAGACTGGATACAGGTGCAACAAACCCTCAGCTATGGGAAGTTTGCAGCCTCTGGTTAGAGACCTGGCTCCGTTTACTGCTATGGGGCCGGTAACCATAGGGGGCCTGGTGGACCTCTGCTGCTTTTATTTTTTTAAAATAGGGCATTAACTGCTGGAGTTAGTACTATTTACTTACTGGTACCCACTCCTGCCCCACAGCCCCGCCCCGCTTCCCCTTTCAGCCCTCCAGGGAGCCCAGTCCGTCCCATATCACGTCGCTGACACTGAACAGCATCAGGACTTTGCTTACAAGGATGTGAATGCACGGGGATCAGTAAGTAGGCTGCGGTACTTGGTATTGGTTGACCGAACCTTGCAAGAGCTGTCTCGCGAGATTTGTCTGTCAGTTTCACTCAAAACAAACTGCTATTATTATACTTTGGGGTCTTTTCTGACCCCGTGTATAATGTTCAGATGCTTACTTACCTCTCTTGTGCTCCAACGTGAATTACTGCTTTCTTCAGATGGCTTGTGGATCCGGCTGGCGCCATTGGTGCACAATTATGGCGACGTAACCCACATCTGTACTGTCAGGGGGGCGTTCCTTACCACCCAGCAATGACGCTGAGCAGTCAGGCCTGCCCTTCTGACAGTGGAGAGATATCTGTGCCGAAACTAATGGCAATGATATCTCCATAACCCGGGCACGTACCGTCAAAGCTGACAGTGCGCTGAATTCAGCTTTCTAGCAGTATATAATACCGCAGGTGCCAGAGGATGTGAAAGCTCCTCTTTCAGTTTTGAAACGGCGGATGACATTCTATTCTACTATTCTATTCTATTCTATTCTTTCTATTCTATTCTATTCTATTCTATGCCTGTGTGCAACCTCTAAAACAGTTGTCAAAGCTCCCTCTGTGGACCTGAATGACGGAGAGACCGGAGCAGATGTAAACCTAGCCTAAGAGTTACTCAATTCATTTTAAAATTTCAGTTTTTATCTGGCTTCATCATTTACATATATAGCAAGAATCTTAGGAAATATAATGGTGATCATCCCGATAAATGTAAACAAAACTGCAGTAAATACTGACACCATAGCAAAGCAATATATATGAAATTCTGGTTCAAGTTTGGATATCATAGGGAATCTGGGGTTACTACACACACACACACACACACACACACACAAGACAGAACATGTGTACACACAGACACACAGGACAGAACATGTGTATATACACACACACACACACACACAGGACAGAACATGTGTACACACACACACACACACGACAGAACATGTGTACACACACACACAAGACAGAACATGTACATACACACACACACAGGACAGAACATGTGTACACACACACACACACACACACACGACAGAACATGTGTACACACACACAAGACAGAACATGTACATACACACACACGACAGAACATGTGTGCACACATACACACACATAAACACACATATGCACACACAGAGAACGTGTACACACAGACACAAGACAGACCATGTGTATACACACACAGAACATTATATACACACACGTACACACACACATCTATCTACACAGACACAAGCAGTACATGTGTCACACATAGACACACACACCTAGCACACACACACCTACCACACACCAACTAGGCACACACACATAGACACACACACCATGTTCTATGGTGATCATATATTTGCTTAGAAAAATGTTCTTCATTGTGTTTTTTTTATTTATTTTGACCTGACAAATCTGAGAACCTAATGATCTATAACATGAATACATTCAATTGTCTGATCTAAAGTGCAACTTAACTCCAGCACTACGTTACAGCGGATACCAAACAAAATAGTATACTATATTCATGAGCCATTATTCAAATGATCTCGAAGAACACCTAACACTTGTTCTCTGCAGTCCATTTAATCCTATACAATTAAAGGCTCCACAACTGTATGCTATGAATTTATGACCTTGATGGATTTTTCTTTCTCAGTCTAACAAAACTTGTCATTATTGATTACTCACTATGAATCTCCCTTAAAGAGATGAATTAGGAAATGTTCTTCCAAGTAGTCACTGTTCATCAGGAAAATGGAATGAAAAGTCAATTTCCTTTTGTCACTATTCATGAGCTTTGTTAAGTCAGGCAAGGACCTCCAACAAGAGCTTTTCAATAGTTCTCTGTTCTTTTTACTGAATTATTTTAATAAAGACTGTTCCTGAGTGGTCAACAGGAGTTATCAGACTGTACAATGTATAGGATTACATATATACAAGTGTGTCTTTGTTTAACTTTTCTATTTTCGGACATGCCCTGATAAGTATTTATTGGTTAATTAAACTTTTGTAAAAAATAAAAAACTGAAAAGTGGGGCGTGCAATATTATTCGGCCCCTTTATTTTCAGTGCAGCAAACTCACTCCAGAAGTTCAGTGAGGATCTCTGAATGATCCAATGTTGTCCTAAATGACTGATGACGGTAAATATAATCCACCTGTGTGTAATCAAGTCTCCGTATAAATGCACATGATCTGTCATAGTCTCAGGGTTCTGTTTAAAGTGCAGAGAGCATCATGAAGACCAAGGAACACACCAGGCAGGTCCGTGATACTGTTGTGGAGAAGTTTAAAGCTGGATTTGGATACAAAAGATTTCCCAAGCTTTAAACATCCCAAGGAGCACTGTGCAAGCGATCATATTGAAATGGAAGGAGTATCAGACCACTGCAAATCTACCAAGACCTGGCCGTTCTCTAAACTTTCATCTCCAAACAAAGGAGAAGACTGATCAGAGATGCAGCCAAAGAGCCCATGATCACTCTGGATGAACTGCAGAGATCTACAGCTGAGGTGGAGAGTCTGTCCATAGGACAACAATCAGTCATTTACTGCACAAATCTGGGTGCTATGGAAGAGTGGCAAGAAGAAAGCCATTTCTCAAAGATATCCATAAAAAGTCTGGTTTAAAGTTTGCCACAAGCCACCTGGGAGACACAAACATGTGGAAGAAGGTGCTCTGGTCAGATGGAAACCAAAATCAACTTTTTGGCCACAATGCAAAACGATATGTTTGGTGTAAAAGCTAACTGGCTCATCACCTAGACACACATCCCCACTGTCAAACATGGTGGTGGCAGCATCATGGTTTGGGCCTGCTTTCTTCAACAGGGACAGGACAGATGGTTAAAATTGATTGGAAGATGGATGAAGCCAAATACTGTACAGGACCATTCTGGAAGAAAACCTGTTGGAGTCTGCAAAAGACCTGAGACTGAATGGGAGGGTTATCTTCCAACAAGACAGTGATCCCAAACATAAAGCAAAATCTACAATGGAATGGTTCACAAATAAACGTATCCAGGTGTTAGAATGGCCAAGTCAAAGTCAGACCTAAATCCAATCGAGAATCTGTGGAAAGAGCTGAAAACTGCTGTTCACAACGCTCTCCATCCAACCTCACTGAGCTCTAGCTGTTTTCCAAGGAGAGAATGAGCCAAGAATTTCAGTCTCTCGATGTGCAAAACTGATAAAGACATACTCCAAGCGACTTGCAGCTGTAATCGCAGCAAAAGGTGGCGCTACAAAGTATTAACTTAAAGGGGGCCGAATAATTTGGCACGCCCACTTTTCAGTTTTTATTTTTTTTACCAAAAAGTTTAAAATATCCAATAAATTTCATTCCACTTCACGATTGTGTCCCACTTGTTGTTGATTCTTCACCAAAAAATTAAAATTTTATATCCTTATGTTTGAAGCCTGAAATGTGGCAAAAGGTTGAAAAGTTCAAAGGGCCGAATACTTTCGCAAGGCACTGTATATTAAACTAAGAATGGCTGCACCTGCCAATGTTAGTGGGAAAGGGGCAACTATATAATCTTTATTTGATGGCCTATTGTAACCGGCATCAGATTGTGAATCCGCTGCGCTACTAAACTGATTTTCTTGGGGCTACCCTAAGGGCGTTATCCAAAAAGACTTACAGGTTTCACCCTTTAACCCCTAACTGGTCTTTGCTGCAGGAGTCCACCAGGCTGCTCTCTCTGTGATGGTTACAGTTTGATAGCAGATTGATAGACAAGACAGGACTGTGGTGTAAAGCACCACGGAAACATGATAAGTGCATAAAACCCAGTTTGTGCAAGAATAAAACCAAGACATACACGATTAAAAAGACTAAAAAATAAGCTGCATCAAACACAAAGAAACAAGAGCAGAAATCGGCAGGTATGCAGAGTTATATTGTAAGAAGCTTGTAGGCTACAGGTACCCAGAATATTGCAGGAAAATCATATGCTGCAAGTATCTGAGGAATGTTGTAGAAAACCCATGGGCCAAACAGAACAGAAACAACAAGACAAACATAAACAAGTTTAAAGAAAAAGACAACGCCGAGCGAGCAGCAGCTCTCACTCTATAGGAATTGACTCAATTTTTCACAACCACACTATCAGGTTCGATTCCCTGTATTATGTAAGCATTTGATTCATTCCTTTTACCTATTCCTAACACAAGGTGGAAAGTATTTATGTAAATTATAACCAGCTCGTCTAGCCCCTCCCAATGGGGGGTGTCTAGCAGGTTATAGCCTTTAAAATCTCAATGGTGTATGTCATGTATATTCTGCCTCATTTACACTTGAAAAAGGAGATTATATATCTCTGAAATCTGCGTTGTATGTTGAGCTAAATAAAGGATTCTACTTAGAAAGCACAGGTTATGCACCTCTATTTTTTGGATCACATCCATTCTCCACTGCAAAGCATAAAAACAAGGCAGACAAAGATACCAGCAATAAAACAGCCTACATCTAAATGCACACATATAAAGGACAGAACATTGAACTAGGAACCAAAACAGGACAGGCAGAGACTAGTGTAGGGAACTGCCATTTCTACTAGTATATAATGTATCTGGCTTCTTTGCCCCTGCAGTTTGGCTTCAGAGACCCCAGGCATTTAGTGCAAGTTTTGTTTTGTAAATACAGTGAGTCAGACACATGTGAGGCAGAGCGGCGGGAAGAGAGATGAGAGAGCAGCTGAGACAGACATGTTATGTCTGGGGAGTCTAAGAGCCACTTGTTCCTCTTTACTTCACAGTATATAGTTAGGTATGTGTTACCCCCTATATACTCACAGGACCTAGCTAGTAACCGTAGTTAGGGATCCATATATATATACAGTTCAGGGCAGTGATAGGTTAGGCTTCCGAAGGCCAACTAGCTAGTTAGAGGCCCGGTGGCACTAGTAGTTTAGCTGGCAGGTTAAGGACTCAGTGTTAGGGTAGTCAGGCCTGCATCTACTGCCGTCACCGTCGCCCTGTTTGCTGCCTGTGAAGAATCTCACCATCATCATCATCTCCTGATCGGCTGTCTGTCATCTCCTGGAAGAATCCGAGGATCCACAGTCATCCACAGGGGCCCCTGCATCTCTTCTGTTGCCTGGAGGTATTGTGCACCGGACTCTTGCTATATATCTATATATATACCCGGGTATATAACCTAAGACGGTTGAGGACTTGCTGGTTGTTGTAGTATTGCTGTGTTCTGAGTATATTGTATGTATGTATTATTACCCTGTTGATTCTTATAAAGCTACTGTTATAACCTTATGTGGTATATGTATGTATTCTTCAGACTGTGAGATTAGTACAGTGATCCTTGTTAAGGCTACTAACTGTACCTCATGGGTAAGTCCCAGGAAGAGATCCTCCCTGTAATACAGAGGCTCTATCCTGGGTGGAGGCACTGATATATTTCATATATGTTCCCACTCTTCCCTTCAGCGAAGGCTTCAGGTCCCATTATACACACAGGTCAGCGCCAGAGTCTGTTGCGGGAGGGATAATACTCATACCCCCCCAAATAGGGCTATGAAAATTGTGGGCGGGGGGGGGGGGGGCACACTACAAAAAAAAAAAAAAAGCATTGGGGAAGAAGCCCGAACAAAAAGGAGGGAAAAAATATTTTAAAAAGAACATACTCTCCAATGCCTGAAGGAATGGTCTTGCTCTGAAGAAGGCAAGCGGCAGCGTATCAGTGAAAGTTTGCGGTCTCCTGCTGCAGAATTGATCCACTTGTACAGAGACTCTCATGAAGGAGTGAGTGCATTGGACTATATACAAGTACTGTCTGATCACTTTGAGCCATACTGTGACCTTGCCCAGATGGTTGCTGATTACCGAATGGTTCGTCAAAAAGAAGGAGAAAATGTCTCTACTTTTATTAACCGTTTACAGCTACTTCTTTCACGTCTGGTGTACCACGCAGCTATATCTACGTCAGAGGTAGACGCTATGAGAACCAGTCAGTTGGTGAGAGGGTTACAACCTCATCATCCTCTTGCTCAAGTACTCAAGGTCTTACTATCTGATAGAGTCCTTCCATTTCCTGACTTAATGAAGTTAGTGAAGAAACAAGAAGCTGACATTAGTTTTAGTACCCCTAAGAAAGCGAAAAGCATCTCTAAAGAAGATGTTGTTCCTAATTCAAACAAGGACAAACCAGCGGAGCGGTCAGAACTTAGACAGTCCGCCACTCCACCCACTGCCACTCAGTGGAGGAAGGATGCTAGAACCTGTTATAAATGTGGTCAGACGGGCCATACTGCCAGACAGTGTACGGAGGACAGTGAGGGATTGGGACACAGTGCTGTCTTCTCTATTCAGAATCAAAGACACCGAAGGAAGGCGGGCCGAGTAAAGACCAGAGGAGCTATCGCGGGCTCCAGGTCCGTTGTCAAAGTCACTGTCAATGGTCATGCCGCTCCTGCCCTGTTTGATACAGGATCTCAAGTGACCCTGATTTATCGCTCGTTCTACCAAAAGTATCTGAGGGATATACCTCTTCAGTCTACAGGACAAATGAAATTGTGGGGGCTTAATTCAGGATCATATCCTGTAGATGGCAGCCTACAAGTAGTTATAGCTGTCCCTGAATTAGAAGATCAGAGTGTCGCTCCCATGAAGATTACGGCTCTTGTCTGTCCTGATACAGGGGATTCTTGTGCAGCTCCTGTGATACTTGGCACTAATTGTCCCGCAGTGCATTATGCTTTTCAGAAGTTTCTTGGAAGAGATTGGAACCCTGCAGCTCAGCCGGTGAATATATCTTCTGATCTTAGAGAACTCTGTGATGCCCTGTCTACTGGCTATCGACATGGAATGGTATATCATATCGGTGAGAGAACCGTGGAAGTTCCTGCCGGCGGGGAGAGAGTTCTGAGAGTAGCCTCCAGCATTGCTCCCGATTTGCTTGAAGGGGGGAGTTATGTCCTTATGGAAACCCCTGAAGAAATGATTAACCAGAATGGCTGGATGGTGATCCCAGAGAGAAAGGACTGGAGAAATAAAGTGGAGTTATCTACCTGTGTGACAGTGAGGAACTGTTCACCGCATCCGATCGTAATTGGACCATACCAGAATGTGGCCCACTGCTACCCTGTGCTTGGAGTAAATCCATACGCTGAAGTGTGCAGGATTCAAATCCGAGATGCAATCCCTAATCTCAATCTTGACTTGAGTGATCCACATTTACCAGAGGCCTGGAATCAGCGACTGACACAGAAGTTGTCTGAATTATCGGAAGTGTTCTCCATGGATGATATGGATGTAGGTTGTGCTAAAAGTGCTCAACACACTTTCCGATTGACCGATTCTACTCCCTTCCGGGAGCGACCACGGAAAGTTGCTCCAAAGGATGTTGATGAGTTAAGACAGACTCTACAGCAAATGAAAGGTCAGGGGATCATTGTGGACAGTAAGAGCCCCTATGCCTCACCTATTGTGGTGGTAAGAAAAAAATCTGGAGCAATTCGCCTATGTGTGGATTACAGAACTCTGAACCGGAGAACCTTACCTGATCAGTATACACTGCCGAGAATTGAAGAAGCTCTGGAAGCTCTGAATGGAAACTGTTGGTTCACAGTGCTGGACCTAAGATCGGGATACTATCAAGTCCCAATGGCACCTGAGGATCCAGGAAAAGACAGCCTTCATATGCCCCTTGGGTTTCTTTCAGTTCACTCGTATGCCGCAAGGTACAAAGGTGCGCCAGCAACGTTCCAAAGGTTGATGGAAAGAGTGTTAGGTGATTTAGTGCCCCGGGAATGCCTTGTATATCTTGATGACATTATTGTGTTTGGAAAGACGCTGGAAGAACATGAAGAACGACTCATGAGAGTACTCCAACGCTTAAAAGAAGAGGGGGCTGAAGTTGTCGGCTGACAAATGCAAATTTTGTAGATCTTCGGTCACTTATGTAGGTCATATTGTTTCTGCTGAAGGAGTTGCTACCAATCCTGGTAAGATTGAAGCTGTGGTGAATTGGCCCCGACCGCAAAATATTACGGAGTTGCAATCTTTCTTGGGGTTTTGTGGATTCTATCGACGATTTGTGGAAGGATATTCAAAAATTGCTCGAGCCCTCCTCGACCTGTTGAAGAGTGATGCAGGAGATCCGGGAAAGAAGAAAGGGTCTTCCAAAAGCCTTTTTGGCGAGAGGTGGACTGCGGATTGTGAAGAAGCATTTAAGTTGTTGAAGAAGAAATTGACAGAAGCTCCCGTTCTGGCTTATGCTGATGCACAGAAGCCATATGTGCTACATGTAGATGCCAGCTTTGAAGGATTAGGTGGCATGCTGCACCAAGAATACCCGGCCGGGTTACGGCCCATAGCTTTCATAAGTCGAAGTCTTTCTCCCAGCGAGAAAAATTATCCAGTACATAAATTGGAGGTTTTGGCGCTCAAGTGGGCCATTGTTGATAAATTACATGACTATTTATACAGAGCCACGTTTGAAGTAAGAACAGACAACAATCCACTGACATACGTTTTGTCAACCGCTAAACTCGACGCTACAGGACATTGCTGGTTGGCAGCTTTATCCAACTACCAATTCACACTCAAGTATAAATCGGGGCCTAAGAACATTGGGGCAGATGCTCTATCAAGACGGCCTGGATTACCTAGTCCGGAAGTAGTGGATGAATGGGAAGAAGTGCCAAGTCCTGGAGTAGGAGCTTTGTGTGCCATGGCTGCTGTAGTTGAAGACCGAGTAGCCTTTTTCTGAAACTCGGCTTATTGACTCTATTGGGGGAGGTCCCGAAGCTGTACCAGACATGTTTGCCTACCCTGCCGCTTTAGGATCCTTTGAGAGTTGTTCTATATCTTCAAAGCGAATGATCTGGAGTCAAAAGACTGATCCTTTAATTGGACCTCTTTATCAAGCAGTGAGTTCTCAAGACAGAGAAATGTTAAAGACATCCCTACCCTCTGAATGCAGTCAACTTCTACGAGATTGGGAGAAGTTTGAAATAGACAATGGCCTACTTTATCGTGTGGTGCTGTATCATGATCACCCTGGAAGGCGCCAACTAGTTATTCCAAGCTGCTTTCAGAAGATGATTTTCCGAAGTCTGCATGATTATCATGGTCATTTGGGACCTGAGAAGACTTATGGCCTAATACAAGACCGATTCTACTGGCCCAAAATGAGAGATACCGTGACTCGTCTGTGTAGGTGCTGTCGCAGATGTTTGCAGAGGAAGACTGTCCCGGTTCGAGCGGCCTTCATGGGACACTTGAAGAGTTCGGGCCCCATGGATCTTGTCTGCATAGACTTCCTTTGTATTGACAACGACTCCAGAGGATTTGGAAATGTATTGGTGGTGACTGATCACTTCACACGATATGCTCAAGCCTTTCCGACTAAGGATCAAAAAGCAGTCACTGTTGCAAGAGTGCTTTGGGAAAAGTATTTTATCCATTATGGCTTACCACACCGGTTGCATTCTGATCAAGGCCGGGATTTTGAGAGTAACCTGATCAAAGAGTTACTTCAGTTGTTGAACATCCGCAAAAGTTGGACGACGCCTTACCATCCAGAGGGAGATGCCCTTCCTGAAAGATTTAACAGGACTTTACTTGATATGCTTGGTACCTTACGAATTGAGGATAAGCGATCCTGGAGTCGAAAAGTGGAGGCTATGGTGCATGCCTATAATAGTACAAGGCACGAGAGCACAGGATATTCACCATACTTTCTGATGTTTGGAAGAGAGCCTAGGCTACCTATTGACATCTTGTTGGGAGTCTCTACCGATGGTATCAGTCATCAAGATCATTACCGATACGTGGCACGTTTGAAAGAAACGCTTAAGAGTGCTTATCAGCTGGCTGAGGAAAATGCGGCCAAAGTGAATGAAGGAAATAAAAGGAGATTTGATCTTCGAGTAAGATACCGAGAATTGAACCCTGGTGACCATGTTCTGCTACGGAATTTGGGAGCATCTGCAAAACATAAGCTGGCTGATCGATGGCGGAGTGAACTCTTTACAGTGGTAGATCGGTTGCCTGGAATACCAGTCTACAAGATAAAAGGACGGGACGGGAGGATCAGGACTTGGCATAGAAATCATTTGTTGCCTGTACCTCAGATTGATGGTATGGATATCTCCAATGATGGCTCGGCCTGCGATTCTCCACAGTCCTTAGCCGATATTCCACCTGACCTTCCTGAAACTCCTGAGAGTGATTGGACTGTGGCTCCTGAAGTTCCTAGATCACCAGTATCTTCTCCTTCAGGGAGACCTATGAACCCTCAAACTCCAGAATTCGTACCTAGATCTGTGTCTACAGATGAGCAGGGATCTAGCTCTCCTACGCCACCAGCACCATCCCCTCCCATGGCAGACAACCCTAGTTTAGGGCCTGGACATGCTAGTTTACCTCAGAGAGAGGTACGGAGAGGAGAGAGAATTAGACACCCTCCACCTATGCTGACATATGATAGTTTGGGGGACCCCAGATTTACTACTCAGCCTCATTTATACCATGCTTGGGTGGGTGCAGTGTCCACTTTGGTCAATATGTTACCAATTTTCGCTCCTGCTGGCATGTATACCTATTAACCTGTTGTGACTCTGTAAATGCAAAAGCAACCATATTGATATTGTCATTGGTAATGTTGACTGTATACTATGACTTTGTATGTCTTTGACGTGACGTAAAGATTTCACCAGAGGGAGAGTGTAGGGAACTGCCATTACTACTAGTATATAATGTATCTGGCTTCTTTGCCCCTGCAGTTTGGCTTCAGAGACCCCAGGCATTCAGTGCAAGTTTTGTTTTGTAAGTACAGTGAGTCAGACACATGTGAGGCAGAGCTGCTGGGGGGGAGAGATGTGAGCAGAGCTGCTGAGACAGACATGTTATGTCTGGGGGAGTCTAAGAGCCACTTGTTCCTCTTTACTTCACAGTATATAGTTAGGTATGTGTTACCCCCTATATACTCACAGGACCTAGCTAGTAACCGTAGTTAGGGATCCATATATATATATAGTTCAGGGCAGTGATAGGTTAAGCTTCCGAAGGCCAACTAGCTAGTTAGAGGCCCGGTGGCACTAGTAGTTTAGCTGGCAGGTTAAGGACTCAGTGTTAGGGTAGTCAGGCCTGCATCTACTGCCGTCACCGTCGCCCTGTTTGCTGCCTGTGAAGAATCTCACCATCATCATTATCTCCTGATCGGCTGTCTGTCATCTCCTGGAAGAATCCGAGGATCCACAGTCATCCACAGGGGCCCCTGCATCTCTTCTGTTGCCTGGAGGTATTGTGCACAGGACTCTTGCTGTATAGCTATATATATATATACCCGGGTATATAACCTAAGACGGTTGAGGACTTGCTGGTTGTTGTAGTATTGCTGTGTTCTGAGTATATTTTATGTATGTATTATTACCCTGTTGATTGTTATAAAGCTACTGTTATAACCTTATGTGGTATCTGTATGTATTCTTCAGACTGTGAGATTAGTACAGTGATCCTTGTTAAGGCTACTAACTGTACTTCATGGGTAAGTCCCAGGAGGAGATCCTCCCTGTAATACAGAGGCTCTATCCTGGGTGGAGGCACTGATATATTTCATATATGTTCCCACTCTTCCCTTCAGCGAAGGCTTCAGGTCCCATTATACACACAGGTCAGCGCCAGAGTCTGTTGCGGGAGGGATAATACTCATACCCCCCCCCCCCCAAATAGGGCTACAATAGAAAGGTAACATACAGGAATCTAGCCGTGTAAGGTCTGTGTACAGCACACGCTCTATACTAGAAAGGTAACATACAGGAATCTAGTCGTGTAAGGTCAATATACAGCACACGCTCTATACTAGAAAGGTAACATACAGGAATCTAGCCGTGTAAGGTCTGTGTACAGCACACGCTCTATACTAGAAAGGTAACATACAGGAATCTAGCCATGTAAGGTCTATATACAGCACACGCTCTATGTAGGAAAAGGTAACGTATAGGAATTTAGTCGTGTAAGGTCTGTGTACAGCACACGCTCTATGCTAGAAAGGTAACATACAGGAATCTAGCTGTGTAAGGTCAATATACAGCACACGCTCTATGCTAGAAAGGTAACATACAGGAATCTAGTCGTGTAAGGTCAATATACAGCACACGCTCTATGCTAGAAAGGTAACATACAGGAATCTAGCCATGTAAGGTCTGTGTACAGCATACGCTCTATACTAGAAAGGTAACACACAGGAATCTAGTCGTGTAAGGTCAATATACAGCACACGTTCTATGCTAGAAAGGTAACACACAGGAATCTAGCTGTGTAAGGTCTGTGTACAGCACATGCTCTATACTAGAAAGGTAACATACAGGAATCTAGCTGTGTAAGATCTACAGTATATACAGCACACGCTCTATGTAGGAAAAGGTAATGCATAGGAATCTAGCCGTGTAAGGTCTGTGTACAGCACACGCTCTATGCTAGAAAGGTAACATACAGGAATCTAGCCGTGTAAGGTCTGTGTACAGCACATGTGTGGCATCCCAGAGCTGGCTATGGCTGGGCTGAGGGTGATCTCTGTGCATTGTATTATTTCCTGTTGCTTCATAGCCTGTGTGACATAGCAGGGGGTCCTGAGTCTCACACAACACAGCGCCACCTAGTGAGCCTCACACATGCATTACACCTCCCATAGGATTGAATAGTAACCAAATGTCCAATGGGAGGACATCGCCTGGGAAAAGGGGAGGAGTCAGCTGATCACTGGGTCCCCATGGTAACACCCCTGCAGGAAGGTCCTGCGTGTGAGGAGTTAGAAGTGTGGAGTGTTAGGAGGAGGAGGTGAGGAGATAAGTGTGATGTCCTGTGAAGAAAGCAGTGAGTTTAGTGCAGGAATCTCAAGTCCTAGACAGGCCCAGGAAGGTTGGAGAGCTGACATACTCCAGCTATTCAGAAGATCCTGTCCCCTGTCTGCCTAGCCATCGCCCTGAAGGAAGTCAAGCATCATTATCTTGTCAGCATGAGACTGTGGAGAGAACATTCTGGAACACGTGCTCCATAGCAAGTATCACAGGATCCAGGGGCCAAGGCCAGACCTGTGGAATATCCTGCCACCCTGACTATTGCACCCCGAAACTCTGAGCTATCAGGACCACATAACGTGAGTGGGGAATATTATGTACTAGTATCATGGTGGGCATCCTCCTATGAGCCAAATAGGAGCCCAGACGCACCTTAGGGCTGTAACACTGAAGTATAAGGGGCTAGGAACACCTTTCATCAAGTCTACCCTGCACCCCCAGGACTTTGCTGTGTCACCAGGCGTACCCCGTTGTTTTGTATTGAAGAAACTGTTTAAGCATTTGTGCCTCCACACCCATGGAAGTAAAAGTTCAACTTTACAACCGTTTCTGTGTCTGACTCTGCACCGACAACATCAGGGCGCCCCAAACACCACCAGTCGGCACAGTATAGGGGAAGCGCCCCGGGGGAACAATCACCACCAACATTTGTGCAGCCCCCTCATCACCGGTACCAGTGGTGGTAACGTGGGACAGCACCAGCGCTGCGCCCTCGTGCCCAGAGACCGTGACAAGTCTGCGCTGTTTGCACCCCGCAATCCCAACTGCAGCGTTACCTTCCATCTGGTCACCGCAAGAAAAACTGGCGTCACGAACAGGATACGGGTGTGTGCCATTTTGAGAAAGTCGCCACGAAAAGTGCGCCAAATTGTCTCCAGAGCATCGGTCTTTATTGTGGACTTTGCTAAGATCAAGTTTATTCCCTGAGAGTGCTTGCCACAAAGAGGGGGATCCCTAAACCCCTGAAGTAAGCCCTAAAGACTGTCCTCTCAGTGTGTTACAGCCCTGGAAGAGTTAAAACGCCCAGGACTTGTTTGCTGCGCCACATCGCTGTGTAAGAACGCCCACAAAGGGTTAACTGTACCTTGCAAAAGTGCGGGAGATTTTTAGCACTGCCCATGAGGCCAGGAGACCCATCTTTCGCCATCTTAGGAGAGCCCAGAATGCTGAGCGCAATGCTCCAGCGCACCCATACAAGAAAGTGAAAGGCGAACGTGCCAGCTGAGACAACGAGTACAGAGATCTTGTCACCTTCTGAAGCAAAAGAGAGACCCCCAACGTTAACTGAGCTTATTTGGGCACCTAAACTACTACCATTTAGCTGTTATCCACCAATTGCTCTAGTGCAAGAGAACCCTTCGACAGATGATTTAATTGATTTCAGTGACTCTGTTCCTGATTCAAATCTCGTTCCACTTAGGCGTTCTGAGCGTACCACAAAAGGCATACCTCCAACACGCTATAGTGATGCCATGGCTGTCCTTGGGTAAAAGAGGTTAACTGTCTCTGCTTCTGTATATATGTTATTCCTGCTCTGATTACATTAATGTTTTTCCTGTGTGTATATACAGTATATATATAATATCTTGCCATGTAATATAGTATTTACATTTATATGCAACAATCCAAGCCATAGTGCCTGGCTCACCGAGCCAAGGAAGTTCTGTTACGCCATTGCGGTATGGACATTCGTGCTAGAGTGCCTACTCTTCCTTACAGAAAGGACTGTTTATTGTTTCTCAGAGAGACTCTCATGATAATGGACACTCACGAAATTTGTGCCAGAGAGCCTCTGGACCCATTTGCACTTTATTCGTATTTATTAACGTTATGTTACATTTCTCACCTTCACCCCAGCCCGTCGCCGAGGTCGGCTCAGTGAAAGAGGGGGAGTATGTGGCATCCCAGAGCTGGCTATGGCTGGGCTGAGGGTGATCTCTGTGCATTGTATTGGCTCACTGAAGTTACTCCTGACCCTCTGGTCTCCTTGGATGGTTTTAAACTCCTTCGGGCAGACAGGACAAGGGAGAGCGGTAAGAGGAAAGGAGGAGGGGCTGGCAATGTTTGTGAATAATAGATGGTGTAATCCTAGGCACATTGTGATTAAGGATCAAACTTGCTGTAAGGACATTGAACTATTAGCTGTGAGCATGAGACCTTTCTACCTACCAAGGGAACTATCACATGTCATCGTGATAGCTGCATATGTCCCCCCCTCTGCGAAAGCTGACGCTGCCTGCGAGGTCCTACAAGCCACGCTGAGCCAGTTACAGTCTCAGCACCCCCAGGCCCTCTTTCTTCTGTCGGGTGATTTCAACCATGCCTCTCCATCATCCACACTGCCCAGTTTCACACAGTATGTAACCTGCCACACAAGAGACAACAAAACACTGGACTTGTTCTTTGCCAACGTGAGGGAGGCATATAACTCATCAGCCCTACCGCCCCTGGGGAGATCGGATCACAACCTAGTACATCTCCAACCTGTGTACAAGCCACTTGTACGTAGAGAACCAGCTGTCACCCGCACAGTGAGGATATGGTCCGAGGAGAGTGATGAGGCTCTGAGGGATTGTTTTGACACAACCGCATGGGAAGTTCTGCAGGATTCTTATGGGGAAGATATAGAAGGACTCACACACTGCATAACGGACTACATTAATTTTTGTGTGGACAACACAGTACCCACAAAAGTGGTGAGGTGCTTCTCCAATAACAAACCATGGATTAACTCTGATATAAAAACACTACTTAAGGAGAAAAAGATGGCATTCAGGACAAGAGATAAGGAGGGGTTGAGGGAAGTACAAAAGGAGCTGAGGCATCAAATCAGGCAGGGAAAATCCAGTTATAAAGAAAAAATGGAAAAGCAAATGGAAAGAAAAGACATAAGGGGGGTCTGGGAGGGGCTTAAGTCAATTTCGGGTCATAAACAGTCTGTCTGCCAGATTGAGGCAGATGTTAACTGGCTTAATGAACTAAACCTATTCTTCAACAGATTTGATCACACACCAGCTCCTCCCACCCCAGTATGTCCTTCAGCTCCCCCCACCACAATGACTTCTCCCCATGCGGCCACTTCCCAACAGACCAGTAAATCCAGAAATCCATCTTTATCTGGCCACAGTCTGACCTTCACACGGGCCCAGGTGAGGAAGGAGATGAAAAAGATCAAGGCGAGGAAAGCCGGAGGGCCAGATGACATCAGTGCAAGGCTAATTAAGACTTGTGGAGACCAGCTGTGTGGTATAATTACATATATGTATAATATGAGCCTGAGGCAGGAAATAGTCCCTGAATTATGGAAATCTTCTTGTGTGGTACCAGTTCCAAAGAAACCCCACCCTATGGACCTCAACGACTACAGACCTGTAGCACTGACATCCCACCTGATGAAGATCTTGGAGAGATTGGTTCTCACACATCTCCGCCCTCTAGTGAGCCCCGCTATGGACCCACTCCAGTTTGCTTACCGGCCGGGCATTGGGGTAGATGATGCCATCATCCATCTTCTGCACAGGGCTCTGTCTCACCTGGAAAAACCAGGGAACACAGTGAGAATAATGTTCTTTGACTTCTCCAGTGCTTTTAACACCATACAGCCCAGGTTATTGAGGGACAAGCTGGGCCTTGCTGGACCACCACCTCTCCAACTGGATCCTAGACTACCTCACAAATCGACCTCAATACGTGAGAGCCCGAGACTGTGTGTCAGGTACCATGATCTGTAATACGGGGGCACCTCAGGGTACGGTTCTCGCCCCTTTCCTCTTCACACTGTACACTGCAGATTTTAGGTGCAACTCATCCAGCTGCTACCTACAGAAGTATTCTGACGACTCTGCAATAGTGGGTCTCATCACAGATGATGATGACAGGGAGTACAGAGAACTGAACCGGGATTTTGTGGACTGGTGCCACCGGAACCACCTGAAGATTAACGCGGGGAAGACCAAGGAGATGGTGGTGGACTTCCACAAAGGCAGAAGCCCTCCTAAACCAGTGGACATCCTGGGGACGGGCATCGAGATTGTGAACACCTATAAGTACCTGGGTTTGCTCCTTAATAATAAGCTGGACTGGGCAGATCATATGGAGGCCCTGTACAGGAAGGGCCACAGCAGGCTCTACCTGCTTAGGAAGCTGAGAGCCTTTGGAATCCGGGGGGCACTTCTTAGAACTTTCTTCAACTCGGTAGTGGCATCAGCCATCTTCTTTGGAGTGGCCTGCTGGGGGAGCAGTATATCAACCAGGGACAGAAATAAACTTGACAAGCTGATTAGAAGGGCCAGCTCTGTCCTGGGGAGCCCACTGGACCCAGTGCAGGTGGTGGGTGACAGAAGGATACTGTCCGTGGTGAGCTCCATGCAGAAGAAGAAGTCCCATCCCATGCATGAGACTGTGATCGCGCTGAGCAGTACTGTCAGTGACCGACTGCTCCACCCTAGGTGTGAGAAGGAGCGCTATCGGAAGTCTTTCCTCCCCACCGCGGTTAGGCTGTACAACCAACACCGACCTAAGCGGAGATCATTACACACAGAGAACTGAAAATATCTCTCTGCCTGTTAAATCCCCCCCCCCCCCCCTGCTACGCCCTATCTGTCTGTCTGCTATCAATGTAATGCCTCTCACCTTGGAATATTCCTGTACATGTTGTATTTGTATTTGTATCTGCTTATCTTTGCTGCTGTAACACACTGAATTTCCCCATTGTGGGACTATTAAAGGACTATTATTATTATTATTATTATTATTATTATTTCCTGTTGCTTCATAGCCTGTGTGACATAGCAGGGGGTCCTGAGTCTCACACAACACAGCGCCACCTAGTGAGCCTCACACATGCATTACACCTCCCATAGGATTGAATAGTAACCAAATGTCCAATGGGAGGACATCTCCTGGGAAAAGGGGAGGAGTCAGCTGATCACTGGGTCCCCATGGTAACACCCCTGCAGGAAGGTCCTGCGTGTGAGGAGTTAGAAGTGTGGAGTGTTAGGAGGAGGAGGTGAGGAGATAAGTGTGATGTCCTGTGAAGAAAGCAGTGAGTTTAGTGCAGGAATCTCAAGTCCTAGACAGGCCCAGGAAGGTTGGAGAGCTGACATACTCCAGCTATTCAGAAGATCCTGTCCCCTGTCTGCCTAGCCATCGCCCTGAAGGAAGTCAAGCATCATTATCTTGTCAGCATGAGACTGTGGAGAGAACATTCTGGAACACGTGCTCCATAGCCAGTATCACAGGATCCAGGGGCCAAGGCCAGACCTGTGGAATATCCTGCCACCCTGACTATTGCACCCCGAAACTCTGAGCTATCAGGACCACATAACGTGAGTGGGGAATATTATGTACTAGTATCATGGTGGGCATCCTCCTATGAGCCAAATAGGAGCCCAGACGCACCTTAGGGCTGTAACACTGAAGTATAAGGGGCTAGGAACACCTTTCACTAAGTCTACCCTGCACCTCAGGACTTTGCTGTGTCACCAGGCGTACCCCGTTGTTTTGTATTGAAGAAACTGTTTAAGCATTTGTGCCTCCACACCCATGGAAGTAAAAGTTCAACTTTACAACCGTTTCTGTGTCTGACTCTGCACCGACAACATCAGGGCGCCCCAAACACCACCAGTCGGCACAGTATAGGGGAAGCGCCCCGGGGGAACAATCACCACCAACATTTGTGCAGCCCCCTCATCACCGGTACCAGTGGTGGTAACGTGGGACAGCACCAGCGCTGCGCCCTCGTGCCCAGAGACCGTGACAAGTCTGCGCTGTTTGCACCCCGCAATCCCAACTGCAGCGTTACCTTCCATCTGGTCACCGCACATGCTCTATACTAGAAAGGTAACATACAGGAATCTAGCTGTGTAAGGTCTATATACAGCACACGCTCTATGTAGGAAAAGGTAACATACAGGAATCTAGTCGTGTAAGGTCAATATACAGCACACGCTCTATACTAGAAAGGTAACATACAGGAATCTAGCCGTGTAAGGTCTGTGTACAGCACACGCTCTATGCTAGAAAGGTAACACACAGGAATCTAGTCGTGTAAGGTCTGTGTACAGCACACGCTCTATGCTAGAAAGGTAACATACAGGAATCTAGCCGTGTAAGGTCTGTGTACAGCACACGCTCTATGCTAGAAAGGTAACATACAGGAATCTAGCCGTGTAAGGTCTGTGTACAGCACACGCTCTATGCTAGAAAGGTAACACACAGGAATCTAGTCGTGTAAGGTCTGTGTACAGCACACGCTCTATGCTAGAAAGGTAGCATACAGGAATCTAGCCGTGTAAGGTCAATATACAGCACACGCTCTATGCTAGAAAGGTAACATACAGGAATCTAGCCGTGTAAGGTCAATATACAGCACACGCTCTATGCTAGAAAGGTAACATACAGGAATCTAGTCGTGTAAGGTCAATATACAGCACACGCTCTATGCTAGAAAGGTAACATACAGGAATCTAGCTATGTAAGGTCTGTGTACAGCACACGCTCTATACTAGAAAGGTAACATACAGGAATCTAGCTGTGTAAGATCTACAGTATATACAGCACACGCTCTATGTAGGAAAAGGTAATGCATAGGAATCTAGCCGTGTAAGGTCTGTGTACAGCACACGCTCTATGCTAGAAAGGTAACATACAGGAATCTAGCCGTGTAAGGTCTGTGTACAGCACATGCTCTATACTAGAAAGGTAACATACAGGAATCTAGCCGTGTAAGGTCTGTGTACAGCACACGCTCTATGCTAGAAAGGTAACATACAGGAATCTAGCCGTGTAAGATCTATATACAGCACACGCTCTATGCTAGAAAGGTAACATACAGGAATCTAGCCGTGTAAGATCTATATACTGCACAC
This sequence comes from Leptodactylus fallax, assembly GCA_947044405.1. Taxonomy (NCBI): domain Eukaryota; kingdom Metazoa; phylum Chordata; class Amphibia; order Anura; family Leptodactylidae; genus Leptodactylus; species Leptodactylus fallax. Next base: position 38,498 of record CAMRHE010000669.1, read on the forward strand.
GCTCTATGCTAGAAAGGTAACATACAGGAATCTAGTCGTGTAAGGTCAATATACAGCACACGCTCTATACTAGAAAGGTAACATACAGGAATCTAGCTGTGTAAGATCTATATACAGCACACGCTCTATACTAGAAAGGTAACATACAGGAATCTAGCCGTGTAAGGTCTGTGTACAGCACACGCTCTATGCTAGAAAGGTAACATACAGGAATCTAGCCGTGTAAGGTCAATATACAGCACACGCTCTATGCTAGAAAGGTAACATACAGGAATCTAGCCGTGTAAGGTCTGTGTACAGCACACGCTCTATGCTAGAAAGGTAACATACAGGAATCTAGCCGTGTAAGGTCAATATACAGCACACGCTCTATGCTAGAAAGGTAACATACAGGAATCTAGTCGTGTAAGGTCAATATACAGCACACGCTCTATACTAGAAAGGTAACATACAGGAATCTAGCTGTGTAAGATCTATATACAGCACACGCTCTATACTAGAAAGGTAACATACAGGAATCTAGCCGTGTAAGGTCTGTATACAGCACACGCTCTATGCTAGAAAGGTAACATACAGGAATCTAGTCGTGTAAGGTCAATATACAGCACACGCTCTATACTAGAAAGGTAGCATACAGGAATCTAGCCGTGTAAGGTCAATATACAGCACACGCTCTATGCTAGAAAGGTAACATACAGGAATCTAGCCGTGTAAGGTCTGTGTACAGCACACGCTCTATGCTAGAAAGGTAACATACAGGAATCTAGCTGTGTAAGATCTACAGTATATACAGCACACGCTCTATGTAGGAAAAGGTAATGCATAGGAATCTAGCCGTGTAAGGTCTGTGTACAGCACACGCTCTATGCTAGAAAGGTAACATACAGGAATCTAGCCGTGTAAGGTCTGTGTACAGCACATGCTCTATACTAGAAAGGTAACATACAGGAATCTAGCCGTGTAAGGTCTGTGTACAGCACACGCTCTATACTAGAAAGGTAACATACAGGAATCTAGCTGTGTAAGATCTATATACAGCACGCGCTCTATACTAGAAAGGTAACATACAGGAATCTAGCTGTGTAAGGTCTATATACAGCACACGCTCTATGTAGGAAAAGGTAACATACAGGAATCTAGTCGTGTAAGGTCAATATACAGCACACGCTCTATACTAGAAAGGTAACATACAGGAATCTAGCCGTGTAAGGTCTGTGTACAGCACACGCTCTATGCTAGAAAGGTAACATACAGGAATCTAGCTGTGTAAGATCTATATACAGCACACGCTTTATGCTAGAAAGGTAACACACAGGAATCTAGCCGTGTAAGGTCTGTGTACAGCACAAGCTTTATGCTAGAAAGGAAGGAAAGACACTGCAGTAACTTGTTTGTGCTATTTGCTATTTTACTGTGAAGTGTCACCATAGTTCACTTGTCTCTGTCTCTAGTAAACTTGTACAGTCAAAAATGCCGCAGTGAAATGGCATCAATGAGGGACTCATCTACTCTGCGGGGTCAGTGATGATCTGTCATTCAGGCTGGCGGCTTCATGTACAAGAGCTCAGTGATATTTTTATTTTCTGCCTTAGGATGGGACTGACCTAAAAACATATTTACTGCTGTTCTGTCAGCCGCGTGTGAGTAGTTTACAGCTCAGAGGACGGTATACAGGACACTGATATGTATTATATACAATGCACTTTAACCTTACATCAGTTTAGATTATGGGAAAAAAAAACACTCAATATAATTCCTGGATCATAAAGAGCATTTATATCTATAACTAGATAAAAAAAAAAAAACAAAAAAAAAACAGCTGAGCAAGAGTCTGGGGCCAAGGGAAAGTGTTTAGTAAATGTTCCCTTTCTATAGAAATCATTTTATTGCTACTTTCAATTTTTTCCCATCCAAATCAATCAAGTAATTTTTTTAAAAAAATCTTAATTTACAAGCAGGGGAACATAATATCATATTGCAAAACATCTCCAAGCATAATAAAATGCATCTTCAAATTCATAGAAGAATGAACAATTCAACCGTCGCCCCACATATTTCACAATATCCCTAATTTTTTTTTTTTAAACTCAAAATTAAAGAGAGAAAACAAAAATAAAAACAGGAAAAAAGAAAACCTCCCAAACCTTCCCTCCATGCCATATATTGCTGTGATATAGTCAAATATTCTGGAAAATTTTGAAATCCCAACTATTTTGTGCAGGTCCTCAGAAAACCATTCTTCTTTCCTCTAAACTTTATTTACAAGCAGGAGAACATCATAACATATTACAAAATATCTTGAAGCATAATACAAGGCATCTGAAATTTGAAGAAGAATATTTCAAATTGACCCATTTTTTTTTTTTTATTTATTTATTTAATTATTAAAAAAAAAGAGAGAGAAAAGAAAAAAAAAAGGAAAAAGAAAATCTTGTATTGCTGTGATACGGTCAGATATTCAGGAAAATTCTGAAATCTCAACCATTGTTCTTCCCTCTATTAGGCCCGGTTCACATCTGCGTTCGGGCCATTCCGTTCCCCTCTCCGCATGAAAGATGCAAGCAGCACTTTTCTCTCCACATTTTTCGTGTGAAACTGAGCGGAAACCACACAGACTCCATTATAGTCTATGAGGTCCACCAGTTTCCTAAGGTAACCACTTTTTTATGTGGATTAGGTTTCCATTCGGGGGGTCCCCAAGCGGACTCCCCGAATGGAAACCCATGCGCAGATGTGAACCGGGCCTAAGAAGCCATCCAGACTTCCATTCAGATCATTTCATTCACCTTTCATTCAAGTAAATGGGAGCTAAGCTTCAATAGTGAGGGAAGGTCATGTATGGAGGTGTCTGCTTCTCACTGCTTATACTGTGCCTATTCAGTGGCCATGACAGTTGTTTGGAGGGAGTCCCTGGTGTCAGACTTCACAATCTGACATTGACAACCAATTGTAAGGATAGGCCATCAATATCAAGCCTCGAAACATTCCTTTTTGATTCATAAAAAAAGAATTACTACAAAATGCAAACATAGCCTCAAATCCTGTATATTTAATCCCCCAACCCTACCCCACAAAATGGATGCAAACAGATGCCCATCCTTTTACATAGAGATCAATGTAAAAAAAAAAAAAAAAAAAAGACCCTTTTCTCCTCGTATACAAAAACATAGTATATCACACTTTTGTTTCTGTCAGAAACTGACCTTTTTTTTTTTTTACATTGATCTCTATGTAATAGGATGGGCTTCTATTTGCAATTTGCAACTTCTATCCAATTTTTTGCATCCGTTAAACGGATATTCCAAACTGATGTAAAAAAACATTATGTGAATGGACCCTTGTTCATAACAAAATAGTTTCTTGATATTAGGGTTTACTATGCCCTCAAATAATTTCCATATTTTCTCAAATAGCTGAAGCATACTAACACGTAGCGAGCTGCATCCAAAAAGTGCTGCTGAAAACACCATAGTGGAAACACATTGCATTTTTTTCTGCAGCGCTTTTCACAGAAAGTCTGCAGAGTTTTCCTCTGTGGTCTCTCTGTCCCTATTATACCTATACGGAAAACTCCAGCGTTTCCGTAGGTATAACTGACATGCTCCGATTTACAAAAACACAGCATGTCAAAAATCACAGCATTTCCACTGCGGATATTTTTCTGCAATGTGTGTATGGGGTTAGCCAGAATCCCATCCACTTTCCAAGTACTGTAAAATGCTGTGGTTTTTGCTACGGCAAATCTGCCGCCACCAAATTGCAGTATTTTCGCAATGTGGGATCCCGGACTAAATGGGTTTTCCATCAGCGCTGCAGCCCCATCGAATGCATAGTGGTGGCATCGGGGAAATTGCAGTGTCGCCCCTATTACTTAAATAGGAATAGACTGCACACGCTCCCCATCCACTACTTAAACTTCTAGCTCCAGGAGGCTGCCCGAACAGTTGATCATTTGGAAAAGCCCTTTAATAATATCTGTTTATGTATCTGTACATATATATATATTTATATACACCATATTTTTCGGACTATAAGACGCACTTTTTCCCCCCAAATTTGGGAGGAAAATGGGGGGTGCGTCTTATAGTCCGAATGTGGGTGTTTTGGCAGGGGGGGCGGAGGAGGGGGGTTGCAGCATCTCCTCACTCCTGCTTCCAGCGTCTTCCTGCAGCGGGAGGAATGGGGCAATGCTGCAGGGCATGGGCTTGGAGCAGCGGGTGTCCAGGTGGTGCGAACTCATCCCAGCATCCGCCGTGCTGTTACGGCGAATGCCGGGTCTGTATAGATAATGGCGGCCGCTCTGCTGCAGAGCGGTCGCCATGGAGACCCGGAGCTAATGCCTGCGATCAGAGTGGATTCTGATCGCGGGCATTACTACCTGTGAACCTACCCCCCCAAATTTAAGAAAATGCCCCTAGGCCCGGCGGCACCTTTTTTCATTGCAGGCCGGCTCCTGTGCGGCGAAATCACAAGAGCCGACCTGTTCCTGTGACAGCCGGGAGCCTAATGAAGGCTCCCAGGCCTGTCATAGGAATATTACTATTGCGGCTGGTCTATGACTAGCCTCACTAATAATGTACAGAATCTCCCATACACTGCAATACTATTGTATTGCTGACTATGGGACTTGCAATAAAATGATTGCAGGTTCAAGCCCCCCTGGGGGGGTAATAAAATAGTAAAAAAAAAAAAAATACAAAAAAATAAAAGTTCTAAATCATCCCCTTTCCCTAGAATACATATAAAAGTAGAAAATTACTGAGAAACACATACACATTAGGTATCCCTGTGTTCGAAAATTCCAGTCTACAAACTTATAAAAATATTGTTGTAGTGGGAAAAGAAAAGTCATAAAAGTGCCGAACTGCTGTTTTTTTCGCTGTTTTGCCTCTGATTTGAATAAAAAGTGATCAAAGCAATTGACATTCCCCAAAATGGTATAACTAAAAATTACACCTGACCCCGCAAAAAAAGATGCCCTATGCATCCCCATACAACGGCAGGGACACCTGTCAATGCGGCCTTGCACCTGTTGCAAAACTACAACTCCCATATGCTATTAAATATTTGACCACATTTTTTGCTTCAAAATTTTTTTTCCCTATTTTCCTCCTCTAAAACCTAGGTGCATCTTATAGTCCGAAAAATACGGTGTGTTATATATATATATATATATATATATATATATATATATATATCCTAATGAAACCTTGTAGACTTTTTCAATATCCAATCCCAAATTGAACCACAAAATCTATAAAACTGGATCTATATGCCTTCAAAAACTCCAGCATCTCTAGCCATATGGTCTAAATTTGTGGCATAGTATACACTGTATACCCCATCTTCCTCAAAATTTTGGGGGCATAGTATGCACTATACACCAGGTTTTGACCTTTTCATGTAGTAATCCTATATATATATATATCTATAGATATATAGATATATATATCTATATATATCTATAGATATATAGATATATATATATATACAGTCATATGAAAAAGTTTGGGCACCCCTATTAATCTTAATCATTTTTAGTTCTAAATATTTGGGTGTTTGCAACAGCCGTTTCAATTTGATATATCTAATAACTTATGGACACAGTAATATTTCAGGATTGAAATGAGGTTTATTGTACTAACAGAAAATGTGCAATATGCATTAAACCAAAATTTGACCGGTGCAAAAATTTGGGTACCCTTATCATTTTATTGATTTGAATACTCTTAACTACTTTTTACTGACTTACTGAAGCACAAAATTGGTTTTGTAACCTCACTGAGCTTTGAACTTCATAGCCAGGTGTATCCAATCATGAGAAAAGGTATTTAAGGTGGCCAATTGCAAGTTGTTCTCCTATTTGAATCTCCTCTGAAGAGTGGCATCATGGGCTCCTCAAAACAACTCTCAAATGATCTGAAAACAAAGATTGTTCAACATAGTTGTTCAGGGGAAGGATACAAAAAGTTGTCTCAGAGATTTAACCTGTCAGTTTCCACTGTGAGGAACATAGTAAGGAAATGGAAGACCACAGGGACAGTTCTTGTTAAGCCCAGAAGTGGCAGGCCAAGAAAAATATCAGAAAGGCAGAGAAGAAGAATGGTGAGAACAGTCAAGGACAATCCACAGACCACCTCCAAAGAGCTGCAGCATCATCTTGCTGCAGATGGTGTCACTGTGCATCGGTCAACAATACAGCACACTTTGCACAAGGAGAAGCTGTATGGGAGAGTGATGCGAAAGAAGCCGTTTCTGAAAGCACGCCACAAACAGAGTCGCCTGAGGTATGCAAAAGCACATTTGGACAAGCCAGCTTCATTTTGGAAGAAGGTCCTGTGGACTGATGAAACAAAGATTGAGTTGTTTGGTCATACAAAAAGGCGTTATGCATGGTGTCAAAAAAACACAGCATTCCAAGAAAAACACTTGCTACCCACTGTAAAATTTGGTGGAGGTTCCATCATGCTTTGGGGCTGTGTGGCCAATGCCGGCACTGGGAATCTTGTTAAAGTTGAGGGTCGCATGGATTCAACTCAGTATCAGCAGATTCTTGAGAATAATGTACAAGAATCAGTGACGAATTTGAAGTTACGCCGGGGATGGATATTTCAGCAAGACAATGATCCAAAACACAGCTCCAAATCTACTCAGGCATTCATGCAGAGGAACAATTACAATGTTCTGGAATGGCCATCCCAGTCCCCAGACCTGAATATCATTGAACATCTGTGGGATAATTTGAAGCGGGCTGTCCATGCTCAGCGACCATCAAACTTAACTGAACTGGAATTGTTTTGTAAAGAGGAATGGTCAAAAATACCTTCATCCAGGATCCAGGAACTGATTAAAAGCTACAGGAAGCGACTAGAGGCTGTTATTTTTGCAAAAGGAGGATCTACTAAATATTAATGTCACTTTTCTGTTGAGGTGCCCATACTTTTGCACCGGTCAAATTTTGGTTTAATGCATATTGCACATTTTCTGTTAGTACAATAAACCTCATTTCAATCCTGAAATATTACTGTGTCCATCAGTTATTAGATATATCAAATTGAAATGGCTGTTGCAAACACCCAAATATTTAGAACTAAAAATGATTAAGATTAATAGGGGTGCCCAAACTTTTTCATATGACTGTATATACATTTTTTTCTTTCAAAGCATTCTGTAACATGTTTTATTAAGATATTGCTGTTTAGGGTTTTGTTCTCTGTGAGACAAATTGTAGATTTTTTAAATTTTTTATTTTTTTTTTTTTTTTTTGCAGTACAAGAAAGTCATTGCTTATAAAATGGCGAAATACTGTAGACTGAAAATGCAACTTCAACCCTATTTGCCAAAATAACTTTATTGTGCACGTTGTTCCAAGTTATAAAATGTATTTCATTATTTTTCCCATTTTCAAATTTCTACTTTCAATATCATTAAAAAAAAAAAAGAAAAAACAAAGCAAATATTTTGAATATATTTAGGTATTTTATATTTATTAATTTAATTTTTTGTTAAGTTGACTTTAGTATTTCATTTCTCCTGTAAAAATTCTATATGTTTTTTTTTAACTAATTTTTATCCATAAATAACATGCATGCTAAAATGTTGTAAAATAAATAGTTCAGTAAGTGAACAAGGTCATTCTGCTCTATAGATTAGGATGTTATCAATTTATAATCTATCTTTAACTATATATACAGTAACTAACCTATGATGGATTGAATTTAAAAGTTCTAACAAGAAAATTTTCTATTACTAATGATAAAAAAATTAAAATGTTAGAACTTTTTTGTAAGTAAAACAATTTATTTTATTGTTTTTTTTTTTTATTCACATAATGTACAGATATAGAAAACTTTATCTTGACATTAACACATCCCATGCCATACACCATTAAATATCAAGTTAGATTTGGCTGAATCATGGCACTCTCTGTAATGTATTAAAAGTTAGTTATAAGTTTATTACATCTACATATCATAATAGTATATTACATGCCATAGTTGATGCTAAACTTTCTGTAAAGTTATATTTATAGACAATTAAACTAAATATATAAAAAAATAAGACAAATAATAATAATTAAAATATTGTAGAGATTATTTAGTTTTTAATGAAGCTTGTAAACTTCTTCTTTGAGGCAATGTTTATTGCTAGTATTATGTCTGTGTGCTTGAAAAAAAAAACTTCTCTGTGAACATTTCAGTCATTCCTATTAGTGAAATGTCTGATTAATGACATATGTATTGTGTGTACACATTCCTAACAAAGGGAAATTCTGTATTTCCCAAAATATATATCTTTTTAGATTCTTTGCAATTTTGTACATAAACAATGGAGACCAAGTTAGCTCAGTAGTATTTACGGACCCTTTTTAGTGCTTCCTTTACTTTTTTTTTATCTATCTAGCTATCTATCTTTACTTAATATCTATCTTTATCTAATATCTATCTATCTATCTATCTAATCTATTTATCTATCTATCTTTACTTAATATCTGTCTCTCACATATTTATCTATCTTAATCTAATATTATCTATCTATCTATCTATCTATCTATCTATCTCTGTTTTAATCTAATATCTATCTATCTATCTATCTTTACTTAATATCTATCTTTATCTAATATCTATTTATCTATCATCTATCTAATCTATCTCTCTAACATTGTCTATCTATCATTGTCTCTCTATCTATCATAATACGTTTATATACTGTATAAAACATAAATGCATTACAAAACAAACAATTTGCAGTATTAATATCTTTGTATTTATTTTTATAGCATTTTATATGTAAAAATATCGCAAAGTATATGAAAATTATATTAAATAAAGATATATACAGTATGCTAATGTTTACTTTAGTAAATAATGTACTTTCAAGATGGATAGAAAGATATTTAGATAGATAGATAGATAGATTGATATTGTTTGGATAAATGTAATCCTAAAAGGTATTCTTTCTTGATGAACATGTTTCCACTTACTGATACTGGGGCAGCAGCCATCTGGCATTGACTACAGGTCTTTACAACGCTGACATCTATTGGTCAAAAAGTATATATCAGCTAGCTGTTAGGAAAACTTCTAAAAGCAGACTGCATGGATATACATTTACCCCTTTTGTTTTGATCCCCCTTCCCTGGACTGAAAAAGACCAAGACACATTTTTCACTTTTTCACTTTTATCTGGGCGGGTAACGGCCACAGCTTTAATTTTCTTATCAAAACATGTCTGAATAACCAACAACTTAAATTCTCTGAACTGGAGAGGTGGGCCCGGCCCCGGCTTCAGGGGGGTCCATCAAACTCCCGGGCCGCCCCTTATCTCCTTCGGACCACCGCGCACCAGCTGTGACTTGTCATCAAATAACGAGAATGAAGTGTAAAAGAAGGAAACAGTGAAAACACCGACCATGCGACTGACCTGCTAGGCCATATCCCTTAACTTTTTTTTTTTTTGAAGTTAGGGAGGGTGAGAAACGCTTCAGGCAGCCAGAAAGAGGCCGGAGAGGCTGACTGCACCATCCTATAAGGGGCCGGGCCGTACCAAGTATCAGCCCGCCCTGTTCCACAGAGGAGTGCACGCTGACATCATCAGGAAGGACCACTTCGCTAGAAGATAGGTAATCTAACCTAAACCCAGGCTATCAGCAAAAAAGGAGAGGGATGGAAAAGGGATACCTAACACCCTATTCACATAACCTCCCCATACAGTCCCGGGTATCCTCCTAACCGCTGCGGTGACTGTCCAGGAAGGCAAATCTTTCAGATAGTTGAGTACACTATAAAAAAACCTCTGTAGGCACACAATTTGGGGCAGATTCATTATGCCTTGTTCATCAGTTTTTGAAAACAGTCAGGAGTGTGAGAGGTCTGGAAAGGAGATTGAACTTCCTGTCCCTGAGTTCCCATCATTGCACATACAATGGCCAATGGCAAGCACTGTATTGCTTCTAATGTAAACTTTTTTCTTTCAAAGCCAGTGACAGCTTCAGCCACAACTATTCTATGTGTTCTGTACATGTCAGTCCATTTTTGCACATTTTGCTTGCCTATATAGCGCCAACATATTCTGCAATGCTTTACTGGTCCCATATAGGGCTCACAATCTACATTCCCTATCAGTATGTCTTCGGAGTGTGGGAGGAAACCAAAGTATCCAGAGGAAATCCACGCAAACACGGGAAGAACATTCAAGCTCCTTGCAGATGTCCTTGGCTGGATTTGAACCCAGGACTCCAGCGCTGCAAGGCAACAATGTAACCACTGAGCCACTGACATTACCATTACTCCTATCTATAGCATCACATGTATGAAGACTATGGCACCATGTGGCAAAGCTATGCGCACAGTTTTGTTGCATTGTCTCACACTTTTAACACATATAATGATATAGTCATAATTATAACTCCAATATATAATGTGTATTGCATTGAAATTGGATAATATTGCAGACAGTATGGTGCATTGTTTGCATAGTCGGCAGGGGCTTAACTTGAGGGGATGCAGCGGGTGCACCCAGGCCCTGGAGCCTTAGGGGACCTATAAGGTGTCTCCTCTCAGAATGGGGACATGCTACAGATTTTGCACTGGGGCCCAAGAGCTTCATGTTATGCCTCCCCATTTTAGGGCTCACACAGTAGAGAAGAGCAAAGCCCCACTCTCACTTCCTTACTTATATTGTCATTCCTTCACTCCTCAACTGCACTGTCCAGAAACTTGCACATCTTCGTAGGAGCCATAAAGGGTTATATACTTAGGATAGGCCATCAATATCAGATTTGTAATGTTTACATCCTGAGAGCCGTGCTACTCACTCACCATACAAGGTGTAGTGGTGGCTTTAGGTACTGCATCGCTGTCACATTGCAGTCTATATGTCTACACTCCATGATATAGACACAGTCACTGCCTTCTATAACACCACAATGATATTAGCTCTCGACTCTCACCCATACTAAAAGTTGACAAATCAATGGTCAGCCCTGATGCACTATTCTGCAAAAACACACGGAAAGCTACCAGTTTGCAGAAAATCCATTCCAAGAAAGACTTTATTATACAGTATATAAAGACGCAGATCTCAAAGTCATATCTGCACCAAGTTCTGCTGATCAGGACAACGTCACTACTCTGATCAATTCTCTATCTGACAACCCTAAGCAGATATTTAACACTTTTAACTCCGCGCACCACCTCCTGTGACCTCGCCAATATCTCTCATCTATTTCATCTGAGGACTTTGATCAACAACATCAGAGAAAGCTTTAATGTACAATTCCCCGAACCCCTACATAATGGCTCGGAGCTCTTCTTCCATAATCTCCTCCTCTACCATAACTAATGAAAATCTTTCTCCAAATCACACCTCACAACCTAGGCACTAGGTCATTCTATCACCCTGTCTATTCTACCTGATCCACAGTCATACTACTGTGTTTATCCCTGTCCTATCCAAACCACTTTAACCTATCAGTAGCCAAAGACAAATTCTACACGTCCTATAAATGCGCAACCATCACACCTATGCTCAAAAAGCCATGTCTGTCTAGCTGTTGCCCCATGTCTAGAGATGACTGAACTGATTTGTTTAGAACTGCATTTGACCCCATGAAACATTTAGGCTAAGGCACCATGTGGCGACCCACAGCAAAAAAAAGCGCTGCGGGGAAAAAACGTGGCGGCAATGCATCATGGTTCTTCCCACAGTGCTTTGCACAGAAAGTTCGCAGAGGTTTCTGGTTCAATTATACCTATTGGGAAACCGCCGGTGTTTCCGTAGGTATAATTGACATGCTGAGATTTCCAAAACCGCGGCAGTTTTGGAAATCACAGCGTGTCCTCTGCGTGTGTTTAACCGCAAAGTGGGAATGGGATTCGCTAGAATCCCATCCACTTTGCTGTGACTGTAAAATGTCGTGTTTTTTTCTGCAATGTTTCCACCGTGGGCAAACTGTGGTATTTATGCCATGTGGGGTCCCAGTCTTAAGGTTTGAAGTCCACGAAACACTATCATAGTCTGCCTGGAGCTAATGCTTCATTCCCTTGTACGTCCTCATGGGCATATTCTGACATCCATATTTTGTTGTATTTCTGTGTATGTACATGCATAAGGCGTCTGATATTGCAGGGCCAGATGTACTTTTTATTTATACCAATTTGGGGAATGTCTATTGCTTTGATTGCTTTTTATCCAAATTTTTATGGGAGGCGAAACAGCAGAAAAATGTCAGTTTGGTTCGTTTTGATATTTTTTCCCCTTATGGAGTTCACTGTATGGGAAATATTTTTTTTATACATTTGTAGACTGGGCATTTTTGGACACAGGGATACCTAATGTGTATGTGTTTCACTTTATTTCTTTACTTTTATATGTATTCTAGGTAAAGGGGGGTGATTTGAATCCACTACAAAATGGAGGCGACCATGTGATGCTGGGAAAATGGCGGGCACTGATTGCGAGCATTGCAGCTAGGTCTCCGTTGTATATTATAGTGTCGACCACTCAGCTCCTGTGTGGCCGCCATATTTAAATAACCAGCATTTGCTGTACTATTAAGGCAGATGTTGGGAGAGCGTTAAAGATTTTCTCCATGCATCTTAGTGGTGAAATCTTTTGTCTTGATCAGTTGACAGTGTATGCGACGTTAAATGCAGGAACTTTTGATAGTCTAGCACTTGTCAGAAACCCAGCCATGATTCCGGTATTACGGCCAAGTTATCTTTTTGTGCATATGTGATCTCTGCCTGCTTTTGAGTGCCACAATATAGAAATCATGGCTCAGTTTCTACAAGTACTAGACCATAGAAAGTTCCTGCATTCATGGTATCCATTGGCAACACAAAACCGTATCTAAACCTTCTCCCATGGATCCACTTCCATAGCCAATCCAACTGTCCTCCAACCTTCAAACCCAACCAGAAACCCAACTCTTGAGGAAAACATACAGCCTACAACAACCCTACAGGACATTACCATAGAAACTTCTGTCTGGGCCTACTGCCTCATTCTTCATTCCCCATTCTTTGCTCCCTTTGTTCTAATTGGTCATGTTTATTGTGCTCAATTTTTGCCTGTGAACCTTTTCTCGCATAACACCTTGGAATTAATGGCGAATAATAAAAACGTAGAAGCATTGGGAAACACTGTTCTGAGCCCGCAGATTTTCTTCACTCATATAATGTGCATCTGTAATCTAAAAAACCAAAGACTAAAAAATATTTTAGCTTCCAGATGGTACACATTAACATTATGTCTCACTTCATATCCTGACGCCTACTACATCCATAGGCAGCATCTATGCAAATTTAGCAGTACCTAAGAGAGGACTGAGAAATTAGAACTACAACAAAACCCTACAGTTCCACTGAAGAGCGCTAGATGGCAGAGGAACCTTTCATTTCAACTCTTCTTATTGCACAATATAAATTTATTATAATATTATTCTATTGTAACATGTACCGTATGTTAAATATATAGGCTAAGAGTAGAGGAATAGAGGAATAGAAAGAACTGGGAGAGATCTGAGGGGGTGAAAACACCATGTTTTAGGAAAACTAAACACTAGAAATACAGAATCGATAGAAGTATATGGCATATAGTATATGAAGTATATGTAGTGGATTTACAGTCCACAAATACTGATCCACAATCCACACAAAAACATATCCTCATTGCATGACTATGTCATCCGTAATCACAGTCTGTGCCGCAAATGCAGCCAAAAATAGGACACGCTTCATAATTCTTGGACCTTGAATGCGGCACGGACACACAGACGCAAAAATTGGCCTATAAGTAAGAATTTAGAGAAGAGGCAAGTGTCAAATTTAACAATTTCTGCAACTTCTCCAGATTTTAGGTGTTTCTTGTCAATAGGGGCACAAAGACAGAAAATACTGTAAAATTCACTATCGTGTCTTTAGAATGTTAAACATCTGATTAAATGTTTTTAGATCATTTAATCAGATGTTTCTATGGTTACTGAAGAACAATTCTGAGCATTTCATAAGTTTTATAATTTTTATTGACAAAAAAAAAAAAAAATCAAATTTCTGCAAAGACTCAATATTTCCATTATTGACCCTTTACTACAATTCGCCCCGGCATGCTGGATATCAGCTCCTGGGCCAGATCCTGACTGGTGACAACCCATTCTTGTGCAACCAGTGCTTGGAGTTCATCACAATGTCTCTGTTTTGTTTTTCGGGTTTTTTTTGGCCACCCTCTTTCTGAGGATTGACCACAGGTTCTCAATGGGATTGAGATCTGGGGAGTTTCTTAGCGAACCCAAGCTTTCAAACTTAGATATCAATTTTGACTTGTTACACAGTGCTCCATCATGCTGGATAAACATTGTTCATCACCAGATGTCTCCCGGATGGTTGGGAGAAGATACTCTTTGAAGATGTTCAGTTACCATATTTCACTCTTGACTGTGTTCTTAGGCAAAACTGAGTGAGCCCACTTTCCTGGATGAAAAGCAACCCCGCACATGAATGGAGGAGGCTTTACTGCCGCCATGACACAGGACCTTTTCCTCTCTGGACAATCATTCTTCTAGATGTCCCAAACAGTCTGAAGGGGGCATCATCAAAGAAAATAACGCAACCCCAATCCTCTGCAGTTCAATCCCTGTACTTCCTGAAGAATGTCAGCCTGTCCTTGATGTTTTTCTTGGAGAGAAATAGCTTCTTGGCTGTCCTTCCTTCAAAAGTCTTCGCCTTACTGTGCGTGCAGATGCATTGACACCTGTCTGCAACTCCTGAGTAAGCTCTGCAATGATGTTGAACGGATCACGTAGCTGAATCCTCTTTAGGAGACAGTCTTGGCACTTGTTAATACCTAAACATCCTCCAAGAGAAACTTCTCCGAACCATTTAGGAACAATTTGGTGATAAACAATGCTTTTTCCAGCATAATGGAGCATCATGTCACAAGGCAGTGAACAAAACTGCAATTTGAAATTTTTTTTATCCATGGTCAGGAAATTCTCCAGATCTCCTGTGGTCAATCCTCAAAAAGCGGGTGTACAAACAAAAACACATAAATAAACTCCAAGCACTCAATGTGTTGGCTTGAATGGATTGTCATCATTCAGGATTTGGCTGATATCCAGCTTGCCAGGGAGAATTCTAGATGTGCAGATAAATAAGGATCAACAATGGAAATATTGGGGCAGATTTATTATGTCCACCAGTTGTTTTGCACAATTGGGACTTTTTAAAACTTTTGCCGCCTTCACCATTTTCTCGAAATTTACGCTGGAAATGTAAGACACACAGCCCGGCGAGGGTACACCTCGTTTATAAGGAGACGCATTATCATATAAGAGGCATACCCTCTGATGGCTCTGGGGTCATGAAGACTGGCATGAGTAACGCTATTCTTCATAAATCTGGCCCAATTAGTCTTTGGATAAACTTGATTGGTTTGTCAATAAAGGTGTAAAAACTTATGAAATTCTTATAATTGTACTTCAGTAACCATAGAAACATCAGGCTAAAAGATCTAAAAACACTAAAACAGCAAACTTTGTGAAAACCAAGATTTGTGTCTATAGCTATACAACTGCCACAAGGGATGAGGCCAACTTGTGGATCCTTGAACTTCAACTTGCTTGGCACTGGCTAAAGTGATGATTCTAAGCAATCTCTCCATGGTTCGTCCTTCACTAGAGATGGGCTGATTTGGGCTGAAAATGTTTTTTTGGGGGCTGAATCGAATATGCCTTGAAAAATTGAAGAGATCCCAAATATATATATATATATATATATATATATATATATATATATTACCTGGAGGCAGGTAAGGAGCGGGAAACCATTACTCACCTATCCAAGGCTCTGGGTGGCAATACATGCTCTAGGGTCATCATGCTCTCCCCAAATTACCACTGTGGCCAATCACAAGCCTCAATAGTGACATGGGGAATTCATGAGAAGTTGGAGATGGGAACAACATAGAAGAGGACCAGACAAGGCTTAGGACAGCTGATGGGTAAGTAATGTTTTTATTGACTGAATGAAAAAAAAATTTCAGATTCACTAGAATTTTTGGGAAATTTGTATTGTTAGGAATCAATTCACTCATCTGTATCCTCCCCGCCTTAATCTACAAACAGATTGGGATTGCAGTGAAGTCACCCATTGGCAGCAGATAAACCATAGTGCTAGGACGTCTGGAGCAGATCAGAGGCAAATCCACAAACTAAGCCAGGGGCTAAAGATGAGCGAATCGAAGCTGCAGAAGTGGAATTCAATCCGAATTTCAGGAAGTCTTTGATTCGCATGGAATCCGGATTTCCTGATGCTTCGCGGTAACGAATATTTAGTAAGGACCTTTGTGACATCAGACGGCCACATGATATTCTCTAGTGATGTGATTGGGTAGGCGTGTCTTTGCTTGGTAGCAGATCCTTCCACATGAATAAAAGTTGTCCTTGCTGGAGAGAGAGAGAGAGAGAGAGAGAGAGATGACCGCGGCATCCAGGGGCTTCCGCCATTTTGCCCCCCACCCCGACTCTTTGCAGACAGGAAATAGCTGTTTATTCGCCACGAATTAATTTGGATCGAAGAGAATTGTATCGGAATAGTTGCCAAATCGAATTTTTGAACCAGGGGCCATCACCAGGAGGGCGATGTAAAGCCAGCTATCTCCGTAGAATGTATCTAATCCATGTATCACCAGGACCAATTTTATCACAGTAGTCTGGTTTATATGACAACCTGATACACCTGAAAACAGAGGGGCATGAACGTGACATTGTCACTGGATCAGAAAAAGGTGACAACATACCAGATGGCCTCATCTTTCCCCTGATGCGAAGATTGGCCACGCGTCTACATACTTACTGTATACAAATATCACATTAGGTGATGAGCGTAATACCCACTTACTGCACGTTGTGTAATGGTAGAAGAGCAATTTAATTTGCTTGGTTAAAGGGATTTCCAGTTTCCATTTTTAAAGGCTGTTTTGCATCCGTTCTGTATCTGTCAATTTTTACTACATCCATTTTAAAAAAGTATGAATTTTTTTTTTTTTTTTTTTTTTTTTTAATTTGACTAATTCTATTGATCCGTTTTTAACAACCATCACTTGGATGCAAATCCGTTTTGAAGGAAGTTAGAAACAGACCCATTGACTTCAATGGGAAAGAGGTGGCTATCAAAACGGACAAGAATGGAACATGTTTTTTTAACAGACTTTTTTTCTGCCAATGGACATGTGTACATACTCATTCACTCTCATTGTTATAAAACAGTTGTTTGGATAAGGCCTTTTATTTTTGTTATTTCCTTCCTCCAATTTTTTGCCATCTGGAAGACCCCTTAAAGAGAGTCTACCACCTGCTCCAAGCAGATCCAACTGCTACCGCTGTGTTACAAAGCACGTTACATTGATAAACACCATACCTATGTTGTGTATGTAACTTTTGTAGATTTGGAGAAAAATCTTAAAGTCTTATGCAAATGAGGCATATGGTGGACTGGGGGCGGACCCTAAACTTTCTGTCGAATTGCTTTTGTCACTCATACCTTTACCATCTCCAGTCTGTAACACCCTATGTGGTAAGAGTTGATCTTCCCAGTGCTATGACATCACAACAGTGCTCCCTGGACCGAAGGCCCGCCCTCAGTGCACCAAATGCTTCATTTGCATAAGACTTCAAAATTGTTTTTTCTACCAAAGTGACATATATAACTTTCAGAACAGAAAATCCCAGTGTCTGACGACTATATCACCTTAACAATCCAGAAGATGTTTTCTTTGTATAATTTCTCCTTTGATATAATACATGTAATAATTATCAGAACCTTTAATGATTTTTCCCGCTTTCTCTGCGTCATCTATCCTCCCTAGTCCACACCCTGATATTCCGGATCCTTCTAACCAACCTACCATGATGTTACATGACAGATAAAGCTAAGTCGCTCCTCATTACTCCCTGTAAGTCTATGAGATAATTAAGCCGCCAGGTTCAACAGCCTTTGGAGAGGAAGCCTTCGGGATTTTATGACAATTTTTTTTTTAGAAGAGAAATGAGAGAAACGCGACCCTTCTCTTTAACCCCGGAGAAATTTGGTTAAATGTCTGTAAGGGATGTGAAGAGAATATAACAAGGCTGAATATATTGGCAGACGTGTTACTAGGAGACTAAGCTTTACCATTAAATTCATCTCCTTCTGCAAATACAGGACACCCACACAATACTGCCCGGAATATTCTTGAACGCTCATCGGCACAAACAGCAGAAGAATGTATGCAAACTTGAAATGCACTTTTGTACGGAGAGTCCTACCCTACCAGTGAGCCAAGTGAGTGCAGTATCACGACTACCATTAAGGTGGTGAGACAAGTAGAATGCATCACCAAAAATGGCCTATATTTTTTTAAACCAAGTTTTTATATTTTTTAAGAATTTTTTGATGATTTTGTTATTATTTATCATTAAATTCTGCAATTTTCACTCTGGCCACTAAGCCTAATAATAGACCGGCACTTGCCATGCTGTAGGGATTTTCTTTGCAGCAGTCACAAACAAGACAGACAGAATTTTTGATGATTTTGTTATTATCATCAAATCCTGCAATTTTTCACTCTGTCCACTAAACTTAATAATAGACTGACACTTGCCAATGCTGTAGGGATTTTCACTGCAGCAGTCACAAACAAGACAGACCAGATAACATCTCTATAGATAACACCACTGAGCCATCATTACATCCACTACTGACAATAGATTATGTCACAGCTTATCTCCTCCCACTGCCTGCATAGGGCATGTCTAGACTTCAATGACTATTGCTGCTTATGGCTATGTGACTGCTGTTAAGCACTAAATGCTGTTAACAGAGTAAAGGAAAAACTCAGGCAAAATGGCCGCCCCATACTTATGTATTGAAAAAAAAAATGCTACAATCAGAAAATAAAAACAGATTTATAAAAAGTGATAGATTTCATTATCTGGTTTTAATAAATATATTTAAAAACTGGTGATATATTCCATTTAAGAAGGTTTCTGAAGTTAATGCTACTTTGCAGAGGAAGATCTAACCGTAAAAGTGCTAATTCTAGAAATTAAAAAGGACCTTTCACTGCCTCCAGCTCTTTTTATCCTTTGATAGTCGCTGCTCCACTGTTTCCAGCACAGTTGGAATTTTTTTTCTCTAGCTCCCACTATTCCCGAGCAATCAGCGCTATTAGTTTCAGCACACAATATGCTAATTAGGCTGTCTACTGTCAGGTGGGCGGTCCCAGACTTTCTACTCTAACCAAGAACCGACCACCTGACAGTAGAGACCCTAATAAGCCTATTGCGTTCTGAAACTAACAGCACTGATTGATCAGGAATCGTGAGGGCTACAGAAAAAAATTCAACTGCTCCAGAATCAGGGGAGAAACATCTATTGAGGAATGCAAAGAGGTGAAGGTGGTAAAATCATAATCGTTAAAAATAATCAATGCAGGGTAGAATCACACTTTAACCCCTTGAATGTATATCAGTATCAGTTTGGTGGGATCCGATTCTCAGCACTCTTGGAGATCAGCTGTTTGTAGGGGCATGCATGCAGTCTACTTAGTAGTCGTGTTGCAGGGTAGTTCAGCTTCATCCCATTTTGGCGAACTGGATGAAGATGAAATATTTTGCACAGTTGCTGTACTGTCAAAGACTAAAGCTGGCCATTCACTTTAGATTTTAGACTGCCTTCGCTTGTCTGAAAAGAACTGTGGTTGGTTGGTCGTACGGCCAAGTTTCCCAAACACATGAACGACCACAAACCTTCCAACAAGCGTTGAATAACCCTAGACACTTGGAAAATTAAGAGATCAACATCATTCAATGCTACTGAAGTGCTGAAAAGAGTAAATGACGGACACTTTGTGGGTATGTAAGGCTGGGTTCACATCTGCACCAGTCTTCGTTGCACCAGCGAAAATCAACATGGAGGACTTTTCTCTTGTTTTGAATTGGTGGACACCCGATGGACAACCGGTGAACTACATTATAGTTAATAGTTTACGACAGAGAGCACTGCGCTAGTGTGAACCTAGCGTTAGTAGTACACACACATGCCCACAATACAAAAGTCGCCCACAGGTCTGTCAGTCTAGCCCATACACAACAGATCACGGCAGACAGACGACCGACTTTAGTTGATGGTTGGCTGTATGGGACTGACTGTACAATACAAAAATCTGCCACAGGTCTGTCAGACTAGCCCATACACAACAGATCATGGCAGACAGCAGAAAACATCTAACACACAGGTGTCAAACACAAGGCCCGCGGGCCGAATCCGACCCGCTGCCTTCTGTTATCCGGCCCGGCACTTATCTGGCCCGCAGGGGCGCGGCATTTTTTATTGTCTATGTACATTATGTAATGTAAACCAGCCCAGGACAGGCCGCTTAAAAAAAACAAAAAAACAAAGCTGCGCGATACCTGTCCTGGGCTGGTTTACGAGACCTCTGCATGTCAGCGCAGCGGCGATACAATGACGTCATCGCGCCTCCTACGCCGACACGCAGACGTCGCGGACAAGAAGAGGAGGAGGCGGCGGCTGCATCAAGGCATCGGAGGTAGGTGAGGATAAGTTTTTTTTTTATATATATAAATAGGCCATTGCCTGCTGGAGTATCCCCGGCACGTAACGGCCTATTTACTTATCGATCCCCGCTGCTGGTTGTGGCCGCCCCCGCTTCCCCTTCTGCTATGGGACGCAGAAGCGGCTGTGTGCAGGAGTGGGGATGGTAAGTGAGGCCGCGGCCAGCGAACCCCATCAAATACTACTATTATTATACTCCAGGGTCTTTTCAGACCCCGGAGTATAATAATCGGAGACCCAGGGGAGGTGATAAACATAAAAACCAGAGTTACTCTCCTCTCCGGCGATCCGATATTACCAGCAGGCTTCGGCCTTCTTTGGTGACGTCGCAGGCGTCACGTGAGCCGGGCCGACGTCATTATGTCGCGACGACGGTCTGTGCGACATTGAAGAGGGCAGAAAGCAGGGAGCGCATTGGAGCCCAGGTAAGTAACACTGGTTTTATGTTTGTCACCACCTGGGTCTCCATTATACTCTGGGGTCTGAAAAGACCCCACAGTATAATAATAGTTCATGGGTGGGGGGTCACTATGGGACATAATACCATGTGCAGGGGCCACTATGAAGCATAATACCGTGTGCAGGGGTCACTATGGAGCATAAGGTACGACCAACCAACAGCAGACAGTCCAATATCTGCCGCTTCAGCAGTCTAAAATCTAATGTGTATGGCCAGCTTTAAGGAGAACATTCCAGTTATACAGTAGGTCCTTGCCATTGAGAAAGTAGGAGACAAGTTTTGGCACTGGTATCCCACTCCTCCCGTCCCCATATCACAGACAAGGCCTTCCTCTATGCCTGGTGTGCCATGTGAGACTTAAAGGAGATGATCTAATAAGGAGCTTCTACCTGTGATACCATTTAACCCTTATTTCATGGTTTTAAGGTTTATAATTACTATTTTCATCTGATGAAGTTGTCGCCGCTTCCTCGCAATCCCTGTCTGTTCTTTGCCGGCTGTCCTCTCTGAACCCTCATTATTCTTAATGACAGAAATTTCATTTCCTCTTTAATTAGTAAGTAATTGCTTTAGAAGATCCTCCTTCTTTCCTGTCAGGCAATTTCCAGAATAAGATGATTCAGCAGCCCTGGTCGCCCGCTCATTATCTCTGGGCCTGAGGTTTCTGCACACACATATAATAGGATACATGCTAACTATGCGCATTGTCACAATTTCTCCCTACCGGGTACAGTAGTTCCCCTCTGTCCCGGGCCTTGGCTGCCCAATGGGTCATGTTCCAGGATCTCCTTACTTTTGTACAGGTGATGGCAGTGTATCTGTGATCGCCACAGGTCTTCTCTGTATGGGATATGCTCAAATCGCAACCCCCTTGGGTTATCAATGATTGAAACTGATTGTACAAACAGTAATAATAAGCCATTGTCAGTAAATGTTGCGCGCTTTACATAAATCAGAAGACTCACAAGCATTAACCAATTTGACCTGTGAAGCGATGTTGGGTGCAACTGGCAAACCTGACATAGCCAGACATTTTAAGGTAGCCAAGAAGAGGTGAGCGAAGTTTCAGCACCTAATTTGGTGGTCAGTCCTCTCTTAGAGCAGATAATCTGGGAACGCCCACCTGACACTAAAGAGCCTAATTAGCATATCCAGTGCTGAATATAAAAGCAATGATTGCTCATCAATAGTGGGGGCTAGAGAGAAAATTACAACTGCACCAGAATCAGTGGAGGGGCGCCTATTGAAGGATATAAAGAGATGGAGGTGGTGAAAGGTCCTCTTTAAATGGGCAAATTTATCAAGTCTGAAAGTTAGACAGTGCAGACTTAGACTAGACAGTCTTAAACTGCGACACATTTATCAAAGTGTTTGATGTTCTTTGATCAATCTGTCATATTCTTAGACTGTCTAGTCTAACTTTACACCTCCTATTAGGCTTAGTTTACGGCAGGATAATGCACCAAAATTTTGTTGCATTTTTGTGTCATGGGGTCACAATTCAGCCCATGCCTCCTTCCCGCAAAACCAAACTCAAATTTTGGTGCATTTTTGCACTGCAGCATTGCAACGTAGCACATGCCCCCTTTCCGTGAAGCCATGCACCTTTTTTGAAACCATGCCCCTTTAGTCGTGCAAGTCATAAGTGTCTAAAAAGTGTCTAAAACAGTTTTAGGCAGAAATTACGCCATAATTCTGGTGCATTTTCCTTAATAAATCTCTCCCACTGCCACTTCTATAACTGCCAAGCAATGTGGACTGTACTTTAACCATAAAGCCTTGTGCCCCCCATTGGAGTAATGTTAATGGGCTTATCCAGGGAATAATAAAGCTTGCCGGTACATTCCTGGTCCTGGATAAGCTCTTTTACTAATATATAAGCAGGTCCTCCTTTACAGAACACAGCAAGGTGCTGGAGCTGAGCACTGCCGCCCCTGCAGTCACTTTGGCTCTGTGATGTCACCGACTCCGCTCTATTCTGGCCACAGGTCTATTGAGTAATACAAGGAAAATAGCACTGTGATAGATTTTAGATTCCTACGTGTGCACAGTTAAAAGGCTTATGTGAGGAAATCAAAATTTTTCACAGTGCATTCACTGCAATGCATAAGCTTTACTTATACTGTATAGATCACTGCGTTCCAATTATTAGATTTGCAGAATGCAACGGGGATCTGGAAGTCTCTGGGCTCAGCCTCTTCTACCGGTGGTCCGGCTATCTGTTACATCACTGAATCTGCACTGTGCCTGTTGCTTGTACAGAGCTTGTCATTGTGTTGTCAGCAGAGGAGGCTAAACACGGAGACATTCGTCACCCCATGGCGTCTGCAAATCTAATAATCGGAGCAGAGCTACAAAGAAGCAATTCTTGAGCATCTTTTCTTTCTTAAAGTGGACCTGTCACCTGGAAATGCTATAAGGCAGCTGGAGCATGGCATATTGATTTATAGATTTATGGAAATAGACTCAGTATAACTTGTCACTTATCCATTGAAATCTCAATTTCCTGGTCGTCCTCGGCAGAACAATACACATGGGTTATGGTTCCCTAGGTATAACCACATAGAGACAGGTTAATTAAGCAGTAATCAAACAATTAAACAATTAACCAATCAGACCCCAGGCATAAATAGGACACAAAGAGTAGGACACAGTGTATTTATCTTTTCTCTCATAGGTAACAGACATGGAGACAGGGTCTCCCCCAGGAAAATGGTGTATCGCTACCATACAGGCAGATGGGATGGCTTTTCCGCACTGTATACAGGGGTGATCCCTGTCTCTCAGTGGCGAGGGTGTACCATGATGGCAGTGCCCAAACAACAATCCTGGTACACGAGCAGGAGCTCAAATTTTGGGGTTCTCTATCCCCCCCTTATGCCGGCAGGACATATTCAGGCAAGGGGCTGAAAGTAGTGTTGCTCACACTTTTACACATTATGGTGCCAGTCTGTGTTTGCTTTGCACACAGTACTTGTGGTTCTCCAGGAAGTGATGTTTTCCCTTCAGCCGAGGCTGAGTAAGGGCAAAAGTGACATCATCATGTGGACCAATGCTCCCTGCAGCTCATAATGCTCGCGGCCTCCTTGGCTATGGCGCACTCAGCCAATTACTCTGCCCTCTACTTGCTACTGTAAGGGTGGGTTCACACCTGCGTTTGAGTCCGTCCGTTGCCAATCCAAGTGAAAATCTCAGGGAACGGGATCAGCATTGGATACCGACGCATTGGTTAAAAACCCAGTCATTTGAATGGGTTTTTAAATCAATGCGCGGGTGTGCGCTTACACCCTCTGCGCTGCGAATCCTTTTTTTTTTCGTTGGAAACATAGTCGGACATGCAGGACTTCGTGTCCGATGAAAAAAAACGGCTTCGCAGCACAGAGGGTGTACGCAGCACACCCGCACATTGCTTTAAAAACCCATTCAAATGAATGGGTTTTTAACCAATGCGTCGCTAACCTGTCGGTGTCCGATGCCTATCCCGTTCCCCGAGATTTTCACTCGGATTGGCAGCGGACAGACTCAAGCACAGGTGTGAACCCACCCTAAGTATGGCACAAGCCTGCAGCCATCCCCATCCAGATATCTGCCAGAATAATTTGGAGGTTTGTCCTGTGTCTTTGTAGCCTTTGTTTATCATGCTATATTTACTGTTTTGCCTCATGTTACTTTGCATGTATATACCTAATGCTTGACTGGGCATTGCTGATAACGGGGTCCCCCTAAGAACCCCCCACCACCTTTGATACCCAAACTGCTGGGCCTAAATGCCTTCCCCCTCTTTTCCAGCCTCGACCCCTGCCCCCCAGCTCTCAAACCCCCCACCCCCTTAGAAATAAACCAAGACCAAAGGGTTGGATTAAATCGGCCACAGCAGCCGTATTTATTAACAAACCACAAATAAATAACAACAAGTATAACTTATTATAATTTGCATAACTTAAAATAATTTAACAATAAACGCTTAACCTGGGTAAAAGTCCTTGGAGCTACAAAAAACTATCAATCCTCCGGCCTGGCGCTAACATAACCACACCATAAATTTACCACCAGCCGCGACCACCGGCTCGGCGGCACCATGAATAAAGACGAACTCCTTCTTCCATGTACCAGCTCCCAGGGCCAATTTACCCTGTAACCGTTCACCGTGCGCCAGGCCATCCACCAAAATGTGCAATTACCACCAAATGTATAGGTGGAGCCTACCTTTGACTCCACCCTTTTAGCCAATTGACCACCAACTCCAAGGACCCCACCCGCCAAGGCCACCGTGACACCCCCTGCAAAAAGATAAACAAGTTAAAATAGCCCAAGAAAGAGAAAAAAACGGGAGGGAGGGAGGGACCGCTCGTTAGCATGCCGCGCAGCTCCCGGAATGGCCGCTTCCCGGGCTGCGCGGCATAGTCAATTCGAACGGGGTTAAGCCCCGCCCCCAATTCTTCGCGCCCTAGCGCGTTATTGGTCCCCCCTACAGCCCGCCCCCAGTCAAGATCCCTGCGCTTTACTGCGCAGCGCTCCGGTCTCCCCTGACTGGGCATTGCTGATAACGGGGTCCCCCTAAGAACCCCCCACCACCTTTGATACCCAAACTGCTGGGCCTAAATGCCTTCCCCCTCTTTTCCAGCCTCGACCCCTGCCCCCCAGCTCTCAAACCCCCCACCCCCTTAGAAATAAACCAAGACCAAAGGGTTGGATTAAATCGGCCACAGCAGCCGTATTTATTAACAAACCACAAATAAATAACAACAAGTATAACTTATTATAATTTGCATAACTTAAAATAATTTAACAATAAACGCTTAACCTGGGTAAGAGTCCTTGGAGCTACAAAAAACTATCAATCCCCCGGCCTGGCGCTAACATAACCACACCATAAATTTACCACCAGCCGCGACCACCGGCTCGGCGGCACCATGAATAAAGACGAACTCCTTCTTCCATGTACCAGCTCCCAGGGCCAATTTACCCTGTAACCGTTCACCGTGCGCCAGGCCATCCACCAAAATGTGCAATTACCACCAAATGTATAGGTGGAGCCTACCTTTGACTCCACCCTTTTAGCCAATTGACCACCAACTCCAAGGACCCCACCCGCCACTGCGAGCACGCCTTAATCCCTTAAGCGTGAGAGACCCGCCACACTTCCAGGGCCCTCTCAACACCCTCCTGGATACCTAGTGTCCACAAATCTATACCCACCGCATTCAGATGGACCCCGTCCCGCAACCAAAACTCCCCCTCCCCAGACTCCAACTCCTTGTGCTGCACGCACACACCGCCGTTCCTGGACACAAACCCCGCAACAGCCCGGTTAACCTTAATCCTGGCCTTGTTGAGCCTTTCAACAGACCTAGCCTCCCGCCATGTTTTTCTCGGTACAATATCGGACCACACGGTAACAATCCCCGGAAACATGGACCACAACCTCAACAGGTCATACTTTATGTCCCTCACTAAATCGCGAAAGGGACGAACCCCCAGGTCATTGCCACCAGCATGTATCACGATAATGTCCGGAGACCGATCCAACCTCGTGCACCTGTGGATTTCGGGCATGACCCGACTCCACACCATACCTCGGACTCCAATCCAACGTACAACGACCGCAGCCCTGTCGAACCCCAGCTGCCGACCATTCCGCCGCACGCCGGCCCTCTCCGCGCCCCAGAACACAAAAGAATGGCCGAAGATCCAGACTAACCGAGCAGAAGGGCCTACGAAAGAAGAAATAAAGTAGGGGGAGGGCGGAGAAAATACCCAACAACACAATGATTCACATTTGGGCAAGGTGTGGACGTATGTATGATCTATACCTCTGCGATTCCCACCTACCGATACGTTGGACCACCTCCGAGCTCAACCCCCAACTAGCTGCTTCTGTCGCTGCGCCAATGCGAAAAGAGTGTGGAGCATATCGAGAGGCGTCAAGGCCCAGCGAGTCCAAACAACCCCTAAAAACAGCCGAGAACTGATAACGGGAAAGGAACGAACCATCCTCATGACGCAGGAGGGGACCGCCCGCAGAAGCTGGAACCAACCCCCGAAAAACAAGCAAACAACGCACCGGGCACATATCTGACCCTACAACCGCACCCAGGCGCAGATACTTCCCTGCCCCCGCCTGATCCGTCTTAGACCTGCGAACCCTGACCACTAGGACCCCTTCCTCCATGTACACATCATCCACCTGTAAACCACCCGGCCGCTTAGTCGACACGGACACCAACTCACCCACCCTGAGAGCCCCGAAAAAGGCTAGAGAAAAAGCCAGGTGAAACAAAACGCATTCATAGTGCGAAGAACAAAAACGGCCCAGTTCCAACCCCAAACGCTCCAAAAGCTGAAATGTAACCGGGCGCCGTGTGTCACTACTTCCCCTGCCCCTGCGGAACCCCTTAAGCGCACGTTGAACCAAGAAATGTTTGGTAAAGTCCGCCAAACCCCTCAACTTGAAACCAAATGCCAACGCCGCTACCGCACCATTAACTTTCGCCACGGACCATCCATCTGAAGACCAACGGCTTAACAAGAACAATAAAGCCCCAACCCTATCCTCATCAGTATGTACCTGACCTAAATCTCCCACCCAATCCTCCCAAAGCTGCCAAGCCCTTGAATACTTATCCCAGGTGCCGGGGGCCAACGATGCCTGAATCAATGTCCCTGCTTTTCGCAAACCAAGTCCCATAATTCTGGAGGACATGGAATCCCTTCCACTTCCGCCCCCGGAGCCAGGGCACGAAACCGCTCCCACTGGAAACGAGACAAAGAATCAG
Source organism: Leptodactylus fallax (assembly GCA_947044405.1). NCBI lineage: Eukaryota > Metazoa > Chordata > Amphibia > Anura > Leptodactylidae > Leptodactylus > Leptodactylus fallax. The sequence continues at coordinate 66,346 of CAMRHE010000669.1, forward strand.
CAACGTCATTTTTAACCCCCGGAACATGCACTGCCACCACCCATGCATTCAGGCACAAGCAACGCAATACTAAACGCTGAAGCAACTTGATAACTGGAGGAGAAGACGCAGTCACATTATTAATGGCCGACACAACTGACATGTTATCACAATGAAACCTAACTTTTTTATCCTGGAACGCCCCACCCCATATGGACACCGCGACTAAAATCGGGAATAACTCAAGTACAGTCAAATTCCGCGTCAGACCTTGTTCACGCCACGACGCAGGCCAAGGAGCGGCGCACCACTGCCCCCTGTAATAGGCCCCAAAACCGTGGCCCCCTGCCGCATCCGTAAAGAGGTCACAATCGAACACATCGATCACTGCTGACTGGACCAGTGATCTACCATTGAACTGGTCTAAAAAAGTGTCCCATACTGCCAGGTCCTCCCGATGTATCACCCCCAGCCGAATAAAGTGTCGTGGATTTGACACCCCTTTCATGGCCCCTGCCAGCCGGCGACAAAAAATCCTACCCATGGGGATAATGCGGCAGGCAAAATTTAAACTGCCTAACAATGACTGGAGGTCGCGCAACGTAATTTTTCGCATGTGACGAGCACGCCTCACCCTCTCTCTAAGATCAACCAGCTTGTCACCAGGCAACCGGAACTCCATTGCCACAGTGTCAAGCTCTATGCCCAAGAAACTCAATCTAGTGCACGGACCCTCAGTCTTTTCCGGTGACAACGGTACCCCAAACTTACTGGCGACCCACCGCGCGGTTGCCAGCAAAACCGCGCATACATCGGAGCCCGCCGGACCTATACAGAGGAAATCATCGAGGTAGTGTATCACTGACTCAACCCCCGCCACATCCCGAATTACCGACTCTAAAAAGGTGCTGAACGCCTCAAAGTATGCGCACGATATTGAGCAACCCATAGGGAGGCAACGATCCACGTAATACCCGCCGTCCCAGTAGCAGCCCAGTAACCTAACGCTGTCAGGGTGTACCGGCAGTAACCTGAACGCCGCCTCCACATCCGTCTTAGCTAAGAGGGCCCCTGGACCGCAACGCCGTACCCAATGCACAGCTGCATCAAACGAGGTATATACTACCGAACAAAGCTCGGGTGCAATACCATCGTTGACCGACGCTCCTTTGGGATAAGACAAATGATGTATGAGCCGAAACTGATTCGGCTCCTTCTTCGGCACCACCCCCAAAGGAGATACAATTAAACCTTCCAAAGGGGGTGATGCGAAGGGGCCCGCCATGCGCCCCAAGGCCACCTCCTTCCTCAGTTTTTTGGACACCACCCCCGAGTGTTCCGCTGCCGACCTCAAGTTAGTTATACAAAAGGGGACTGTGTGCGTCGGCAGGGGAATCCTAAAACCCTCCCTAAAACCTTCTACCAGAAACTTTGCACTCTCCCTGTTAACATAACTATTTAGGTACGGAAGCATGGCTTCCAGCTTCACCGGCGTCTGCCCCTTGTCCACTATTAGGCAAGGCCTTGGTCCTTTGTTTGCGCAAGCAACGTGCCGCACCATGGGACACCCCTCCGCAGAATGAACAGGCATGTTTGAATCTACAGTTGAAGCCGAATTTACATTGGGCTTCATTGAACTGCCAACACAGCCCGTAACGTTGCTGGGCCTGTGCACCTGCCCCCCCCTGAGCCGTAACTGAGACCACCATGGCCGGTTCCACCGGCCGCCCGAGGAAAGGGCTGGCCAAAGCGAGCTGGCGCCATAACCCGAAGCCACAAACCTATATCTTTCTGGTCCCACCGTATGCTGGGCCGAACCGCCTTACGCTGACGGAACTGCTCATCATACCGCAGCCATGTCTGACCCCCATACACCCGATACGCCTCACCTATAGAGTCCTGATAGCAAAAAAGCCCCGAACAGTTGTCAGGAGCCTTTTCACCAATGACACTCGCTAAAATGGCAAAGGCCTGAAGCCAATTAGCAAAAGTCTGTGGAATCAGGCGCCACCTACGTTTTTCTTCCTCCTCTTTTTTGCTATCCTCCTTCTTACTCTTGTCTAAGTTAAATTTAGCTAAAGGGAGCAAGGAAAAGATTTCGACGTACTCGTCCTTCCAAATCTTCTCCCTCACTTCCTTTTTTAAATGCGCCCCTAGAGGACCCTCAAAACACACATAAACCTCCCCCCGAGCCCTGTCGTCTAGCCTCACCGAATCAACCTTCTCTTTATCTGTCTGGACAGACACTGTGACACCCGCCGGAGCCCCTACCACCGGCGCACTCTGTGACGCTACTGACTGAACCGCAGGAGGGACCCACGCCGCCACCGGGGAACCGCTAACACTCTGTTCGCAGCGCGACAGTAGCTCCCTCACGCTACCCAATAGCTCCCTAATCCCCTCAGAAGCTACACCACCACCCACTGGGGACTCCGGCCTATCTATCCCTAACCCCTGGGACATTAGAATAGGAGGAAACGGACACGACAATGAATGGTACTCACCAGACTGCGTAGGTGCTGTGGGCCCACCAGTCGACGGTCCTGCATCCTGCTGACCTGGGTCGCTGTACAGGAGAACGCTGGCGCCTGTTGATTGTTGAGAACCATCCCGCTGACAGCTGCAGCACGACCGACATCCCTGGGAAGGTTGACCTGCACCCGCGTATGCACTTGAAACCACTGGATGCACCTCGGACCGGGGCTGTGGTGCCGTGAAGGAGGGGCCAGCGCCGTGCTGCTCGTCATTCAGAATTTCCCGCTGCTGTACCAAGGGCACTTGGAAAGCCGGAACCGACGGGACTTGAAGACACAGTCCCCCTCCCGCTGGAGCATCACAGGAGGGGACCGCTGCACCACGTGCTGTAGCCATATGGAGACTGGATGTGGAGGTCCCCCCACTGAGGCCAGTGGCAGGGATCTCCACCTCCGCAGGGGCCAGGCGACTGGCAGGATTCCTCCCAGACCGGGACCTCCGCGCCTGAGCAGTGGAGCGGGGTGCCCGGCCTGGAGGGGCCCGAGAGGGACTCCTATGTCGCCGGGCCCTAGGGGGCTCATCAGGGCTCAAACGTGCCGGCGGGCGAGTCCTGCGCGGCCGCCGCCGCTCAGACGCCTCCGGGGGTAGTGAAGGGTTAATGGGGGGGGCGGCAGGCTGCATAATGTCAGCCAGCCGCTCCTGCAGCCAGGCCTCACCATGGACGCCGGCAGCAGCTCTGATCTGCTCCAGGATGGTATCGAGGGATGCCATTACAGTGAAAAGGTGGGGGGGGGGGGAGGGAGCTGACCGCTCGTTAGCATGCCGCGCAGCTCCGGAATGGCCGCTTCCCGGGCTGCGCGGCATAGTCAATTCGAACGGGGTTAAGCCCCGCCCCCAATTCTTCGCGCCCTAGCGCGTTATTGGTCCCCCCTACAGCCCGCCCCCAGTCAAGATCCCTGCGCTTTACTGCGCAGCGCTCCGGTCTCCCCTTATGCTTGCTGTGCAGCCATGTGTTTCTGTGTCTTAGATGTCATCTTCTCAATAAAGCTCCGGGGAAAGGGCCCAAAAAGCAAGGCACGGTCTGTAAAAAGTGTGAACCGCCTTTGCCTGGTAAAAAAAAAAAAAAAAAAAAAAAAAAAATTTTTTTTATTATCCCAGAATGGGGGAAATTCAGTGTGTTACAGCAGCAAAGATAAGCAGATACAAATACAAATACAACATGTACAGGAATGTTCCAAGGTAAGAGGCATTACATTGATAGCCGACAGACAGATAGGACGTAGCAGAGGGGGGGGGGGATTTAACAGGGAGAGATATTTCAGTTCTCTGTGTGTAATGATCTCCGCTTAGGTCGGTGTTGGTTGTACAGCCTAACCGCGGTGGGGAGGAAAGACTTCCGATAGCGCTCCTTCTCACACTTAGGGTGGAGCAGTCGGTCACTGACAGTACTGCCCAGTGTGATCACAGTCTCATGCATGGGATGGGACTTCTTCTGCATGGAGCTCACCACAGACAGTATCCTTCTGTCACCCACCACCTGCACTGGGTCCAGTGGGCTCCCCAGGACAGAGCTGGCCCTTCTAATAAGCTTGTCAAGTTTATTTCTGTCCCTGGTTGATATACTGCTCCCCCAGCAGGCCACTCCTGATAACCTAATCTCTGACACATGTGAGGCCTGTTGTTATACCTGTGTATCTCTTGCAGCTCCATGAACCAGGGAGGATCCAGGTGGTTTCTTAAAATGGTTAAACAGCAAATGTCAGAGGCAGTGCAGGGGTTAAATCTGCACGAGGAACTACAAGAGCCAGAGAGTCCTCCTCTCCTGATGAGATTATACAGGAGTCAGCTGCACCTTCAGACTCTGAAGTAGATTCCTCCTCTGTGTACCGTCTAATTCAGATGATTCTGAAGGAAATTTTGTTATGACTAAGACAGCCTTAATAAATTACTTAAAAGTGTTAAAGACACGGTGGAGTCTCACAAAGATGTGCAGTAGTATAATGTTGTACCGTGTTAGATGTACAGTATAAGCCTAAAAGGCAAAGGTGGTTTTATTTTCTGGCTTCTAAATACAAGTCATTCCCAAGTCACCCAGTGGTGGAGGAATGGATGATGAGAGACTGGGATAAACCAGATAAGAAAGCCGACCCAGGGTCAAGAATCTAAACTAATTACAGACTAGATGATTCTGTGGCAAAAGGCTGGGACGCAGTCCCCAAGGTGGATTTACCAGTGGCCAGATTATCCAAAAAGGCTGTATTCCCATCTGAAGTCTCAGCGCTCCTGAGAGAGCCAGTGGACCGCAAAGCTGATTTTCTTATTAAAAAAAATCATATACTTCTGCAGTGGAGGCCTGTAAAGCAGCATTGGCCTCTGTCCCAGTGGCCAGGGCTCTCAGAATCTGGCTCAGCCACCTAACTAGGGAGCTAGAAGAAGATGCTTCTAGAGAAGAAATATTACATTATCTTCCCCTGCAGCAGAATTTTTATGTGACTCACAATTAGATGTCATAAAATTTTCTTCCTAGTCTCTGGCCCTCTCAAATGCAGCCAGAAGAGCTTTGTGGCTCAAGTTGTTGTCAGGTGAAAATCTGTCCAAGAACAACTTTTGCAACTTACCATTCCAGCCAGTGTCCTGACTGGGTCCTCAATTCTAAGATTCTGGAATCCTTGAGTGAAGGCAACTGCGAAAAATTTCCTCAAACATAAAAGGAGTTACGTTGGTCCTTTTTTTGTTCAAAAGAAGAAAAAAAAAAGGTCACCTAATTTCAGGAGACCATCTAATGGTTTTTCTGATAGAAAATCTTCAGGAACAGAAGTCAAAATAAATCTTCCTTCAAAAAGAAGTCCACGAATCCCATGACTTATGACGACAGGCCCATGACTGTAGGCGCAAGATTAAAAAGTTTTGCTTCTCTGGTTCATAGACTCCTTCAGACGCATGGGTCACATCAACCATCAAAAACGGATACTCCCTCAAATTCTAGAAGATTCCCTCTCAATCATTTTGTGTTGAACTCACAGAAAAATCCAGTGATTCTTCAGTTAATATCAGAGTTCTGGAGCAAAGCGGCCATAGAAGAGGTCCCATCTGCAGAAAGAGGGCAAGGTGTCTATTCCAGAGTGATCCTCGTACCCAAGCCATGGGGCAAGCAGAGGCTGGTAATAGAACTCACCTTCCTAAACAAGTTTTTGGAGAAAAAACATTCAAAATGGAGACCATATGCTCAGTAATAATCTTATTAGAGGAACGACTATATAGCGATAATCGATCTCACCGAGGCCTATCTACATATGCCAATCCTTTACAGTCAAAGGAAGTTCCTTCAAATAGCTATCAAGGGGCCTCAGAGAATTCATAATTTCCAAGTCACTTGCCTCCCTTTCGGGATCTCGTCAGCACCTCGAGTTTTTACCCAAAATGTGATGGTTTTGACAGCAACCTTAAAGGTGAGAGGAGGTGTCAATGTGGTCCCATATCTGAACGACTGGTGGGTGAGAGTCTCCATGAAAGATCAACTCCATCATCACCTGTGCATCACTCTGAACCTTCTGCAAAATCAATTGGAAAAAATCCCAGTCGGTGCCATATCGGAACCTAAAGTTTCTAGGCTTCATGATAATCTCTCAAAGCATGACTTTAAAACTATCTTCAGGGAGGATAAGAGTAACTCACAGAGAGATCACTCACCTAGCTTCTCATCCCAAAGTCTCCTTCAGAAGAGCTATGCAAGTATTGGGCCTCATGATGCTGTCCATAGAGAGTGTATCATGGGCAAAAGCACACCTAAGGTCCCTGCAGTTTGACATACTCAGATCTTGGGATAGATGTCCAAAATCCCTAGATGCGACCTTCAAGATCTCCGCTGCCACAATCTTGGACCAAAAGTTGTGGATTATACCTCAGACTCGTCGTCAGGGATGACTCCTGGCTCCCCAGCCCCAGAGAGTCCTCACTACAGATGCATCCTCCTGGGATTGGGGTGTACATTAGAATACAAATGGGTTCGGAGAAGCTGGGGTCCATCAGACCAGGACCGGTCCTCCAATCTATAGGAGTTGAAAACAGTCAGGTTTCCCTTGAAAAATTTTCGCTCCCACCTACTCAGTTGCTAAGTCTTCGTCCAGTCAGACAATCTTGCGACAGTCTTCTATCTGAACAAACAGGGAGGCACCAAAAGAACTGAAATGGCGAAGGAGTGCAAGTTAATTAGGATCTGGCCAAAACAACACACTTTGGGGTTGTCAGCAGTACATATCAAGGGGGCTCTGAAGCTGCCTCTATTCTACTCTCTGAACCATTGTGGCCAAGCCCTGGCGGTGGATGGCTTATCAATTCCTTGGTCAGGGAAACTGATCTATGTTTTTCCTCCGATTTCCCCCTGATCTCCAGAGTTCTTGAGAAGATCCGCAATGAGAAGGTGGAGGCTATTGCATTTCTTCCATTCTGGCCCCAAAGAGCTTGGTTCCATTCTCACATTGAGTCTATCAAAAAACAGGTTCTGGAAGTTTCCAGTGGCAAGGAATCTTTTGTTCCCAGAATGGAGTGTTCCACTCCAATCTTCTGATCCTCCATCTCATAGCCTGGAGCCTGACCAGGAGATCCAATCAACATGGGTCTTCTCACCGGAGGTTGTCAACACCCTCCTGTATTTCAGAAAGCCATCCGCGGGGAAAGTTTATAACAGGATAGGATAGGATTTTAATTTCAGGTGCTCCAAAAATGATGCAAAGGTGCCTTCAGTAAATTCCATTCTTCAATTTCTTCAAGAGGTTTTCAATAAGGGTCTCAAGATAAATACCCTGAGTGTGCAGTTCATGGCGCTAAATGTACAATTACAGAAAAAATTCTCTGTCCAGCGTTTAATAAAGACCTTCAAGTCTCTGAGGCACCTGAACCCGGATCTGCAGAAGCCATCTCCCTCATTGGATCTGTCCGTGGACCTCTCTGCTTTGATGCTGCCACCATTTCAGCCTCTACAAGATATACGAATTAGACATCTCTCTCTAAAAGAGCTCTTTGTGGCAATAACGTCTGCAAAGCGAATGAGTGAGCTGAAGCCCTGTCCTGTAAAGAGTCTTACCTAAGGGGATTGCCTGCTGTTAAAGACCATGCCCGGATTTCTGCCTAAAATTCCATCATTCAAGAAGACTTCTTTGCCTATATTTTTTTCCCCATCCACAAGGGGATGAACAAGGGAAATGGAATACTCTAGATGTCAAAAGAGCTGTACTTGCTATATCCAGAGAACATCATCGTTCCTGTTGGCAGAAAATCTGTTTCTTCAGTTGTTGGGTCTCAACAAAAAAAACACAGCAGATCCACATTGGCCAGATGGATTAGATCAACCATGGAAAGATGTTATCAACTGTCGGGCCAACAATCCCCTCTTCAGATCAGGGCTCACTCAAACCGTGCCACGGCTACTTCTTGGGCAGAAGCAAGCCACATTCCTCTTGTAGAGCAGCCACGTGGTCTTCCACCTCAGCTTTCATGAATCATTTAATAGAAATAATAGCAGTTGGGCAGCATAATATGGTCAAAGTGGGATTCTGTGGGGGAGACTGTAGCACAAAGGTGGCAGGATTGCTATGTAGGTGGGGGGACAGGCAATCGGAATAATGAGTAGAGCTTGTGTGTACAGACATATTGTGAACAAGTCTTCATATCGGTCTGGGCCCAGATAAAGAAGGAAAGGGAAATGTAACTGCTGCTAAAATGGATGGATGGGATGTGGCTGTGTCAGTTGTGAGAAGTTGTACAGGGGGCCACAGGCTGAGATATTGCACCAGAGCCCGTGAGCCTTTAGTTTCTTGGCACAACTTCTTATGAGTGTGCATGCGCACTGCCTATAAAGTGGTAGGAGTATTTTTTTTTTTTTTATGCACTTACGGATTTTCTTATGCAGTTATATACTTTGTATTGAATGATTTTCACTATATATTACTGTATTTACTATGGTAATTAATTGTTCCATTGGGAATACATCTCTATATATACCTGCATCATATCAACTTACCCTTGCTTAAAGGGCTTGGTCCACAGGATAGGGAATAAGTGTCTGATTGCTGAGGGCCTGATCACCAGGTTCCCAAGCGATCTGAAGAATTGGTGACTGAAAGTCCCCCTAAAGCCTCCCTGTGAATGGAGTGACAGTGCTCTTGCATGACTGGTGTTCCATTTGCTGTAATGGGGCTGCGAGCACTGCTGGAAATTACAGACAGAAGATTAATATTCATTGGATATGTGTGCTTTTACAGCACAACCCCTTTAAGAAAGCTTCTTGTGGGGGACTGAAACTTTGCTTATGGAATAAAGATTCAAGTTCTACCTGACTTTGGCGTACTGCCCATTGTTGTTGACTGTATACAAGAGAAAAGTGTCTTGGACCTTGAGAGTTGTACGCTTCTGCTGTATTTGGTTACGCTGCTTCAAAATTTCCTTTGCTAGATAGTTTGATTAGATTCTGTTAGATAGATAGATAGATAGATAGATAGATAGATAGATAGATCAGTAAAAATTGACAGATAGATAGATAGATAGACAGATAAGTAAATAGATAGATAGATGAGCAGATAGATAGATATGAGATAGATGAGTAGATAGATACAGTGCCTTGCGAAAGTATTCGGCCCCCTTGAACTTTTCAACCTTTTGCCACATTTCAGGCTTCAAACATAAGGATATAAAATTTTAATTTTTTGGGGAAGAATCAACAAGTGGGACACAACAAGTGGAACGAAATTTATTGGATATTTTAAACTTTTGTAAAAAATAAAAAACTGAAAAGTGGGGCGTGCCAAATTATTCGGCCCCCTTAAGTTAATACTTTGTGGCGCCACCTTTTGCTGCGATTACAGCTGCAAGTCGCTTGGGGTATGTCTCTATCAGTTTTGCACATCGAGAGACTGAAATTCTTGCCGATTCTTCCTTGGAAAACAGCTAGAGCTCAGTGAGTTGGATGGAGAGAGTTTGTGAACAGCAGTTTTCAGCTCTTTCCACAGATTCTCGATTGGATTCAGGTCTGGACTTTGACTTGGCCATTCTAACACATGGATACGTTTATTTGTGAACCATTCCATTGTAGATTTTGCTTTATGTTTGGGATCACTGTCTTGTTGGAAGATAAATCTCCGTCCCAGTCTCAGGTCTTTTGCAGACTCCAACAGGTTTTCTTCCAGAATGGTCCTGTATTTGGCTCCATCCATCTTCCCATCAATTTTAACCATCTTCCCTGTCCCTGCTGAAGAAAAGCAGGCCCAAACCATGATGCGGCCACCACCATGTTTGACAGTGGGGATGGTGTGTTCAGGCTGATGAGCTGTGTTGCTTTTACGCCAAACATATCGTTTTGCATTGTGGCCAAAAAGTTCGATTTTGGTTTCATCTGACCAGAGCACCTTCTTCCACATGTTTGGTGTGTCTCCCAGGTGGCTTGTGGCAAACTTTAAATAAGACTTTTTATGGATATCTTTGAGAAATGGCTTTCTTCTTGCCACTCTTCCATAAAGGCCAGATTTGTGCAGTGTACGACTGATTGTTGTCCTATGGACAGACTCTCCCACCTCAGCTGTAGATCTCTGCAGTTCATCCAGAGTGATCATGGGCCTCTTGGCTGTATCTCTGATCAGTCTTCTCCTTGTTTGAGATGAAAGTTTAGAGGGACGGCCGGGTCTTGGTAGATTTGCAGTGGTCTGATATTCCTTCCATTTCAATATGATCGCTTGCACAGTGCTCCTTAGGATGTTTAAAGTTTGGGAAATCTTTTTGTATCCAAATCCGGCTTTAAACTTCTCCACAACAGTATCACGGACCTGCCTGGTGTGTTCCTTGGTCTTCATGATGCTCTCTGCGCTTTAAACAGAACCCTGAGACTATCACAGAGCAGGTACATTTATATGGAGACTTTATTACACACAGGTGGATTATATTTATCATCATCAGTCATTTAGGACAACATTGGATCATTCAGAGATCCTCACTGAACTTCTGGAGTGAGTTTGCTGCACTGAAAGTAAAGGGGCCGAATAATATTGCACGCCTCACTTTTCAGTTTTTTATTTTTTACAAAAGTTTAAAATAACCAATAAATTTCGTTCCACTTCACGATTGTGTCCCACTTGTTGTTGATTCTTCACCAAAAAATTTAAATTTTATATCTTTATGTTTGAAGCCTGAAATGTGGCAAAAGGTTGAAAAGTTCAAGGGGGCCGAATACTTTCGCAAGGCACTGTAGATATGAGATAGATGATGAGTGGATAGATGAGTAGCTAGATAGATATGAGACAGATGAGTAGCTAGATAGATATGAGATAGATGATGAGTAGATAGATATGAGATAGATGATGAATAGATATATAGATAGATAGATAGATAGATAGATAGATAGATAGATAGATAGATAGATAGATAGATACAAATTCCAAGAATAGAGCAGCACCAAAGAATAACCTGACTCGGCTGGTGGGTGCAAATCCTAAAGATCCGGCATATGATCCCAAGTAAGTAATGCAAAAAATGGACAGCACTCCCTCCAGAGTTATAAATCAAATCAGTCAAGATTTATTCCAATGCATTGGAATAAATCTTCACCCATTTGATTTATAACTCTGGAGTGCTGTCTAATTTTTGCATTAGATAGATATGAGATGAGTAGATAGATAGATACTACCAGACTTATCATGGTGGCACAAAAACTTCATGTATGTACACTAGTTTATTAACAGAAATAACACCAGATTTCTGTTGGATTTTCCGGAGTGAATCTACCCCCCCCATACAGTAGATGATAAGATGGACTCTTTTATAGAGTCTGCAGTATATCTCTAGTGATGAATGTTACAATCCAGGGATATAACTGACAGATAACTACCTTCCCTGTAACATTACGAGGCATCATTCTACAATAACATCAGATTGGACTCATATTTCTCATGGGAACCCTTATCTCCTCCTTGGAAATTTCTCTCATATGTTCTTCACCTTCAGATCTAAAGTCACATTTAATACAGTAAAAATGACAGTTCAATTTAGCAGCTGGCGCACTCCTGGCAGGTGACGTACTCCTTGGAAGGAATCTCAGCGGCTTCTCCAAGAAGGTGACATAAATAAGACGTTCCATTCCTGATAATGTTCTCAGGGTTCTCTGTAAACTTTATTACTTGACCATTTCAGTAGTTAATATTGGATTAATGAAGAGATTTATAGCGGGAGGCTTGTAGTATGTGAAGAGATGATATCATCAGTTTCACAAAGCCATTGAGATGGATGTCACGATGGATTACAGGGTTGTCGCGAAGAACCGAGAACTGTAGACCAAACAAAAAGACCCCAGGCCTCCATGGAAACACTTTGTCTTTGTTTTAGATAAAAGAAAATATTGCAAAAGACCACATTGAATTCCCATAGATTTTCCAGGACATGTGTGGACTGCTAAACATGGTCTGGGATGGGAATTCAGAAGTGCAGGATATCCCCATCGCAGAGATTTATAGTACAGTTCCTTTACAGGTTCACAACTAACATTGAAGCGAGTGACTGCATCTAGAATTTGTCCAAATATAAAACAATACACTATAAACAATATACATAGCAATAGAAAACTAATGTACAAATTGTGATACATATAGAAAATTATAGAAACTAAAACCTAAACCTAAACTCACCCTCTGGTCCATTACCACAAAATAATCCCTATATCACACATATATAATAAACATGAAGCCTGATCCACATCATCATTGTCCTGTCAATGTCCAGTGGACCAGGCTTATAAATCCAAATTACTAGCCCCTCAACACCCTTGTCCCCCCACGCCACCTAACTACACCCCCCTCATCCAAACCATCAATGTACCATATATACAATGTACACAAGTTATTCCCCAAAATACACAGCTTAGTCACCTACAAAAACTCCCCCACCACACACCAAGGCCAAAGTTTGGTGCCTTCAAGCCCTATGTTTAATTTACTCAAAACAAAACAAAAATCTACAGTGCCAACATCAGCCCACCACCAGGGTAAAGGAGATGACTAGACTAAAGGAGAACCCCCTCCAAAGAAGAGAAGCCCTCCCCGTACCCAACCTCTCGTACTTCAGAGAGTGCACCTTCAACAGATCACGAGGAATGTTCCTAACCCCCACCTAACCAGGTATACTCTAGGAGCACCACAGGGTTGACCATTAGAGATGGGTGAACCTCTCAGGATTCGTTTTGTTTCGGGGTTGGGTGGCTCAAGTCCAAGATTCGTCTCATACTTTTTCTTACCTCTTTTGGGCTTCCTCTCTGCATCTGACGCTTTCTTCCTGCCTTCCCTGGTGACATCATGGTGCTCAGCGTGCCCATGTGACCGCTGGTGGCTCACTCACAGGCCTCAGTGGTGACCCCAGGCGTATGATGTAACCAGGAGAGCTTCCAGACGCCATGAGGATGACCCAAAGAGATAATGGAAGGTGGTATGAATGTTTTTTTCATTTTTTCATCTCCCCTGGGTTGAAGAGACCCCAGAAGATAATGCAGTGGCCATTTTAGGTCACTCTAGACAAATCAGCATTTGTTCGGTTTCGTAAAAAATTTCACAATTTTGAAAGTCTGGCTTGGTAAAAGTCGGTTCACCTATCTCTATTGACCATACACAACCTCCCCTAGTCTTCTCATGTGATAAGTAACCTCCTTCTTGACAAGGTTTGGTCTATTCCACCATGACAGCTGAAATAACACAGTGTGGACTCGAGTCCAGAGAGTTTCTGGCAAACGACAAATAGTGCCAAATTAAGTCAACAAAGTGAGCAGGTGATTTTGATCAGGTTTCCCTTTCCCTTAGGGGAAAAGACCAATCCTTCCATTGTTCCACCTTCCAAGCAGGAATCTTAAGCCTGCTGTCCCAATTGTGCATGGGGTAATCTCCCTGGCTAAATTCGATGCCGATTCCTGGGGTCCAGGAAGGGTATCCAAGAGATCAAAAACAAAATCAAAAACAGTATCAGTATTGAATTTGTATTTTTTTTTAAATATAATAAAAGTTTTGAACAGGTAAATACCCCCAAAAGTCAGCACACTCATGTCCTAAAATTCTCTGTGCTGCTGGGGGAGGGGGGGGACATCATCCTGTTCCTTTCACTTTGTAAAATTCAGATGTCAATGCTGCAGTTTTCCTTGTCGTCAAATTTTTCAACTGCATTGTGTTAATAGATCCTCTAAGGATACACATTTATAAAAAGTGTTGTAGAAGGTGCGTTGGAGTAAATCAATAGCATTTTTCTGCTCCAGGTCAGCGAGAAAACTGCCTACATCAATTGTTACGACTGTGCCAGAAGTGTTCAAGAAGGAGACGTCTCTTTAAAAAATGCAATGTTGTCACCCAAGATAATGTATAGAAAAGTAAATCTTGATCTCTGATGCTGAACCAGACAGTACTTTCTGCCTGTGTAGATTCAGCATGCCGCGCAATCCAATATTAACCATTCAATCAGGCAGTAAAGAAGCAAACAAAAACCGTAAACACCTTCACGCCAGAAAAATCGTTTAATCTACTCACTGCAGAGCAGGAGTATCAGCATTTAAGCCCAATTCATGGTTTTATGGGTGTCATTTTCTAGAAAGAGCCATGAGTTTATTAGTCCTGGCAGATCAGTGATTGGATTGGTATTTAATTTAACACCAATTTATAAGAACCTCCTGAAAATACAACAGAACCTTAAAAAACATGGACAGGAAGAAAATATCTTGAGCCAGTGGGGATCCCAATGGATGGCCTTTCATCCATCATGAAGTCATATGACTGCCATTAGAGATGAGCAAACCGGTTTGGATCAAACTAAATTTGACCCAAATTATCCAAAAGTTTTGGGTTGGACCAAAACCTGAAGCTTTTGGGGTTTGTAACCCACAAATCACTATTATATTTAAGAGTCTCTTTAGACCTCAGAGTATAATAAGAGATCCAGGAGAGGTGCAGGAACACAACAAAACACTTATACTCACCTTCCCTCACCTCTCCTGGGCTCCTCTGCACTGTCCAGTGCTCACTCGGGTCCTCTTCAAGTCTCTTGGCTGACAGCATAAGTCTACTTGACATTAAAGCTTCATGACCTCATCATACCCTATGTGATCACTGAGGCCCAATGACTGGCCTCAGCAGTCCCCTGGGGAGCGAGATGTTAGCCAAGAGGCTGGAGGAGAACTCAGAGGGAGCCAAGAAGAGGCGAGGAACGGTGTGCATAAGTGTTTATTATGTATCTGCATGTCCCCAGAGTATATTAATAGCACTTATGGTTCTTGTCAAACAAGTTGGGCCCGAAACAAAACAGTCAGACAAACCCGGGAATATTCAACAAAACAAATTTTGTGATTTTTCCCCATCTCTAACTAATATACTGTATTCAGCCTAAAAACGGGTTCCAGTAGACATTGGTTCACATTTACAAGACTGGCTTCGGGCGATTCTTCTTAATAAATTTGGCCTATTTGGGATCATCTAAAAGTAAAGAAAGAAATTCCTGCCTGCTATGAGCAAGTGTACATGTGTGCCACAATTTGAACCATTTTCTGGACTGCCTATTAATCCACACCCACTCAAGACCACATCAGACTTTCTCAGTACTTTCTCAAATTTGCCAATTTGCACAATTTTTTTGTACAAATTTGGCATATGTCATGATTTGTCATTTTGGAATTTTTTTTAATGCCACTTATGCCAATATTGATAAATGTGGGCCATAGTCAACCGGAAACGTTGATTTAGATATGCACCATTTCCAAAAATAGGCTACAAATAAGACAAATACTTGGGATAAGTTAATAAGTTTCCTTCTTTTGAGTCTCCCACATCAATTCCAGTGGTTTCTTCTTCCATTGAGAGGGAATATTTATATTTTATTTAGTCTAAATGTTAGAACTGTAGTTATGGAGGCCCCATCCTGGACCGTGGGAATCCTAAGCACAAGAAATGTGCAAGGGGCCTTACAACAGCTTCTATGTGGTCTTCAAAGATTGTTTTTTCACTTTGTATTGAAGAAAACCTAATTCTCATTATATCTTTACTTTTTGGTCTGTACAAGTCTATTGCAGTCCTTGAAAGTCTCTTTTGTGGAAGAGCTCATAGACCAGCATTTACTTGAAGAGAATCTGTAAGGTCATTTTTGGACCACAAACCAGCACAAGCAGCTACTTCATCCAGTTTTGCATTTTACAATATGTCTTTCAGTCAGTTTTCTAATCACAAAACCCAAAGTTATAAATTGTTAAAAACCAGTTTGCAGTATACAGTTGTATCTGAACTAGTCGATTGATAGTCACGGTACGTAGGTGCCTATTTTGGCCTACAAGGCATAATTTACAAGTTTCCCAACATCAGCCAGTCCCCTTCTCTTTCCCTAACTGCTCTTAAAACCACTTGCCTGCACAGAAAAATGTAATTGCTCTAAGAACCCATCCCCACTCCCCTACTCTTCAGAGGATTAAAAAGAGGCGTTACCGACCAGCTGTTCCCTCCATCATCATGGGCAATGTGAGATCTCTTGCAAACAAGATGGATGAACTAACAGCGCTCACCAGGCATCATCAGGAGTTTTGGGCGTGCAGCATGATGCTACTTACAGAGACTTGGCTCACTGAAGTTACTCCTGACCCTCTGGTCTCCTTGGATGGTTTTAAACTCCTTCGGGCAGACAGGACAAGGGAGAGCGATAAGAGGAAAGGAGGGGGGCTGGCAATGTTTGTGAATAATAGATGGTGTAATCCTAGGCACATTGTGATTAAGGAGCAAACTTGCTGTAAGGACATTGAACTATTAGCTGGGAGCATGAGACCTTTCTACCTACCAAGGGAACTATCACATGTCATCGTGATAGCTGCATATGTCCCCCCCTCTGCGAAAGCTGACACTGCCTGCGAGGTCCTACAAGCCACGCTGAGCCAGTTACAGTTAAAACACCCCCAGGCCCTCTTTCTTCTGTCGGGTGATTTCAACCATACCTCTCCATCATCCACACTGCCCAGTTTCACACAGTATGTAACCTGCCACACAAGAGACAACAAAACACTGGACTTGTTCTTTGCCAACGTGAGGGAGGCATATAACTCATCAGCCCTACCGCCCCTGGGGAGATCGGATCACAACCTAGTACATCTCCGACCTGTGTACAAGCCACTTGTACGTAGAGAACCAGCTGTCACCCGCACAGTGAGGATATGGTCCGAGGAGAGTGATGAGGCTCTGAGGGATTGTTTTGACACAACCACATGGGAAGTGCTGCAGGATTCTTATGGAGAAGATATAGAAGGACTCACACACTGCATAACAGACTACATTAATTTTTGTGTGGACAACACAGTACCCACAAAAGTGGTGAGGTGCTTCTCCAATAACAAACCATGGATTAACTCTGATATAAAAACACTACTTAAGGAGAAAAAGATGGCATTCAGGACAAGAGATAAGGAGGGGTTGAGGGAAGTACAAAAGGAGCTGAGGCATCAAATCAGGCAGGAAAAAGCCAGTTATAAAGAAAAAAATGGAAAAGCAAATGGAAAGAAAAGACATAAGGGGGGTCTGGGAGGGGCTTAAGTCAATTTCGGATCATAAACAGTCTGTCTGCCAGATTGAGGCAGATGTTAATTGGCTTAATGAACTAAACCTATTCTTCAACAGATTTGATCACACACCAGCTCCTCCCACTCCAGTATGTCCTTCAGCTTCCCCCACCACAATGACTTCTCCCCATGCGGCCACTTCCCAACAGACCAGTAAATCCAGAAATCCGTCTTTATCTGGCCACAGTCTGACCTTCACACGGGCCCAGGTGAGGAAGGAGATGAAAAAGATCAAGGCGAGGAAAGCCGCAGGGCCAGATGACATCAGTGCAAGGCTAATTAAGACTTGTGGGGACCAGCTGTGTGGTATAATTACATATATGTATAATATGAGCCTGAGGCAGGAAATAGTCCCTGAATTATGGAAATCTTCTTGTGTGGTACCAGTTCCAAAGAAACCCCACCCTATGGACCTCAACGACTACAGACCTGTAGCACTGACATCCCACCTGATGAAGATCTTGGAGAGATTGGTTCTCACACATCTCCGCCCTCTAGTGAGCCCCGCTATGGACCCCCTCCAGTTTGCTTATCGGCCGGACATTGGGGTAGATGATGCCATCATCCACCTTCTGCACAGGGCTCTGTCTCACCTGGAGAAACCAGGGAACACAGTGAGAATAATGTTCTTTGACTTCTCCAGTGCTTTAAACAACATACAGCCCAGGTTATTGAGGGACAAGCTGGGCCTTGCTGGAGTGGACCACCACCTCTCCAACTGGATCCTAGACTACCTCACAAATCGACCTCAATACGTGAGAGCCCAAGACTGTGTGTCAGGTACCGTTATCTGTAATACGGGGGGCACCTCAGGGTACGGTTCTCGCCCCTTTCCTCTTCACACTGTACACTGCAGATTTTAGGTGCAACTCATCCAGCTGCTACCTACAGAAGTATTCTGACGACTCTGCAATAGTGGGTCTCATCACAGATGATGATGACAGGGAGTACAGAGAACTGAACCAGGATTTTGTGGACTGGTGCCAGCGGAACCACCTGAAGATTAACGCGGGGAAGACCAAGGAGATGATGGTGGACTTCCGCAAAGGCAGAAGCCCTCCTAAACCAGTGGACATCCTGGGGACGGGCATCGAGATTGTGAACACCTATAAGTACCTGGGTTTGCTCCTTAATAATAAGCTGGACTGGGCAGATCATATGGAGGCCCTGTACAGGAAGGGCCACAGCAGGCTCTACCTGCTTAGGAAACTGAGAGCCTTTGGAATCCGGGGGGCACTTCTTAGAACTTTCTTCAATTCGGTAGTGGCATCAGCCATCTTCTTTGGAGTGGCCTGCTGGGGGAGCAGTATATCAACCAGGGACAGAAATAAACTTGACAAGCTGATTAGAAAGGCCAGCTCTGTCCTGGGGAGCCCACTGGACCCAGTGCAGGTGGTGGGTGACAGAAGGATACTGTCCGTGGTGAGCTCCATGCGGGAGAATAACTCCCATCCCATGCATGAGACTGTGATCGTGCTGAGCAGTACTGTCAGTGACCGACTGCTCCACCCTAGGTGTGAGAAGGAGAGCTATTGGAAGTCTTTCCTCCCCACCGCGGTTAGGCTGTACAACCAACACCGACCTAAGCGGAGATCATTAGACACAGAGAACTGAAATATCTCTCTGCCTGTTATATCCCCCCCCTCCCCTCTGCTACGTCCTATCTGTCTGTCTGCTATTAATGTAATGCCTGTCACCTTGGAACATTCCTGTACATGTTGTATTTGTATTTGTATCTGCTTATCTTATCTTTGCTGCTGTAACACACTGAATTTCCCCATTGTGGGACTATTAAAGGACTATTATTATTATTATTATTATTAACTGGCTATCGCCATGTCAATGAACCATCCAAGTGAACTAAATAATGTTCTGTAATGCTTTAATGGGAGAACCACTCATTCGTTTTGTTTCAGGTTCAGGTGGCTGGGGTCTAAGATTCATTTTGGGCCGAAAAAGTTTGGTACAAACCACACCTTAAATAGGCTTAAAACATACAGTAGTGTAAAATGCTCTTAGGGCTCCTATGATCCTATCTATAAAACATAGTGTATAACACTCTTAGGGCTTCTAGGAACCTATCTATAAAAGATAGTGTAGAACACTGTCAGGGCTCCTAGGAACCTATCTATAAAACATAGTGTAGAACACTGTCAGGGCTCCTAGGAACCTATCTATAAAACATAGTGTAGAACACTCTCAGGGCTCCTAGGAACCTATCTATAAAACATAGTGTAGAACACTCTCAGGGCTCCTAGGAACTTATCTATAAAACATAGTGTAGAACTCTCTCAGGGCTCCTAGGAACCTATCTATAAAACATAGTTTAGAACACTGTCAGGGCTCCTAGGAACCTATCTATAAAACATAGTGTAGAACACTGTTAGGGCTCCTAGGAACCTATCTATAAAACATAGTGTAGGACATTGTCAGGGCTCCTAGGAACCTATCTATAAAACATAGTGTAGAACACTGTCAGGGCTCCTAGGAACCTATCTATAAAACATTAGTGTAGAACACTGTCAGGGCTCCTAGGAACCTATCTATAAAACATAGTGTAGAACACTGTCAGGGCTCCTAGGAACGTATCTATAAAACATAGTGTAGAACACTGTCAGGGCTCCTAGGATCCTATCTTTACAACATAATGTAGAATACTGTCTGGGCTCCTAGGAACCTATCTATAAAATTTCTAGCTCTCTAGAGCAAACATAGCCAAAGTTATGTCAAAGTGAACATGATGCTATTATACTCTGGGGTCTCTTCAGACCCCAGAGTACAATAGGTAGAGGTCCATGGGAGGGGTAAAAAATAAAAAAAAACATTCATACATTCCTTACCTCTTTTGAGTATCCTCATAGCGTTTGGTGTTCTCTCTCTACCTTCTTATGGACATCATGTGCCTGGCGTCACCGCTGAGGCCCAATCACAAGCGCTTACATTCAGCATGCCCATATGATCACCAGTGAACCAATTACAGGCCTCAGAGGTGACCCCGGGTGCACCAGCAGGACGCCATGAAGAGGCCCAAAAGACATAAGGGAAGGTGAGCTTCAATGTTTTTTATTTTTTACACCTCCCCTGGACATCCACCTATTAGTTCATCCAAGACAAATCTCCATTTGCTCAGTTTGGAATATTTGGGTTAAACACAAGTCATTTCGCTCATCCCTAATATCTAACTAAAGTTTCAAATATTAGGATACATATCCTTTTTTCAAATGCTTTATCCAACTTTATCTACTATGTTACTATCGACCAAGGTAAGTACAGGGATGGGTGGATTAGAGTATAAAGACAGATTATCAACTTGGGGTTCTTCACTTTGGGGTGACCTAATAACAATGTACAGGTATATGAATAGACTGTACAAGGATTTTTGCAATGATCTCTTCATACCGAGGCCTGTAACTATGACAAGTGGACATCTTCTACTTCTAGAGGAAAAACATAAAATGGTCATTTTTAGGGATTCTTTACTGTAAGAGCAGTCAGACTATGGCACTCACTGCTACAAGAATGAGTGATGACTGATACCTTGTACAAGTCCAAGAGGGGCATGGATGCCTTTCTAGAAAGTAAGAATATCATAGGTTATGGGAGCTAGAAATTTTTGGGATAGGATCTTGATCCAGGGATTTAGTCCATTTGCCATATTTGGAATTGGGAAGGAAATGTTTCCTCTAATAGAGCAATTGGTTTCAGCTTCGTGATTTTTTTTTCCTTCCTCTGGATCAACTTGGTAGTTTTATCGGTTGGACTTGTGTCTTATCTACTATGTTGAAATGTTACTATATTACCACACAGTAGGTCTATATAGTAGGAAATACATTATTTTATCAAAATGTATTTGTTTGACAGCCTTCTTTGTTTCTGAACCTCTTAGACAGGGTGTGAAATCCATTTCTGCTGAATTATTTTCAGATTTAGCTAAGTCAAAAAAAGCAAAAAATAACAAAATTGCAGCAGATCATTTTGCCAGTAATAAACTTGGTATGCTACTTTTGGAATCAGTCCACGATTGCTCCCTCTAAACCTAAGATGTAGACCATAAATAGCTAATTGTTGCTTTGTACTGTTTAGCCTTGCCCGCCCTCGCTCCATGTTTCCAGGAGGGAGCTGGTTAATCCTGGACAAGCTGTTCCTCTTTGCTGACAGCCGTTAGAAGGAGCAGCTAATTAGCTTTCAGATGTTACCTAATAGCAACCAGACAGTCCAAAATAATTGCTAATAAGCCCTTGCAAAGAGAGCGAGAGAGAAAAAAAAACACAACCTTCTCCTTTGGAACTCTATAATTCGCTAAATGCCTCTGCATCCAGGGGATAATTTGCCTGAAATATGACAAAATGGGAGAAAAATACTT
Organism: Leptodactylus fallax; assembly: GCA_947044405.1. Taxonomy (NCBI): domain Eukaryota; kingdom Metazoa; phylum Chordata; class Amphibia; order Anura; family Leptodactylidae; genus Leptodactylus; species Leptodactylus fallax. Next base: position 87,759 of record CAMRHE010000669.1, read on the forward strand.
AACAGTTGAGTACCTAAGTGAATTGAGGAACCCGGCAAAAATATTCAGTTTCTTGCTGCCTGCCCAGGTTATTAGCGAAAGATTTATCTTCTCTTCCAATCATTAAAAAAGTTATATTAAAAAATGTAAAAATTATGTAAAATGTAATATAGTTTTAGGGATGTAGTGGTGGTTTACATGGTTTGGCTTTGGTTGACTGGTTGACTAAGGCTATGTTCACATCTGCGCCGGAGTCTCCATCACAGTGTCCGCCTGAAAATTGTCGGACCGATTTAGTTTTTAAGGCTGGGTTCACACCAGCACTTGATTTCTGTTCGGGGATTCCATCCCCGAATCTGATTGAAAAATGTTTAGAGATGCCATATAGTCTTATGGGGTCCGTGGGTTTCCACAGGTAACCGCCTTTTAAGAGGATTGGGTTTCCGTCCCCAAGCAGACTCGAAGAACAGAAACCCAAGCGCAGGTGTGAACCTAAAGTAAATTGACGGACATCCAACAGACTCCATTATAGTCAATGGGCTCCATGTGTAACCGCGTTTTTTGCGGTTCACCTATCCGTTGTTCTGGTATTTTGACAGACTGGAACAATGGTTAGGCGACGCTAGTTTGAACCTAGTGTAAGAAGTTCTAAACTAATTACACGTATTTTTTAGAGTGTAGAGGGCTCATGGCCAGAGTGGACCACAATGTCTCTTTCATATACAGAAATTCATAAAGTTATTATGGAAAAAGCCCTTTTATATCTCTGTTTATAAGTTTATATGAAGAGTTCGAGGTTGCTTTGAGTTATTGGCCGTCTATTGTTTTTATCTTTTAGACCTGCTTCTCTGAAATGCTGTTGTGAAGCTACAAGTTCAGAGCTCAGTAGATGTTCCTTTAATGCTGCTCTCTCTCCTTCTCTTCTCTCAATCTATAAGAAACCATTCTTAGAGATGCTCACAGGGTTATTCAGTTACCCATGCTGGAGGTGGTGTCCAAGCTGGCCTAGCATCTAAAGTTTGTAAGCTGAGTATTTCTTCTTTTATGTTTTAGACCTGCTTTTCTGACATGCTGCTTGCGGAGCTACAGGTTCAGAGCTCAGCAGGTGCTCCTGTAAAGCTTCTTTCTCTCTTTCTCTCGCTCTATAAGAAACCGTTCTTAGAACTGTATGGACTGTTCACAGGGTTATTCAGTTATCCAGGCTGGAGGTGGTGCCCAAGCTAACCTGGTATCTAAGACTTGTACGGTGAGTATTTCTTCTTTTATTTTTTTAACTCAATATGAACCTTTTAGAAAAGAATTGTACCCAATGGATATGCCATTTAACTTGTATAGTCTTGTTACTTTGCAGTGTATGGCGGTAAAGTCATTGTATAGCATTGTTATATAAGGGCTATACTGTTAGGATCAGTAGTGTTGTGTGTAGACTGCATGGTAATACACTAAATTGGGGGTATTGGTAAAGTCATTGTATAGCATTGTTACATAAGGGCTATACTGTTAGGATCAGTAGTGTTGTGTGTAGACTGCATGGTAATACACTAAATTGGGGGTATTGGTGAGTCCAACCAAGGGTGTAACTAAAAGCTCAAGGGCCCTGGTTCAAGAGCTGAGCTTGGGACCCCTGTGTAATTTTTCTTCACGAATGTCAGCTGTTCCATATGTACATTTTAGCATCATATACATTTCCCTTTCCTTGTCTCTCTGGGCCCAGACCACCATTGTGGCTTCTCCACAACATGTATGTGGCACAAGTTTCCCATCATTTCCCAACATAGTAATTGTGCTATGGTCCTGGGCCTGGTCGCAGTGGACGACTGCTGCGACTCCTATAATTGCACCCTCTAAGACTCCTGGACTGCACCCTTTAATTTACATTTGCGTGTAACATAAGACAAGCCATGAATAAATGTACCTCTGTGTAGGGATGAGCAAACAGATTTGTAACAAGCCATTTTCCAAGCAAACAACTATTATACTCTGGGATCTTCAGACTCCAGAGTATAAAAAGTGGAGGCCCAGAAGAGATAAGTAAACACAATAGTCAGACTCACCTCTCTTGGGATCCGTCATGGCATCTGGTGTGGGTCCCTGTCGTCTTTGAGTCTCTTCTGGCTTCCTGAATGTCAGTGGCCCCAGGGAACTACTAAGCAATCACAACCACCAATGTAATGATGTCGGCGTGCCCCATGTCACCTCTGAGGCCAGGGCAGCTGAGGAGACCCCTCAGTATAATAATAACAGTTTTGGTTTGGCCTTTGGTCTAAAATGAAACTTCTAGTCAAATTTTGTAAATATTTGGGAGATGAATCTTGCAACATTTTCCTAACGCTACTTGTGTGTTTCCTTTCTCGCACACTCAAATGGCAACAGAAGCTATGAATTCTGGGAAAAAATACAGCTCAGAAGTCTCAGTGCTATATTAACTGACATGTGTTATATGTCAATTAATCCCAAGACGCTGTAGATGTTCCCATGCGGTGTCTCTTAGTTAATCAGGCAGGGAGTCGCAGTAATTAAAGTATCGGGCACAGTTTACACTGGCTCCCAGGGCTCATGATTTGGTCACTGCTCAGCAGGTGCTATCCAGCATCTAAAAGATACTCTTACTAAAAAGGGTCTGGTTCTGAATATTCTGTGTGGTCTACAGCTTGATGAGCATATATTTTATTAATAGATACCCCGTATAATTCATCTGTCGAGTAGGTGTTGTTGAGCCGAGTGGTAATCTTATACTGATATTTAGCTGTCACTTCACTTCAGTGGCCACTAGGGATATTAAGCCTTCAATTACTGGTCAATTACTTCCATCTGACATGAAGTTAATTATCTCATACACTTAATATACACCAATGAATTAATGAGCAAAGTAGAAAAGTAGCAAAAAAATTTCAAGATCTCGGAACTTAATGGAATGGTTGGCTGTTCCTCAATTGATGAGAAGACTTTAGAGTGAAGAAAACATTAAAGTCGATCACTAGTTGTTACCATAAAACTATAAAATGAATATATCACTATTTTTTTAATAGTAGATTTTTTAATTTTTTTCCCTGTACATGATAATGGGGGGCGGCCATCTTGGTTGAGCTTCACTTCTGTTCTAATAACAGCTTTTACTGATATGCTTTACAGCATAGTCATGGCCATAGGTAGCAACATCCTGGTGCTGACTTATGGAGGTATGGAGGAGACTTTTTTTTAGACATGCTCTGTGTGGGGGGGGGGGGTAATCATCTATTGTCTGTAGCGGATGTAATGATGGGTCACTATGGATGTTATCTTCTATTGTGATACTGTCTGTGATGTAAATAAAGTGAGTGCTTCTGAAAAAACCCTGGAGAATTGGAAAGTTTCATTCTATTATTAGGCTTGGTGGCCAGAGTGCTAATTGCAGGAACAAGTACTTTTTTCAAAAATTATTAAAAATATGTCTAACATAAAAACTTGGTTTAAAAAAAAAGGGTATTTTTTTGGTAACACATTCCTTTTAAGTGAAGATGTCCTTAGGGACCAGGTGTTTCTAGCCCTTGACTCAAAGATTTGTGTTAAATTGAGCTATGAGGAGAGAAAAATTGGGTGACCCTGTTACTAAATAACAGCTGTATGCTATGGAGTACTGAGGTACTTCCATGTATTAAAAGGCTACAATAACAATCTGTGCCTTATCCTCCATTACATGACAAAATGGAACTGGACAACAAGGCAAATATTAGTTTTGCTGAACTAATGTCATGATTGTTCCCCCTTCACACTAGCAGGTGTCTCATTGCTTCTGTGCCTTGCACATTCATACATGTAGATAATATTGTTCTTATGATGTCTTTGTTTTCTTGGGGGGTTTGTAGTCCTATAGGGTGACAGCCATGCTTTGTGTGCCGGGTGCACAGTTTTAATTTGTGAAATATATAACCAGTGCTTAAAAAAACTTTTTTGTTTAGTCTATCACTTTTGTGTGTGCCATTGTTGTTTTTTTGTTTGGGTATATCCTTTGGATTTGCCCTAGTGATCTGCTCCAATGGTGGCCGGATCTACACAGTATACAGAGCAGGAAGCAGGTGGGCTCTGTACATTGTGTAGTGGTCATGTTGCACTGGGCAAAGTGTTGTTCGTCAGAAAGATTTACAGTGGGAAAAAAAAAAGTATTTAGTCAGCCACCAATTGTGCAAGTTCTCCCACTTAAAAAGATGAGGCCGGCCTGTAATTGTCATCATAGGTAGACCTCAACTATGAGAGACAAAATGAGAAAAGAAATGCAGAAAATCACATTGTCTGATTTTTAAAGAATTTATTTGCAAATTATGGTGGAAAATAAGTATTTGGTCAATAACAAAAGTTCATCTCAATACTTTGTTATATATCCTTTGTTGGCAATGACAAAGGTCAAACGTTTTCTGTAAGTCTTCACAAGGTTGGCACACACTGTTGCTGGTATGTTGGCCCATTCCTCCATGCAGATCTTCTCTAGAGCAGTGATGTTTTGGGGCTATCGCTGGGCAACACGGACTTTCAACTCCCTCCAAAGGTTTTCTATGGGGTTGAGATCTGGAGACTGGCTAGGCCACTCCAGGACCTTGAAATGCTTCTTACGAAGCCGCTCCTTCGTTGCCCTGGCGGTGTGCTTGGGATCATTGTCATGCTGAAAGACCCAGCCACGTTTCATCTTCAATACCCTTGCTGATGGAAGGAGGTTTGCACTCAAAATCTCACGATACATGGCCCCATTCATTCTTTCATGTACATGGATCAGTCGTCCTGGTCCCTTTGCAGAGAAACAGCCCCAAAGCATGATGTTGCCACCCCCATGCTTCACAGTAGGTATGGTGTTCTTTGGATGCAACTCAGCATTCACTCTCCTCCAAACATGGCGAGTTGTGTTTCTACCAAACAGTTCTACTTTGGTTTCATCTGACCATATGACATTCTCCCAATACTCTTCTGGAACATCCAAATGCTCTCTAGCAAACTTAAGATGAACCCGGCTATGTACTGGTTTAAGCAGGGGGACAGTCTGGCACTGCAGAATCTGAGTCCCTGGCGGCGTAGTGTGTCACTGACGGTTACCTTTGTTACGTTAGTCCCAGCTTTCTGCAGGTCATTCACTAGGTCCCCCCGTGTGGTTCTGGGATTTTTGTTCACCGTTCTTGTGATCATTTTGACCCCACGGGGTGAGATCTTGCGTGGAGCCCCTGATGGAGGGAGATTATCAGTGGTCTTGTATGTCTTCCATTTTCTAATTATTGCTCCCACAGTTGATTTCTTCACACCAAGCTGCTTGCCTATTGCAGATTCAGTCTTCCCAGCCTGGTGCAGGTCTACAATTTTGTTTCTGGTGTCCTTCCACAGCACTTTGGTCTTCACCATAGTGGAGTTTGGAGTGTGACTGTTTGAGGTTGTGGACAGGTGTCTTTTATACTGATAACAATGTCAAACAGGAGCCATTACTACAGTTAATGAGTGGAGGACAGAGGAGCCTCATAAAGGAGAAGTTACAGGTCTGTGAGAGCCAGAAATCTTGCTTGTTTGTAGGTGATCAAATACTTATTTTCCACCATAATTTGCAAATAAATTCTTAAAAAATCAGAAAATGTGATTTTCTAGATATGTTTTCTCATTTTGTCTCACATAGTTGAGGTCTACCTATGATGACAATTACAGGCTGGCCTCATCTTTTTAAGTGGGAGAACTTGCACAATTGGTGGCTGACTAAATATTTTTTTCCCCACTGTATTTAGGTCCAAGCTGGAAGTGCTATTATTATACTTTGGGGTCTCTTCGGGCCTCAGAGTATAACAATAGGAGGCCATGGAGGATGCATAAAAATATTTAAAAAAATAGTCACTTTTTGATGGTCACATTGCCTAGTCTTATTTCCTGGTTGTCCTCAATATCTCCTGGCTCTTATCCTGACATCATCGGTCCCAGGTCCCCCCTGGGCCTTAGAGATCTTGTTGGGGGCGTCAACATCATGATGCTTTGACATACGTTGTATCATCAAAGCGGTATGATGTTGATGCCCCCACGTGACCAGTGAGGCCCAATTATAGACCTCAGGGGTGACCTGAGGCTCATTACATCAGAGAGAAAGTCAGAAGATACCAAGAAAAAAAAATAAGAGTCCAGGAAATGTGAGTATTGTTTTTTTTTTTTTTGTTTTTTTTTATGTACCCTGGGGCCTTAAAGGGAGTTTGTCACCAGAACCGAGCATATCAACCCAGACAGATAGCTAGAACCAAAAGATAGGTTAGGGTCACCTTAATCAAACACTGTTTTCCCCTTGGGAGTCGCTACCTCCATTGCCAAGATACCGATTATTTTGTCAATATACAAATGAGCTTGGCGGTGGACTACAAAAGTTTCAGGTTTGACCAAACTTTAAATTTTTGCAAATTGCGTATGTAGCACAAACTCTACCATTTTGATTGTAATGGTAGGTTAATGTATCAGCCAGCATATCTGAACCAAGAAGAAATGTACCATGAACACACAAAAAAAGAGTAAAAAAAATCGCTCTGTGCTTGTCATAAGGCTGAATTATATTGTAAAATATACAGTAGAGATTCTTCTACAGAAAGTCTAGTGCTGCTGACTCATTGTAAGAACCCAGATACATCATGATTGCTACACTCTTAATACAGAAAAGCATCTGAGAATTAACAGCAGGTAACAGTGAACATAGGTTTTAAAGCAAAGTCCGTCTGACAAGAGGAAAATGAGAAAAGTATCCATCATGAAATGCAGAGTTCACGTCTATACAGACATACAGTATTGGACAAGTTACCATTTCCATAGAGGAGAACATTCTGTTATGTGTTCTTGAAGTCAATAGAAACCATCAGGAAATCTGTGAAAACATGTTTTACCATTTATACGTCACTGTGAGAGGGCGCTGAATTCATGTTGATGTCCTGCATCTATGTATGGATATTGGAACACACATAAAACATTTACTGGTATGATTTATAAATGGCACTTAAATGGAGTTTCCCTTAAAAAAACAAACAAAAAAAAATAAAATATAAGGAATGCTACTCATCAGTAACTGAATCTTTAGATGATTTTTTTGTATTCATTTACATGTATTTTGGGCTAACAAATTATTTTTGTAATAGGTTTTTTATTTTAAAATGTTGGAATATTTGGATTCTATAGCTGTAGAATTACAATACATTGCAGGCTGCAGAATGCCATTCACTTGCAAATCTCTCAGAGACCATGTATGATGGTGTAAAGTACACAACTGGACGGTGTTGAGGGGTAGATTTTACAAGATTGATTATAAGGATTTATTTATCTGGAATTGTTGAGCTTGATCTCCGGCTTTATCCACCTTCTCCATCAGCATTGGAACTTCTAAAAACTATCCAATTTCTCTTCTCCTGAATGATCTTCTTAATTAATTTATGAACAAATCAACATTTACTGTAATTAAATAATATAACATCATAGAAGATGAATTGATTGATTGAGAAGAAAAAGGGGCTAGAAACCAAGTTGTCAGTTGAGCTTTCTGAGGGATTTGCTAGTAATGGCATTTGCAGCTTGCTATGTATTAGAATACGCAGAAGTTATAGAAGCCAAATGGTCCATAATTTTTACAAAAAATCACCTGCGATTAAGTAAAAAAAAAAAACCTAAAGGTGTCCATATTCTTTAAAATAAATTTCCACCTTTTAACACTATGTTATCTTCTGATTATATTCATATTATAGTTTATTAAGGTCAGAATTCAATTTTCCGGCTACAGATTTCAAAATCTTTTATATAGACTTAGAGTTAAGTCTATGTAAGTTAGTGGGTTGGTACCAACTTTAGAAGTTATCCCCTATCGATAGGATAGGGTATAACCATACGGTGGATGTCCAACCACTTAGATCCCACTGATTCTGTGGCCAAGCATGTTCCCTGCCAACCATTTATTGTATATAGCAGTGCCGGAGATCACAGAACAAAGAGTGGAGCAGCAGGGCATATGCTCAGCGTGCCATCATCCGGAGAGGGAATTGGACTCCTATTCTTGGGATTGGTGGGGTGTGGATAGTCGGACTGTCACTGATCATGAAGTTATCCCTTATCCCATCGATAGGGAATAACTATTACAGTTGGTACAGTCTATGACCTTTAAGTGCATGGGACCTGAGCTGCAATAGTACATTATAGCCACTAAGTAGTTGTATGATTCTTCCTCTGTACACTATATAGATGTCAGCTGATCAGTAGTGGTACAGGTGTTGGACGTCCATTGATCTGGCATTGATGGTCTGTCCTAAGGCTAGGCTAGCAATATGTAACCTTGGACAACCCCTTTAACTGTATGAGTATTCAACTGAATTGGAGCTCTTCCCCAGTAAATATACATTGTATTGCAATGAATTTTGGACATCTGGTTGCAAATAAAAACTGCAAATTAGTTGTGTGCAGCTTATGTGAACTCCTGTAATGCTGGGGGATGTTAGTTTTCTAGATTATTATACAGTTTTTTTAGATTACTACGCAATAACTTGAGTAAAGATGGCACTTTCCGGAATGCAAATTGAATTGTGAATGCAGCTCTGGAGTATAATGCAGTCTGTAACTAAATATTAGTATAGTCTATGTAATGTAATGCATTTAAAAATTAACTCAACATTTGATGTATATTAGGTTGTATATACATAAAGTATGCATGGCAAATGGTATATAGTACATCAGGATATGCTCCTGGGATATTTGTATTACGTGGCCATAGTCTTAAATCAGTCACATGGATATCAAAAGAATTGTGACGTACAGATGGCAGGATATATCACAATGGAGCCAATGACAGATGTGTGCAACCGTAAGGGCGTATAGGCACAACGATTCATATAACAGGGCCAAAGTTTCATATACCAAGTCTAGTACCCAAAAGCAGTGTGATCGGAGCTTTACATCTATATGCTCTTCAATATCTTAGATGATGCGTTTCTGCATATTGATAATGAATATTCCATTTGTTCATTCAATGGAATGCAAATGATAAATCCGAAATTAAAATAGAGAGGTCAATGCCAGGCAGTTGCTGCAAAGGCTTACACAATCCTGGTGATGCACAACAAGAGCACCAATGTACACAATGCAAATGTTTTTGATATTTTATATATATCTTAAATCTGAACAAATCAGTTTTGTGGTCACGTATAATTTTAATAAACTTAGGGTATTCACCTATTCTTCAGTCCTCAGTAGCTCTTCTTTTCAAAGTATTTTTTTCTTGTTCCCAGCTACAATATGCAATAATAAATTGTAATTTTGAGAAAATAAAAAGTCAAAGGTAAAACCCTTGTAGACCCCAAAACGTGCTTTATCCAGTCAGTCATTCAGTGATAAAATATTATAGAAAAAGCAGTCTATTATACACAGTAGAGAACATCTTTAACACACTCATATGGGGGCCACATATAGCATGATGCACCCACACTTGTACCAAAGAATGCAAGCTATCATCTATCTATCATCCTTCCAAAGACATGTGTCTGATTGTCACCAAAATTTAGGTTTTGCTTTTCATATAATTTCCATGTTGTCAAAAACTAAAAAAAAAATATGGCACTGTAATATATGTGCCAGAAAGAGAGTACTTGGAGCTCATAAACATGTTCCTGGTTAACAGCATTCCATGTGGTCAGACATGGTATTACATGTAGAACCTCCATTGTGAAATGTTATAATTACCTGTAAAGCTATCACAATATGTGACTGATACAAAGTGACAAAATCATCTTAATATATCTGTATCAATAATTGTAAGTCAGGACCACTACAGTGATTTATCCAAATGATGAGATCTTCTAACCCACCTTTCTACATATAAGGAGCCTCGGAACTTTGATATACGCATTGTTGTGATAGACATAAACTGAGCAGATCCCTAGCGGTCCATTTAAAATCTTATAATAAAATCTCTACAGTATCTGAATGTGGCAAAACAATCTACTGTGAACTCAGAGATAACATGTTTTGCTGGACATTACTGAAAACATTAGCAATTCACGGACAAAGGACTTCACGATGCAAGAGTTAGGCCCAACGGCCGTGAAGTAGCCTTCATTTCTTGAAACCAGTCTTAGGGGTCTCCATGCCCTTCTTCTCGTAAATAAATAATTGGTAAGATGTCCAAGTTGATGTTCAAGCCTTAGTAGCGGTGGCAATGCTGCATGAGAGCCTTCACGATGTGGGAGCAATAACTACAATAAGAACTTAGAGCTTTCAGGTGGTAAGTTATTAAAAATATATAGTCATTTGTAAAAGGGCTCATTGGGGAAGACATCTATGTATAGGGCTTACGTAACTTCAGTGTTAACTCGGCTACAATGCGGCATCTTCCAGTAGCCACAATTTCATCTCTCCTCTACGTGACTCATGCAGCCAGCAGTGGTTGGGTCTTCTTGGTCGTGATTGTTGACCCAAGCAGAGCTCTCGCTTCTTTAAATCGATGGCTTTAGGTGAATAGCATAACTGTTTGGTCGAGCAGCAAGGATATAAAGAACATTCTCCTTCAAGAAGGCATCCCAGTTCACCTGTCTGCAAGAGACATTTCAATTAACGCAAACCAAATACAAGTGCGTTAAATTGTACAAAATTTGTTGAAGGGCTTATAATACAATAACTACTTTTTTTCTCGACAATTTAGGCCTGATGAGTACATTTATCATAGCTGGGAAAGTTCCCAATGCATACAGTGCATTAAAAAGACCGCTAGCCTGCCATTTTGACCTCCGTCCAATGTCAGACTGGCCCATCAGAGTACCAGAGGATGCTACGAAGCTATGAAGTGAACTCCCTGTAGTGGTGGTTGCAGACAGAATTTTATAATCTGAAAATTGTAAGCAGACCTCCCCTTTATAAAAATAGGTAATGCATTAACACAGAATTTTTGGAAAAAAATGGAATGGTAGATAGTAACTTTAGTAAAAGTGTAGTACATTGCTATCCTAGTGAAGGCCGGTGACTTATATATACACCCCTAGCATCCAAATGGATAACACACCACATACACATGTTTAATTCCTTGTCTTTGCTCTTAACTAAATATATTATGAAAAGTGCAAGATGACCCATTAAGAAAAAACAAACAACTTGATTTTGTGATACTCTGTCACAAGATGTCTATGCTATACAGTATGAATCTATGCATGTCCACCCAATGGTTGGGATGAGAACTGCAGCTGTTATATGTTTCTCTAGCATTTTGTGATAGTCCTTAAGGAGGACCTTTCACGTCCTCATAGATGTGCGGTACTATATACTGCTAGAAATCTGACAATATATTATACTGCACATTTATGAGGATGTGAAAGGTCCTCCTTAAGGACTTTCAGAAAATGCTAGTGAAACACTTAACAGCTGCAGTTCTCATCTCAACCATTGGGTGGACATGCATAGACTTATACTGTATAGCATAGACATCTTGTGACAGAGTATCACAAAAACAAGTTTGTTTGATTTTTTTTTTTTTCTTAATGGGTCATCTTGCACTTTTCATTGTCATGTATGAGGACGTGAAAGGTCCTCTTTAAGCAATTTTAAGAAAAAGTGGCAGTGGACACATCTGTATTTCATAATAATATGGCTTCTATGCACTGGCATAGATTTTCTGCAGAATTTACACCAGATTTCTGTAAATGATAATAAATTGTTACCCTGCACACCCTCAGCATGGCCTTTTTGTGGAAGTGGCAAGGTCAGCGCAAAAAAGTAAAAGTTGCTAGTTTTTTTGTGCAAAAAAAACCTCCGATTTGCACAAAAAATTCCTTTTTATGCCTTGTGCATTAGAAATCTGGCGCAGTATGTTTTTGTGCATTGCCCAATTGCATAGGAAAATGTCCTAATATAGGGAAGCCGGCCTGGATGATATTGAAAAGATAGTTCTTGGCATCTGTCAAGCCCACAAGGATCTATGGCTGTGTATGACATGCCCCCAAGTGTGTACAGAGCCTTATCTCTGTCTCCTTTGAAGTTTCGATAAAGACTTTTCTCTCTTTGTGTTGACAATTATCATTTTATGATTTTATCTTGGCTGCCAGATCAATGTTCTCTGTTCAGGCTGTAATTTACGTCAGGCGGATTTTTATTCAATGTATAATTTAGGAGTAGTGAGGTCTTTAAACATTTTAACACACGGTAATAAATTAGAGCTGAGTCGTACACCGCAACCAGACATAGTAATTACAGTCAGAAGTAACAAAACTGGGAAAAATTGGATGGTAAATGCTATTTAATGATACTGGATCTTCTGAAATAATTAATGGGAGTGCAGCGGGAATTTGTTCTGTGATTTATGGGCTTGGAAAAAAGTTCCTTGTAAGATCCTTCTATGTAAATGACTAGAATGCTCTAATTCAGTAATACAGTGACCATTATGGTACAATGGTATTACAATAGGTAATGAATGTACAGAAAACTCTATTAGGATACAATGGACTATCAGGGTATGTTCATACTACATAAAATGAAGACATCCTCCCTAGAGGCCTCTTCATTTTCCACCCCTGGCTCCCCGCAGCAGAATGCCAAAGAAGAGCATTGACTTTCCGCCGCTGTTTAGGCCCAGGCTGTCTTGAGCTGGCGGACACTGCGGCTGAACAGATTCTGCCGCAAAATCGAGCAGGGCACTTATGTTTTCTATGTCCTGCTCCAATCTCTGCCTCGCATTGAATATAATGGAGGCAGAATCAGGTCGGAATGTGGCGTAGATTTTGAAGAGGAATCCGCCTCAAAATCAGATACCGTCATGTGAATGGCCCAGATTTTTTTTTATTTATCTGATCAGTGGGGGTCCATTACCAACCCCACATGGATTAGCCATTTGGTGCTGCTTCCGATGCCAGTACTATATAGTGCACAGAGCCAGAAAAAGTTGTCTCCAGTCCCTGTATAGTGGCAGGGCACCGGTATTGCACAGTTCCCATTGACTTTGATAGGAGCTGAGCTGCACTGATGGTGCTCGGTCACTATACAGAGTCCTGGGGCAACTGCTTCTGGCTCCAGTGTTGGACAGCTGATCTGAGCAGGGGCCAACCGTCAGCCCCCCACCAATCAGATATTTATGGCCTATCCCAAGGATAGTTTCAATATGCCCTGAGCTGTAGTACCAGTGCCAATGTACAAGGACCAAAGACAACTGTTTCTGTCTCCATGCCATGTATATTATGGGCGTCAGAAGCAGCCCTGAACTGCTGATCCATGCAGGGGCTGTCTGCCTGCTCCCCTCACCGCTCAGACACTTATGGCCTATCCTAAGGAGAGGCTTTAAAAAATTCATGGTCTTAAAGATAAAGGCCAAATATGTTAACTACTTTGCAATAATGGCCATCTGGAAATGCTGTTGTGTTTGGCATTATAGATCAGACCCAATTACTTGAATACCAGACAACGTCCATGGACATTGTTGTTGTTTATGAAAATAAAGCTTTATTTTAAGCCTGACAACTCCTGTGACTAGAACTGAACTTTAAATGTCCAACAAAAACATTTCTCTAATACTTGCAAAATGTTCAATTCTCTTGGTGCTTCAACAAGAGCTGCGTATGGAGTAACAAAAGCCGCTCCACCTGCATGCAGTTTTCCAACAGTTAGAAGAACACTCACCTGTTCTCATCTGGATCTGTATTCAGTGGCACCTTTTCTTGGCTTTTTCCACTTGTACTACTGGCTGGGCTGCTCTCCGACATGGGCCCAACATGGCTTATACTGCAATAGGTGAAAACACAACATACTGTATTGCAGAAACAAGAAAGTTTTTATTGTTAAAGGTTTTCGTCCCTAAATTGATTTATCATACTGACGGCTTATATACAGGAGGAAACCCCAAAGTATAAGAGTGTTTCGTGGGCAACAAAACCCAAAATTTTCAGGTTCGGGCTTTTAATGAAATTTTTGTAAAATTCCATTTGAATCTAGTTCTATGGGAATTGGTTTGCTCATCCCTTACTGTAAATCCTGTGGATTAGTGTATACTAGTAGGATTCACCACGCGTGAACTAAATTGTCCTCTACGACATGATTTGTGGTAAATTTATTATATTCTGGGGTCTCTTCTATAATACGTGGAGGCCCGAGGGAGGTGTAAAACATAAAAAATATTTATATTCACGTTCCCTCACCTCTTTTGGGCCTCCTCGCAGAGTCCAGTGATCTGTGTCTTCCTCCTCCAGGTGGTCTGGCTTTCTTCTGTAACGTCATGCCCCCAGAGTCACCACTGAGGCCAGTGATTGTCACTGTTAAGGACTAATCACAGGCCTCAGCAGTGACCCCAGGTGCATGACATCACAGAAGAAAGCCAGACGTGGCCCTGGCACTCTTCTGTGACGTCACGCACCCGGAGTCGGATAACACAGATGACACGAGGAGGCCCAAAACAGGTGAGGGAAGGTGAGTATAAATGTTTTTTATGTTTTACACCACCCTTGGGCCTCCACCTATTATACTCTGGGATCTGAAGAGACCCCAGAGTATAATAATTTCACGTTCGGTTCTATCCTAACAAGTTCGGACCAAACCGGAGGATCGCTTCATCCGAACACTAGATGAAACAAATCTTCAAAGGTTCACCCATCCTTAACCAGGAGACACTGTTAATATTCGGAAGATGGAATTCCTATAGGTGAAGTCCCAGTTCTGCCATATCAAGGCATGCTGGCATCATTACAGCATGCCATGATATTGTATTTAATTAGTTTTGTGCAAAATTCAATTCCTTAACTAAATTTGAGCAAGGTACGGACAATTCTGTAAATTGGTGGTGAGAGTTTCTTGTCTTGGCCAACTGATCAGTCCTGTCTCTGGCTGTTAGGCAACTAGGTCCAGAAGGAGCCCTCCCCCAAAGCTCTGTCTACAATAATCGGAAATACCAATCCTGCCCTTTAACTAAGTCGCACCACCACAGGCATCTGTGAGACAAACATGGAAGTGATCAGGCTACGACTGGAATACGTTAACACCGAGCACAGCAGATACTCAGGTTTTATCTGTATTTTATATTTAACATCACGGCCTGTCTTAATTCTCATATAAATGGTAAGGGCAGGATAATCAAATAAAGTATGCCGTGGATATTATGAGGCTGGTAATGAAATCTACACATCTTCTTAATCCACTTATCATCCCATTGCTTGAGAAAATATCATATTTTATTGTGGGATAAAATAAAAGACATGAGAGAGTAATTATCTTTTATTAACAAGACCATTAGGGACATTATGTTCTGCATATTTATTATCTGAATTAAAACCTTATATCCCATATTACATGATGTCTTATCTTACTACATTAAGAACCAAGTTCATTTTATCTTTCTTAAAAATTAACAAAAATTTCCATAAAACAAATCTATAGCTAAACGGGTTCCTAGTTGTACAATTCTTGTCTATATGCCCTATAGGTGTTGAAATTTTTAGTCAGAATTACCTGATTTGGGAATCCCCCTTTGACCTAGAGAAAATAATTGCTACATTGAAAAGGCTTTAAAGGAACACTCAAGGCAAAACTGATTCATTGTGTTATACCTGGTTCAGGGCCTGAAGAAGCATGACACAGGATTCCCCCTTTGGTGCTCCTGAAATCCCTGTATTATGCGTCTCCCCCTCAGGCCCTAAGTGAAATCTCAAGCTAGGTTCATACTAGTGCTCGCTATACGTTCGGGTTTCCGTCCCCGAACCCGCTTAAAAAAAGCAGGACTTTTCTCTCCACATTTTTCGGGGCGAAATCCCGGTGGACCCCATTACAGTCTATGGGGTTCGCGGGTTTCCACGGGTAACCTCTTTTTAAGCGGGTTAGCTTTCCGTTTATGGGCCCTCAAGCAGACCCGAAGAAGGGAAAGCCGAACGCTAGTGGGAACCTAGCATCAGTGGAACACTGGGTTAAGAATGTGAACGTGCACTTTAAGACATGTTTACATGTTGTTGTGCTGTGAACATTGTTGTCACTTAAACTGTACCTAACCATTTAGAATGAAGATGGTACAACTCTTGAATTAAGTTATACTAATTAGGAGGAGGTAGTCTAGCCTTCCCCCTCCTAGGCATAGGAAGTAGATGCTGGAGTACCCTAGTTACAAGTCAACTCATGTGTCAATATTGAGATGGGCCATAGCCCTGCTAACTTTTTGGGACAAGTGTGTTTGTAACAGAGACGGTAAATTAATTTTGGATGGACCTTAGAGCTATGTAAACCATGAGTTGCTGCACATTGTCTCCTGAGTCCTATATCTTGAAGCACCATCAATGGCACTCCACTTACCATCAGGCTCTGGAGAACTTACTACACGGAAGTACCCCTGGGGATACTATAATCAGTGCATCACCCTGTGGAACTGCAGGTCCCCTTGTCACTACACTTGAGCAGTGCTGGGAGGTTAGTCTGTGAACCCAACCGTGACCAACTACTACTCCCATCTTCTCAGCAATCCGTCAATGGGTTGCTACACCTGCATCAGGTAACTCACCGTGAATCAACCTTACGTAGCATGTTTCTTTAGCTCTTGGTGGACTCATTACAGAGGCATGGAGAAGCCATGGCTTGTTTGCATGCATGTGGTATTAGAAAGCTCCCATGTGATAGCAAAAGGAGTATCAATGGCTTGATCTGTAGGGGTGTAGCTATGGTCCAGCAATATCATTTGCAAAGGAGTCAATATCACCTAAGTAGGCATCAATATAATAAATGGCACATGTTAGATGGGGGAGCCCTTTTACAGGTTTTGTTTCAGGGGCAGAAGCTTCACATTATGCCTTTGGGAATATGTGTGTCAGCCAAACTTCCTGTGTTTATAAGCCCTAAAGCGGTTGTACAGATGTTGCAAGCTTTAACTTGACACTTAACACATCAACTACACTGTGGCACAGAATTTTACCTTGATTATTTCAATGGCTTTTGTGTTGTGCTATAAGATATCGTCTTGCATTGTCAAGATATACTTTGCTACATCTCTATATCTTATATGGAAGAGAATCCATTTGTACTACCAGGGTCACAGTAACCTAAAGGTTGCAAATTTGCTATTGTGCAAGCATAACAAAGAGGAACATATAGACAAAAGCACATACAGTACCTAACACTTGTAAGTATCAGAGGTGTATTCTCACCTGACATTACATGACGCGGCCTCTTTAGAGTGTTTGCGGAACCAGCCATGTTGGGCCTTTCTGCATTCGGTGCCTGTAATCAAACCATCATTATCTTGGTCCAGAGTCAGAAACGTGGTCCGAGCTCGCTCTCGCTCCTTTACTGACAAGATCCTCAGCAGAGAATTCTGTTTAAGAGAAAGTACACAGTACAAGAAATTATGGCTTGTATTAATGTAAAGTGACAGACATATTGTTATATGGTAGCAAGGGGGTCATCATGGTTGGATTGCACCACTGGGGCTATGTTTTTGAAGCTGGCCACCATCCAAAAAACATGAGTGAGTTTTGCTCTGGGCCCATTTGGGTTTCCCCTGTTGAATATTTTCTAGTATGTGTATGAATGAAGGAGGAGATTCTGAGCCACAATACAGTCTCAGATACATAGCTATATTGCGTGAAGAAGTAGCAATTGCTACCAAGCCCTGCAGCTTTATAAATAGCACATGTTAAGTGGAGGCCCCATTACAGATTTTGAATTGGGGCCCTGGAACTTCAATTACATCCCTGTATACATTTATCACCTTATTTTTCAGTTTTAGGTCAGTTATGGTTTCTTACTTTGACAAGCCAATAAAATCATAAAAAAAACCTTTCGGAATGGCCAGAGAGGCTATCCAGATGAATGGTGATCCATAAAATATATGTATTGCTCAAAATTGTCTTATAGTGCATCTAAATCACAAAAACACATATATGATATTTTGTGTGAGCCCCCTTTGGTGGGACTAATGATATCACTCACATACATCACAGGTTCCCTTCAAGTGACCGCTGAGACCTCTGATTGGTCTCAACAGTCACATGATTCTCTCAATTACTACTGGTTGCTGATCTTTCTGTTGGAGTAGGTAAGATAAAGGTAAAAATATATGGGATCTTCTTGACCAATCTCTTTAGGGGTTGTCTTCATAAGACAACCCTTTAGCCAGCAGTTTATTTTATGTGAAGTTCAGCCTCAGTGGTCAATAACTTTTCAAGCAACTTAGTCTCATTTAATAGGGTGTGGGATTCTGGATCAAAATGTAACGTACTTTATTTAAAAATGTTGCTCAGAGAGGAGTCTGTAGCTTCTCACAGCTCACAGTGCTTGTAAGGAGAGTCTACTGTATATACTTCTATCTACTTCTGACTAGCTGCTTGTGTTATTGCTGATGGGATGTTAGTCATAGACAGCAAGCAGCTTTCCAAACTATGCTCAGATCTCTCTTTCTGTGTCAGGGATCTTTTTAACTGCATCATAACCTGAGTCTGCAATCCAGTGTCCCTTGATCTCCTATAGTATGGTTCCTTGGGCTTTTCTCAGCTATGTGTTTGCTATTTTACAGTTACTCCTGGCAGAATTACTAGTAAAGAAACCAGTAGTAGTTGTAATGGATGGGGAAGAAGGCATACTGCTCTGTATTGTACACGTCCTTTGCCTCAGGGACACATACAATGGGGAGGAGGGCAGACTTCCCTGTATTGTACGTGTCCCCTGCCTCAGGGAGAACTGGAAAATGTGCTGCAGCCATAATGGGGTTTTTTGCAGATAACAGATAAACTGATAGGACCCCATGTTTGAAGAGCAGACTAGTACCCTTTAAGATTTTTATTTTATCTATATGTAGTAGTAATTTTTAATTGTTCCACATTGCAAACAATGTAGGTGTGAACAGAGACAAACTGGTTGGACCAATGAAGGGGGAAAAGGAATAGGCAGCAATTTCCTTCATAAATGTGATCCATGCAGTCTGTAAAAAATAAATGTTCCATTACTAAACTAAGGCCAGCAGGATACTGTCATGCATTAATAGGGGTATGGACTCACGGGACTGGGATGTAATATTATCACTTTATAAGTCATTGGCGTGGCCCCATCTAGAATATGCAATTCAATTCTGGGCATCAGTACATAGAAAGGGTGTCCTAGAGTTGGAAAAGGTTTAACGGAGGGCCACAAAACTGATAAGGGGTCCGGAGGACCTCAGTTATGAGGAGAGACTAAAGGAGTTAAATCTGTTTAGTCTGGAGAAGAGATGTTTAATGGGAAATATGATAAACCTGTATAACGCTCAGTTCACACTAGCGTTTGGATTTCCTCTCGGGTCTGCTTGGGGACCCGAAAAACGGGTTAGACTATAATGGGGTCCACTGGCTCTCCACCCGGTTTCCGCTCGGAAAGCAGGACTTTTCTGTCCGCATTATTCCAAGTGGATTCGGGGACAGAATCCCCGAATGGAGTGCGAGCCCTGGTGTAAATCCAGCCTTAATATGTAAATGTCCCATGCAAGAAATATGGGGAAAAGCTGTTCCATGTAAAATCTTCTCAAAAGAAAAGGGGGCGCTCCTGCAAGGAGGAGTTTATTAGTTAATACTCAGAAAATCATCAAAAAAGTAAAGAACCTACTGTAAAGTCCCTAATCTCTTTATAAGCATCTGTAGTTTGTAGTTAGATATAGTAACGTATGTTGCATTTGAGATTGTTTCATTTATTTTATTTTCTGGAAATGTTCCTTTTCCCCCACGTGTGCTCAATGGGAGCAGGCGGCTCTTCCCAATGTGATAGAAGAGCAGTGTTGCATGATCTGACCAATGAGATGTCATCCCTCCTCTCCTTTTCACTTCTTCTTTAATGACCGTGTAACTGAAGACATATGTTAGTAATTGAGGAGGTTTCTTCGACAGACAGCCTGCAGGGAAGGAAAGGGAAACTACAGCTGCCGAAAAATCAGCTTAATAATATGCTTTGCAGTAGCAGAGGTCAGGGAACCCACATTCTTCCAAATAAGGAGTAGTGTCGGGCGAACCCCTGAAGATCTGTTTTGGGTTTGGAAGGTTTGACCCAAAAATTTGATTCTGGTGGAATAATTATGAACCAGAAGTGACACTATTATACTCTGAGGTCTCTTCAGACCCCATAGTATAATAGATGGAGGCCAGGGGAGGTGTGCAAAAATAATAAATGCTTCTATTCACCATTACTCACCCCTTCTCAATGTTCCCTTCTGTCCTTCTGAGTGAAGTCACGGACTCCAAGGTCAATGCTGAAGCTTGTGATCGGACCATAGTGGTCACATGGGGCACACCGATGTCATGACACTTGCATTAAAGTGTGATTGGGCCTCATCAGTGACCCCGAGACACATGACCACACCCAGGAGACTGAAAGAGGACCCCGAAGGAGCACTGGACACTGCGAGGATACCCAGGAGAGGTGAGTGTGAAAGCTTATGTTTCCACATCTCCGCTGGACCTCCACTTATTATTCCTCTGAATACCCCAGAGCATAATAATTTCACTTCCGGATCACAGATGATGAACCCCCAAAGTTTCAGGGTTGAATCTTAAACTTTTTGGAAAATTTGGGTTGAATATGGTTCCTTCCGAACCAGTTCACTCATCTCTAGTAGGGAGCCTAGAGCTAGATCTCAGGACCTCAGGATATCAGGTATTTATGACATAACCTGTATAACACAACTACACACATGGACAAAATTGTTGGTACCCCTCGTTTAATGAAAGAAAAACCCACAATGGTCACAGAAATAACTTGAATCTGACAAAAGTAATAATATATAAAAATTCTATGAAAATGAACAAATGAAAGTCAGACATTGCTTTTCAACCATGCTTCAACAGAATTTTTAAAAAAAGAAAACTCATGAAACAGGCCTGGACAGAAATGATGGTTCCCTTAACTTAATATTTTGTTGCACAACCTTTTGAGGCAATCACTGCAATCAAACGATTCCTGTAACTGTCAATGAGACTTCTGCACCTCTCAACAGGTATTTTGGCCACTCCTCATGAGCAAACTGCTCCAGTTGTCTCGGGTTTGAAGGGTGCCTTTTCCAGACGGCATGTTTCAGCTCCTTCCAAAGATGCTCAATAGGATTTAGGTCAGGGCTCATAGAAGGCCACTTCAGAATAGTCCAATGTTTTCCTCTTAGCCATTCTTGGGTGTTTTTAGCTGTGTGTTTTGGGTCATTATCCTGTTGCAAGACCCATGACCTGCGACTGAGACCAAGCTTTCTAACACTGGGCAGCACATTTCTCTCTAGAATCCCTTGATAGTCTTGAGATTTCATTGTACCCTGCACAGATTCAAGACACCCTGTGCCAGATGCAGCAAAGCTGCCCCAGAACATAACAGAGCCTCCTCCATGTTTCACAGTAGGGACAGTGTTCTTTTCAAGATATGCTTCATTTTTCCATCTGTGAACATAGAGCTGATGTGCCTTGCCAAAAATTTAGATTTTTGTCTCATCTGTCCATAGGACATTCTCTCAGAAGCTTTGTGGCTTGTCAACATGTAGTTTGGCAAATTACTTTTGTCAGATTCAAGTTATTTCTGTGACCATTGTGGGTTTTTCTTTCATTAAACGAGGGGTACCAACAATTTTGTCCACATGTGTAAATATGGAATTAAGAAATCATTAGTAGTTGGTTTCTGGGGAAGGAATATACAAATAAGTTCAAATTGATGGAAGGGATGGGAAACATAGTCTGGCACCACCTTTTGGAAGGTAGCTCCCTGTAGATCAATACCTGGTTTTCTAAGACACCTAGTGGGATTAAAGCCAAACCAAAACACGGGTACATTTTTGACTGGGTGAGAGGTCCTAGATGTGGCCCGGAAGGGGTACTTTGTCTCCTTAGGAAAGTTTACCTTTGCAGGTCACCTTACCATTCATAGAGTCTTACAGAGCACGTATAGTCTATAGAACACCACAAGGTGGCCTGCAAAGGCAAATCTTCTTAAAATACCCCTTTTGACCCTAGTGGTTGGTTTTATCATTCAAGTTTTTTTTTAATTCAGCAATGCAAAATCAACCGACCTGTGAGCGTAGCTTCTGCAGTAGGCAGATAGACTCATGGGACAGGAAATCAGCCCACTCTATCTGCCCCTTCTTCTCAGGATCCATGGAGGAGAACTGTAGACTGGCTTGTTCCTCCAGCTCATCACTCAATTGCTTCTCCTGCATTCGCCGGTTCACCAGATGTTTGTAATGGAGGAAGTCATCCAGGGTAAGAGTACATTCTGTGTGGAGAAGTCAACATAGAAACTATTAGCATACATCTCCTTAAAATACACTATGGACAGGGACATCTCTCCTTGAGGAGAGCACCATTTAAGGTGTGTAGAGTTTTGAGTTGCCTTTCGCTCTCTACTAAGCATCTACATATCACAAGGCATTATGGTGATATGTAGATGCTTAGTAGAGGGCGAAAGGCAACTCAAAACTCTACACACCTTAAATGGTGCTCTCCTCAAGGAGAGATGTCCCTGTCCATAACCCACTCATTGCCTCCCACAAAGCCAGCCAGTACACTTTGCTCTGCACTGATGAGGGACAAAAATCCCGAAATGGTGCTGTATGCAGATAAGTGAAACTGGCTTGGCTAAAATCCCTTTTGCTGTCTCAAGACTCGGTGAGTCAAAAGCAAACTGAGGATCTGTTACATCCAATAGAGGGCGCATGAGCTCCCAGCTCCTTTCCCATAATGCCTTGTGATATGTAGATGCTTAGTAGAAGGCGAAAGGCAACTCAAAACTCTACACACCTTAACTGGTGCTCTTCTCAAAGAGAGATGTCCCTGTCCATAACCCACTCATTGCCTCCCACAAAGCCAGCCAGTACACTTTGCTCTGCACTGATGAGGGACAAAAATCCTGAAACAGCGCTGTATGCAGATAAGTGAAACTGGCTTGGCTAAAATCCCTTTTGCTGTCTCAAGACTCGGTGAGTCAAAAGCAAACTGAGGATCTGTTACATCCAACAGAGGGCGCATGAGCTCCCAGCTCCTTTCCCATAATGCCTTGTAAAATACGCTGTCAGAGTACTTAAAGAAGACAAGATGTCATCTTAGAATATATGCACAGATATCTTTTAAGTGGTCAATAACTTTTCAGACAACTTAGTGTTATTTAATACAGCATGTCAATCTGGACTAAAATGTAATTCATGCGTAGTGTGCATAGATCCTAATAAGTAGTTGCAAGTTTATAAATCAACTGTTTAGATTTCTTCTAGACCATTTGACTTTATAGACTCCAAAACCGAGACAGAATTTCATTGCGCAAATTCACATTGCACACGTAGCCAAGTGGTACCCAGCCAACAGGGTACCAGAATATCCCCAGATGGCCCTCGTTCTGGAAAAAAAAAAAAGCCTAGAAGAAAACAATTCCATGTTGAGGTAAGTCTGGAGCCAGGAACTTGCCACTAGGATCACAGGATCATGGGTTAAAAGTTATTAATAACCTATAAGACCTTTCCTTAACATTGACTGAACATGTCTAGATAAGTGTGTAACAAGATTCTTAGTTTTTCAATATAATACTGTTTTGTAATATTGTATCACAAAGTGACAGCCTATATTTGTCTGTGTGTGGCCACCCATTGAATGTTTTGTTACGGTAGGTTTGCACTAGTCATTCAGGTCTGCAGTGGTTACCAAATGCTTATGTGCGGACACTCGGGGACCCCTAAGACTATAATGGAGTCCACCGGGTTTCTGCCGGTTTTAGAATGAAACTGGCAGAGAGAAAAGTCCTCCTTGCAGGACTTTTCTCTCCAAAGATTTTAGATGGACTGTGCGGCAGAGTCTCCTACGGAGACTTCAACGCAGGTCTGAACCTAGCCTTAAAGGGGTTGTCCCTAATTTTTTTTTTTATTTCTGGCCTATCCTTAGAATAAACCCAAAGGTGGAAACACACACGGAATTTAATTCTTAGCTAATCCGATTCTTCACTTTTGTCAAGTCCAAGTTGTTCTTAATGCATTTGGGACAGGGGAGGAAATGTGCACAGTGCACAAAAGAACATATAGTACCTTTTAACTGATGGTGGTGGACTTTCAGCTTTATACCTCCTTGGAATTCCTATCCTTAGGATAAGCCATAAATATGTGATCGGTGGGTGGGCAACAGATGACCCCTTGCATGGATCAACTGTGTCCATTCAGTGTACTATACTATTAATGGAGCCAGAAGCAGATGGTTGGTTCAGAAGGAACCAGATTCAACACAAATTTTCCAAAAAGTTTCATATAGTATAGTGGCACAGTGCCGTTGCTGCAACTCTGCTCCCATTCCAGTACCATTACCCATCTACTATACAGTGATAGGCCATAAATTAAAAAAAAAATCCTGGACAACCAGGCCTTGGAGCCTCCATACAACATAAGAAGACACCAGTATTATAGAGAGTGCATGGTAAGAGGGGCATGTTACAGAATTTGCACTGTGGCCTCAAGATATGCCATTGGATAGGCCCTAAATAAATTCCCGGACGATCCCTTTAATTGTAGCTTTTTTAGCTAGCATATTATATTGCATTGGTTTATGAGAAATTGAAGTTCTTAACCAAATTCATTTAAGTTAAGAGTGGACACATCTGTACAATGCATGTAGAACTAAATGTGCACAAGGTCTTATAGTATTATTTCCCCGGGTGGGTCAGGGTACCCTAGTCTGAGAACAATAAACCTCATAGAAGTTCTTCAATGACTTGTTCCCACTAAGCATTCAGTCCTCTTTGCCAGTAGCGCTTTCATGTTTTTATTTTGCTATAAGCCCCCGCCCGGCAGGATTGTATACCCGTTCCTATTATTTCTCTATGCGCACTGAGCAGCAGATGTTATATAGGATTGACTGCTAATGAAATGATTGCTTCTTGTAACCAACCCAAGTAGAACATGCAGCCTCGGCTTTAATTAGGCAATTACAAACTGAAAAATTGTATGTGTAGCAATAAAAAATAGGAAATGCAATTATGGCTGAGAGTACTTGTGACATGTGGGGAATCAGCACGCCCGAGACGTCGCGAAATGCTGCCGAACAAAGTCGCCCATCGCATTGTCGTTACATTTTTTAAAGCAATTTTAGTGAGCAGAAAAATCAAAGTATTTTCCATAAAAAAATATTATATCAATAACATTTAAGCAAATGAGGGGAAATAAACCAATCTGTTGTTTTCGCAGTAACGGTTCCAAAATGTATTCAATATGGAGTGAAAAACTCATTAACCCTTTAAGGGTAAGTTCGCACTGGTCTACATTTATACCTCTTTTAGGCGAAGACCCCACATAACGAAGCGCAGAAAAAAAATGCGTCGGAAACACATTGCTGCTTTTTATTGCGATTTCTGCGCCTATTATACCTATACGGAATACGTTTCCACAGGTATAATTGACATGCTGCGATTTATAAAAATGCGAGTGTTTTTGAAAACGCAGCTTTTCCGCTGTGGATTTTTATTCCGCAATGTGTGGATGGGATTAGCCAGGATCCCATCCACTTTGCTGGTAATGTAAAACACTGCGTTTTTTTGTTGCGGTGTCTCTGCTATGGCAAAAACGCTGCTGGCTTATTATGAATGAGAATTTTATCACATCATTTTGTTGGATTTTTGGGGCATTTAAGTCATGCCTCCTTTTTTTAAGAAACCACACCCACATGTCTGGCAAGTCAGAAAAATTTTAGGTCAAAGTAGATGCATAAAATTGTTGTGAAAAGAAGACCTATCTGACCTACATCATCTGATCGGCGCTGGCACCCTGAGCATTTCTTTATCCAAATCCAATAGCCATTCCAAAGATATAAGCCCTTTTAATATTTATGCAAATTAGGGTCTACTAGCCAAGTGGGCAGTAACACTGCATGACATACAGCACACAGAGACCCGCCCTTACCAGTGTTACCGCCCTCCTGGCTAGTAGAACATCATTTGCATCATCACTAAAAGGGCTTATATCTATGGAATGACTGACAGGTTTGGTTAAACAAAACACCAACAACCAACATGCTCAGGGTGACAGCGCCGATCAGGTTAGTTATGTCATTGGGCATTTCAGACCTGGTGCCAGGTGCTCTTTAACTTAAGGCATCAGATGTCTTCAGTGGTAAATAATCTATGTAGAAATGTATTAATGAATCTGTTTTTGACGGATTTGTAATACAGAATATTGGTCTTTTCGTGGTTGGATTTCTCCCAAAACAGAGACACAACTTTCGACAGGTTGTGTTTGGTATTGCAACTCAGCTCTATTCAGCTCAATGGAGCAGAGCTTCAATACCAGACGATACTTAAAGACATATGTTGTGTTTTCCAATCCCATTAATCCCTTTTAATACATTTTATTTGATCCAGTAGAAGAAGTTGTGATCTATTTACAGATCCATTTCTGTTGATGGATCTTCTTTCTTTTTTAATAAAATAATTCAAAGAATATATATATGATGTATCCTAACCCTAAGACTGAAGTCAGCTGCTCAGTGATAAAGCCCTGGGGTATACAGAGAGTTTATTATCTTGTCTTCTAGATAACAAGGGTCTCAGCGGATCATGCTGGGGAGTAATTGTCACAATGCTGCAGTTATTAAGACTGAATCAGCCAGTCCTCACCTGGGATCACTTTACATTGACTGAACGTCTCCATCAGGCTGTACATTTCCTCCTCCGTCAGCAACAGGTTCAGATTGTCCTGTGGGAAAACACACATGAAATATGTAGACAGAGAATTGTGAGGCCTCCTAATTAAATGTCAGCAAAAGAGAATGCGCTGGAACTATGGAAAAAACATGTTATAAAGTCTATTGATACTTCATCTATGGAAGAAAAGTTGCCACTCTTATTGCAGACACTGAACCGAAGTGTAATATTCGGGCTCTATCTTACATGGTATATGATATAAGTGGTACATGTGAGATAGAAAATCCTGTCATTTTAAGATGGCTCTAATACCATACCTTCCCACCAGTCAACAACACAAAACAAAGTGTCGGACTGGGGTAGAGATGGGGCGAACCGCCCAGGATTCATTTTGTTTCAGGTTCGGCAGCTTAGGTCCAACATTTGTTACACCTTTGATTGGCTTACAACATAGTGTGGAACACTCTCAGGGCTCCTAGGAACCTATCTATAAAACATAGTGTATAATAGTCTTAGTGGTCCTAGGAACCTATCTATAAAACATAGTGTAGAATACTCTCAGGGTTCCTAGGAACCTATCTATAAAACATAGTGTAGAATAGTCTTAGTGCTCCTAGTAACCTATCTATAAAACATAGTGTAGAATAGTCTTAGTGGTCCTAGGAACCTATCTATAAAACATAGTGTAGAATACTCTCAGGGCTCCTAGGAACCTATCTATAAAACATAGTGTAGAATAGTCTCAGTGCTCCTAGGAACCTATCTATAAAACATAGTGTAGAACACTGTCAGGGCTCCTAGGAACCTACAATGGGGAAAAAAGTATTTAGTCAGCCACCAATTGTGCAAATTCTCCCACTTAAAAAGAAGAGGCCGGCCTGTAATTGTCATAATAGGTAGACCTCAACTATGAGAGACAAAATAAGAAAACAAATCCAGAAAATCACATTGTCTGATTTTTTAAGAATTTATTTACAAATTATGGTGGAAAATAAGTATTTGATCAATAACAAAAGTTCATCTCAATACTTTGTTATATATCCTTTGTTGGCAATGACAGAGGTCAAACGTTTTCTGTAAGTCTTCACAAGGTTGGCACACACTGTTGCTGGTATGTTGGCCCATTCCTCCATGCAGATCTCCACTAGAGCAGTGATGTTTTGGGGCTGTTGCTGGGCAATACGGACTTTCAACTCCCTCCAAAGGTTTTCTATGAGGTTGAGATCTGGAGACTGGCTAGGCCACTCCAGGACCTTGAAATGCTTCTTACGAAGCCACTCCTTCGTTGCCCTGGCGGTGTGCTTGGGATCATTGTCATGCTGAAAGACCCAGCCATGTTTCATCTTCAATGCCCTTTTTGATTGAAGGAGGTTTGCACTCAAAATCTCACGATACATGGCCCCATTCATTCTTTCATGTACACGGATCAGTCGACCTGGTCCCTTTGCAGAGAAACAGCCCCAAAGCATGATGTTGCCACCCCCATGCTTCACAGTAGGTATGGTGTTCTTTGGATGCAACTCAGCATTCGCTCTCCTGCAAAAACGACGAGTTGTGTTTCTAACAAACAGTTCTACTTTGGTTTCATCTGACCATATGACATTCTCCCAGTACTCTTCTGGAACATCCAAATGCTCTCTAGCAAACTTCAGACTGGCTTAAGCAGGGGGACACGTCTGGCACTGCAGGATCTGAGTCCCTGGCGGAGTAGTGTGTTACTGACGGTAGCCTTTGTAACATTAGTCCCAGCTTTCTGCAGGTCATTCACTAGGTCCCCCCGTGTGGTTCTGGGATTTTTCCTCACCGTTCTTGTGATCATTTTGACCCCACGGGGTGAGATCTTGCGTGGAGCCCCTGATGGAGGGAGATTATCAGTGGTCTTGTATGGCTTCCATTTTCTAATTATTGCTCCCACAGTTGATTTCTTCACACCAAGCTGCTTGCCTATTGCAGAAATCAGGCGATACCTTTTAGAGGCTAACTGAGTATATTTATAAGTAAGCTTTCAGGAGTACTAGCTAGCTCCCTTCATCAGACATGGTGTGATACAAGAACTGAAAATTCACAGATTTTTATACACATGGTTTTCAAAGCATTTTAGAGTCCTTAAAAAAAAATGCAATCTAAGTAGAGAAGTTATTTACAACAGGTCAAAAAAACAGTCTGGAAACTTGTGGTGCGTGACGGAGGGATCAGTTCTCTCCAAAGGTCTCTCCTTCTGCCCCTCGGCACACACTGACCATATCCAACTCTGCAATAATATGGAGCAGTTTTTCAGAAAAATGAGATTAAGGGAATATTTTTATGACAAAGACCTTCCATACAGCAGCGACTCTGAGATGGAACAGCCCATAAGGAATCCTACCAAAAAATCTACCTGGACCCCACGCTAATGCAGCACTGGATAAATATATTGACTGTTTCAGAAGCAAAGTAAAATCAGAAATCCTGGAGAAACAAAAGAAACAGGCGCATAACCTAACCCTGCAAGAACAGAAGGCTATTACTTCACTGAAAGAAAATCAGGATATAATAATAAAACCGGCTGACAAAGGGGGCGCAATAGTCATAATGAACACCTCAGACTATATCCAGGAAGCAAACAGGCAACTGTCAAATCCCATCCATTACTCCAAACTTGGAAGTGATCCCACAGAGGCCTATATGAAAGAACTAAAGAGTATGATCAAGAAGTTTCCAGTCCAGATCCAGAATCAGGTAAAAGGACTTATCCCACAAGATCCCAGACCGGGCTGCTTCTATATGCTCCCAAAGATACACAAAGATGGCAACCCTGGGAGGCCTATCATTTCTGGCATTGGGACACTGACAGAAAACATCTCAGGTTGGGTGGAAAATCTCCTAAAACCCCTTGTCAGGGATACTCCAAGCTATATCCAGGACACCACTGACCTTCTTAACAAACTGAATGCCCTGGGCCCTCTACCTGAGGGTACCATTTTGGCCACCATGGATGTGGAATCCCTGTATACCAACATTCCCCACAAGGATGGAGTTGCAGCATGTCGGGTACACCTGGCAAAACAAAACCTCCCAACAGAACCAGTAACGCAGCTCATACAATTCATCCTTAGCCACAACCATTTTACCTTTGGAGAGGATCTATATCTACAGCGAATGGGAACTTCAATGGGGACCAGATGTGCACCCCAATATGCAAATCTCTTTATGGCAGAAATGGAAGGAACATATTTATCAACATGCGCCACCAAACCTATGATTTACCTTCGTTATATCGATGATATCCTTGTCATCTGGACTGCAGGTGAGGAGGCCCTACTTCAATTCCATAATGACTTCAATGACTTTCACCCGACCATCAACCTTAAACTTAGCTATTCAGGGAGTGAAATTCACTTTCTGGATACCACAATATACATTAAAGACCACCGGCTACTCACATCAATATACCACAAACCCACAGACAGAACGGCCTACCTGAGAAACGACAGCTTCCACCCCAAGCACACAAGACAATCTATAATCTACAGCCAGGCTATACGATACAATCGTATTTGCTCCGACAAAACAGACCTGGACAAGCACCTCCTGGATCTGAGGATGAAATTTCTCAGATTGGGATACAAACCAAAAGTAACAGACAACCAATTAAACAAAGCGGCAGCCATTAACAGAGACAGTCTGCTCACATATAGAGAGACCCAGAAAGATGCCTGAGTGCCCCTAGTAGTCACCTACAACCCACAGCTGGAGATCCTACGAAGGATTGCCAAGGAGCTCCAACCTGTGCTACATAGGGACAACAGACTCAAGGACATATTTCCAGTCCCCCCTCTCCTTTCCTTTCGACAACCACCAAACCTGAGGCGTATTATCGTCCGGAGTGCCCTGAAGTTCCCAACTGAAAATGGCACCTCACCTTGCCTACATAAAAGGTGCATGACCTGCAAGCACATCCACACCACTGACAGTGTACCTATCCCACAGTCACAACAGGTACACAGAATTAGGGGGACATTTTCCTGCAGGTCTTCCAATGTGGTGTACCTCATAATGTGTGTGCAATGTCCCACCACAGGCATCTATGTGGGGGAAACAGGGCAGAGACTCAGTCAACGAATGAACTCACACAGATCCAATATTAATAACAGCAGAACCGATCTCCCAGTGGCCGCACATTTCTCCGGAGAAAACCACTCTATTGAAGATTTGCGGGTTGTGGTATTAATGGGACATTTTAAGATGCAGGAGAAAAGGAAAGAATCGGAGTACAAATTTATGCAAAAATTTCAAACTCTGCAATTTGGACTTAATATTCATGCCAGCTTCATGTCACACTATATATGAACCATGAACTGAACTCAATATTCATGCCAGCTTCAAATCACACTATGTATGAACTGTGAGGGACACAAATCACCTCCTGATAGCAAACAGATAACAGCAAGAATTACTGATCCCTCCGTCACGCACCACAAGTTTCCAGACTGTTTTTTTGACCTGTTGTAAATAACTTCTCTACTTAGATTGCATTTTTTTAAGGGCTCTAAAATGCTTTGAAAACCATGTGTATAAAAATCTGTGAATTTTCAGTTCTTGTATCACACCATGTCTGATGAAGGGAGCGAGTACTCCTGAAAGCTTACTTATACTGTAAATATACTCAGTTAGCCTCTAAAAGGTATCGCCTGATTTCTTCACTCTTCCACTACTTTCAATGGCTAACAACATGCCTATTGCAGATTCAGTCTTCCCAGCCTGGTGCAGGTCTACAATTTTGTTCCTGGTGTCCTTCCACAGCTCTTTGGTCTTCACCATAGTGGAGTTTGGAGTGTGACTGTTTGAGGTTGTGGACAGGTGTTTTTTATACTGATAACAATGTCAAACAGGAGCCATTACTACAGGTAGTGAGTGGAGGACAGAGGAGCCTCTTAAAGAAGAAGTTACAGGTCTGTGAGAGCCAGAAATCTTACTTGTTTGTAGGTGATCAAATACTTATTTTCCACCATAATTTGCAAATAAATTCTTAAAAAATCAGACAATGTGATTTTCTGGATTTGTTTTCTCATTTTGTCTCTCATAGTTGAGGTCTACCTATGATGACAATTACAGGCCGGCCTCATCTTTTTAAGTGAGAGAACTTGCACAATTGGTGGCTGACTAAATACTTTTTTTCCCCACTGTATCTATAAAACATATTGTAGAACATTGTCAGGGCTGAAGTTCAGCTATGATGGCTAATGGTCCAATCACAGGCCTCAGCAGTGACCCTAGGCGCATGACGTCACCAGGAGAGTGGCGGACCCCTCAAGGAGGCCCAAAAGAGGTGAGGGAAGATGATTGTGAATGTTTTTTAATTTCTTCGCCTCCACTGGACCTGCAACTATTATATTCTGGGGTCTGGGGCCATTTTAGTTCATCTAAGACAAATCTTTTCTAAAAAAAAAAGGAAACAACATACATTTATTTTTCAGTGGTAGCTGCTTCCTAGCCCTTGACTCTGTTTCTGCCTTGGGGTCCTATCAGTAGTCTGCTGCCTGGCTCTTGCCTTGAACTAGGGCCCTCTTATCTCTGTGAGCCAGGAATATGTGCCCACACGGAAGCAGGCTTCAGGCAGCAGCGACACACTCAAAGGTGACTGGTGATGGGGGTGCCTGCAATGTGATTGTGAAGATGGTGCCCAAGGAGGAAGGATACTGGCTGGCCTGACTCTGCACCTAAATGTTATCTAAGGCTGGGTTCACATCTGCTTTACAGTAACCACTGAAAATTGTTGGATGAAACAGTATTGCAAGTTCAACTTTTTTGTCCGGTAGTTTCAGTTTAAAAGAATGGACTCCCAATGGATCCCATTACAGTCAATATGGTCCAAGGGGCAGCATTGGTGTTCGCTGTTTTAGTGATCTATGTGTCCATTGTCATAACTTGATAAAGTCTTGCCAGGACCTTCCTCTTCACAGTCATTGTCATACATTTCCCAGCATTCCCTGATGTCAGTGTGTGGCCATTTCAGAACATTGTGGTAAGGCTATATTCACATGCTGAATGTGGCTGAAAATAAGATCCATTCATCCACATGAGGTTTACAGTGTTGGCAAACACATGGATTTCTGCAAGATCTAGTCAGATAATTGAGACAGTTGTAAAAATTCCTTTAACAAATATGCTATATGCATATCCCTTACTCTTAGGCCACATTTACATGTCCATAAAACATCTGTATAATATGTTTGTATTTAGGCGACACCAGACAATTATGGAGGATGTCGAGGACTGCATGGCCTAGCTTGGGAAATAACTCCACTATTCCATTCCCCCTCCACTTATTGCCTTTAGGGGTATTTCCTCCTCCTCCCCTAATTTGTGCAGGTTGGTTAGGGGCTAATGTGGTTGGTACCAATGTGTGAATAAGGAAGGGGTGACAGAGTGTCCCCTTTCCTGGTAATGGGATAAAGAGGGGCACAAGTGGTTTAAACACCCCCTCCCCGAGGGGGTGTACCCAAATTGGTTGGCCCCCAGGCTAGAAAAATGGTGGCTTACCTCTGATCTTGCCTCTTGGCGAAGCAATCCCCCTCCCTTTTGTGTTTAGGGTCATGAGGTGACAGCACTTTTCTGATGACATTGGGCTTTTCAGACCTGGTGACAGATCCTCTTTTAAGAGCTTTTTTCAGCAGTTACCCCCATTACAGACATATCAGTGCCGGTAGTTTGGTTATTGATGTCAGCGTACTGTTAAGTTGGCAGCCACTGGGCAAGAGAGAATTTCCATTTTACACTACACTTGTATTGTCTTCTACTGGCAAGTGTGCATTCTGCACTGCCCAGTGACCACCCACTTGACATTGCACTGATATCAGTACTGATGAACATGACACATTCTCTTTAAAGGGATTGTCCAGGATAGCAGTTTATTTAATATGAGGCCAGGGAAGGTGAAAAAAAAGAACAAACCATACTCACCTGTCCCCGATGCTGCAGTGTCCCCCATCACGGTCTAATCCTGTCACTTCGGTGTCTTGTTCTGATTGGCCTCAGCGGTCATACTTCCTCCAAAACGAGACACCGTGACAGGAGAGTATTTTTTTTTTGTTTGCTTTACTTTCTCCGGCCTCCAGTTATCCTGTACAACCCCTTTAAGGTCTGTACAGTCATGGCCAAAAGTTTTGAGAATGATACAAATATTAATTTTTACAAAGTCTACTGCTTCAGTTTTTCTAATGGCAATTTGCATATACTCCAGAATGTTATAAAGAGTGATCAGCTTAACAGCAATTACTTGCAAAGTCAATATTTGCCTAGAAAATGAACTTTATCCCCCAAAACACATTTCAACATCATTGCAGCCCTGCCTTAAAAGGACCACCTAACATCGTTTCAGTGATTGCTCCATTAACACAGGTGTGGGTGTTGATGAGGACAGGGCTGGAGATCAATCTGTCATGATTAAGTAAGAATGACACCACTGGACACTTTAAAAGGAGGCTGGTGCTTGCCATCATTGTTTCTCTTCTGTTAACCATGGTTATCTCTAAAGAAACACGTGCAGTCATCATTGCACTGCACAAAAATGGCCTAACTGGGAAGAGTATTGCAGCTAGAAAGATTGCACCTCAGTCAATAATCTATCGCATCATCAAGAACTTCAAGGAGAGAGGTTCCATTGGTGCCAAAAAGGCTCCAGGGCGCCCAAGAAAGACCAGCAAGCGGCAGGACTGTCTCTTAAAAGTGTTTCAGCTGCGGGATCGGGCTACCAGCAATGCAGAGCTTGCTGAGGAATGGCAGCAGGCAGGTGTGAGTGCATCTGCACGCACTGTGAGGTGGAGACTCTTGGAGCAAGGCCTGGTCTCAAGCAGGGCAGCAAAGAAGCCACTTCTCTCCAGAAAAAAAATCAGGGACAGACTGATATTCTGCAAAAGGTACAGGGAGTGTACTGCTGAGGACTGGGGGAAAGTCATTTTCTCTGATGAATCCCCTTTTCGATTGTTTGGAACATCTGGAAAACAGCTTATTCGGAGAAGAAGAGGTGAGCGCTACCACCAGTCTTGTCTCATGCCAACTGTAAAGCATCCTGAAACCATTCATGTGTGGGGTTGCTTCTCAGCCAAGGGAATCGGCTCTCTCACAGTCTTGCCTAAAAACACAGCCATGAATAAAGAATGGTACCAGAATGTCCTCCAAGAGCAACTTCTCCCAACCGTCCAAGAGCAGTTTGGCGCTCAACAATGCCTTTTCCAGCATGATGGAGCACCTTGCCATAAAGCAAAGGTGATAACTAAATGGCTCAGGGAACAAAACATAGAGATTTTGGGTCCATGGCCTGGAAACTCCCCAGATCTTAATCCCATTGAGAACTTGTGGTCAATCATCAAGAGACGGGTGGACAAACAAAAACCAACAAATTCAGACAAAATTAAAGCATTGATTCTGCAAGAATGGACTGCTATCAGTCAGGATTTGGTCCAGAAGTTGATTGAGAGCATGCCAGGGAGAATTGCAGAGGTCCTGAAGAAGAAGGGTCAACACTGCAAATATTGACTTGCTGCATTAACTCATTCTAACTGTCAATATAAGCTTCTGTTACTCATAATATGAATGCAATTATATTTCTGTATGTGATAAAAACATCTGACAAACACACATAAAAACCAGAGGGCAGCAGATCATGTGAAAATAGAATATTTGTGTCATTCTCAAAACTTTTGGCCATGACTGTAGACCTTCACTAGCTGATGGCCACTCATTTTGTCAATAGTTGTTCTTCCCAGTTCCTCTGTACACATTCATGGTTTGCTTGGTGAGAACGGAATGCTTTTAATGAAGATAGGAAAGTAAGTCGCTGCCATACACCTCTGGCGGTGATTTATTTACTGAATGGATAAAGGATCAGACATGATACAATTCATCATACCCAATCTTTTCTTCCTCGACATCATGAGTTGGGAAGCCCCCATACACATAGAGGGTTTGCATGACTTGTCTCTAAAGGGTCGTTCACAGGGAGGAAAATGAAGAGGAATTCCTCTTCAATTTCTGCCCGCCGGCTACTCGCGGCAGCATCAGCAATCCATCACGGCTTTCCGAAAGCTGATCAGGCCCAGGTAAATGGGCCTAAGCAGCGGGGGGACTCGAGACGTGGATTCTGTGGAAAGATCGAGCAAGATTCTTATTTTTTCACTGAGAACAATGGGAGGCAAAATCTGGCAGAATCTACCACTGATTCGGAGGCGGAGTACACCCCAAAATCAGCATTAAATTCCTACGTGTGAATTCCCCCTTACAGTACCTTTATGTTGTTATGGTCCAGTTTGTTAAACTTGAAATGATAGAGATTGTTATTTGCTAATATTATGGGTAGACCGTAGTCTGCAATTGTCACTATCCTAACCTAATACTCTCATTAGCCATGTCTTGTGGAGCGTTCTTTCCCCGGCGAGTACACTGTATATTTAATATGATATCAAATCAATGCTTGGTCTACCTAATAAAATCAAGAACAATATTAATATAGTGAAACTGCCAAGTAATTACATCCATTAATCTCCGCTCACGTTCTGCTTTCTCTATATTAAACCCTGGCAGGGCAGAAAGCGTAGGATACGCTGACAAATTATCGTATATAGCTACAATCCCGAATGTACAGACTTCATCACCGGAGTCACGGGCTATGGGGCCGGCCAGGTCATACTGAGAACTCGGCTCAGCTAGAACATTTGTTACGCATTGCTTGTTTCAAGATAATCAGGAATATGGAATTAATAAAGATGTACAGATGTAGCAGAGCTGAAATCCATTCATCTTAGTTGTCATTGGAACATCCATAAGTCTGACACACAAGAGCTGAACCTATCAAATCTAGTGCTAAGACTGTCATATGCAGCAGAAGTTTGCTTATAGTTTGGCACATTCATAGGGTAGGTTCACACTACTGTTATTTAATGTCCGTTGCTCTCATCCATCACAGTATATGAGCAATAGACATTTATGACAGATGCAAATGGAGCTCCTTCCTTCTGCATTCACCACCATGTAAAAAACATGATGGATACTTTCTTCTGTCATGTTTTTTTATTGCCATGAATGTTTGTTTCCCTCATCCTATGATGGATGACAGTTACAGACTGCAATAATGTTAGTGTGAACATAGCCTTACTTTACATACTACATTTCAACCCTCTGATTCAGGGTGTAACAAGTAACCAAAACTTGTTAATGGGCCCCACTCTAGCACAAGGTACAAGGGTAATAAACACAGTGATGTCACAGAACAGGAATAATAAACAAAGTGATGTCACAGTACAGGGATAATAAACACAGTGATGTCACAGTACAGGGATAATAAGCACAGTGATGTCATAGTACAGGGATAATAAACACAGTGATGTCACAGTACAAGAATAATAAACACAGTGATGTCACAGTACAGGCATAATAAGCACAGTGATGTCACATTACAGGTATAATAAACACAGCGATGTCACAGTCCAGGGATAATAAACACAGTGATGTCACAGTACAGGGATAATAAGCACAGTGATGTCACAGTACAGGGATAATAAGCACAGTGATGTCACATTACAGGTATAATAAACACAGTGATGTCACAGTACAGTCATAATGTCATAGAGATGTCACATTACAGGGATAATGCACCCTGTCATGTCACAGTACAGGGATAATAAACAGTGATGTCACAGTACAAGGATAATAAACACAGTGATGTTACAATACCGGGATACTTCACATGGTAATGTCACAGTATAGGGATAAAACACATAGAGATGTCACAGTACAGTCATAATGTCATAGTGATGTCACAGTACAAGAATAATGCACATAGTGATGTCACAGTATAGATTTCCATAAAAACATTGTAAAGATCATTATACTTTTTGTAGAACTATATTGCCTACTTTTTTTTTTACTGAACTCATATGGTAGTGAATATACTAAGGGCTGAACTTCATAGTTCTGGCATCAAACACTTGCAAAATAGGATTTTGCAAATATTTAGGGATATTGCAACATTTTGTGATTTACCCTACTCACTAAAAAGTGAACCTAGTTACTCTTTTGAGATTGATCAATTGTGACTTTTTAAAAAGAAAAACTGCTAAATTGCCCCGATAGACGCAAGTCTATTTGTCAACCCCTAAAATCGGTCCTGTCTCCCCTGGGTGTAGACATTGGGCACATTTACTGAAGGCAGCCATTAACATGAGATTACAGAGTTCAGAAATTCTTACAAACTCTGGAAAACAAACATTTTTTTTTTGTTATTAAATAGAGTCTTTTTTGTTGCTCCTTTTTCCCGATCCTCTTAACCTACAGTATATGATTTCTGTTTTTGGGAACGTGTCATAAGTCTTTAATTTAGTCCCTAACTACATATCCCATACTCCTTTGCAAGTGCTCTACAAGTTTGGCTTTGTCCCACCCAGGACGCCTACTGGTTCTCTGGATTGCCCGGGTAGTACATCTTGAGTCTTCCTGCAAAACGGACCCATATGCTGGACCAAGTCCATGTACTCGGTGATAGCTATGATGACACTGACATTAAGGGAGACAGTCAGCAAGGAAAAAACAAAGAACATGTTAAATGTATGGCACACAATTATACAACATTACAGGAAAAGGAGGTAGAGGATGACGTGGCCGTGCTCATACAGGCGGATCGGCAAATAGAAGTAGTATAATGGGAAGTAAGAGAGAAGATTTGATATTGATTTCTATAGACCGGGACCCCAAGTTGCGAAAATGCAGCGTTTTACATTACCTACAAAGTGGCTGGAATTCTGGCTAATCCCATCCACACACTGCAGAAAAAAATCGCAGGATGTCAATTATACCTACGGAAACACTGGAGTTTTCCATATAGGTATAATAGGGGTAGAAAGTCTGCAGAGGAAAATTCTGTAGACTTTGCCAAAAAATTGCAGCAAAATCTGCAACAAAAAAAGCAGCTTTTCCGCAATGTGAGGCTTAAAGTTGGCTGACGATTTTTATGCCATGTTTTCTTCTTTTAGTCTTTGTTAAGTTTCTGTGAGGCTCGATCAGCTATTATTATTATTTATTATTAGAGCGCTATAATTCCATGGTGCGTTACAT
Organism: Leptodactylus fallax; assembly: GCA_947044405.1. Classification (NCBI taxonomy): domain Eukaryota; kingdom Metazoa; phylum Chordata; class Amphibia; order Anura; family Leptodactylidae; genus Leptodactylus; species Leptodactylus fallax. Next base: position 126,381 of record CAMRHE010000669.1, read on the forward strand.
TTTATGAGCGTTTACATACATAATACAATAATAAGTAGAATAGACTAACTTAGTGAGCAGCTGGTACAGTGGGGAGAGCACCCTGCCCCCAAGGGCTTACAATCTATAAGGGAAGGGGGATTAAGAGAGTCTTTGAGGGTAGAGGCTGTTCAGATGGTGGTGTGGTGGCAGGGGGGATCCTCGAAGGACATAGTATAGGGGATGAGCAGAAGAAGTCTTGGAGAGCAAAGTATAGTAGGAGGTCTTAAGAGGATCAGAAATTATGTGTTAACAAGAGATTGGGTCCATGATGTATGGAGGGGACAAGTTGTGGATGGCCTTGTAACTGAGTTATTGGGGGCAGATTTATTAAGACTGGTGTTTCATACCCAACAGAAGCAAGGCACGGCTCTGGCCTAGTCATAAATCAGTTTCATGGCTATGCGCCAGAATGGAGATCTGTATCAGTTAGGAACTCACATAGATTTCTGGTATAACTGGCGTGAGTTATAATAAATATGTTTCTGCCCCAGCCCGCTTGCGGAAAGTGGTGAGCGAGGTGCAGAACGGGATATGTGTTGGAACTTTAGCGCAAGAGGGGGCCTTGCGCCAAAGATGTGCCCTGTACATGAGTCCTGCTGTCAGGTACCGTAGGCCATGGGAGTTTTCAAAGTATCTTTCACCCTATTACTACGTTGTGTACACACTGGCCATAGGAACGCTCTCTATTACTAGAGCAGGTCTTTTTGTATCGGTCCTGTGTGGCGGAGATAGCAGCACACGCCGTCTGACACATCTCCACAGGCGTCATAAGAGATTAAAGCAGACGCAGGATCACACCGCAGGAGAGGAATAATTATACACGGGGAGCAGGCAGCGGAAAACTGCAAGGAAAGCAAACAGCCGCCCTCAACCACCGCACATAGGCTTCAAAGGGAAAATCCAGCTTATTGAGAATGCATTAAATGATCCCAGAACAGATTCCTGCTACGGACACGGCCATCAATATCAGATTGTGGGTCTCAACAAAGAATGAAAACGCTAAAAAAAAAGTGTCTTTGAGTCGTCCTCTCCTACCGACTTGTCACAAATTCTACTCAGCTATTTTATAATTCTGTCTGTTCCGGGGAGAGATGCAGCAGGTGACAAGCAGCAGGGCAGCCATTACCACATCAAAACTGCAATGGCAAAAAAATCCATGTGGTTTTACTGTGGGTTTTTGGTACGATTGCAGTTTTTAAATATAAAATGGGTTAAATAAATGTGCTTCACCTGTGACAACAGCAACTGCATAGGTTAGGTTCACACCAGCGCTCGGTCTCCGTTCGGTTTTCCGTCCCCCATTCTGCTTGCATTTTTCGGGCGGAAACCCGGCGGACCCCATTATAGTCTATGGGTTCCGCAGGTTTCTGCGGGTAACCACTTTTTAAGAAGATTGGGTTTCCGTTTTTGGTGCCACCAAGTGGATCCGAAGAACGGAAACCCAAGCACAGGTGTGAACCTAGAGTAACATAAAGATGTAGCAGACTGAACTTGTTGTGGAGCATAATGGACTGTGATATACTGCCGAGTTACCAGAACTAAAAAAATATTGAGGAAAGCAATATTAGGCGTAGTAGATAATGTGGCCTTTTCTTGCATCATGATATGCCAAATCCCCCTCTCCACTTTCCTTGAAAGTCATTTTGTCGTTTTATATGTCAGTCTTAATGTATGGTCCCATGGCAGGGGCTTCCTAATAACTGTAGCACATCTTAAAGGGGTTTTCCGGGCAAAAAATGTTTTTTTAAAAAATGTCTGTTAGTGCTATTAATGGGTTAATAAATGCAACCATACACCTTTAGCCATGATTTGAGTGATTTCTGGATGTCTCTGGGAGCTCCTGGTATCTCCTGCATTTGTTTACATGGTTCAGCTTCCTGCTATGTAACTTCCACACTAACTCCCTCTCACCTCACTCCCAACCTCTCTCCTCACTCCCTCCCTCCCATACACCCCCTCCCTGTCTCATTAGCTATCCCGCTCTTCCCTGCCTACTCAGCCCAACCCAAGACCCCATTATACTTACCTTCCACACTTCTTCCTGTGAGACGGCTCCTCCTTCTTTACTGATTCTGCAGGCGCATGCTCTTCTCCAGTGCTGCTCTGTTCTCTGCAGTGATGATCCACCTCTACTGAGCATGCGTGGAAGCTGCACAGTAGAGGTGGATTATCGGCAGTAGTGCGCAGAGCAGCACTGGAGAAGAGCGCACGCCCTGCAGAATCAGTATAGAAGGAGGAGCCGTCTCACAGGAAGAAGCGTGGAAGGTAAGTATAATGGGGTGGATGGGGGGAGTAGTAGTGACTTTCCGTTTCTGGAAATGGGGAAACAGATCGTCACCGGATAATCAGAAAATGTACTTGGAGCAGTCTTATGACATCCTCAGGGATATAGGTAAATATACATTTTTGATTAATTATGTTATTTAGAAAGTAGGAGGGTGGAGGGTGTTTAGATTAGTGTAGGGATTTCCAGTTATCCTGGACAACCCCTTTAAGTAAAAAATTTGTTAGATGGTGTAGGGAACTGCCATTTCTACTAGTATATAATGTATCTAGCTTCTTTGCCCCTGCAGTTTGGCTTCAGAGACCCCAGGCATTCAGTGCAGGGTTTGTTTATAAATACAGTGAGTCAGACACATGTGAGGCAGAGCTGCTGGGGGGAGAGATGTGAGGTAGAGCTGCTGTGAGACAGACATGTTATGTCTGGGGGAGTCTAAGGCAGGTGGTAGGTGTAATTATAAGGAGTAGATAAATAGATATTTAAGAATCTATATCCCTGAGACCAGCTAGTGACCTTATTTCAGAGCCACCTGTTCCTCTTTACTTCAGAGTATATAGTTAGGTATGTGTTACCCCCTATATACTCACAGGACCTAGCTAGTAACTGTAGTTAGGGATCCATATATATATATAGTTCAGGGCAGTGATAGGTTAGGCTTCCGAAGGCCAACTAGCTAGTTAGAGGCCCGGTTGCACTAGTAGTTTAGCTGGCAGGTTAAGGACTCAGTGTTAGGGTAGTCAGGCCTGCATCTACTGCCGTCCCCGTCGCCCTGTTTGCTGCCTGTGAAGAATCTCACCATCATCATCATCTCCTGATCGGCTGTCTGTCATCTCCTGGAAGAATCCGAGGATCCACAGTCATCCACAGGGGCCCCTGCATCTCTTCTGTTGCCTGGAGGTATTGTGCACTGGACTCTTGCTATATATCTATATATATACCCGGGTATATAACCTAAGACGGTTGAGGACTTGCTGGTTGTTTTAGTATTGCTGTGTTCTGAGTATATTTTATGTATGTATTATTACCCTGTTGATTCTTATAAAGCTACTGTTATAACCTTATGTGGTATCTGTATGTATTCTTCAGACTGCGAGATTAGTACAGTGATCCTTGTTAAGGCTACTAACTGTACTTCATGGGTAAGTCCCAGGAAGAGATCCTCCCTGTAATACAGAGGCTCTATCCTGGGTGGAGGCACTGATATATTTCATATATGTTCCCACTCTTCCCTTCAGCGAAGGCTTCAGGTCCCATTATACACACAGGTCAGCGCCAGAGTCTATTGTGGGAGGGATAATACTCATACCCCCCCCCCCAAATAGGGCTACAATGGCTCCACCCACTACCATTAAGCCCACTTTTTGTCTCCATTTTTAAGAAGCGGTGACAGGAGTAAATATGTTGTACACAATGACTTGTGACTTTTTTATGCCACAAAAGTGACGCATATCACTTGTTATACCCACCCTATGTCTTTATATACGATTGCCTTATATTGTAGGAGTGTCACATACAAGGGAGGGCATACAGTACAGTACTATACATGGAAACCTCAAGAAGGTGACCCATGGAATTACTGACATCTGTGGTCATCTTCCTGAGGTAATCAGATGGAAAAAATCATACAGCTTGTTGCTGGGAAAACTTCCCTTTCAGTTTCCCCGTAAACCAATCCATCATCCATTGCCGGGGCACAAGGTAAACCTCCTCTATGACTTGGTGACAAGTTTGATTGGTTGCCAGGGTCATAGGGAAGTTTACCTTATGTCCTGGCAATGAATGGTGGATTGATTTATGGGGGAACACTTTGTGTTTTGGGTCAGTCCAGAGCCATACATGCAGGCGCACGGTCCATAAATGAAGTGCACCCTATGCCGGCTCAGGGGTTATGAAGAAAAATAATCTGTCTTGTCCTGTACATCCGGTGTATTATTCCTGAGTGAATAAGGATATAATTTCTTAAACAATTCCATAATCCATCTTAAAAGTGCACAGCAAGATTGGAGACAGTAGGTTATGAAAGAAATGGCAGTAATATTTCTACTAATATGTGTACTACAGGCAGGGTTTGGCCTAGTCACAGAGGAGCAGATGCCGCAGTAGTTCCCAGGCCGCTAGATCCCACTGATGTGACGGATAGAGAGCACGGCATGATTAGGATCTTCACGCCATGCTCAAATGTCTTAAGCTGTCTGTAACATTGCCGAGCCCAGAGCCATTACCTCTCCAGCTGCTAAACCCAGCAAACCACAAACACATGTAACTAACGTATGCTGTAAATCCCCTATAAGCCAATGGAAGGATCAGGGAGGGGGGAGGGGGTGCACATCTCCCCTCGGTGTATGACAGTACCATCCACCTCCAGTTCCTACGGAGAGTCTGATTGAGCGTAGGATGCACAGATTAACTTTGGACCAGTGCCTGGATGCGCGTCTACCCGCCAACTCACGGCATTGATTATTCCATTGCTTGTCAACTATAGCCTTTAAAGCAGAGATCTACAATCTAGACACAATAATGGCCCATTAATAATGAATCCAGTACATTGTTTTGGAGTGCATCCAAGGCTATTAAGATTTCCCATTACTTATACTGTAGTCTTCTGTAGGGGACACGGCGAATGCAGCTGCGATTAACGTTCTATGGACGTTGTCATATAGAAGATTCATACACCGAACAGGACTTTCTTGGAAACATTAAAGGAGAATCATCGGGGTAAACCAAGCACAAGCCCTTGATCTGTCAGAGTAAGGCTGGGTTCACATTTGCGTTGGTGTCTCTGCACCTGATCAATTTCTGCGATCCGTCGAAAGATCATAAAATATGATTAGAATGGTTCGATATAAAATCCATTGATTTCAATGGGTTTTTAAAACCATCTGCCGGTGTGCATCTGGTACATTTCCGCTGTGTATCCTCTCTTTAGACGGAGACAAAAGTCGGACTTGCAGCTGTTTTGCTCTATCCAAAAAATAAGGATACATGAAGGACAGCAACAAAATCTGTTTTTTTAACATTGAGGTCTATGGAAGGCGGACATGAGTGGATTACCAACGAATAGTTATCCATTTTTGTCCAATTTGCAATCCGTTTTTACCTCTTTATTCATCTCTGTGCATCGTAATAATGAAAAAAAACAAAAACAGCCTTGAAGTGCTGGAGTCCTGGGTTCAAATCCTGCTGAGAACATCTGCAAGGAGTTTGTATGTTTGCCGTGGGTTTCCTCCGGGTACTCCGGTTTCCTCCCACACTCCAAAGACATACTGATAGGGAATGTAGATAGTGAGCCCTATATGGCACAGTGACTGTCAATGTCTGTAAAGCGCTGCAGAATATGATGGCGCTATACAAGTAAGCATAATAAATAAATAAATAAAAACAGATCTGCCAAAAATGGACACTTTTTTGACAATCAAAAAAAGACGGAATATGGTATGCAATGTATCTGGCTTTTAGTAATCCGTTGTTTTTTAGACAGATTCGCAAGGGGTGTATGCGGTGACCAGATGGAAGGTAACGCTGCAGTTGGGATTGCGGGGTGCCAACAGCGCAGACTTGTCACGGTCTCTGGGCACGAGGGCGCAGCGCTGGTGCTGTCCCACGTTACCACCACTGGTACCGGTGATGAGGGGGCTGCACAAATGTTGGTGGTGATTGTTCCCCCGGGGCGCTTCCCCTATACTGTGCTGACTGGTGGTGTTTGGGGCGCCCTGATGTTGTCGGTGCAGAGTCAGACACAGAAACGGTTGTAAAGTTGAACTTTTACTTCCATGGGTGTGGAGGCACAAATGCTTAAACAGTTTCTTCAATACAAAACAACGGGGTACGCCTGGTGACACAGCAAAGTCCTGGGGTGCAGGGTAGACTTGATGAAAGGTGTTCCTAGCCCCTTATACTTCAGTGTTACAGCCCTAAGGTGCGTCTGGGCTCCTATTTGGCTCATAGGAGGATGCCCACCATGATACTAGCACACAATATTCCCCACTCACTTTATGTGGTCCTGATAGCTCAGAGTTTCGGGGTGCAATAGTCAGGGTGGCAGGATATTCCACAGGTCTGGCCTTGGCCCCTGGATCCTGTGATACTTGCTATGGAGCACGTGTTCCAGAATGTTCTCTCCACAGTCTCAGGCTGACAAGATAATGATGCTTGACTTCCTTCAGGGCGATGGCTAGGCAGACAGGAGACAGGATCTTCTGAATAGCTGGAGTATGTCAGCTCTCCAACCTTCCTGGGCCTGTCTAGGACTTGAGATTCCTGCACTAAACTCACAGGACATCACACTTATCTCCTCACCTCCTCCTCCTAACACTCCACACTTCTAACTCCTCACACGCAGGACCTTCCTGCAGGGGTGTTACCATGGGGACCCAGTGATCAGCTGACTCCTCCCCTTTTCCCAGGCGATGTCCTCCCATTGGACATTTGGTTACTATTCAATCCTATGGGAGGTGTAATGCATGTGTGAGGCTCACTAGGTGGCGCTGTGTTGTGTGAGACTCAGGACCCCCTGCTATGTCACACAGGCTATGAAGCAACAGGAAATAATACAATGCACAGAGATCACCCTCAGCCCAGCCATAGCCAGCTCTGGGATGCCACATACTCCCCCTCTTTCACTGAGCCGACCTCGGCGACGGGCTGGGGTGAAGGTGAGAAATGTAACATAACGTTAATAAATACGAATAAAGTGCAAATGTCACTAACAGTTTAGAAAAATATAATACTTAGAAACTTGAGGTAAGACCTCCCGGCATAGTCCTGGAATGTCCATGAGAAGTCTGAAGGGTAACTGAGAGATAATTAAACGTAGACTTATGGAACCTTTTGGCGGTACCATCAGACAGTCCATATAGAAACAACAGTAGTGCAAATGGGTCCAGAGGCTCTCTGGCACAAATTTCGTGAGTGTCCATTATCATGAGAGTCTCTCTGAGAAACAATAAACAGTCCTTTCTGTAAGGAAGAGTAGGCACTCTAGCACCAATGTCCATACCGCAATGGGGTAACAGAACTTCCTTGGCTCGGTGAGCCAGGCACTATGGCTTGGATTGTTGCATATAAGTGTAAATACTATATTACATGGCAAGATATTATATATATACTGTATATACACACAGGAAAAACATTAATGTAATCAGAGCAGGAATAACATATATACAGGAGCAGAGACAGTTAACCTCTTTTACTCAAGGACAGCCATGGCATCACTATAGCGTGTTGGAGGTATGCCTTTTGTGGTACGCTCAGAACGCCTAAGTGGAACGAGATTTGAATAAGGAACAGAGTCACTGAAATCAATTAAATCATCTGTCGAAGGGTTCTCTTGCACTAGAGCAATTGGTGGATAACAGCTAAATGGTAGTAGTTTAGGCGCCCACATAAGCTCAGTTAACGTTGGGGGTCTCTCTTTCGCTTCAGAAGGTGACAAGATCTCTGTACTCGTTGTCTCAGCTGGGGGGCACCTCTGTGGGTAGTCCTTCTTTAAGGCACAGCTTCAGACGGTTTCGGTGTACTACTTGGGGCTGTCTCCCAGGTTTAGAGATCTCATACACGTCGGATTCAGGATATGGTATGGAGATGACACTGTATGGTTCTTTCTCCCAGAATGGATCCAATTTCCCATTCCGATGGTTATTCCTTAACCATACACGGTCGCCAACTTTCAGGGGCGCTGCATGGGCGTGATGGTTGTAATCCTCCTGTTGTCTCCTACGAACCTCATCCATGCGCGTTTCAACTATCTCTTTAGCTTCCTCCATACGTCGGCGGTGTTCAACAACCCAGTCTGTTATGCGTAGTGGATTGATGGTGTCAGGGACCTTCACACCAAGGGTTAAGTCTGAAGGAAGTTGACCTTGTCTTCCAAACATTAGATAAAATGGTGCGTATCCCGTAGATGTTTGGGGTGTGTTGTTGTAAATATAGGCCAAGTCCTTGATACGTTCAGGCCACTCAACACCAGGTGTAACTGCGGCTGTTCTTAGCATGCCGATGATCACTTGATTTGCCTTCTCGCACATACCATTCCCTTGAGGGTGATACGCTGTGGTTCGCAACTTCTTGCAGTCTTGGAACTGACACAGCTCACGGAACAATTGGGATTCAAACGCCGATCCACGGTCGGTGAGGATATGCTCAGGACAACCGTAATGGCGGACAAACTCTGCGTAGAAGGTCTCAGCCGTAGTTCTTGCTGTAAGATCTCTGACAGGCACGATGACAAGGAACTTGGAGTAATGATCCACCATTGTCAGAGCGTAGCTGTAGCCGGAACGTGTGGGACCCAACTTCACATGGTCCAGAGCAACAATTTCACACGGCTTTTGAGTCTTAATTGGATGTAGAGGGGCCTTCTGATCTCTTCGACCTTCCTTGGTGATACTACAGGCGGGACACTCTCGGCACCAACTCTCAATGTCACTCCTCATCCCAACCCAATAGAAGCGACGACGGATGGTAGCTTCGGTCTTTTGTACCCCGAAGTGACCGGATCTGTCATGATACGCCTCAAGTATCATCTGTGCGTCTCTTCTTGGTACGAGGATCTGATGAAGCCTTTCACCTGTGACAGGATCAAGAGTGTTTCTATGTAGAAGGCCTCGTTGGACAAACAGGCGCTTCCTCTGTCGCCAAAGGCGTTTTAATTCCATGTCATGAAGACCTCTCTTTACACGGGTTGGTATTCTTCCTGTAAGCAGGAAATCCGACAAATCTCCTAAAACTCTGCTCTCTTCTTGGAACGTTTTCCACAGAGATGGCTCCTGGAGGGATTCGGCAGCTGTTTTCGCCAAAGATTCTCCTTCTACAGGGACACCAATAGCAACCTGTTGGGCAAACTTGTTGTAGAATGGTGGCATCTCCACCTCTTCCCAGATGTCTTCTCGGGGTGGTTCTTCTCCCACAGGCAACCTTGAGAGTGCATCAGCGTTAGCGTTGGACTTGCCACTGCGATACTTGACAGAGAACTTGTAATTCGCGAGTCTTGAGGCCCACCGTTGTTCAAGGGCTCCCAGTCGAGCAGTGTCCAGATGCGCCAACGGATTGTTATCTGTGTACACGGTAAAGGGTGTGGCAGCCAGGTAGTCTTTAAACTTCTCTGTCACGGCCCAGACAAGCGCCAGAAGTTCGAGTTTGAAAGAACTATAGTTCTGGTCGTTCTTCTCCGCGCCTCTCAGACTCCTGCTGGCGTAGGCGATGACTCGCTCTTTCTTGTCCTGAACCTGGGACAACACTGCACCCAAACCTTGGTGACTTGCATCTGTGTACAAGCGGAATGGCTGACTGTAGTCGGGATAGGCTAGAATTGGTGGTTGCGTCAGAAGTGCTTTAAGCGCTTGAAAGGCTTCCTCTTGACGCGCTGTCCAGTCTACCGGAAGCTTTCGGTTGTAGTTTTCTCTGGGACAACCGCGCAACAACTCATTCAGAGGCTCGGCTACTTGGGCGAAGTGTGGTATGAAACGCCGGTAGTAACCTGCGAATCCAAGGAAGCTTCGGACTTCTTTGACGGTAGTTGGTCTTCGCCAGTTCTGGATTGCAGTGATCTTTTCAGGATCAGGTTGGACGCCTTGTGCGCTCACGACATGCCCAAGGTAGTGAACTTGGGGTTTCAACAGGTAGCACTTGGAGGGCTTCACCTTTAGGCCGTGCTGTATAAGTACCTTGAATACCTCGGACAGGTGACGAAGGTGTTCTTGGTATGTCCGGGAGAATACAATAACATCGTCCAGGTACAGTAGCACACTCTGGAAATTCTCATGGCCGAGGCACCTCTCCATAAGCCGTTGGAATGTGGCTGGGGCATTACATAGCCCAAATGGCATACTATTGAATCCAAAGAGTCCCATCGGGGTCATAAACGCAGTCTTTTCACGATCTTCAGGTGCCATAGGGACTTGCCAGTATCCACTGGTTAAGTCCAGGGTCGAGAAACAGGTAGCTGATCCCAAAGCCGTTAGAGATTCCTCAATCCGCGGCAATGGGTATGCGTCTTTGTGCGTGACGTTGTTGAGTTTACGATAGTCCACACAAAATCGTAGGGTTCCGTCTTTCTTCTTGACAAGGACTAGCGGGGCTACCCAGGGGCTGTTACTCTCCCGGATGACATCAGCATCTCGCATCTCTTGGATCAACTTTTTCACCGGTTGGTACATCACTGGTGGTATTGGACGGTGACGCTCCTTGATTGGATGGTGGTCACCAGTCAGAATGCGATGTTGTATGGTCATGGTCTTACCAAAGTCCAATGGGTGTTTGCTGAATGCCTGTTGGTAACGCTTGGCCACATTGCGAACCCCATTGATGTGCTCTATAGGGGTATTGGCGTCTCCCACGTTCAATTCATCCCACCAGGACTTCGTGGCTCCATTCTGAATGTTCTCAGCAGCTTGGGTGGAACGCTGTGTGGCGGTAGAATCACCAGAGAGAATGTCTTCTGGTGCTAACTGGTGTAGCAGGGCCACAGAGTGGAACTTGTGGAGGTTCACGGGAGCATCGCCCAAGTTGACTAAGCGGACAGGAACACGTCCATTGGAAACTGTGACAAGGCTGCGGGCAGCCATGACAAGTGGTTGGCCATCTACCTGTATGGGTTGTAGCAAGGCCTCGTAGTCCTGATTTTCGATGCCCGGACGGGCACGGCACCACACCATAGTTTCTGTTCCAGGCTGTAGGGTTACTGGACGGGTATCTTGGATCCGGACTCGACCAATTTCACCTTGTTTGTTGGCGAACTTGTGCTGGGCATTGAGTACACGAATGGCCCGCTGAATGTTCTGCTGGTCACTGGGAGAAGCTGTAAGGAGAGAGGCATGCAAGGCATCCAACACTTCTGCAAAGCAATGGCGTAAAACATTCATGCCTAATATTACAACTGCAAACCTATCATCCTCTACATCAGTGACAATTACACCCTGTCTAGGCAGTTTCAAGTCCCCAATCTGGATAGTGGGTTCCCAATAACCCTGCTGTGGTATGGGCTGTCCATTGCTGGCACACAGATTTATCCATGTGTCAGGTGTTCTATTCAACACACCTAAATCCCAATGATCAAGGAACACCTGCTTGCGCAGGGTTGTTACCTGAGATCCAGTGTCCACCAACGCTGTCAGAGGGACGCCGTTCACCCGGATTGTGATGTGTGGGCAGGCTGAAACGAAGCGTGACAATGGCACTGAAGATTCACCTGGGCCCTTCTTCTTTCCTCCCGAGGGGCGGCCCGCTGCCTCGGGGGTGGCCCGTTTAACTGAAAACACTGAGGCCTGGTGTGTCCATATCTATGGCAATAGGTACAGTATGGCCTCTCACTCTGCGGAGGTTTCACTGAAGACGGACGTCTGGGTGGCGACTCAGGTGAGATGTTGAGACTTCGCAAAGGATCACTGGACGATGAAGACGGCTGGGTCAGACGATCTAGACGGACGGTGATCTGTTCCATGGCACGGGTCAGATGATCCACTCGGGCCAGAAGGTCATCTCTGGAGTCTGCTGGTGTAGTCTGCGCAGTTTGGGCAGCAGGTGAGGTACCCAGAGGTAGTGGCAGGACAACTGGAGCAATGCTTGTTGAGGGTCCAGGTGAGGGAGCACAGATGACTGGGCTCGGCTGGGGCTGCTCCTGTCCCAAGACCTGGATGGCAAGGGCCTTGAAGTCAGCAAACGTGATGCTGGGATGTTGTGCAGCAAGCATTCGCAACTGACTCTGGAGCAATGTGGTACCCGCCCCTTCTATGAAGCGGTCAAGCAAGATTTTATCAGAGTCCACATTCTCACGTGGATCCACTTGCACCACAGCTCTGAACGCCTCTTGGAGGGATAAAGCATAGTCCCGCAGGGTCTCACCAGGTAGTTGTCGTCTGGAAAAGAAGCGCATCTTTACCTCGGAGACAGATCGCACGTCAAAGTTCACCTGGAGTTTGTCCAGAATTTGCCCAGGGGTTCTTTTGTCAGAGGCAGGCCAGGATTTGACCTCCCTAGCTGCAGCACCCTCAAGCTGGCCCAGCAGGATCTGTATCTGCTGTTCTGTATTCAGAGGATAGAACTGGAAGAGAGACAGCATCTTCTCACGAAAGTCCCTGAGGGTATGCGCCTCCCCTTTGTAGCGCGGCAGCCATGGTGCGCCAGGGTAAAATGGCATGGAGAATGGTAGGCTGCTCGCCATGGGCACTGCTGGATCACCAGAAACAGATGGCACAATGTCACTTTGCTCAGTCATGTTGTTTGCAGGTATGACTGAAATTAGGTCGCCGTCTCTTTAAGAAACTCAACTGCTTGCTGGCAGGGAATGGAGACTACAACTTGGAATGCTGTCCCTTTAAGAATGCTGTAGCTATTAACAGAGTCACTGTGATGCAGGCTGACGGTGTGCTCCCCCTCTTTAATGGTGGCACTCCCCACGGACACTGTACACGGAAAACACTCGCTGGGGCTGTGGGAGGACTGAAGACAAGGACAGGGAGGCACAGTACTCACTGACAGCAACTGCAGCGTGGACCAGAGATCAGCGGTGCACAGCAGGGACGGTGATGCGGCACCGGAGAGTCAGAAATGGCGCTGGCACGTTCGCCTTTCAGTTTCTTGTATGGGTGCGCTGGAGCATTGCGCTCAGCATTCTGGGCTCTCCTAAGATGGCGGCAGATGGGTCTCCTGGCCTCATGGGCAGTGCTAAAAATCTCCCGCACTTTTGCAAGATACAGTTAACCCTTTGTGGGCGTTCTTACACAGCGATGTGGCGCAGCAAACAAGTCCTGGGCGTTTTAACTCTTCCAGGGCTGTAACACACTGAGAGGACAGTCTTTAGGGCTTACTTCAGGGGTATAGGGCTCCCCCTCTTTGTGGCAAGCACTCTCAGGGAATAAACTTGATCTTAGCAAAGTCCACAATAAAGACCGATGCTCTGGAGACAATTTGGCGCACTTTTCGTGGCGACTTTCTCAAAATGGCACACACCCGTATCCTGTTCGTGACGCCAGTTTTTCTTGCGGTGACCAGATGGAAGGTAACGCTGCAGTTGGGATTGCGGGGTGCAAACAGCGCAGACTTGTCACGGTCTCTGGGCACGAGGGCGCAGCGCTGGTGCTGTCCCACGTTACCACCACTGATACCGGTGATGAGGGGGCTGCACAAATGTTGGTGGTGATTGCTCCCCCGGGGCGCTTCCCCTATACTGTGCCGACTGGTGGTGTTTGGGGCGCCCTGATGTTGTCGGTGCAGAGTCAGACACAGAAACGGTTGTAAAGTTGAACTTTTACTTCCATGGGTGTGGAGGCACAAATGCTTAAACAGTTTCTTCAATACAAAACAACGGGGTACGCCTGGTGACACAGCAAAGTCCTGGGGTGCAGGGTAGACTTGATGAAAGGTGTTCCTAGCCCCTTATACTTCAGTGTTACAGCCCTAAGGTGCGTCTGGGCTCCTATTTGGCTCATAGGAGGATGCCCACCATGATACTAGTACATAATATTCCCCACTCACGTTATGTGGTCCTGATAGCTCAGAGTTTCGGGGTGCAGTAGTCAGGGTGGCAGGATATTCCACAGGTCTGGCCTTGGCCCCTGGATCCTGTGATACTTGCTATGGAGCACGTGTTCCAGAATGTTCTCTCCACAGTCTCATGCTGACAAGATAATGATGCTTGACTTCCTTCAGGGCGATGGCTAGGCAGACAGGGGACAGGATCTTCTGAATAGCTGGAGTATGTCAGCTCTCCAACCTTCCTGGGCCTGTCTAGGACTTGAGATTCCTGCACTAAACTCACTGCTTTCTTCACAGGACATCACACTTATCTCCTCACCTCCTCCTCCTAACACTCCACACTTCTAACTCCTCACACGCAGGACCTTCCTGCAGGGGTGTTACCATGGGGACCCAGTGATCAGCTGACTCCTCCCCTTTACCCAGGCGATGTCCTCCCGTTGGACATTTGGTTACTATTCAATCCTATGGGAGGTGTAATGCATGTGTGAGGCTCACTAGGTGGCGCTGTGTTGTGTGAGACTCAGGACCCCCTGCTATGTCACACAGGCTATGAAGCAACAGGAAATAATACAATGCACAGAGATCACCCTCAGCCCAGCCATAGCCAGCTCTGGGATGCCACATGTATACCAGGTGCAGATGTGAACATGGCATCAGCCATATGGTGCCCCACTTCCTTGCACATGGTAAAGGGACACTAACCCCTACCATAAGATATGCATGGAGCGACATTCAGGCAGTTGGTTGAAGTTAAGGACCACTTTTTACACCATGAGGTTTGTAGGTCCAACATTCTAGGTTTAGAAATTTCTTACTACATCTTTGCAGCAGATGAACCTCCATTTTTGATACAGAGCTCTAAATTCCTATAGATATACAATTAAAGCATACTTGCCTTAGTTTGACCTCCTGCACTTCCGGAAGAGCAGGCAAATTTCCGGGCTCTGCAGAATGCTCCCGCATTCACCGGGCTAGCAGTTATTGTATAGGTGACTTATATGGCACTTTATGTCCTGATTGAAAAAGGGGACATAGCCAGCACATTTTATACCCATGTGAAAAGAAAGGGGGCGTGTTGACTTTAAGAAAGGGTGTGGCCAAAAGTCCCCCCAATGCCTCCTTGTGAATGAAGGGCCTGTGCGCTTGTGTGACCGGAGCTAATAATATGGCTAATAATATATATTATGGAATGAACTACGACAGAATATTAAACCTAATAAAATGAAAAAAGTGGTGTTCAGGATGGACATTCCCTTTAAATATCTTAACTTTAATGGTGTTACCACACTAGGCATTACCATTCTAACCAGGAGCGTAAAGGTGATACAGTATACATGGAGAAGAGCTATCTTTGCCTAGTACTTGCCCCTATACCCCAGGTTGGACAGTTTGCAGGTTGGAGTGAAGGAACTGGAGCTGCACAAGCCGCTTGGTCTCCGAAGATTTTATGAATCTCTAACTGACTGGAACGTCGAGAACCTGCAGCAAGAAACTGGTCCACTTTAAAAGCAATTTCATACGGTGCGAACATCCCTCTATAGACCTCAGCTGCTGGGACTACGCACCGCGGTAGTCTATAGCTATTGTACCAAAGAGTGTCAGGTGGCTACTGGAGAAAGAACTTCATGGATCATTACCTCCGAAACACACACAGATGTGCTGCCCATCCAAAGCATGAGGGCATCTGTCAATAGTAATGAAGTCTCCGGTACAGGGTTAACCCTTCCTGAGAGTAGCTAGGAGCGAGTGGGCACCATAATATCATAAAATAGTTCCCCTTCTGGTGTTGTCACATCCTCATAGATGACCTACGTTAATTCTTCATCTTCCCTTGTGAGAGATCATCATTGTTAGGAGTCATGCACATGACAGTGGAAAAGGTCCATATGACAGCCATTTCTAAACACTGAGAGTGATGAGAGGTCCATTTATTTGATGGACAGAAAAAAAGTATTGTTAAAAAAATTGACAAGTTCTATATTCGTCCATTTTGACACACGGACCTAATAAAGTAGATACAAAATGTGTTACACGTAATGGACGTTGTGCATCCTATAGTATTTCTGTGTGCCATCCATGTCCTATCCGTGTCTAATTTGAGTGAGATCTGAATGTTGATATAGCAAAAGTAGTAATGGGTGAATTGTTTCGCAAGAACCGGATTCGACCCAAATATTCCAAATTGTTCAGGTCTTAATGAAACCAGCTCCTTTTCCCATAATGCCTTGTGACTGAACAATCTGTCTCAGCCAGACTCAAATGGGCGCCATGACATGATTTGCAGCAAATGATTATACTCTAGGGTCTCACCAGACCCCAGAGTATAATAGGTGGAGGCCTGAGGGAGGTGTAAAAAGTAAATAAAACATTTATACTCACCTTCCCTCACCTCTTTTGGGCCTCTTCCCAGCCTTCCTCCTCCGGTTGCTCTGGCACTCTTCTGTAATGTCATGCTTTGAGTGCCTATGTCACCATTGAGGCCCAATCACAGGCCTCAGAGGTGATCCCGGGTGCATGACGTCACAGAAGAAAGCCAGACACTGGCTCTGGTGCTCTTCTGTGACATCACGAGGAGGAAGACACAGATCATGAGGAGGCCCAAAAGAGGTGAGGAGAGATGAGTATAAATGTTTTTTTTTTTTTTAACTTTTTACACCTCCCTTTGGTCTACACCAATTATACTCTGGGGTCTGAAGAATATAAAAATTCCCAGAATGTGAAAATTTCACATCCGGTTCTATCCAAACAAGTTCAGACCGAATCGAACAAGACGATCTCTTCGTCCGAACACCGGACGAAACAAATCTTCAGACGTTTGCCCATTGTTCAGCAGAAGTTTGATCACAAGTACATCACACTAGAGCGACCTGCCGGCTATTCATTTGAATTGCCAGGCAGCTCTTGCAAGGGGAGAGCAATCCAGGCACAAAACATTGAGCTTGCAACGCTCCACATTTGTATTGGTGTATGTGTGAAAAATGGACAGCACATGGACAACACTTGGATGTTGTCCATTTTTTTGCACAACTCCATTGACATGAAAGACGAGTAGAAAAATGAGAAAAAAATAGTGCAAGGGAACAATGGACGTGTGAAACACCGTATTGACTACAATGGGTTCGTGTTCTGGGATAGTACATGGACAAAAATATTGTTGTGTGCAAGGGCCCTCACTATATATATATATATATATATATATAGTATACAGATCTGTGGAGCGCTGACTCTCCGATCCATAGGCCATGCAGGAGCTCGGCAGGTTTTATACCATGCGCTTCTTCAGATTTCTTTTTGATGATTGTTAGGGCTCGAACTGTTTTTTTCCTTGATGGGCAACACTGGAAAATGTTGATTATGTTGTATATTAATAAAAGATAATCATAATTATCATCATCATCATCATCGAGTACTTTGGAAAATGCAGATTTGCCGTCATCTCTCTTTATGAAGAGTGTAATCAATGTAAAAACGGGAAGGAGGGAGGATGGGAAAGGAGAATGAAAACACTGCCAAGTCTCTTGGAGTGGTAAGCAATCATCTACATTATGCTTCCTCCCCCGTATATACTGCCGCCTTAAAAGGAACCTGATACCCGAATAGACTCTTTAAGATTACTTCACATCTAAGTGGCACATCATGGCTGAAATAGTTGTTGCAGAAGGGTGCTGTCACACCATGTACCATGTGGCGTTGTAGCCGTACTCTAGCAAGGGGCCGCTGCTGCTTTCACTTAAGGGGATTGTGCCATTATGGACACTTATCCCCTATCTACATGACAGGGAATAAGTGTTTGATCGTTGAGGACCTAAACGCCAGGTCTCCCAGTGATCAGGAGGACGGGGAATGAAAGTCCCCCTAAAGCCTTCTTGTGAATGAAGCATCAGTGTGCTGGCGTGACCAGCACTCTATTCACTTCTATAGGGCTGCGGGCACGGCTGGAGATTACAGTCCTGGCAGCCCTATAGAAGTGACTGGAGCGCTGATCACACAAGCGCACTTGCGTTCACAAGGAGACTTTAGGGGGACTTTCGTTTCCCCTCCTTCTGATCACTGGGGAATCTGGCTTCAAGGGATAAGTGTCCATAATGGCACAACCCCTTTAAGGCCTTATTCACATGTCCACATATCACATAGTGTAACATCTGAATTTTTCACCCATTCAATTCAATGTGATTTTTCAGTTATCAGTATTTTTTTGCTGCATATAAACAACAGGAGCACATCTATTTTTTTGACTGATGCTGATACATCCCGGACACAATTGAAAATCTGTGGATCTGTGAAAAACAATAGATGACATCCGTGTGTCGCCCATGTTTTACAGACCCCCAAGACACACAAAATATAGAAAATTAAACAAAACAAAAAGTTCACAGAAACAGACGTGGAAGGAGCAGTGTGGGGTGACATCCATGAACCACAGACCTCACACATAGATGAGGACGTTCCACCACCAGTGCCCTTTTCATCTTATGCCAGGGTGCGTTGCCAGAGGCCCTATAAGTAGCCTCATTGGTCGCTGGAGAGGGACCAGTGATGTCATTCACTTACAATACCAGTTCCTTACCAACAACTAATGTTGTCACTGACTGGCCTCACGAGAGCCTCAGAATTTCCAGCAATTTGGCCCGGGCACGAGACGGAAATGGCATCAGCGACAGACAACGGAGCACCGAGCACAGGTGAGTATGTTTTTTTTAATTTTTATAACCCCCCCGGCTGCCACATGGGTTGCTCCAAATTATGAAGAACACCTTTAGGCTGGGGCCCCACATTGTGAATATGCCGCAACCCAGATGGAGGATGGGAGTAGTAGTGGTGGATGACATGCCACCAGCTAGGCCGAGCACACTCATCCATGCTCCCCAGCTCTGCTCCTGGGCCGGACACCGCTGAGGGGGGTCCTGCAGCACTACCTGATGGTGGTGGTAGTAGTTTCCCCTGGGGCACTTCCAGTTGGAGATTGGACCTCTCTACTCTGAGCCGGTGTGATGGTGTTTGGAAGGGCCCTGATGGCAAAGCAGGAACGACTCAGGCAGCCAGTAGTGCAGTGAAACAGGATGATGTTTTACTCAGCAACTGTACAAGTACAACAAGCATCTTCCAATAATGGGGGTAGTAGTTCTCAGTGTCCAACTCTACAGCCTTGGTCTTAGGAGGGTGCACAGGAATAATAAAGGCATTAAGAATAACTTCACTCCTCTCATGTGCCACTCCCAGCTATGGATACTGGGGACAGTAGTGCAGGGTAGTCCTGACAGGGATCTGGTTACTTTTTGCTAAGGTGCCGAGTCAACTCCTCCTGTCAGCGCACTCCACTGCTCCTCCTGGCACAGAGTCCAAAGTCTTGACAGCCAAACTTCCTTTCTCAGGGCTGTCTCCAGATGAGCCTTGGGCAATTCTCTATCCTCTTAGAGGCTGGGTGGATGGACGCTGGAGTCCAGTCTCAGTGCTGGCACTCACTCCTCTGCACAGTCTAGACTAGAACTGCACAGGATCTCATCTACAACTAAACTGAGTCTTCAACGGTCGTTCAGGAGACAAAAGTCTCCTCAAACCTGCCCAGTGGCCTGTGATTGGCCAGGGCTG
Organism: Leptodactylus fallax; assembly: GCA_947044405.1. Classification (NCBI taxonomy): domain Eukaryota; kingdom Metazoa; phylum Chordata; class Amphibia; order Anura; family Leptodactylidae; genus Leptodactylus; species Leptodactylus fallax. The sequence continues at coordinate 145,744 of CAMRHE010000669.1, forward strand.
TACCAAGTCATGAGGTTTGAACACTGGGGGAACCACAGTACATAGAACGTAGAACATAGAGGACGGGATATACCAACATAACCCAGAGGCACAAGACACAAACAGTTAAAGCAGTAGCACTCTGGGATGCTGCAAATACTCAGCATATTATTTGGCCGCTGAGTATTACAATGCCTGCAAATTGGATGGGACTCTGGCTAATCCCATCCACACATTGCAGAATAATATCCGCAGCGGACATGCTGTGATTTCAAAAACACTTGCGTTTTTGTAAATCGCAGCATGCCAATTATACCTACGGAAGTGCTGGAGTTTTCCATAGAGGTATAATAGGGGCAGAAAATCCATGGAGGAAAACTGTGCGAACTTTCAGTGAAAAGCGCGGCAGAAAAAAATATGATGTGTTTCCACCACCGTGGTCTTTTCTGCAGAGTTTTTTTGCAGTGATTGTCTGTGTGGGACCTTGGCCTTAAGAAGCTTAATGGGTTTCCCTGAGGACCTACAACAGGAGCACACGGCTGCAGGTCCTTTGTCCTTACACTATAGAACCCTTATATATAATTTGGTAGTTCTCCTTTATCGCACTGTTCCCGATGTAATTTTACATTGTCTCATTTCATCTGCTTTAATTTAATAGTCACCGGAGTCACCAGTGTCACAGAATTGCTTCCTGCTGGGAAACTTTAATGAATGTTTTTGCAGAGACCTCAGTTCCTCCACTCGGTGACCTGCAGAGAAGTTTTATTTCGGCATCTTTCTGCACATTACCCTCCATCGCCCTAGATGAGCGGCTCTTCCCCCGAGAGGAATCCCAGCTGACTCTAACTCTCGGTCTATTCTCTCTTTATCTTGTTAGATGCTTTAGGTGAATATAAAAATAGTCAGAGAACATACAGTGTCTTATTATAAGACTTGAAAGGTGAGGCCTAGATCTTGGCATTTCATGCAGGTGATCAATGGGCAGCTTTGTAGTTAATCCTCTTTTATTGGCTGTTTGTGAAGGGAATAACAGTTGTTGCTTTTATGTATTTATGCACTTTATTGATCATTTTTTTCCCATCTTTTTGTCTCTTTTTCTGCATGCGGTTACTTTGACATCCATCATAATTAAAAAAGTTTCGACTCTAAAGATCATTTTACACTATAATGTCTATATAATTCTGAGTCACCGCCAGAGCTGTATTTACAATTCATGTTGGTTCTTCTTAGTTCTACCTTCATGTCTCTCATCATTCCCTGCTGGTTCAGTGTCTACAAATCTCACAAAATGCTACGCTGTCAGTTGTTAAGATCCCCATGCAGGAGTGCAGAGGATGAGAGTAGTAGTTAGTCAGGGCTAGGCTCACAGTGGCTATAGTCAGATCCACCAAAGCTCCAGCATGCCTCAGGAGCTGGTGCAGTGCTGAAGAGGGGACCTTCATTTTGGATGTTAGTGGTAGCAGTAGGTTCCCCCAGGGCACTCTCAGTGGTACATCTCCTGTCTAATCAGGCTTGAGGCGCCCTTGATGCAAGAGTCTATGCAAACAACATTGTGCAACTGAGCTGGGAGCCGAGTTTATCACGGAATGTAGTCAGAAGACACTCGGTGTGACATCCAAGTGCATTCCATGATGTATTCACGTCTATGGGGCTTCCGGATCCATTCCTTTCCGATGACACAGAGCAGAATAGAACCTGCTCTACAGTATAATTATCCATGTTATCGGAAAGTATGGATCCAGAAGCCCCGTAGAGATGAATGCATCATGGAATGCACACGGATGTCATCCGACTGCATTCTGAGATAAACTCGGTCCCCAACTCAGATGCAAACATGGTTGTGTGCATGGACCCTTACTACAGGATATGGTTGAAAACTATGCAAACAACTCATGGCTTTATGTTTGACACCACTGGGCTGGAAGAAGCTTTCAGATGGTTCTCCTTGGGTCAGTTAATGTTTTCCTAGTTTCTCTCTCTCTCTCTCTCTTTCTCTCTCTCTCTCTCTCTCTCTCTTTTTCTTTCTCTTTCTCTCATGCTCTCTTTCCCTTCACTTCAGAAAATGTACTCCTGCAATAGCCGAGGTTGTGGGGTAGAGGTTTTTACAAAGGTTGCCAAACCTGGCCTAAAGCTCTTGGACTTGGCCACATCTATTCTCCTATTTGTCGTAAAGACTTTGTCAAAGACACAATTCCAAAAAGTGAGCAGAGCTACAGTTCATCTCTTTCTTGACTGCTAAGCAACACTACCAATGAAGAATACTAATCATCACCATTATGGTCATCACAAGGGTTGTCACCCAGCTTTCCAGAGACTCTGAATAAAATATAAGGGTAAGTTCACATAGCAGATTTTTTGTGGTGGAATCTGCAGCAAAAATTCCATCTATTATTCATTTCCATGGGAGCCAGAGGCTTCATTTTCCACTAGCTAAAAAAAAAATCAGCTATCGGGAAAAAGAAACGTCATGCCCTATCTTCGGACGGATCCTGCCTGAATCTCCCATCAAAGTGAAAGAGATCAGTAAATATTTCCGTGGCAAATTTTGCAAAGGGGTCCCATCGTACAATCCCTAAATCTGCATTCTTTATTCCCTACCCTCCTATCTCCAAACACACAGCACGCACCAAAAACTGAGTCCATCACTAAGCTCTGTAGCCAGAACTGCAGAGGGTCACAATGCAGATAAGTGCCATATCCAAATAGCAGAGGGTAAATACACATAAAGTTAGAGTGCAAAACCAACATCTATGTCAACTGTGTCCAAATGCACCGACCTGTAGATTTCTTACTCTTCTCGGCAGATCTTGCACAGTGGATTACTCAGCAGGGGGCGACAATGAGCACAGGGTAAAGCTCCTCCAAAGAGGTTCCAAAATTAGAAAAACATGGCTGCTTTCTTTCACAAACAGAAACCCACCTGTCCGCAGGTTGTATGTGGTATCACAATCACTTAAATGGAGCAGTGTGTGGTATTGTTGTATGTGGTATACAGCCATGTTTGTCTAACCCTTGACAACCCTTTTAAGAAAACTGAAGTCATAGCAAGATTAATTTACTGCATCAGTCAGGATATCCCTGTCAGAATTTCTCAATAAAATGATGGAGTACTTACACAGTAATAACAGCTCCAGCCGGTTTCTGTGTGAGCAGTTTCTGTCACCTCCAGGGCATTGTCATTGCGCAGGTATCCCATACGGTGAAGGCAGCCATCATGGAAAACCCGTGAGCAGATTCTGCATGGGTAGAGACTCTCAGCTGTCCAGACCTCGCAGATCTCACACATCTCATCATTGGTGATCTACAGAGATGAAACAATAGATTATACCTGCCCAATAATATGGATCTATATAATCATGGGTGTAAATTTCAAGAAGCAATGCCTGAGGTGTCTTAAAGGGGTGTCCACAAAAACATAACCATATTTATACTTGTAGATGCTTGAAAGTTAAACATTTCTACAATTATAAATATTGAAAAATTTTTCAGAATTTTCAAGATTTTCTCTGACTCTCTTAGTGGTGACGTCTGTGGTTTGAACGGTTGCCAATGGGGACGACCATGAATGCAGGAACTCTCTATCGTCTGGGACTCATCATATACCTAGCCATAATTTTCAATGGAAACTGTATCTATTGGCAACTGATCAAGACAACAGACTGTCACCACTAATAGGGTTAGAGAAAAACTTTAAAACTGCAAAATTTTTAATGACCTATATATGCAAGAAATGTTTAACTTTTAATTTGATACAAATTTAAATATGGTTGTGTTCATAGGAAAATCTCTTTAACATGGACTATAAGTAGAGTGATGGCCAGATAATGTTCTCATCCCATTGACAATGGCTCCTTCTCACTACAGGCTCAAACCAAAGAGGCTACTGTCAAAGTGGGCAGCAGGGTTGACGCCTTTTCCATCCAAAAGTTCAAGCAGGTTTAGGGCGTATTTGCACATGCCAGTTTTGTGTCTATTTTTGCCATGACTAACACAAAGACAGGCACATCCTAAAAAATTTTAAATATGGGTGCACTTTAGTAACATACTTTTACCATAGGTTTCATTTTCTACTCAGACAGACAACGGGGAGGGCTCATCAAATGGTTTGCATTTATAAAAAATTACGTAATTTGTACCTATTTTCATCTGTACTATCGAATAGTCATATTCCTCATCCTTTTTACATCATTTTCTGATAGATTTGCACCTTTCTAGTATTATGTGAGATTTCTGTGGGTGTGTCCTGCAGAGCGCTGAGAAATGAATTAAATTCAACATTTGTACCTAATACAAACGTCGCATTTGTAGGCACAAAATCACTCGCCCCGATCGTGGTGTAAACCTATAAAAAGTTGCGTTATACACTTAAAAAAGTGCATGTAAAAAAATCGCAATACCACAAGAGTTGTGCCAAATGATAATGATAAATTTGTTTGAAAGACCGCCTTTTTATAAATTGCACCAAATTCATAAAGAATTTGTGACTATTTGATGAATTTTTCTCAATTTGGGCAATTTTAGATGTTAGATGAATATATTAGCTGTTAGATGAAGTGGTAAGTCAAGTTATTTTTAGGCGTATTTGACGAATCCCCCCAATGACTTCCTTTAACTAAGGTGTCATGCACACCACTGGGTGTTTAGACCAAGGGGGTTCAGATTTTTTAACAAAAGACACTAGGATGATGCTCGGATGATATCCAAGTGTCATCTAAGTGCCTGCCGTTCTTCATTAATTTCAAAGAGGGTGTTCTGCTCCATTTTGTCATCAGGGAGCTGTAGAGGACATGCTCTATTGTCTATGGAATGAAATGAAGCATCGGAACCCTTCATGGACAGTATACTCAGTTGTGTACATAAGTCATTAACCTCTTCCACACTTGACTCTCGGGGCAGGCCGGAGGTATCGGCATGTCTGCCTGCTGAATGTGGCGTTTCTCTGCTATCTGGCTGTTCCACTTTCCAGCCAGAGTCAATCTCAGACTTGATCTTTTCCTGACTCTGATGATATTCCTTGGCGTAGACTTACAAAGCTGGAGAATCCAATCCAAAGAAGGGGTACAGATGTGTCCACCGTTTACATAGCTTAAATTTGGTTGAGGATTATCATGAAACCAACTCAATACAATATTGTAACCTGCTAACTAAACCATTGACAGGCTGCAATTTACATGGCAACTACTAGGTGGCTGCACATTGACATCTTGTTACTGAATACCGCAATATCATGTTTTTTTGAAAATCTGGTCATCTCGATCCACGCGTTTTGATATATGTTGAGCCAACAGCAAAGGTAACTAAGGACACAACATTGACTGGACTGGTGGTTTACTGATCTAGGGGCAACCCTAGTGAGAACTGATGGTGTCCAGAATCAGCACATACAGTAGATGAGACCCCAATTTGAATTTTCACTAAAAGCTCAGAGCCTTCTCTCCTCTATGTACAATCCTTTATTCCACAAAGAAAGGGGTTAAAGGCCTTCAGCCATGGTCTATTAAATAATCCAATCAGATTTCTAGTGCTGCCAGTTCTGTAGAGTTGAGCTGAAGTATTGAGCTTTGCAATACTGATACAAATTGTTATGGTATTGATCTCGGCAGTCTCCGGCAGCTAAGTGCTGGGCTATGGATAATGTATTTGGAAAGACAGCATGCTGCGGTATTCATGTGCTGATTTCTTGGCTCTAAGTTATCACCCAAACCAAGAATTATAAAAACTGAATTACTTTCCAGGGCGAGATGCATTTCAAGAACCTCTCAACTGTAGAAGATCAAAGGGAATAAAACAAGCACCGAAGCAGAGTTCCAAGACCTCTGGAGCTCACTTGTATTAAATAGCATTTCCTCTAGCTAATTCTGGGAAAATGTATGCGGCAAACAATATGGGTACCATGGCAGCTCCCATGGGGAATGTCACCCTGTTTCTACAGTTCCAAATAACTCAATAGGCACTGATATATTCCCTGCTGATATTTCATTACATATCTTGGTATACTTGCTTTTCTGTGTAAAGATGCACATTGCCCATACCGAACACTTTCGGTAGCTGTCACATGAATGCTGGCTCAGCCGTCAGCTATATCTCCCAACACCCACAAACCATATGCATGCAGGACATGAGGATACATATATGTTACTGGAGCCCTCTGAAGGGGGCTTAACTCCTTGGGGAACAAAGGATGAGGCATGGTAACATTTGACATGAACTTCCCACAACATCATCAACCGGGGCGAATGGGTTCATATTCTGGGTACTGGTGGCAAACTTAAGTTTTCATTCTGACATGTTACCAGATTCAAGGTAAACTTTGGTACATCTGTATGTTTGAGCAACCATTTCTTCATTAAAGGTTGGGACAGGACCACTTGGTAGGAACGGTAGGAATAAACAATGACATTTTTGTGACAAGCGTAACTGATGTGCTGTAAAAGTATGTTGTTACTCGAAATCCTGGTAATCCTTCATAATTCCCAGTTACAGTCACTGCAAATTATAACTCTTTACAGACAAAAATCCAGTTTTCCTTGGTGCTATTACTGGGGATATCTGAACTATTCATTGTATTTCACCAATAAGGAATGTCTAATGTCTAAGTCCTTGAGTGAAACTGCCCACAGGTTGGTAGAATAGGGAACCCCAGAAATCCAGCACAATGCAACACAATTTAGAGCCAATTACTGTGCTTGACTGTTTCTGTCTTAGCAGCCAGGGAGAACGGGGGACCCTCACAAATCTAGTGCTTATTACCAATCCAATGGGTGGGTGATGAATGCTTCTGGCTGGAGTGTCTGTTTAAACCCTTGGGCCTGATGGAAAACCATTAACTTAAAAAATTATCTAGCCACTAACTTTTCGGACAAGTTATTCTGATTTAATAGAGCATGTGATTCTGGACCAAAATGTAATGCACTTCATTTAAAAGTGTTTCTGTTTTCTGCCCGAGAAACCGCTCTAAAGTTCCTGCCACAAGGTGTCTCCCTTCTAGCTAATTTGCTGTTCACTCCTTGTTACTAGAGAAGTCCCATACTTAGTTACCTGCAGACTAAGACAGATTCACAGTGAGCGGACGGAGGGTCTGTTTACTCTTCACACACTGAATGTAGAGGAGAGTTTTTCCTCATAGCCTCAACACAGCTTTCTCTCTATACTGCACTGAGAGCATTCTGCAACATCTCATAGCATAGAATATAAGAAAGCTACTGTGTAATTGTATCTACTTCTGGCTGTTTGTGATATTAGAGATGGGCTATTAATCACATACATCTAGGAGTTTACCCCATTGTTGTCAGACCTCTCGTTTTCTATGTCAGGGATCTTTTTAGTTGCATCATGCACTGCATTTGCAGTCCTTGGATCTCCTATATTATGGTCACTTGCACTTTTCTCGGCTATTTGTTTGCTATTTTACAGTCACTCCTGGTAAAATTACATGTAAACAAACATAGTTGTAATAATGGAAGGGAAAGGGGGCAGACTGCTCCTTACTGTACACACCACCACACTTAGGGAAAAATGCAAAATGTTCTGCAGTCATAATGGGACAATTAGCAGCAAAAAAAAATGATAGGACACTATGTATGAAGGGTTTTACTGCCAGAAAAAAGATTGCCCAGCAAAACCCTGCCGATATTTTAACTTTTTATGAAAACTATAATTGACAGGTGTCTAGTATTCTCGTCAACCAAAGTCATGAGGGATTTTTTTAATATCTAGAATGTCAAAGATCTAGTGTCAAGTGACAGGTTCCAAAGTCAGCTCCGAATTGAGTTGTATCCTTTGGGGAGCCACCAGGATAATAACCTTAGTGGACCAGTCTGACCCTGAATGCAGCCCATGTTCTGCATATTCTGCGCCCCATCCTCCCACTGTAGAACAGAGACATACAGACATTTGCTCCTATGAGGATAAAGCCATTTATAAATTTAATGGATTTGTTTTTTCTACATATGGATTCAGCCATAGAGATTTTCTAGGTAACATTGACTCCAAAAATGAATCCAACATCAACATAATTTTAGAAGTTCCATTATAGAAACTTACAGTACTTTGCAACCTCAAGTTTTTGCCAAATTCAGTAGCTGTTTTTGCCATTGGCTTTGCAATCACATTAGTTTCCTCACCTCTTCCCTCTGATCCAGGTTTATCTCCAAGGGTTCATCATCATTCAGAGCACGAGTTGGTCTGATAAAGGCCGGAGGGGTGAAACGTTTGGTCTTATCAAACTCATCAGGTTCTACTCCTTTTCCATCTCTTAGTCTTTCCCAGGCTGCCCGGTTTGTTGGGTTCTCTTGCCGGGGTTGAGATTGACAAGGGGAGCCTGGGTTAGATTCACTTGCGTCCTTCTCTTCTTCCAACACTTGGTCCAGCACATCTGCTTTACTCCCCTTCCTGATACAACCCTCAGATTTCCTCTTACTGGGCGGTTTGTCCTTCAGACCATCCTTGAATGCGGAGACGGCAATGCTGACCTTCTGTACTTGCTCCACGGTCTGTCTTTTGGACATTAGCACACCCATCTTCCTGTCAAGAAACAGACAAGGGATTAGCATACCAGACTAAATCTAAAGACTGGAGATCTGGATTCTGTAGTTTGACAAATTAGGTTTCTCTATTGTAAAACAAGGTTTTTGTCGCCGATACGTGAGGACAACCGAGTGACAAATCACCTCAAAAACGTAATGCCACCTTACTTTACCCTCACCAGATCATATACAGCATGAAATATTGTACTATATTATGTAAAACATGTTAAAGCCTTCTACAGCAGCATGGTATAAAGCAGGTTGGGTATAAAGCAGGATGAGCTGAGCAGATATAGGCTGAGTTCACACCAGTAGTTGGTTTCCGTTTGGGGATTCCGTCCCCCATTCCGCTTGAAACCGACGGAATTGGGTTTCCATTTTTCAGGTTCCCAAGCAGACCTGAAGAACAGAAACCCAAGTGCAGGTGTGAACCTAGCGATATAGTATTATATTAAAACATTCTGCATAACTTGTATTTTACTCATTTAACCCTTCCTGCCCTGCATTGTAATATTCTATTGTGGCGTGAAGGTCGATAACACCTGTTACTCATTGTTGACCACGGCATCTAAGGGAAGGGGCGCCCTCTCTCACCCCATCAGCACTGCAATGACAGGGTGCAGAGGGTTGCCTTGGCAACTAGAGGCTTCCAGTGTTGCCACGTACAGATGCCTAAAGGTAGTGCCTAAAAGGCCAGTGTTATACGAGCGATCAGGGGATTGCTACCTGGGACTAGCAAAATGTTTAAAATAAAAAGTGCTTTGCACAATAATAAATAATTACATAAAGAAATTAAATAAAATAAAGATTTTATTGCATTGTATAGCATCAGTACCAGTACCTGTCAAATTAACCTATTAGTAGAGGGGGGAAATTTCTTCATAATGAGCTGGGTTTATTATGAATTTTTTCAAAAATTTTGGGTCTGGTCAAAGCCAAAATGTTTGTGGTTCACCACCCATAAATCCAGCAAGGTTGATTATTATTCTCTGGGTTCTCTTCAGGTCTAGAGTATAATAATTGGAGGTCAGAGAAGGTGTGCAAAAAAAGACAAAAACCATTGCTCTGAAAAGTGGTGTGTAGGTCGGAAAATGGACAAATTGGTGAATTTTTGGCCAATTTACTAGATTCTCCCCACTGTATTAAGAGACATCCACCTCTTCATAAAGTTGCCACATTTTAAGACCAATAAAACACCAATCTTAACAAATCTGCCCCTTTGTGTTTCACTTCATCTCCATTTCCCAGATCTCTCCATGATGCCAGTGATGAGAAAAGTTCTTGTTTTCGTCTGCAGAATAACATAGTCCAGCTCACACAGCTGACCGACTTGTTAAGATGTATCGGTATAGATAGAAGCTTTCTACCTGGAATCCAGGACAGATATTTGTGCTGCTCTGTTTAGCTCGCAGAGAATTGCCTGCTCTTATCTTGATGTGCACCATGTCTACTCTAATCACATCCAGAGATGCACATTTCTGCTGGTTTCTTACTATCTCTTAAGCTTCAGGATCCTCTTGCTGACTAAGGCTTGCATACAATTTATAGAGCTGTCATCTGACAAATAATTCTCCCAACCTTATATACATGCACGCTCAACTCAGCCAGTTGTGTATATGTTCTGAATGGGGGGAAAGTAGCAAATTATGCTCCTGAGAACATAAGGATCGGGCATGTTGAAATCCAACAGCCCAATCCTTGTATTCTCTAACATCTGCCACTGTGGGAGACTCAGGAGATCCTCATACACATTAGATAGTCAACTGTTATCGATGAAATTAGTGGTTCTGCATCACTTGTAATTGTATACCAATCTTGCCAATGTTGGCAGGGTTGGTGGGCTACTTAATGTGTTCTGACTCTCCCCAACAGATGATGTTGAATTTTAGAGGTGTCTAGCAGCACCTTCCCATTCATAGCACATGCAGGCTTGACCAAGCTGAGCATGCATGAGCACGAGAGGTCGGGAAAAAATCAGGCAAACAAACTGCCTTTAGACTCAATAAAACGGTAATCTACTCTTCCATTGTTGGAAATTCCGAATTGCATCATGAAGAAGAGACAGAAAGTCTAAGTAAACATCAATACTTGAAAGGATTCTTTACAGTTACAGCAGTCAATATATGGAACAGCCTACCCCAAGTAATAATAAAGATTCAATTATACTGCAGGTAGAGCTCTGGATGCAGCTCTAGATGTGACTACAGTATGACATTATGTGAATAAGAAGGGCAAAGTATCTACATTACTCAGTATTATTACAGTAGGATAGTGTTGGAATTTTTCTTAATTTTTCTTTTGACAACCAAAAAAAATCTAAAGTTTAAAATGGGGTGGACGTAGAGGGATAACTTTTATTTTATTTGTCACTGTTTCTGCAGTTTACCTTGGACCTTCGGGATTTTGGACACTGGAGATTTCTCACTTCCAAAATAATTTCCCAAAAATATTGATAACTCAGGTGTTCAGTGACTCGCTGTAAGACCGAATTATTGTCCACATTGCTACAACATTGTTTCCGTAATTTATAACTAGTAAGAGTCATGTCGGCCGCCGGCCAAAGTCCATTACCGAAAACAGAGACGGGGAGAAGAAGTTCTGACTATGATCCTATTACACTAGATTACTACGAGTCAGCTGAACTCTCTGTGCAGGACACATATATTTGATGTAAACAGATGTAGCAGTGCTGAATTTGTCATTTGGGGACAGTCATGGTCATCAGTAACAGCAAGTGAATCTACTGCAGTGATTCCCCCTAGCAGATTAATATACTGCAAAAATAGGCAAAAATAGCTGCAAGCATGTTGACATATTTGTTACACCCCCAATCCCCTGGTCCCTAGAGAACCCCTTTAATTTGGAAATTAGATTATGAGCTCTTATGGGTTCAGGGACTGATGTGAGTAATGATAATTTGTGCAGTGCTGTGCACAGTGTAGGACTGAAGTTTCTTAGGGCCCATCTGGTAAAATGATTCTGGATCCCACCCTCCAACAACCACTTGGAAATAGACTAGAGTACCCTTCAACTTTGGGTGCTTAAGCTGGACCATTATTGTGTTAGAGCCTGGGCCCACAAGAGGATCCTTTGGTACTCCAATGCGTCAGCCCAACACTGGCTGTGCAATATATGTTCTAGTTATCATAAGTAAAGGGACCTCTTGACACTCCTCTGATGGCAGATATCTGGATAGAAAAGGATGGGGCTGTTGGATTTCACTATGCCCAATCATCCTGAGACCAAGCATGTGGCGCCTTCCTTTTTAGCACGGTACACGCTTGTTCTACTTGCACCAATAACCTACTTCATTTCTTTCTCCGCTGTTCTCTTCATGATCTTCAGAGTCTGAGGAAGGTGACTTTGTTGACCGAAACGTTGCCGTAACTCAAAACTACTCTGCGTGGGCTATGGTCACATGTAATGAATAAACTTATTACTATACTTCTACAATTTTGAGTATGAAGTCTTTTACCTACTAGATTTTATGGCTTGGGTGGCTTGGGACCCTACTTTACACTCGCTGAATAAAGTGGAGTTCAGCCTGCATCACCCTCTACTACCACCCTCATATACCCTGCAGGCTCCCTGAGCACTGTATCAGCCTTTGAGGAGCACTGGAGGATCTGCTAGAGATCCTTTCCACTGAGACCACAGTGACTGATACTCCCAACACCTTGGTCTTCCTCCTAACAGGGTGCTGCAGGGTGCCCAATTTTAGGAGGACCAGCTGACTAGCAAATGTATCTGAGGGTGTCCCGACTCTCTGTTAAGAGTGTTGGGCAAATTTAGAATTCAAATCCAAGCTGAAATGAGCATGCATATGTATGGAGTAGAAATTGGCGAACCTTACAATATTTGTTTTGATGAATATTCAGAGGTTTGGCCCTCTGGTTCAATTCGGCCCAAATTTGTTAACAAACCTGGTGTCCCGCAGCATCCTCTTCAGGCCTCTTCCAGCCCATGCATTGACTAGGGTGCGCATGAAGTCAGCTAGAGGTTGGAAGAGGCCTGAAGAGGATGTTGGGAGATCGCCAGGTGAGTATAACAGTTTTTTATTTTTATTCACCTCTCCTGGGCCTCCACTTACTATACTCTGGGCTCTTAGGAGACCCTAGAGTATAATAGTGTTTTGTGGGTGACGAACCCCAAAAGTTGAACCTGAAACTTTTGGTAATTTGGGTCGAATCCTGTTTTATCCAAATCAGTTCACTCATCCCTAGTATGGAGAGGTTGGAAGGAATAGATGTCAGCCATGGAACCTCTGCATGTATTCAACTTTTTAGATCTTATTCTCAATGAACCTTGAAAAGACACAATTCTCTTTAACCTCAGAATCTCAGAAGATGGCAATATTCAGATTATTCAGATTTCAATTCTAATAAAATAAAGTCAAAGCCTTGGCATCAGAACCGCTGGCAGTCTCCTTTTCGGTAGGCTGACAGAATTCTGCTTGTGCTACGATAAATAATATACTGCAAAACAAAGGCTGTGATGTTTGTTCTCTTCAAGATGATATCAGAAGGAGACAGCTGAGGAACAGGGACTAAGAATTGGAGACCTGTCAGGGAGATGCTGTTATATTCCCTACCACTGAAATAACACGGATAAGAAAGGAACAGATCAAGAAAACATACAAGACCGTGACACGTAATGCAGACTCTTTGAAGAAATATTGTCGTAAAAAATCTGAGTTCACTAACAGCCTGTAGGCTCCATGCTTATTCACAGGGAGGGAATGAATCTTGTATGAACACATGCGGGAGTCACTTCAAGCGTCTGTGTTACAATGTGGAGCAGCAGACGTCCTGTCAACAGGGAAAGATATCCTATTCGTAAAGAGCCTGGAGAAGTCTATTAAACATCCATGATGACTGAAAAGATACAGAGCGTTCCTCAAGTACAGGCACGCCATGGAGGTTGACTAGTGTGAAGAGCGCACATGGCAGAGAGAGATTTACAATAGACATGAAGCAGTTGCTCACTATCTAATGAAAAAACCCAACACCTGGTGAATTCATTAGACCTTGTAGTCTACAGACCAACAGAGAAAGCTTGGATGTAAATGAGGGACATATCATTGGCTATTTTATAGGCCAAAATACAGAGCATTTTATCTTATCAACATCATAAAACCTTGGTTTACAAAGATTAAGGAGCCATCAGGACCACTTTGGCCATTCTGGTTTGATTTAGGCAGTAAAGACATGTGTCCAAGAGTTTTACAATGGATACATGTCTTATAGCATCTTGTGCACACAGCCTGTGCTGAGGAGATCTCTTTACATGGGTCTCTATGGAAGGTTAAAGGGGTTTTCTGGGCAAAAATATTTTTTTCAAAAAAGGTCTATTAGTGCTATTAATAGGTTAATAAGAGCACACAAATACCTTTAGCAGTGTTTTGAGTGATTTTGTGGTTTCTCTGTGAGCTCCTGGCATCTTCTGCATTTGTTTACATGGGTATCTTCCTGTTCTGTTTTCCTTACCATGATGCCTTGGGCCACTCAGAGCTGACTCACACCACATCCCTCTCTCACTCCCTCCACCTCCCTTTCTCACTCACACCCCCTCCCTCTTTCCCTCGCTAGCCTGTCCACTACTAGCCCTACTACTAGTTAAACAATGAACAATTTGGGATATCCTGGTCAAACCTGACTCGTGCCAAAGTGTTTAGCCCATCTCTAATGGGTACTCTGAACAGAAAGGTCACTGTGCATGCACGGCTCTCTCCATTCACTTCTATACAAATAGAGAGAGATGCGCTTTCAAGTCCACCTTTCCATTCAAGATGGAGTCAGATGACCTCTGTACTCAAGGTAGGTGCAGGTAACAGCAGTGGGATCCCCAACTATAAGATATGTATGGAGTATTCTATGGAAAACAATACAGTCCCCTATAAGTTCCATTTATAAGCATATATATGTCATATCTCCTCCAGCGTTATAGGGGTTTCCCTTATGAACATAACCAGATTTAAATTTGTAGACAATTAAAAATGTAACATTTTTGAAAATAAATAATAAATAAAATAATTTTAAAAAATTGCAGAGTTTTAAAGATTTTCTCTAACCAGCTTAGCAGTGACTGACTGTTGTTTGCTTACCAATGGATATGACATGAATGCAGGAACTTTCTATGGTCAGAACCCGCCATGATATCCTTACTATGACCAGGTTATCTTCTCATACATGCAGTGTCTCTGCCTGATAACAACACAAAGGACTATCGCCACGTAGACGGTTAGAGAAAATCTTTAAAACTCTGCAACATTTTTAATTATTTATATTTGCAAAAATGTGACATTTTTCATTGTCAACAAATTTAAATATAGTTATAGTCAAGGGAATACCCCTTTAATGCAATGCTTTTCTCTGCAAACCCTGCCGTCTAAGATACATAAGGATATTTTACGATGCAACACAAATGGCATTCAATAGGTGAACACCAATGTATATGCTGCCTTTCCTCTATGCTAAAATAGACTCATGGCCAAGGTGAAAGCAATACGGCAGACTGTTCATTGTAACGAAGGGAACTGCCTGCCGCTCTCCCCTTCTCCACGGCTACTAACAATTGATTTTCATTAGAGAGTGAATGGCGGTCAACACATCTAAACAATTAGCGACCTTTCTCCAAAATAAAACAATCGAGCGTTCCCTCAGGAGACCGGTCACCAAACAGCAGTCAGCGAATGCAGCTCCGAGGAAATTAACAAGTTCTGTGATCCCAACAGTGAAGGAAACATTTACATCAAACCTGGCAGATTAGCGGCAAATCAGGGGACCAGAGCTCGGCAGGAAAAGAATAGCGGGGCTCCATATAACATATGACAAATAGGACACTAAATTCATGGGCTGTGCACTGGCAAACCAACACTATCTAGCTAACATTGGAAGGTTTTTTACCTTAAGGGTAAATCATCTGTACATCAATACTATCCCTTAGAATTTTAAGGGTAAAGACACATGGTGTGACAACTGCCTCATCCAAAGTCATGGATGACTAAAAGTAAAGCCTTGCTCACATGACATTATCATTTTTCACGGACCCAAACTTTGTGAAAAATAGACGTGTTAGTTGGTTTTCCGTATTCACATGACAATGAAAAACATCCATGTTATGGCCATCACAAGGCCATTGAAATCCATAAATATTTATAGGTTTATTTATGTCTCTTTTTGCATCTGTCAAAGCATGTCCATACTTTTTGACCATGGTCTGTCAAAAATAACCCTAAAAAACATAAGAATACACCCATTCACTCTCATTATTTATCACTGTTGTGTGAATTAAGCCTTAGACAGTGCAAACTTAGACTAGAGAAATTACATCAGATTTATCAAATTGCTTTTGATAAATCTCTCACAGACTGTCTAGTCTAAGTCTCCGCGTCCTATTAGTTGGCTTCGTTTATGCAGACAATGGCTAAAATGTGTCGAAAACACTTGATAAATGTGGCACAAGCAGGGCCGGTTTTAGACAAAGTGGGGCCCTGGGCAAAATTAAAAGCGGGGCCCCAAATGCTGATATGCAAACAACACCGTTGTCTTCCAGTGGCAACCCCTATAATAACGCCTCCTTTCTGCCAACAGAAAAGTAATAAGCCCCATTTTACCACACACAATTCAAATGAGCACCTTTGTACCACCTAATAGATTTTTGCACCCAGTCATCAGTTAGTATAGCGCCTCCTTATAAATAATATCACACCTTTATCAGTAATAGCTCCCTTATAAATGATAAATAGTGCCCTGTATCAGTAATATCCCTCTTATCAGTAACAGACACCCCGTAAAAATAATACTGCTCCCTTATTAACAATAGCCCTCTCATAAATAATAGTTACCCTTATAAATAATAGTCCCCATTATCACTAATAGCCCCCTTAATAAATAAGCCCACTTAACAATTATACCCCCCTTATAAAAAGTTCCCCTCTTATAAATAATAGCTCCCCCTTATAATGGATGCCTTATATATAATAGTTCCCCCCTTATAAATAATAGCCCATCTTATAAATAATAGTTCCCCCTTATAATAGCCCCCTCATACTTAAGTTTCCCAATTATATATAGTAACCCACCCTTATATATAATAGTTCTCCGTTATACAGTGTAGGACTGAAGGTCCTTAGGCCCACCAGAGGAACTTGTTCTGGGGCCCACCCAACAGCTTCCTGCTAATAGCCTACACCACGGCTCCTTCACTGAAGTCTTACATATGTGCTGACTATCTGGTGTTACTGAGTGATGTTACAGCCCCTATAATACTATGCAGGCCCCAATAACTCCATGGCCAGCTCATGCACAGTACTGTATGGGGAATGACATGGCCATGGAGCACTACACGTATGTGCAAGATTATAGTGATGGAGCTGTGATGCAGACATAGCACACAGGGCTGCCAGCAGGAATTCTGAGCCTCACCCCCCCCCCCCCACAGTATAATGCTCCACATGGTATATAATGTTCCACAGTATAAAATGCTCTCCTGAGCCCTCCAGTTTCCCCACATGGTATATAATGCTCCACAGTGATCCGACACAGTATAAAATGCTCCCCTGAGCCCCCCATAGTGGCCCCACATGGTATGTAAGGCTCCACACAGTATAATACTCCACAGTGGCCCACACAGTATACTACCCCTTAGTGGCCCCAGACAGTATAATATGCACCCCACAATGCCCCTCCAGAATAATGCTCCAGTTGCCTAACACAGTATAACATGCTCCATAATGACCTCCACACAGTATAATATACTCCCCAGAGGGGTTCCCCCAGTATAAT
This sequence comes from Leptodactylus fallax, assembly GCA_947044405.1. NCBI lineage: Eukaryota > Metazoa > Chordata > Amphibia > Anura > Leptodactylidae > Leptodactylus > Leptodactylus fallax. Next base: position 163,034 of record CAMRHE010000669.1, read on the forward strand.
GCTCCCAAGTGGTCCCCCACAGTATAATATGTTCCCCACAGTCCCCCCCCCCGTATAATGCTCTACAATGGCCCACAGAGTATCATATGCTCCCAAAAAGCCCCACACAATATAATACACTCCACAGTGGCCCCACACAGTATAACAGGCTCCCCACACTGTCCCTTCCCCCAGTATAAAGCTCCACAGTGGCCCATAGTATAATATGCTCCCCAGAGGGCCCCTGCTAGTATAATGCTCCACAGTGCCCCCTCCAGTATTTTGCTCCACAGTGGCCCCACGCAATATATTATGCTCCACAGAGCGTCCGCCCAGTATAATGTTCCACAGTAGGCCCCACACAGTATAATATGCTCCCCAGATGGCCCCCTAGTATAATGCTCATTAGTCCCCCCCGAATAATGCCCCACAGTGGCGCCACGCAATATAATATGCTCTGCTGATGGCCCCCCAGAATAATGCTCCACAGTGACCCCACTCAGTATAACATGCTCCAGAAATGACCTCCACACAGTATAATATACTGCCCAGAGAGGTTTCCCCAGTATAATACTCCACAGCGGCCCAAAACAATATAATATGCTCTCCAGAGCCCCCCCCCAGTATAATGCTCTACAGTGGCCCAAAACAGTATAACATGCTCTCCAGAGCCCCCCCCCCCAGTATAATGCTCCACAGTGGCCCCACACAGTATAATATACTGGGGGGCCTCTCTGGAGAGCATATTATACTGTGTGGGGAATCCGTGGAGCATTATACTGGGGGGGCTCTGGAGAGCATATTATACTGTGTGGGGCCACTGTGGAGCATTATACTGGGGAGGGGGCCCTCTGGAGAACATGTTATATTCTGTGGGGCCTCTATGGAGTATTATATAATGGGGGGCTCTGGAGAGCATGTTATATTCTGTGGGGCCACTTTGGAGCATCATACTGGGGGGTCCCTCTGGAGAACATATTATACTGTGTGGGGCCACTGTGGAGCATAATGCTCCAAAGTGGCCCCACATAATATAACATTATCTCCAGAGCCCCCCCCCCCACATTATAATTTTCCACAGAGGCCCCACAGAATATAACATGCTATCCAGAGGGCCCCTTCCCCAGTATAATGCTCCACAGTGGCCCCACACAGTATAATATGCTATCCAGATGGGCCCCCCCCCAGTATAATGCTCCACAGGGGCCCTACAGTGCTATTATTATATTATATTCTGGGGTCTCTTCAGACCCCAGAGTATAATAATCGAAGGCCCGGGGGGAGGTGAGGGAAAATAACAAACAGTTATACTCACCTTGTTTTACCTCTCCTGGGCCTCCTCGCGCTGCTCCGTTATCCCCGCCGGCGCCGGCTTCTTCTTCTATGCGGCTGACGTCACGCGTTGTGGACGTCACCGCTGAGGCCTGTGATTGGGCCTCAGCGATTACGTGAGGCACGCTGTCAGAACGCCCCACGTGATCGCTAAGGCTGAGGCCTGGCCTCAGCAGTGATGTCCGGAACGCCAGAAGATGACGTCGGACGCAAGGACAGGTGAGTAAAAATGTTTGTTATTTTTACTCACTAAGGAAAGGGGCCCTGCGGTCCCTTTCTGTTATTGATTTGTCCGGGCCTGACTCCGGGATCCGGAGTCATCAGGTTCCGGATCCCGGGGGCCCCTTTGGGGACGGGGCCCTGGGCAATTGCCCAGTTTGCCCCCCCCCCCTAACGCCGGCCCTGGGTACAAGGCATATTAGACTGTTTTGGGTGCAAATTACAGCAGAATTCTGGTGCATTTTGCTTAGTAAATCTCCACAACTTGTGTTTATACATTATTGGTGAGGGATCATAAAGTTTTGGATAATATAGGACACGTCAGTCATTGCATACAGTATACAAAAACAATTCCTGAATAAGGTCCAAAATACAAAGCATGCAAACAGTAGGTATAGGACGCAGCTGAATATATTAATACTGTCCCATTATAAGTACAGACTCAAAATATGGACGTCTGTTCTAGTAGCGTCAAAGACAGGACAATGAGAAAAGGGATGTCGGGAAAAAAAAAAGATCTCCACAGGGAACACCCACAGAGTTACAAACCTGCAGCTCCACATGCACACATGTCAGAGACTGGGGTACTTCAAGGACAGGGGCATAACTAAATACTCACAGGCCCCAGGGCAAAAGCTCATCATGGGCCCCCCAGCACAACTTATCTTCACAAATGTTAGCTGGGCCCCATCCATACATTTAGTAGCATTTACAGTGTATAATACTGTCAGGGCTCCTAGGAACCTATCTATAAAACATAGTGTAGAACACTGTCAGGGCTCCTAGGAACCTATCTATAACACATAGTGTAGAATACTGTCAGGGCTCCTAGGAACCTATCTATAAAACATAGTGTAGAACACTGTCAGGGCTCCTAGGAACCTATCTATAAAAGATAGTGTAGAACACTGTCAGGGCTCCTAGGAACCTATCTATAAAACATAGTGTAGAACACTGTCAGGGCTCCTAGGAACCTATCTATAAAACATAGTGTAGAACACTGTCAGGGCTCCTAGGAACCTATCTATAAAAGATAGTGTAGAACACTGTCAGGGCTCCTAGGAACCTATCTATAAAACATAGTGTAGAACACTGTCAGGGATCCTAGGAACCTATCTATAAAACATAGTGTAGAACACTGTCAGGGCTCCTAGGAACCTATCTATAAAACATAGTGTAGAACACTGTCAGGGCTCCTAGGAACCTATCTATAAAACATAGTGTAGAACACTGTCAGGGCTCCTAGGAACCTATCTATAAAACATAGTGTAGAACACTGTCAGGGCTCCTAGGAACCTATCTATAAAACATAGTGTAGAATACTGTCAGGGCTCCTAGGAACCTATCTATAAAACATAGTGTAGAACACTGTCAGGGCTCCTAGGAACCTATCTATAAAAGATAGTGTAGAACACTGTCAGGGCTCCTAGGAACCTAGCTATAAAACATAGTGTAGAACACTCTCAGGGCTCCTAGGAACCTATGTATCCAATTTCCAGTTCTCTAAGCCTAACACAGATAATGTTTTGTCAAAGTGAAAAATTACATAATTATATTCTGGGATCTCTTCAGACCTCAGAGTATAATAGATGGAGGACTGGGGAAGTGACAAAAATAAAAAAAAAATTCATACTCACTTTTCCTTAACTCTCTTGGGCCTCCTCGTCTGGCACTTTCCTTGTGACATCCGGTGCTCTTCTGGGACATGCCCAGGTCACTACTGAGGCCCAATCACAGGCCTCAGTGCTGAGCCCAGGCCAATGACATCACTAGGAGAGCACCAGATGCTGCAAAGAGGCTCAAGAGAGGTAATGGAAGGTGAGTATGAGTGCTTTTTTATTTTTGTCACCTCTCTTGGGCCTGCACCTATTATACTCAGTGGCTATTTTTTTATGTAAAAATCTAGCTGACCTCCATTTTGGTTCGTGCATGCCACCCATCTGTCCAAATCTGATTTTAATTAGAGCATAATATGGTGAACTACGCTCCCCTATTCATTCAGTGGCCTCAGGTCTAGAGACAGGAGGTTGCAGATGCAGGACATAACATGGCTGCGAAACACATTTGCCCTTAATTCATGGGGGACCAAGGCCCTAAGAGAGGCGAATCATTTTAGTATAGGGACCTATCTAACAGAGGTTGCCTTGATGGGGCAGGTGGGATTACAATTACAGTTTGATCAAAATGTAAAAAATACCAAGAACCTCATATTCATGTCTCCTTATATACCGTAGGTATTTCCAGTTTTGCTCTTGGTGCTAGCAGGGGGCTGTGGCAAATTTGCTACTGCGAGCCCTATAGTTAAACCAGTGCATAGGAACCTTCTTAGGTATATAGAAACATATAATAATACATTTTATTCATATAGCGCCAACATATTTCTCAGCACTGTACAATTTGTAGGGTTCAAGTACTGACAAAAAAGATACATTACAAAGAAATAGTCAATTCACACAATGGGAAAAGGGACTACAAAGGGCCCTGCTTGCAAGAGCTTACAATCTATGAGGTAGAGGGGGTGACACAAGAGGTAGCAGGGGCGGCAACAGACGTAGCATTGCTTATACAATGATCAGACAATTTTGTAATAGAGGTTACTGTCATACACATATATAAGGCTGTATGAGCCGTCACCAGTCATGTCCTTTAACAAGCAGATGGTGCCTGGACATATAAAGTTAGTCTGATACGGCATTATATCCTGTGAGGTAATGTGAGAGCGTATACAGAGGGTACATTTTAGGGATTCTAACTACGGAAGGGTTTACATTAGGAGTTGTGATAGGCCTGTCTGAAAAGATATGTCTTTAGTTTGCGCTTGAAGCTGTGGAAATTGTGGGTTAATCTGATAGTCTGGGATAGAGCATTCCAGAGAAGTGGTGCAACTCAGGAGAAGTCTTGTATACGAGCGTGGGAGGTTCTGATAATAGAGGATGTTAGTCTTAGGTCATTGAGTGAACGGAGAGTACGGGTTGGGCAATAGACAGAGATGAGGGAGGAAATGTAGGGAGGTGCAGCATTATGGAGAGCCTTGTGGATGAGGGTGATACGTTTATATTGTATTCTGTATTGAATAGGCAGCCATTTCTCTAATTTTTATCTATTTAGTTATCTCATTTGCCAGATAATAAAAAACATTGGGAGCCAATTTATTAAAACTGGCATGTAGTATGTCAGTCTTGATAATCAGTGACATACACCAAAATTATTAAGAGGTGAAATCTGCACCAGCTAGGACTTTTTACCATTTTCTGGCACAAATAATATTAAAGTTGTTGGACCACGAAAGCCCATTCGATCCCTTCCTACTTTTCTTAAAAGTGGCAAGCGCAGCATATATGTATTATCCCCCTCCCCCATATCCAAATGATGGGTCGAGTGCAAATCACATGGATGAAACAAAGTCACTTAACTACTATTTGGCAGCCCTCTCCACCGAGGATGAGCCACAGTTTTGTATCTACTTTAATACATCTATTTTAATTCCACATTTTAAATATCAAATGTAAATGAAGGAAATTCATGTAATTTTACCGCTTGTTTCTTCTCAATATCGCTGAGATGTTTCATGCCTGTGTCTAATGACTCATTCATCATCCTGCGAGATGCTCCTAAGTGTTCTGGGTGACATTACAAGGAAATTTTCTGTGTTTCTATTATAACGTATTTCCCTGCTCTATACACTTTCTCTTGTACAATTTCCCTTCAAAGATGTAGCTGTAATTTTCCCTATTCATCTATTATTTGGCCTGAGTGAAGATTTACGCTATCCTGCTACATTTTACTTGTAGTGGTATTATTACACTAGTGATCTGAAGCTCCCTGAATTATATATGCACAATAGTCCATATCACTATAGACAAGAAGATGCATAACTTATCTTAGATGTCCTATATAGCCAAAAGTGGAAATGTATTTTTTTTTTTGCATACTTATATATCACCATCATATTCTGCAGCACTTTACAGTCACTGTCCCATATAGGGCTCACTATCTAAATTCCCTATCAGTATGTCTTTGGAGTGTGGGAGGAAACTGGAGTACCCAGGTGAAACATGGGAAGAACATACAAACTCCATGCTGGATTTGAACCTAGGACTCTTTGCAAAGCTACAGTGCAAAGCACTGAGCCCCAGTACTGCATCAACTACAAATAGCTGCATAATCATCAAGGGCACCACACAATCTCTATAGCCGAACAAGGGTAGTAGTTTGGGTCACTAAAGAGTTCCGTGACTTAAAGGGTAAGTTCACACAGAGGAATTTGCCGCAGATTTGGGAGCAGATTCCGCCCCTGAATCAGCAGCATAGTTCGCCCAGATTCTGCCTTTCATTGTTTTCAAAGGGAGGCGGCGATGGCAGCAGGACGCTGAGAAAATCAGCATCCTGCTTGATCTTGTTGCGGACTCCACAGCTGGAGACTGCCTCGGCATCCTGTCGTGGGACCGGAACCAGAAAATGGCGGCGGAAAATGAAGAGGGATTCCTAAAAGGAGTCTGACACCAGAACCCAGCATATCAACCCAGCCCTGCAGATAGGTTAGGGTCACCTGAATCAAGCAGTGTTGAATCACTGCTTCCATTACCAAAATATGGCGTTTTTTTGTCAACATGTAAATGAGCTATTTGGAACAATAGGGGCGTTGCCGCTTACCTCTATGGAGCAATGATAACACCTTTGTTGCTCCAAAGAGCTCATTTTCATTTTGACAAAATCAGAGATATCTTGGCAAAGGAGGCAGCAATTCGCAACAGGTAAATACTGTTTGATTCAGGGTATCCTAACCTATCTATCTGCGGGCTGGATTGCTATGCTGGGTTCTGGTGGCAGACTCTCTTGAAGCGTGACTTGATGCCACCTTTGACAAAAGTCAGCTTGTGAAACTTCTTATCTGCAAGTATTGTCAACTGTAAGCATTAAAGGGATTATCCAGCTTTCAAAATCATCCACAGCAGTTCTAAATACTCACTCTTCCCTTGTGCACCCTTTGCTTGGTTTTATTTTACTTGCTGCTCCATGTATCACTGTTATTTACATGCAGTGAATCTGTGGACTAGTTCCTTTTCCACCCTCTTCTGCAAGGAAATCACTGGTAATAAATCACTCCCACATCCGAGGTCACGGAGATGCTGAGATGTTTTGTCTGCTAACAGGGAGGGGTAGTGAGCTTGCAAACGAAACCTAAGAGCTGTGATTAATGACCAGGAAATAAATCAGAAAAATGGTGCTGAATTTAAACAGAATATATATTAGGAAGTGTATTGTATTGGTGCATCCTGTTATTTGGCCCATATTAAAAAAATAACTGGACAAAGGACAAAGAACAGCCCAACCTCAAAGAACTAAGACCACGCAAACTCACAGTGCAGGGCTGCTGAGTGTTGAAAGTTGCGGCTGCAAAAAAAAAAAATCATCTATTGTACTTTGCATTGAAGCAACAACACAAGAAGTGGAAATGTGTTCTCTGGAGTGAATCATGGCAGATGAATGGATGAAACTGGATTTGGGGGTGCCCTATATAACCGAAAGCTTAGATTGTACTCCTACATTTAGTGGAGTAGGGATACTGGTATGAGGCTGGTTTTATGGTCGGTTTTCTTACTTCCAATGAAGAATAATGTGATAATAATTTGGAGTACATCCTTCTTTCTCCAGCAAGTGAGATCCACAAAGTCACAATATATAGAGCTTAATGTGGAGGATCTTGAGTGTCCCAACCTCAAAGCTGTCATATATGTTGCCCTGCGGTGGAGCAATACAAGAATTGGGGTATACCCTGTCATAAAATAACCAGTCAAATCTGCCATTTAGCATCTTGGTAAGCGTCATGTACAGTAAGTCAAACATCATTTGGATTTTCTGCACCTGGGGCAAAGACTCAAGTCAGAATTGCTTGTTGACACCCCACGCCTTGCGCACACCACTCTGGATACAAGGCATATTAGCCGCCTTCCTTCTAGCTATGGCTCTGACATAAATACAAGGCTAAGGAGGTAAGAAGGAAGCAAGATGTCAATCGTTTCCTTCTCAGCAGAGACAGCTAGGAAATTATTAACCCCGTTGGCCCTGCAGAATATTCAATATGTCCCATAATAACATGTTACTCCTAGAGGGTATGAAATTCTGGCTCCTCCATCCAGACAGTGTACTATCGCTTTTTAGCTGCTGCTCCTTGATCTCATCTACACTTCTTTTGCACTGCAAACAAATATACAGCAAAAACTCCCCATGTGACGGCGCCAAAACTACCGCGCTAAACGCATTATAAATATCCAATTGACAAACCCACATTTGTTATAGCGCGCGATGAGCCAAGAGCCAAGGAGTCTGCATAAATAATAAACCAGCCTTTTACAAATGGGCTCAATCGGGTTTGGCTCAATGTACAGATTGTTTATAATGTGCTGAAGTCATTGGAAATCTGCATAGAACAAGGTGCTAGTCTTGTGTAAGAGACGGAAATTGATACAATAAAACACTTTTACAATCTTCCCGAGTCGCGTTGGGGAGCAGAGTTGACTCTACCGGGACGGTAATAATCCTTATTTTCAATTTGTTGCTTTGAGATAATGGAAAAAATAAGGCAAGAAGAAATCAAACAAATATTACAAGTCTTAAAGGAGAACTAAAGACAGAAAAAGTAGCAATAATATAACCTTGGCATATTGTTGAGCCTGATCTTCTGCTGAAACTACATTAGCGCAATATTTCCCTTGATATCACTTGCCTACGGTGGGTTTGCAGCCGGTGCCAATCACCCTTGTAATTACGGTTTTGCAGAAAGACCAGTTAATAAGAAACCTGATGGCATTTCAAGGAAGTGGAAATGTTGCTGGAGGGAAATATAGTTACTCCATCCCTTTGCAAGTCATACATTGCTGCAGGAATTATTCATAGGAGGGCAAAATTGTTCTGGTACATTTTGATTCTATTCCATTACAATGAGTGCTTAGAGACAACAACTCTTAAGGAATCGAGGCAAGGAATCCTGATCAGGGCGGTGCTAAAAGGGTCATCTTCGCACGACCCATCTCCATATGGCTTTTTTGTGCAAATGCAGTTAAAGGGGCTTTCCAGGACTAAGATGTTAATGATGTCCTATCTTTAGGATTGGTAAAGTCTAGCACCTAGGATCCCTGCTGTTCAGCTGTTTGAAGTTCCAGTTGCTTCGCTCAGGCCAGTGACATCACATCCATTGTTCACCTGGCCATGCTACAATTGTATAGTGTTGTGCTTGATAAGCAATGAAGAGGCCACAGCACTTACCCAAATGCTACAGGCACTTCTATATGCTGATTGGCAGAGGTGCAAGGTATAGGACCTCCACTGATCGTCGTTCGGGTCTGCATGAAAGACAAAGAGCCCGTTTGCTAAAAAAGCAGTTACAGATTATAATGGGTTCTGCCGCGTGTCTGTTGGGTTTCCAACGCAGATGTGAACCTAGCCTTATATAGCACTTTACAGATATTGTCATCAATCACTGTCCCCAAAATGCCAAATCCCTATCAGTATGTCTTTGTAGTGTGGGAGGAACCTGGAGTACTCGAAGTAAACACACACAAGCACGGGGAGAACATAAAAACATTTGAACCCAGGACTCTAGCATTACAAGGCGACAGTCCCAGCCACTGAGCCACCGTGCTGCCAGTCACACCCATTCTTGTGATGTGACCAGAACATAAAGCGTCCATGACACATACACTGTGACCAGCACCCTGGCAGATGATGGAGCTAGGACTCCAGGAGGTCAGCTCTTTTTTAGGGAGCCTTCCAGATGTTTCAGGACAGTTGACAAACATGTTCTCTTCTCATCTCATCAAGGACCTGTTCAGATGGTGGAAAACGAAGAGGAACTTACTCTAGGTTCACACATGCGCTTGGGTTTCGGGTCTGCTTGGGAACCTGAAAAACAGAAACCCACTCCGCTTACAAAGCGGTTACCAGCGGGAACCCGCGGACTCCATAGACTATAATGGGGTCCGCCAGGTTTTCACCCGAAAAATGCGGAGAGAAAAATTCTGCTTGCAGGACTTTTCTCTCAGCATTTTTCAAGCGGATTCGGGGACAGAATCCCCGAATGGAATCCAAGCGCTGGTGTGAACCTATCCTGATAGTAGTATAATGTTGTACCGTGTTAGCCATTGAAAATAGTGGAAGAGTGAAGAAATCAGGCGATAACTTTTAGAGGCTAACTGAGTATATTTATAAGTAAGCTTTCAGGAGTACTAGCTAGCTCTCTTCATCAGACATGGTGTGATACAAGAACTGAAAATTCACAGATTTTTATACACATGGTTTTCAAAGCATTTTAGAGTCCTTAAAAAAATGCAATCTAAGTAGAGAATTTATTTACAACAGGTTAAAAAAAACAGTCTGGAAACTTGTGGTGCTTGACGGAGGGATCAGTAATTCTTGCTGTTATCTGTTTGCTATCAGGAGGTGATTTGTGACCCTCACAGGTCATACATAGTGTGATTTGAAGCTGGCATGAATATTGAGTTCAGTTCATGATTCATACATAGTGTGACATGAAGCTGGCATGAATATTAAGTCCAAATTGCAGAGTTTGAAATTTTTGCATAAACTTGTACTCCCATTGTTTCCTCCCTCCTGCGTCTTAAAATGTCCCATTAAAACCACAACCCGCAAATCTTCAATAGAGTGGTTTTCTCCGGAGAAATGTGCGGCCACTGGGAGATCGGTTCTGCTGTTACTGATACTGGATCTGTGTGAGTTAATTCATTGACTGAGTCTCTGCCCTGTTTCCCCCACATAGAGGCCTGTGGTGGGACATTGCGTACCCATTATGAGGTACACCACATTGGAAGACCTGCAGGAGAATGTCCCCCTAATTCTGTGCATCTGTTGTGACTGTGGGATAGGTACACTGTCAGCGGTGTGGATGTGCTTGCAGGTCATGCACCTTTTATGTAGGCAAGGTGAGGTGCCATTTTCAGTTGGGGCCTTCAGGGCACTCCGGACGATAATACGCCTCAGGTTTGGTGGTTGTCGAAAGGAAAGGAGAGGGGGGACTGGAAATATGTCCTTGAGTCTGTTGTCCCTATGTAGCACAGGTTGGAGCTCCTTGGCAATCCTTCGTAGGATCTCCAGCTGTGGGTTGTAGGTGACAACTAGGGGCACTCGGCTTCTTTCTGGGTCTCTCTATATGTGAGCAGACTGTCTCTGTTAATGGCTGCCGCTTTGTTCAATTGGTTGTCTGTTACTTTTGGTTTGTATCCCAATCTGAGAAATTTCATCCTCAGATCCAGGAGGTGCTTGTCCCGGAAGTCAACCTATCCTGAGTCAGACTTCTGCTTCAGACTCCTCTTCATTTACACTTTTTTCTCCTTTACAACATCCTCGCCACTTTCCTGATATGGGGCATAGAGAGTGAAAGGTTTGACATAGGCGAGGCCACCAGCCTGGTGTAACCATGCCTGAAATCTACGCCAGTCCCCGGAGGATGTGATAGAATTATCATCAGACGTGTCACTGATCATAAATGTGGCGCATTCTCCAGCAGTGCAGGAGATATGAAAACTGGTGTTGAATACGCTGGTCTTCATGAATCTCTCCCAGTAAGTACACTACAAAAACCCCTCTCGTGTCTACGGAAATGTTTCTTTCCTCATGGATATCCGGCCTCATTCTGTACAGTGTTGTATTCATTCCTTGTCCTCAGCATACTGTAGACACAAGATACCACATCCTGGCTGCCCCCTCTCTCCGCCCCTGACTGTGTGTGAACGTCTTTCTGCCCCCTTGTTTCCTAGATTCGAGCTTTTCTCCCACTCGCTCCATCTATAGAGAAATCTCTACTCAAACCCCTTCAGCAAGTAAAAACATTAAAACTCCTCGTCTAATCTCTCGCAGTCCCTTGCTCATTTTTTATCTCCTTTCTTCTGCTAAATTGAAGTGATCTCATCTCTCAGGAGACAAAGTGTTGGAGACTTGATGCATTGTGGGAAACTTTCTATACAGAATTAGCGCAACAATTAGAGATGGATTTGGGATGTCGGAATTAGAAGAACATTGGTAATAAAGCACCGTCCTCCAGCAGACACATCTGGTGCGAGGATTATGAATGTCTTAGAGGTTGACGGCAGAGGGAGATGGGGTCTCCCCAGGTGTCTTGTCCCTAATTGTTTTCTTCCAGTGCAGATGTCTTTGCTGTATAAATAGAATCCGGACATATGTGGAGTAAACTGGGTGAGATACAATAAGAATATGCAAAGATGTGACACATGCCAATGAGGGGGCCAAGGAAAGCAATTGCTGTTTCCACCTGACACTTGTATGTACCTAGATAAGGATCCGTTCACATTACAACCTCATGTAATGGCAAAGCCATGTGCGCAGAAGCTTTTTAAGGCACGTGGAGTTCCTAGGGCTCTGTATTTTGGTGCTGTAGGGTCTCCATTTACTGCAGTATGTTACGATGCTCCATATGGTACCGTATTATGAATTATTGTGCCCTGAAAACAAAGGCCAAGATTTACTATCCCTTGTACGCCAATTTTCTATTTTTACAAAAAAAGAAAAAAAAATTGCGACTTTTTGAAATATGTGCAACCTTCAACCGGCCATATTTGAAATCTGGCGTAAATGACAGGGGAAATGTACAATAGCTACAAGAAGGAGTACATGTTACCCCAGGCGTACAGCCCGGCGGAGGGTGCACCTCATTTATTGGGAGGCTCACCATCTGCAACGTCCTGTCCACCCTGGTTAAGGGGTTAGTTTACATGTTGTGCAGCGGAGGATTGGTGGGGTCAGGCTTGCCGTGCGTAGGGGATAAAAGCTCTTACCCGAAGTGGTGCTACGATCCTGGGTAATTTTTGGTTGGTAGTTCCAATACCGATCCTATGATGTACTTTAATATTTTATACTCAGGTTGGGATACATGTTTTATATGTTAGATTTATTATATATGATGGTTGTTTTTCTTGTGCCTATTCTGGGGTTTATTGTGTATTATAGTTGTAGTAGTTTCATTTTAGATAGAAGGAAGTCACACGGATGGCAGAAGATGGGTGTGGATGGGGTAAGTTGGGGTAAGTGTAAATGGGATTAGCCAGAATCCCATCAACTTTGCACTTAATGTAAAATGCTGTTTCGTGGGACCCCAGCCTTAAAAAGGTTGTCTAGGCTAAAATATTATTTTAATTAGGCCAGAAGAGGAGAAAAATATTTTTAAAAAAACATACTCACCTGTCCCCGGCGCTCCAGTGTCCTTCCCACGCGGTCTGGTCCTGCTGCTCAGCTGTCTTCTTGAAGTGGAATCCTCACTGGTTGTGACGTCTGGGGTCCCTTATTGTGGCCGCCGAGCAGTCACGTGCAGCAGGGACTTCTGCCAGAAGACAGCAACAGAGCTGCAGGGCCGGATCGCGCAGGGAGGCACCGGGACATTGGGGACAGGTGAGTATGTTTTGTTTTTTTTTTTCACCTCCCCCGGCCTCATTACAAAATTACAATTTAGCCCGAACAATCCCTTTATGGTATCCATGTAATGTACACAGGAATAAAGTAAAACCTACAGATTTCAATGGGACTGGCTAACTCTGCTTCAACAAATAATGTCAGGTGAAAGAAGGAGGACACATGTTGAATTTCAATACCTGATAAAGAGAGATAGGTCGTCTCCAGAGATGTCTGGCAGTGGCTTATGTCCCTCTCCCTATTAAGAACACATACATGCTCAGCTAAAGCATGCAGGTATAATTTATAGCAGTCTCGATACCATGCTGCAAAAAAATCAGGTCTATTCGCTCTGGGAGAGCCACACGTGAGGATCCCCTTCTATCACATCCACATGAGCAAGTATGTACTAATAAAGCATTCCTCCGTAGACTTACTGTTTGTTGTCCCCTCCTTACTTCCCTGATTTATGTATTACTGACTATACCATTTTTAACGATAAATATCCTATACACGTACCTTATTATCCGATCTAAAGCTCATCCCTAAAGATCAACCTAAATCCAGGAACCAGATATTAACAAGGAGATGATGAGCAGAAATGTAAAGAGCCAATATCCCGTCCATAGAAATGAGATTGGATGAGAGATTATTTTCTAATGCTCTGGAGATTACTTCTGCATCTCTGCTATTTACAGTACCCGAATGACTCCCTCTATCCCCCAGATATTTACTGCGGAAAACCAGGCATGTAATAAGCAGCTTTTATTCTAAGTGACGCTGTCAAATACAACGGGAAGCTTTTATTAAAATCACATTTACATACTGAAATGCCAATTCAACATGGCCCTCTGGCTGGAAATATATGAACTCATTCTCCTAGTGTAATGGCGCCCCATGGCTCCCGCTATGCACGAAACTTAGAGATGACACTCATGCACTTTTTACTTTAATTTTAAGCGACCTTTCATCTAGTTTAATAAACTAAGAATATCTATCGGATAGAGGATAAATTGCTGACCGGTGGGGGCCTGACCACTGAGACCCTCACCCAATTATTGCAAATGGGTCCACAGTGAAAGTAGATGAATCCCCGCTCCCATTAATGCCAGAGATAGCCGAAGAACAGCAGGGGTATCTGTGTCCACTAGGGGTGCCCTTGTGTTTACTGCGGTCTCATTCACAACACCCCCATTATTTGGATCAGTGGGGTCTCAGCAGTCAGACCCCATTGATCAACATTTTATCCTCTATCGTATGGATAGAAGATTAATAATTTTTGTGCTATGCCCTTTTAATTTTTTCCTCTTCCTATTGTCTATGTGTGAGGGCTTAAAACAAGCCTGAACACCATGGAGAGGTGGTCTTCTATATAGCAAATAATAATAATTTTTTTACATAGCACTGACATATTCTGCAGCGCTTTACAAATCTGAAGGTTTATCTACAGACAAAATTAGATATTACAAATAAATGAATGATCAATTCACACTAAAGGATACTCCTAAGAGCTTGCAATCTATGAGGAGGGGGACAGAGAAGAGGTAAAAGTGCTTGTACAATGGTCCAGCCGCCTGAGTAAGACGAATAAAGCTGTATGAGCCACTCACCAGCCAGTAACTGTATTTACAGTTAGAAAGTGCATTGACATAAGTAAGTGTAGAAGAGTCTGATTAGGGAATATAATTCAAATATCTAAAAATTATGTGTTTTTAGGGGTAATTTGAAAATGTAGAAGTAGGGTAGTAAACTGTTATGGTTTTGGTGCAAGGCCTCACAAAAGCAACAGCAGGAACTGGCTGATGACAGCGAGCAGTAGAGGCAGATTTAAAATCAGCAAAGTACTGCGAGCCAAGACAGACCCCCAGACACCTTCGCCAGCGCCAGCCGCGAAGCAAGTTGGACTTTGCTGAATCTGAAAGTCTGTATTGTCACCACAGAAAACTGTACAAATAATAAATGCACTGCCAACTGAAATCAAATCAAAACCCACTACTGATTTACAGAGCAGACCAGGAACAAGAAAACAGGTGTACAGGCACGGGAAAGAACCACTTGAGGATGTCAGAGGCAAAATCCGAAGACAGAAGCAACCTCCAGAAGCATGCCAAGGGTCAAATCCAAGCAGGCACTTCAAAGGCAGAATCAACAGGTAAAAAGTATCCAAAAAGCAAGCCAAGGGTCAGAATGATGCAATCTTGAACACGAACAAGATGCAAAACCAGACTAGGAAGTAAAACAATTATTCAGCACCTATGTCAGGAGGGAGGTGTTATATAAAGGCCTCCTCAGCTGTTAATTGGACCAACCTAGGAAACTTCTGAAACTGTAGAAGCTTCCCAGGTAGACAAGGTAACCTTAAAGGTAAAGCAGCTGGATTGATAATCCTAACATAAACAAATTGACCAAGGTAGAACATTCCAGAGGATAGGTGCAACTTGGGATAAGCAGGAGCGCATCTGGCAATGGCCTCAGGCGGCGCCTTATGGCATAAATTGAGATGTGGGGGGGGGCGACATTCTTTTTTTATTGGCCACTACCTATTGGATTATTTAGGTATCACCCGAATAACCTATTCACCCATTGACACTCCTGTTCAAGCTGGGCCGCAGAGAATGAATAAGGGCAGCAATAAGGGTAACTACAACTTCCCATGACCACCTCTGTACAGTTGATACATGTATTCAACAGGTGGTAACCCAGACAGGAAGGCATACAAAGTGAACTGAAACAGCGCACAGAAAAAACAAAAGGGGCAAGAAAAATTAGCAGATGCTCTGGAAAGGATAGTAAGCACCGTATGCACAATATTGTAAAAAAAAAAACGTACATAAGGAGACAGATACAGTATATACTTTTTTGGTCTTGGTTGTTTTTCAGTTTGATCTTGGTTGTTGTTTATTCTTAATAAACTCGCAAAATTAAAGAAACAGAAGCAAAAAAAAAAAAAATCTGTCCGTAATTAAAAGCTTTTATCCACTGCAAATTAATGTTTAGTCCTCCAGCACAAGAGCTGACCCCCATGACTGTTCTCAGCTCTGGCTAATAAGTGCAGGAACTGAATGGGTGACCTCTATAACCTCAGAATGGAAGAATATAACCAGGCAACCTTTCATTAATAGCGTGTAACACAATCCAAACTTTAGGAAATAGACATAATCAGGATTGCACTGCAAGTGCCATGTGCCAAAGATGACATCATCAAACTAAGAAGTGCATCCAATAGACTACTATTAGGCTTTGCTTTCCATTCAACAGCGATCTAATACATAACAGGCAAAATGTGAAGTATTATCTCCCCTTGCCCAAATAAAAAAATATCCTTAAAGGGAGTCTGTTACCAGACCCCAGCCTATTAACACATTCCTGTAGATAAGTAGGTTAGTGTCACGTGAACCACATAGTGTTTCTGTTGCTGAGATATTGTGGTTTTTATCAAAATGTAAATGAGCTCTTTGGAGCAATAAGGGCAATGTTGCTTACCTCTTTAGAACAATGGCAATGTCCTCATTGCTCCAATGACCTCAAAGGCCTCATTTGTAAATTCACAAAAAAAGTGGTATCTTGGCAAAGGAAGCAGCGATTCTCAAGGGGAAAACACTGTCTAATTCAGGTGACCCTAACCTATCTATCTGCAGGGCTGGATTGATATGCTGGGGTCTGGTGACCCTAACCTATCTATCTGCAGGGCTGGGTTGATATGCTGGGGTCTGGTGACACTAACCTATCTATCTGCAGGGCTGGGGTGATATGCTGGTACTGGTGACACTAACCCATCTATCTGCAGGGCTGGGGTGATATGCTGGTACTGGTGACACTAACCTATCTATCTGCATTGCTGGGTTGATATGCTGGGGTCCGGTGACACTAACCTATCTATCTGCAGAGATGGGTTGATATGCTGGGGTCTGGTGACAGACGCCCTTTAAGCGTGCTTCATTACATGCTAATTGAGGCCTGTCACAAGGTAACATCTGGGCAGTGGTACTGTGTCAAGCAGATCTCTGAAGACTCCACCGCATGCACAGAAGGAGAGTGATATTAGTACTTCTGTATTACATGGCTGTGATCGATAGATGAAGTGTTGTAATGCTGTGTGCTATATTACAGTGTAAGGCCCCATGCACACGACTGAGTGGGGTTCCAATGTGGGGCCATTTGCAGTTGGATGACACTCGGAGTGACATCCTAGTGTCATCCGTTGCATTCTGTGATGCATTCACATCTATGGGGTCTTCCAATCCGTTCTTGCATTCCGTGATACATTCACATCTATGGGGGCTTCCAATCTGTTCCGTTAAGATGACACAGGTGATTATAGAGCAGGTCCTATTCTGCTTCATGTCATCGGAACAGAACACCCCAATAGACGTAAATGCATCCTGGACTGCATTGTACTGCAAGCTTGGCCCCACATGGGATGCACATTCAGTCGTGTGCATGGGATCTAATACTCTTCAGAGTTGCTTGAATAAAGGATCATGTTCCCTCAAATGGTATGCATTGCACTGCTGTTTGTATGGTATATTTTTCCATGCATCCCAGTAGATGATAAAACAAAATCAAGGATCCAATTTAATAGACAATTATGTGTCAAATCTAGTTTCTCACATGGCACCTTTTATAATTGTTAATGCATAGGTACCAAATAGTATTATAGACCCATACATATATGGTACCAGCATGAGAGGCTGCATAAGATATATTATTCTTTTTTTTTTGAAAATCAGGCATCACTTTTCTTCAGAAGAACTAACAAAGCCATCTTCAGCAGGTGCCCAGCAGATAAAATGGTCTAAAAGGTAATGGTTCATGGACATTATAGGAAGTTCAAGGGCACTTACTATTTACTCCTGTTGGGCCCAAATATTTCTCATGGCAGCCCTGATCCCACCTCATCTGCACCAGCAACCCCTATATAAAGGGTTTTTTTCCACCAAGAGAGGCCTCCACTATACCTCCCCTAATCTATCTGTTCTTCACAGCAATGGCAGTACCATTCCAAGAGAAGATTGTCGAAACCCCCAAAAGCCCCTTCCCCACAATACCCTATTACTTATTGTTTCCGTATTACTATTTTTTGGAGTGTAGAAGCTTTATTTTTGTTTTTCTAGATTTTTCCTTGGTAATTCTCAATAACATCTTGGATTTCTTGGCCTTCTTCCAGATTCAGTTTCAGGATCTCCACTTGCCCTTTTTCAGGTGTAGCTTAAGGCATAGCTCAGACCCAAAATTATTTTGTGAAATTCACTCATCTCTAGTTATCAATTTACATTTGACAAACTTTTTGAACTTTCACTAGTAAATGAAATTCCTGTATTAGTAGGAGGGTTCTTGGTGTAGAAATGTTCCTCAATGAAGGTGTTCTTCACAGTATTTGCAGTATCAGTCCATGAGAACGTAGAAACCAATAACAGCAGAGGAGGGTGACCAAGGTAATTAAAGGGATGGCTGGATTAGAGTGCAAAGACAGGGCATCAAACTTGGGGTTGTTCAGTTTGGAAAAAAGATGGCTCAGGGGCAACCTAATAACAATGCACAACGATATGAATGGACATTACATACATCTTTCCAATAATCTCTTTACACCTAGGCCTGTAACCATGACTAGGAGGCATCCTCTATGAGTAGAATAAAAAGGTTTTACCATAGTCATAGGCAGGGATTCTTTACAGTAAGAGCAGTGAGACAATGAAGCTCACTGCCACAAGATGTGATGATAGCTGATAACTTGTGCAGGATCAAGATGGACTTGAATGACTTTCTTGAAAGTACGAATATCACAGGATATGGAAACTAAACATTTTTGGGATAAGATGTTGCAATATTTGGAGTAGGGAAGGATATTTTTCCTCTGATTGGGCAATTGGTGTCAGCCTCATGGGGGAGCTTTGCCATCCTCTGCATCAACTTAGTAGGTTTATGCTTTGGACTTGATGGACTTGTGTCTTTATCAGCTATGTTATTATGTTACTATGTCTTAGAACTCTGGCAAGGTTGACTTCTGACAAGTTTCTATAAGAATTTTTTCTCCAAGAAGACAAAAAGTTGTTGAGTTACAGTCCTTTTTGTACTGTATATACTTAGCAATCATCTCATAAACCTTTATTTATGTAACAGCGGTAGTCTAGTACTAGATGTTATGGATGAAGCTCACCGAAGGATCCCGTCGATTGTGATTTTAGCCCAAGAATAAATACACACACTTGACAAGTTCTCTGCACGTATTGTTTTATTTTCCAAGACTGATTGAATCCGAGCGCCAAGATCCTGTCAGATCAGCAGATGGTTCTGCTACTTCCAACTGCAAACTTCATCCAGAGTCCTCCCACACGACATGGTCTGGCAGATGGGGGCCCTGTTAAAATGGCAGCTCCTGTATCAGCAGACAAGCATTTTCACTTGGACTCCATGAAAGGATTTCATTGTCCCTTGTCACATCTTCATACACATATATTAGTGCCTGTCGGTGGTGGCTGTCTAATCCCCGGAGCTGTCAGGATTGTCATCTTGGATGAAATAGAAGGACGTGTTCTATCCTGTAATTACATTTTTCAAGAGATGCGACCGCTGAAGTTGGACCTGTCAGCGGCACCCATAAGGAATTCTGAAAAGTGTCTAATAAATAAACATTGCGTTCTTCACCTTGCTGCACACAACACAACTTTTGTCTTTAATTTGATAATTAGAGAATTACTAATTGGTAGCGCTCCCTCTGGTAAGACACTGCTGTCTACATGATGATAGGACAATCTGCCCGACTAGCTTCTGCTCCAAGTCTCTGTGTGTCTTCCTTCTGTCTCATTATTCTATATTTCATTTTTATATAATCTTTTATGAACATTTACTCTTTTGAAGAAATGTCAAGAGGAAATTTCACCTTCGGGCCATCTTTAATGTGTTCTCCAGGGTCACATTTGTGCTCTCTTTAGGGTGTTTCAGGGCTGGAGTCACAACTATAGAGTCAGAACCAATTTTGGTTGGATTGTGGACCTTGACTCCAGCTTCAAATGAAAATGATTAATTTATTTTAATTATATTATACAATTATATAATTAATATGTGGATGAATGGTTTGTTACATATTTACTTTCATAAGAATTCAATCACTGTTTTTTTAAATTTTTAATTGAATTAGAGGATCTTGACTGACCATGACTGAATCGGAGTCAGAGTAAAAGTCAGAGTTGAAGTCGGTCTTTGGAAAAATAGATAATTGAGTCGGTGGTTGGGCCTATCAACTCCATAGCCCTGGATTCAATGGTCCTCAAGGTATCAAACATCCTCAACTCAGTTAGCCTAAGAACTTATGGTTCCAAAAAATCCCATGTGCAACAATTTCTTAAAATTTGTATTACTGGAGAGTTTTTTTGAAGGTGCAGCTCCATCTTCTTCTAGATTCAGGATCTTCATTGTACCCTCTTTAAGCTGTGGCTTCATCCTTGGCATTATTCAAGATGTAAGTCACCTGTTGACTTTTTCACGTCATGTTCATTTCATCAGCTGCTGTTTGCCTTTGTGTTTTGGTAGCATATATGCTTGGCTGCCGTTCCTTGCTGTGGTCATGTAGATGAGGAGGTTGGGGACTTCCATCCTGGTCGTCAATAGAGGTTCGAGTGGTCGCCCCCACCAAGCTAAGAAATTTCTTGGCATTTCCAAACACTCTGAACCAATTTTTTCTTCACTTGTTTTGAAGACATCTGCTCAGTTATACAAAGGTTTATACGGAATCTACAAGAAGTAATATTTCAGCTGTAGTTTCAAGGTCCACTATTACATTTTCGAGGCTCTTCAGGACAGAAGCATTCTCCAGAAAATTGAAATATTTCAGCTAAAGCATCAAGGTGCCATGCAGAGCATATTTCAGTTCTCTACGGCAGCAGGATACGCTCTGCGTCTGTCGCCCCCTCCCCCACTGACTATATAAAGAAATCCCTTGGGGTGCTTTTGTTGAATGAGAGAATAGGATACACTCTTCAGTAAGCTGTTGTTTTCTGCTCCTGACCCCATAGCGTTTGCGTCATATGATTTCACAACCTTCACATCTTTCTCGTTATAATGACAAAAACTCCACATTTTTAGGTTTAATTGGAATTTCATATAGTACTCCCAAACAAAGGAATAAAAAGCTGTGTAAGCAATGCTTTATATTACAGTCAGGTATCTGCGCATTTTCCAAACCCTCAATTGTGATTCATGTACTAATTACGTCCCACGCAGACTATTGAAGCACCTAAGTGCTGGCTGTCATTCATCCCTCTGCTGCCCACTAATGTATCCACTTACACCTGGACAGATTCTACCACATTCCACTTCAGTCTCTAAACAGTCAGAAATGCATTAGTTGTGTATTTTTTCCTATATC
Source organism: Leptodactylus fallax (assembly GCA_947044405.1). Classification (NCBI taxonomy): domain Eukaryota; kingdom Metazoa; phylum Chordata; class Amphibia; order Anura; family Leptodactylidae; genus Leptodactylus; species Leptodactylus fallax. Next base: position 184,347 of record CAMRHE010000669.1, read on the forward strand.
TTGTGTAACTAGTTTTCCTCCATCTTTTATATATCACACACACTACCATTACAACTTTACACTAGCTTGGGTCAAGAGGGCTTTTATCATCTTGGGATTTTTTCCTCTTTTATTATAAATGCTCCATATTGGTTGTATATTTACACTAATCATTTTTATATGCAGTACCAAACCTCACCACATGGTGTGCTGTTATGGGAAATTCAGCCTATAGAGTGGCCATGCAGTACTTTTTAGGCTAAAGCATACTTGCTAAGTTTTGGCAAGGTGTATCCCATTAATTGCAAAATTTCTGATAGACCACACCCCCTTTTAGCAAAGCCCTGCCCTGTTTTGGGAATGATATGCCCCTTTTAGTGACTTGGACACAACATGTGTCAGTTCTGAGACGTGACCAGGAAATAATTTGGCCAAGATGTGGAAGCATTCTGCCGGGTCCAGGACATTTGCCCACGCTTATGGGACTCCAAGAGGTGGAGAAGTGGGAGAGTTCAAGGGAGGAAGGGGTTGTCTGGATAATAACAAACATTTAGAAATAAAGAAAAGGGCTGTTGACATGACGGAATCTATGTATGATTTTTAGACAGATTCCACCCCAAAATCAGCAGCAAATTCCACTCTGATTCTACCTCCTATTGTTTTCAATAAGAGGCAGAGATCGAAGCAGAATACGGAAAAAATAAGCGTTTTGCTCGATCTTGCCCTGGATTCCGAGAAAGCTGAGCAGAAAGCTGTGGCAGACAATGGAGGGGAATCTCTGGCAGCTGTCCAACTGAAATTCATCTTATTTTTACGCTGTGTGAACAAAACCTAAGGGGTTGTTCACCCAGGGGAAATTTATCTAGCTGAAAATTCAGCTTCAAGAATTTTTCCTAGCTGAAAAATTCAGCTTCGGCAATCTGAAGCTGAATTTTCGGCATGTCCAAATTGAGTGTCAAATTCCGTGCCAAAATCTGCATCAAATTGCACACCTGCCAAGTGGAATTTTCCACCTCCCCATTCACTTCAATAGGAGTTATTAGATCGAGTATGATGCTTATAAAAATCATCTAGAGGAAAATCAGCATCAGACTCCCATTGAATTCAATGGAGGCTGGTTTCAGGTGGAAATCGGAGCTGATTTTGAGGTGTAAAATTCCTCAGTGTGAACATACCTAAATCTCTAGACTACCCACCTGCACATTTAAGGCTGGCTTCACACTAGCATTGGAGTCTCTATAGAATATGCTTAAAATCGGCACAGAGACAAGTCCTGCAAGGAGGACTTTTCTCTCCGCCGGTTTCAGTATAAAATTGGTGGAAACCCGGTGGACCCCATTATAGTCTACGAGGTCCACGGGTTTCCATGTGTAACCGCTTTTTGAGAGGACAGGGTTTCCATCTTTCGGGTCCCCATGCAGACCTGAACAACGGAAACCCGAATGCTAGTGTGAACCTAACGTAACTCTGTTACATTTGTTCTTTGCACATTATTTGCTGGGTTCTTGCACATTTATTATTCTTGGACTTGGGCTTGCAATAATTTCATTGCGTTTCTTCTTTTATATTCTCCTGCAGGGCGCTGGGGCAGGGGAGCTCATTAATGGTGATAAAATGTGATGACTCTTTACATTCACCTCTCCAAGTCCAATTATTCATTGGCATAAACCTTCCCATAGACAAACCGCTCTGGAAGTCACAGGACGGATATTTTAAGAGCTTAAAGTGTGAACGTCCTCACCTCTATAAATAGTTATTTTCCAGGGATTTCCATGTGAACCAGAATAAGCCCCTTTACTAAGTAGAAAAAATGTGAAAATAATCATCTACTCTGAATGTGTCCCCATGATAATACTTCTTATCCTAACCCTGTGTTAACATATGGATTGTCACTGCAACAGTAACCAGAGAGATGTTATATTCTCTAACCTGAGCTGGTAAAATGGAATTTGGATTTTATGAGGTCGGTAAAAGGTTCGATGTCCCTTTAAAGGGAACCTGTCAGGTCTATTTGGGACACTAAGATGTACTGAGTACATACTGCCTATTTGCCAACAGTCCTGGATTTAGCCGGTATTGGTAAAAAGAAGCCGTTACCTATTGAAATAATCTTACGAGTAGCGGTCACCATCTGGGTATTATATTGTATGGGGGCCACTAAAAGGGCATTATATTGTGTAGAGATTAGTAAAAAGGACATTATACTGTGCGGGGGTCAGTAAAGGGGGCATTATACTGCGTGGGTCCAGTAATAAGGGGCAATATACTGTGTAGGGGGCCAGTAAAGGAGTAATTATAGTGTGTAAAGGGGGTATTATACTGTGTGGGGAACAATAAATGTTGCACTATACTCTTGGGGGTCACAAAGGGGGCATTATACTGTGTGGGGGCACCAAGGGGGCATTATTACTGTATAGAGCAGTGTTGTTCAAAAATATTAAGTGGTACAGCCTAGGGAGCCTGTAAACAGGGGGCGAGGCATGTAAATAGTGGCTAGGTCTAAAAAATGTTTGTGGCACACTATGTCTGCCGTTGATCTTTCCCTTTAAAAATTACATATTCTGGGACCCTACCCACTGCAAGCTACAGCCCTGAAAATAACGCCCCCAATATCACTAAAAATAATTTTCATATATTGGCAACTATTACTATACAAACAGTGATTGCGGGATCTAGAAGGTAATGGTATGGGCCTGCTGGATCTTTTACACATAAAAGACAACTGGTTGTCCTTACAATCAAAACCAGATCAAGGGAAGCATCCTAACAGGAAGGTTGGTGGTGGTCAACTACCCCCTGTAGATAGATAGATAGATAGATAGATAGATAGATAGATAGATACTGTACATATACACTGTAGATAGATAGAAGCTATAGATAGATAGATAGATAGATAGATAGATAGATAGATAGATACCGGTAGATAGATACTGTACATAGACACTGTACATAGATAGATGTGAATAGATAGATAGATAGATAGATAGATAGATAGATAGATACTGTACATAGACACTGTACATAGATAGATGTGAATAGATAGATAGATAGATAGATAGATAGATACTGTACATAGACACTGTACATAGATAGATGTGAATAGATAGATAGATAGATAGATAGATAGATAGATACTGTACATATACACTGTAGATAGATAGAAGCTATAGATAGATAGATAGATAGATAGATAGATAGATAGATAGATTGATAGATACCGGTAGATAGATACTGTACATAGACACTGTACATAGATAGATGTGAATAGATTGATAGATAGATAGATCAATATAAAGATCAATAGATGTTAGAGATAGATATAGATAAATAGATAGCTAGATAGACAGATAGATAGATAAATACTGTAGAGATAGATAGATAGATAGATAGATAGATAGATATATATGGGATAGATAGATAGCTAGATAGACAGATAGATAGATACATACTGTAGAGATAGATAGATAGATAGATAGATAGATAGATATGGGATAGATAGATAGATAGCTAGATAGACAGATAGATAAATACTGTAGAGATAGATAGATAGATAGATAGATAGATATGGGATAGATAGATAGATAGATAGATAGATAGATAGATAGATAGATAGAATCTTGCATTCTGCAGTGAGAATACAAACAATTATTTTGCACATCTGACACTGAGCAGCTCCAGACCCGGCAGACATCCTCTGGGGCAAGCTGAGATTAATGCCATGAGGAAAACATTACTAGAGAGCAATTAGTAGAAATCCCCTCATTAAACGAATAAGACTGTAATCACAGCTGTCCTATAGGGACAAAACACTGCAGGTGAGAAATGGTTAAATGATGACTAATTCTGCTATTAAACTGGTGTCAAACAAGTTCTGGGTGTCTCTATGTGAATCCTGCTTACATCAGAGGAGGAGATTAGAAGATTATTATCCTATAGATTAATTATCCTATAACAATCTGTATTTATTATGCAGGCATTAAAGGGAGTCTTATCAGGTATAAAATGTCTCCCAAACCAATAATAGTTCTGTGTAGGGACATCAGGCAGTAAGATTTATTGCATTCTGTAGTCTGAACATGTCCTTATCTCCAGGACTTCACTCATTGCATGCCTCTATTCTTACTGTTTCTAGAGACTCCTAGCATAATAGTTATCTTTGATACTAGGAGTCCCTGCCTCCCAGCGACATACTGTCCCATACTATAATCACTATGGGTGACATTCCAGTCATGTGAATCTAGACTTACTCCTTGTAAAACAAGTGGCACACCTGTAAATAAAAGCAATGTCTAAGAGGGGAAAGGAATCATAGAAACTGTAGTCCTTTCTATTGGTAATTCTATCTACAGCAAGCCCAAGCAGCATAAAAACAACTGAACTGCACAAAATTGGGCAAGATGCGTAGAATCATCTGGTAAGTGTTCAGACACATACAGGCACTTTTTTGCATACAGTTTTCGATTATTAACCTTAGTCTGGAGAAGAGATAGAAACAGATGCATCACCAGCCCCAACTCCTATGGTGTACATATTGTGAACTATTGTTACTTGATGTTCCTTAGTCTATAAAGTCAACCACCATGTGCTATCAGCTTGCACAAGACGCCAATGATAATTTATCAGCAGGTGCTTACTGGCAGCTCACTGACATTACGCCAACTGATAAGAAAAGATCATTAGTGACTGACAGCAATGTCACGTCTTCATTATCCCATCGGCACCACATTGTATTAATCTGAATCAGATGATGAGATAACAGCAGATGCCACTGGTAGAAGATGTAGAGGATGATACATAACTCAGAAGAAGTTGTCTTTTAACTCTTTGGGGCTTACTGTTCTGATGAGTTGTGTTGGGTGACAAACTGAGTTCTGCTACTGTATTACTGTATATACTAATATGCACTAGGAGGACATCGGTGGGGACACATTTTAAATCTTCATAAGTAACATTCTGGATATGGAAGAAAGCCACTTTACTGTCTTGAGGCTTAGCTGGTAATGGCGGGTGGCACATTGGACAAGTACTATCTTCAGTGTTGTTTCAGGGATCCTCTTGCCCCTTCATGGATGTGCAATTCTGTGCAAATTGTGAAAGGCTATTATACAAATGCAGCATTTCCGATGTCAAGGAGTTGAGGGTATTTGACTACTTCTACCGATTTACCGATGTTAGTGCCTACTACAGTCCTAATTCTAGCTACTGATCTGCCACACCGTTTTGGCAAAGAGCAACTTCTCGTCTCTTAAAAAGCCAGTACTCATAACTTGTTCAAGGGTCCAATCCCTCCTTGACTGGGAAAGATCTATTTGGTTCCTGCTGTCTGCTAAGTCTGCTTTCTTCCTACTTTTAATGTTCTTGAGCCTGCCTTTGACCATACTTACCAGTTTTCTGCCTTTCCTGACCTCTGCCTACCTACTGTACCATTGATGACCGAGCTCTGCCCGTCCTGACCATGTTCTATGCTTCCCACCTTCTGCAAACTTTTGCTACCAGAAATTCCTGGGAATATCGATCTGAGGACTCCTTGCTTAAGTTGTGGGTCAAGAACCTATAATCCTTTTACATTTCACTCCCTGGATTAAACCTTGTAGAATCTGTCAGGGACTCGGTGGCCCACATCTCCTCTTGGCCTTGTAAAACCAGTTCTTGATATGCAGCTTGAACTTCAGTTTATCTAAGATGGAAATGGGTCCATGAAAGCTATCATTGGTTAAGGTCATGCATGAGGGTGCCATATGCATATTTTGCTAATGTCTATGTCCCTGCTGGATACTAAAAGTGAGTTTATTGTGTCTCTAGGTTATGTATATATAGGTATCCCCCACTATAAGTCAGGGGGTTAGTGTGTAAGATTCTGAACTTTCACCTTAGCACCATCGTCATAGATAAGGTACAGAAAACCCCTAATAGTGTAGACGTGAAATTCACATCCATTCTCTGTAGAAATTCCCAACGCATTTCAACATCTTATTTCAGCACAATGGATTTCACCCCTGTTACACATTCTGTCAAAGAAACCCAAATGACACATAAATTACACAAATACGTCAGGTGTGAACAGACTGCAAAGTTATTCTTCCATCTTCCATAGGCTTCCTGTGATTTTACCATAAATCCATTCATCAGAAGCTCTCAGAATACAAGCGATATTGTTTGCATCACTCACATATGACATTACCATACAGGACGCTTCACAGCAACATGCAAATAACCTGGAACATTGTCACAAATCAGACTAAAAAGCTTATTGAATAACAGGCTGTCAACTGTATCCATAGCAGCCAAATCCATGTACAGTAAGCTGGAGGTAGCCTTGACAAGAGGGAGTGGCTTAGTGGAGAGGGGTCTGACCTCCCAATATTTTGCACCAAGATTTTGATAGCAAAATCAATAGGTGGTAAAAAGGTTTTTTGTCCCATTACGTTTTATGACTTATGATCAATCATAATTGATATGAGGAAATCCTACTAAAATATATGGGATTAAATATTGGATTGGCTCATTTCCCCACTCTGGCCCTCACCTATTTCATCTCCATCTTGGTACTATATGGCGATATAACAGCATTATGTTGACCATTTGTCTACTTTCCTTGACCTTGAAAGCAGTGGTGACACTTTAAAGATTAACCCCTTACAGCCACAGCCATTTTTATTATTTGTTTTTTACTCCCTACTTCCCTGCTGCTTAAGGGTTAATGCTTGCGATCAGAGTAGGTCCTTGTAGGGCATTGCTGCTGGATCTACGCTGTGTAATACACATGGTGGCAGCTCAGCTCCTGAGTGACTGCCATGTTTATAGACCCAACATCTGCCATAATAGTATGGCAGATGTTGGGAAAGAGTTAAAATTGGTTCTGCTACATCTGTGCATTAAATATCACAGGATGGCTGCCATTTTGTCTTCCGACCAGCGTTGGCATTAAGAATAAAACCAGGGCTGATAGGGCTATTTTCACATCTGCATCGGAGTCCATCTGAAATCACAGACAAAAAGTCCAACATTTTCATCTGGGAGAAAATAACAATACCCGATAGACCCCCATTCCGGTCAGTGGGGTCAATTTGTTCACCTCTACTACCTCATTGTGGGACATTACAGCAGCTAGTGGAATTATGATACAGAATCATTGACCAAAGACAAGCGACGCATCCAGAGCAGCTGCTTCTTGCTGGACGTTACTGGCCCGGGGCTCAGCTGCCTCCTCTGTACAATTCACAAGGGGAATCCTCAGAAAACATTTTACAGGAAACCAGAATTGACGTTCGTACCAGGGGTCTTGGATACTGTCAACGCTGGTAGGATCTGGGTCAGTGGCAGACGCACGGGCAGACAGCAGCTCATTCAGTGATCATGTCCAGAATCATATCTGGGAGATTTCAGAGTCTCTACGCAAGATGCAATTCTACGGAAAAAAAATGTATTCTCAAGCTGTCAAGACTTCAAAACAGCTTCTGGGGACATTTTGCTGAGCAGACTGAACACATTCAAGCACATCACACGCGGCAGAGCTGAGGCTAATTTTAGTACATTAGTATGCTTAATACTGGCAGATCTGTCACTTGTTAATTACCTCTGGAGCAACACTTCATGACGCCCCAGGGAGGACAACAAATACCACGCTACCTGCGAAATCCAGATAGCATTTGGGTGGAGAATTTAGGTAATTCTGATATGGGATCACTCAGCATAAAAAAGATTCTGGTGCTTAATAAATGATTATTTAGATTTGAAGGGGGATTCTGGAATGGTTTTGATAGATTTGGCCTTGGATTGGCGGCCAAAAATATATATACAGTACAGACCAAAAGTTTGGACACACCTTCTCATTCCAAGAGTTTTCTGTATTTTCATGACTATAACAATTGTAGATTCACACTGAAGGCATCAAAACTATGAATTAACACATGTGGAATTATATACTTAATAAAAAAGTGTGAAACAACTGAAAATATGTCTTATATTCTAGGTTCTTCAAAGTAGCCACCTTTTGCTTTGATTACTGCTTTGCACACTCTTGGCATTCTCTTGATGAGCTTCAAGAGGTAGTCACCTGAAATGGTCTTCCAACAGTCTTGAAGGAGTTCCCAGAGATTCTTAGCACTTGTTGGCACTTGTGCCTTCACTCTGCGGTCCAGCTCACCTCAAACCATCTCGATTGGGTTCAGGTCTTGTGACTGTGGAGGCCAGGTCATCTGGCGTAGCACCCCATCACTCTCCTTCTTGGTCAAATAGCCCTTATACAGTCTGGATGTGTGTTTGGGGTCATTGTCCTGTTGAAAAATAAATGATGGTCCAACTAAACGCAAATCAGATGGAATAGCATGCCGCTGCAAGATGCTGTGGTAACCATGCTGGTTCAGTATTCCTTCAATTTTGAATAAATCCCCTACAGTGTCACCAGCAAAGCACCCCCACACCATCACACCTCCTCCTCCATGCTTCACGGCAGGAACCAGGCATGTAGAGTCCATTCGTTCACCTTTTCTGCGTCGCAAAAAGACACGGTGGTTGGAACCAAAGATCTCAAATTTGGACTCATCAGACCAAAGCACAGCTTTCCACAGGTCTAAGGTCCATTTCTTGTGTTCTTTAGCCCAAACAAGACTCTTCTGCTTGTTGCCTGTCCTTAGCAGTGGTTTCCTAGCAGCTATTTTACCATGAAGGCCTGCTGCACACAGTCTCCTCTTAATAGTTGTTGTAGAGATGTGTCTGCTGCTAGAACTCTGTGTGGCATTGACCTGGTCTCTAATCTGAGCTGCTGTTAACCTGCGATTTCTGAGGCTGGTGACTTGGATGAACTTATCCTCCGCAGCAGAGGTGACTCTTGGTCTTCCTTTCCTGGGGTGGTCCTCATGTGAGCCAGTTTCTTTCTAGCGCTTGATGGTTTTGGCCACTGCACTTGAGGTCACTTTCAAAGTTTTCCCAATTTTTCAGACTGACTGACCTTCATTTCTTAAAGTAATGATGGCCACTCGTTTTTCTTTACTTAGCTGCTTTTTTCTTGCCATAATACAAATTCTAACAATCCATTCAGTAGGACTATCAGCTGTGTATCCACCTGACTTCTGAACAACACAACTGATGGTCCCAACCCCATTTATAAGGCAAGAAATCCCACTTATTAAACCTGACAGGGCACACCTGTGAAGTGAAAACCATTTCAGGTGACTACCTCTTGAAGCTCATCAAGAGAATGCCAAGAGTGTGCAAAGCAATAATCAAAGCAAAAGGTGGCTACTTTGAAGAACCTAGAATATAAGACATATTTTCAGTTGTTTCACACTTTTTTGTTAAGTATATAATTCCACATGTGTTAATTCATAGTTTTGATGCCTTCAGTGTGAATCTACAATTGTTATAGTCATGAAAATACAGAAAACTCTTGGAATGAGAAGGTGTGTCCAAACTTTTGGTCTGTACTGTATATTTAAAGTACTGTTCAAAAGTTTTAGACCCTTGTGGAAAAATCACAGCAAAGTATGAATGTTTTCAGAAATAGAATTTATTAGTTTGTCAACTACCAAAAATAAAGTGAATGAAGAAAATTAAGAAATCTAAATCCCTTCAATATTTGCTAGAAGCATAGATCCATAACATATCAAAATATAAATAAAACTTAACATTTAATATAATAATTAAAAATTCAACAAGGTCCTAATTTACATATACGTAAAAAAAATAATTGGAACAATCTTACCGATTCCAACGGTGGATTGTAGTGGGTCCAAATATGGCAGGAATTACACCAAAAGAAGGGTATAGGGGACTGATAGAGTCATAGCAGGAATATCTAGCTCTTTCCCTAATACCCAAAGGTATGAAACTCCCACCCTGACAAGGGCAGTCCCATAACTTGCCCTAGGTAAGAAACCCAATATACACCTTCTACCGACGCGTTTCACCATCCTGTAACGGGTGCTCTTCAGGGGTATGTGGAGGAAGAACCCAGTGGTTCAAAATAAAAGTTGCGCTGCAACCCCTTTTACGGGGGAGCTTGTACGGGGCAGTCCCTCAGTGGAGAAAATGAGGGACTGGGACAGCCGAAAGCTCCCCCGTACAAGGGGTTGCAGCGCAACTTTTACTTTGAACCACCGGGTTCTTCCTCCACATTCCCCTGAGGAGCACCCATTACAGGGTTGTGAAACGCGTCGGGCGGAGGTGCATATTGGGTTTCTTACCTAGGGCAAGTTATGGGACTATTTAAATTGGTAAGTCACATAATAAAATGTGTATATACATATTATTACCTACTATATGTCATAGGCTATATAGTCAAGAGTGTAAAATAAAGAGAGAAGTTAATGTGATTTTCAAGACAATGTTATTACGCAGCTATACTCCATACCCTGCAGTGCATTATAATACTTGTTATCAATGACAGCGCAGTCGCTTGCTAATTATCTATGAAGAAGCACTTCAAGATACCCCAGAGATAGCAGCGAGTACTGATTCACAACTGATGCTTTTCCGGGTTAAGTACCTCTCACTTATGAATAATACAGTATAACTATCCATTTGTAAACCTATACTTATACAATAGGAAAATGACTATACAATCATTTCTTACTACTGTAAATACAGAGGTTGTAGAGCGCAGTTTATAAATTGGTGTCAGACATAATACCGTAATGAGGGCCAAACTTCTCAACTGTCCCAAATTTTCCAGAACTGTCTGACTTTTGCGACAGGATTTATTAGGACCGGTGTATTGTATGCCAGTTTTAATAAAGTGCCCGATTGGCGCGGGAACCATGAGATTTATGAAGAGTCGCTGGCCTCTTCATAAATCTGTTGGATGTCCATGTACCAGAATGGAAATCTACGCCAGTTACATCTCCATTATAACTCATACCAGAAAACCGGAGTGAGTTATAATGTATATATTGCGGTATGGAACAAGAGTTGTCACACAAGTAAGGGTCTTGAGCCAAATGTGTGCCACATTATCATCTCTCTACACCAGGGACTATAATACTGTCGTCTCAGGGCTTGGTCCAGAAAATATAGCCGACATCCAGTCTGTATCTCCGAACCTGCCCATATGAAACCAGCTTAAAACTTTGTGACCACTTTTCTTGACACTTTTCAAATCTAGTGAGCACCAAAAAAAGCCTGAAATTCTTTTGCAAATATGACATGTACCAAGATTCGCAAATCACAACTTTAGCCAAAAATTGGCAAGAACTAAATAATAATTGTGGGCCTTTTTGTCTTAAAAGGGCTTTCTGGGCTAAAAATATTGATTACCTATCTTAAATATTAATACCGAATCAGAAGGAGTCTGATACCCAGCACCCCCGCCGATCAGCTGTTCTCAGTAGTTGATACAGAGCTTTGTGGTGTAGTGGCTTAAAGCTGATCTGCAGTACCTGATCTGACCACTACCCAAATAATGGTGCTGTCTACTTCCTGCTCCATTCTGTAAATATCTGCTGCTTAGACCACTGATCAAAGGGGGTGCCAGGGGCGTAAATACCAGGGTAGCAGCGGTAGCGGCTGCCACAGGGCCTGGGACATTATGGGGCCCAGAGCCCTGTGGCAGCCGCTGCTGTGAACCCCACAAACACTGCTATCATTATACTCCGGGGTCTGAAAAGACCCCAGAGTATAATAATCGTTCATGGGTGGTCCACTATGGGGCATAATACTGTGTGCAAGGGCCACTATGGGCCATAATACTGTGTGCAGGGGCCAATATGGGGCAAACTACTGTGTGCAGAGGCCACTATGGGGCAAACTACTGTGTGCAGGGGCCACTATTGAGCATAATACTGTGTGAAGGGGCCACTATGTGGCATAATATTGTGTGCAGGGGCCACTATGTGGCATAATATTGTGTGCAGGGGCCACTATGCTGCATAATACTGTGTGCAGGGGCCACTATGCTGCATAATACTGTGTGCAGGGGCCACTTTGGGGCATAATACTGTGTGCAGGGGCCACTATGCTGCATAATACTGTGTGCAAGGGCCACTATGGGGCATAATAGTGTGCGCAGGAATGCGGTCTGTGCGGAGGGGGTTGGGCGCAGTGGTTCGGGGGGGGGGGGCCCATGTCAAATGTTCGCCTTGGGGCCCAGCCATTCCTATTTACGCCACTGGGGGGTGCCGAGTGTCTGATATTGATCTTTAGGAAATAATTTCCATAAAACCCTTTTAATACTTATTTTCCAAGATTCCTTCTTGTCAGTGTACTGAAACATTTACAGTTTCCATCCAGGGGCTAAACATACATCTGCATCTCACCCAGTTGACACATGTAAGACTAAGTAATCGAGAAAGTTCCGAAACAATGTAATGAGCCATCAATATTGTTTCTAAGGAGAGCTCTTGACAACAGTGGACCAATCTGACCAAAAAAATTGTATACTTCTGTAAGAAATGGGAGTCACATGGAGGTACAGTAAGAACATACAAAGTTTTATGGGTGCCATATTGTGGCTTAGTAGCACTCAGAGAGTGTATGGAGCCATGATACAGTCATGTACAAGAGCTGTAAAAGAATTTTTTTGACCAACTCAATTTAAAACAGTGATAACTAGAATTGAAACGAGGCGGACACCAATAAACACGTATCCTGGTGACAACCATCAAAAATAAAAAATCTAATACCCAGGAGAGACCCCAGCCCTAAGAGCGTTCCAGCTGGACCAGTTGTTAGAGGTTTGATCCTCTAGATACTTTATGGTCTTTGAGATCCTAATGAAAACCACAGATCATTTTCATGTCAGTCTCTGCTAGAAACAAAGCGAGAAGAAGTCTCAGAGCTGTGATCATGTCCATATGATAAACTCTCAGGAAGAAACAAGTGACATGATGATGGTACCAAGATAGTGATTCAAGTGGAGGTCAAGAGATCTCAAGCTCTATCAGATTTTTTGCTAAGGGTTCTTGACATATAACAGGAGATGTAACATCCGGTTGGAAAGTCATATTCCCCTAAGCTATACCATGTGATGACTGAACGTCTCTCTCTCGTTGTACTAGACAGCAGGATAATGTATATAATTTACTGACATGGCCTGAGCAGTATAGGGCACCTCACCACTGTAGCCATGTAAACAGATCCTGACACTGAGGAGGTCAGTACTGGAAGTGGCCAAGATAGGAAAATATTACTTGGCTTATTAAGTTTAATCAGTCCTTCAAAATTAAATAAATTGAGCAACCACTTTAAGGGGAACCTGTAACAATAAAATTGAAGGCAGCATGCTATAGAGCAGGTGGAGCTGAGTGGATTGATATATAGTTTTGAGGAGAAAGATTAGGCAGAACTTGTCATTTTGGGCTGAAACCTCTGCAGTGGGCGGTTCTGTGACTCATACAGGAAAGTCTGTTTATGTGGCTCCACCCACTGGAAACTTAAGCCTAGAATAAACACAGATTTCAACCAATAAGTTGCAATTTCTACTGAATATATTACCACAAAACTATATATCAATCTGCTCAGCTCCTCCTGCTCTATAACATGCTGTCTGCAGATTGGTCTACATTTTTAAGGTGATAGATTCCCTCTAAACCCCTGCAAAGACAGGGAGAAAATATTTTTGGGATCACTTCTGACTTTCTAATGCTACAGCTTTAATTTTGCATTTTGCTCCTGAAAAGTGAAAGGTGAATTGTGATTGGTTGTTATGGGCAACTAAGAGTTTTGCTTTCAGACAGTTTATTAAATCCATCCCATTGTACTGTAACTAGACAACCATTATCAGACCCAGCAACTCTACGTACCACTGGCAACCATTATAAAAATATCCTCATATGTACAGTAACATCTATATTCAATTGTCATAACCCATAGATAGGAAGAGATTATTCTTTATATACCTTTCAGTCTTAAAGGGGTTCTCCACTTTGAATAGTCCATACTGGTCTAAAGATCTGATGGGTGACTTTGGTTAAGTTCACATTGGCTTCTTTTAAATCTGTTGTTCTGATCTGTCAACGGACTGATAAACTAATATAATTTCGGATGCAGAAAGACCACGTTCTGCCCACATCTGTCAGCATTCACAGCAATGTTTAAAGCAAAGTGAAGTCTTCCATCTTGTTTCGTTACTTTTCAGATGGAAGATCGTGTAAGCAAGACTATCTTCTACATAAAAAATACCAAACAGGACAGAAGAAAGCTTCCATCTTGTTTTTAACATTACAGTGAATGATAATGGATGCAGACAGAATGTAGTCCTTCTTCATCTGTCATTATCTTAGGTGCCAGTCCATTGTTCTAATCCTATGACAGATCAGGACAATGAACTTAAAGAGGATCTTTCACCACCTCCACCAACTCCAGCTCACTGCATCCTTCAATTGACGCCGCACTCTACTGTCAAGTAGGCGAACCAGGGCAGGAGCAGACAGACTGGAACCGCCCACTTGACAGTAGGGAGCCTAATTATGCCTAAGCTAATTGTGCCGATTACTCAGGAATGGTGGGGGGTAAAAATTCCAACTGCTCCAGAATCTATGGAGAGGCACCTATAGAAAGATGCAGAGAGTTGGCCTTGGCAGATGTTGTGAAAGGTCCTCCTTAACAGCACCAATGTGAACTTAGTCTTAGTCACCTAAATCTTGCAGGTTTATCATGAAACTAGCCATATAGGATACAATTATTAGCCCTGGGCCATGTACCGGGGCTTACTGAAAGCTTGTTATAATCTGACTCCTGGTGCCAAGGGATGAAAAACTTCTTTGTGATCTTTTGATCTTTCCTCCTTCTCATCACAAAAAGAAAGGAAGGATCAGATCTTTGAAGCCAACATGGCAGGGCTGCGAAAGAGAAAATTAGCATTCATATACATAACTATTATATATCTCTACAGATGTGGGAAACCCACAGACCTAAGGATAGCCCATCCATTTTAGAAACTGGATAACCCTTTAAATAAACAGATCAGCAAACTGTAACTTGACTTTTTCATTTTGAGTTCTGGATAATCAATTTAGAGGGGATTCACACCAAAGCCAAGTGTTCTTCCGCTATCGTCTACACTCCCATTGGATTGAATGGAGCGGTGGACATGGTGCCTGACTGAGGGGGACAAACGGTCTCCCGACCAATCTGCAAGCTATCCCCTATCCTCTGGATCAAAGATAACATGCTTTGGTGAGAAAACTACTTTAAAGAGGACCTTTCGTGTCCTCTAAGATTGGCGGTGTTATATACCGCTGAAAGCTTTGCTGGTATGTTTCCCAGTTGCAGAGATATCACTATCATCGCTGGTCCGTGAGGAACGCCCCCTTATGGTACACATCCATAGTCGCCCCCTCATATCAGCACCTATATCTCTGCAACCGGGGCACATACTGGCAAAGATGAATTCAGCACGCTGTCAGCTTTCCAGCGGTATATATCACGCCAATGTTAGAGAATATGAAAGGTCCTCTTTAATACAAGAAGGGGAGTCTCAGCCCAAATTGGAAATGAGTGCACATGGAAGACAGATGTCCTGTAGATCGCTCCTTCCAAGGGTGGCTCCATTCATGGTCTCAATAAATCTACACAAAATCATCCTAACCTCCCCTCCCTGGTGCAATAAGCAAACATCCTCCCCTTGTATCCTAAGTTCTCAGGCTTTTACCTCCAGGAGGTTGTGGATCTGCCAAGGAGCGGCTTTAATGCATCTATTGAGGTCACTGCTACAGTCGCCAACCACAATGCTGGTTAGAGAAATCGCATTAAGACCATTTCATGATGTCTGTGGTTTCTGCACCTGCATAATGAACTTTGCAATTCACCACTGTATACAAGAAAACATCAGGGATGTAATGCAGGGTCTGTTATGGAAGGCATGGAAGGTCTGACAGTACAGATGGAGTAGAGCTGAGTTTGTCATTGCTACACTTTGATATCTGTGGTATTACATAGGACTGTAACATCTACAACAGTATTTGTCCTTAGAGAGTTATCATGATGCCCAAGTAATACATCACAAGGAGATAAAGGATAAATATATATAACTCCTTATACGACTCTAAGTCTTAGAGGGTGTCTCTCCTTTAGACAACTCCTAATAGAGTCCCTTGACAATAGATCACAAATTATCCCCCTGTTGGAACCCTCAGCGATCACCCGTAATCTGTAGGGAAGCCTCTTACTAAGTGTTCAGTTTCCCTCCAGCGCCTCCACAGGGGAAATCAAGCATGACACAGTGTTCATTCAAATCAATGGGTTGTTTTTGTTATGCAGGAGAGAACAGGTCCTCCAGACCAATAGAGAACCACTCTCCACTCATCCAAATAGCTGAGGATCCAAAACATAGCACCCCACCCCCCCCTCTATTATCTCATAATTTACTAATAAGGTGTATATCAAAGAGTTTCTAAACTGGGCAAGCACTTTAAAGAGTCGCTATCCCTGCCTGGGTTATTGGATCTAACCTTCTAAGAGTATGTCCACGCGGTGGAATTTTGTGCTGATTTTGAGACGGATTCCGCCTCAAAACCAGTGCCAAATTCGGACATCAATCTGTCTCATATTGTTTTCAATGGGAAGAAGCGAGTCCTCGGCGCAGGCAATTTGGCTGACTTGCCCCATTAATTTGGGGCTAATAAGTGAGTGACAAGTAGAAGTCCACCTTAAATTCCTCTTACATTTCTGCCGTGTGAACATACCCCAAGTAATATCCCTACAGATACCACTTATATATTATAGGAGTGATGTCCTAACAGATACCACTTATATATTATAGGAGTGATGTCCTAACAGATACCACTTATATATTATAGGAGTGATGTCCTAACAGATACCACTTATATATTATAGGAGTGATGTCCTAACAGATACCACTTATATATTATAGGAGTGATGTCCCTACAGATACCATTTATATACTATGGGAGTGATGTCCTAACAGATACCACTTATATATTATAGTAGTCATGTCCCTACAGATACCACAAATATTATAGTAGTCATGTCCCTACAGGTACCACTTATATATTATAGGAGTCATGTCCCTACAGATACCACTTATATATTATAGGAGTGATGTCCTAACAGATACCACTTATATATTATAGGAGTGATGTCCCTACAGATACCACTTATATATTATAGAAGTCATGTCCTAACAGATACCACTTATATATTATAGGAGTCATGTCCCTACAGATACCACTTATATATTATAGGAGTCATGTCCCTACAGATACCACTTATATATTATAGGAGTCATGTCCCTACAGATACCACTTATATATTATAGGAGTCATGTCCTAACAGATACCACTTATATATTATAGGAATCATGTCCCTACAGATACCACTTATATATTATAGGAGTCATGTCCCTAAAGATACCATAAAGCCAATGACATCAATATTTCATGGACTATTTACTACCTACAACATGTAAACCCCTGACATTTACAATTCATGTCATTCCACATTTTTCTGCTGCCTTCCTCATCTACAGACGTTTTACTTCACCATCTTGAAGTACAGATGTAGCAGAGCTGAAGGTGTCTTTCCTGGATTCATTGTTATGTCAGAATAACTTAGTAACTGCAATCCTATGATACAATGCTTTTAGGGCATGTAGACACTAGTACAACATGAATTACATATATGACCCAGCTCTGCTACATCTGTAATGGTCTCATACAATCTTTATCATCACATCACAAGGTAATGCAGGCAAATTTCAGACCCTTAGTGGATGCTATATATACTACAAATCCTTCCAACGATGACCAGTCACCACTACCAGGTCAATGTGTCAGTAGATGTCATGTAGTTTGTCAGCTCTTTTGTCTCAGCTCATTGACTAAAATATCTAGATCACTAGAATCAATGTTTGTGCTCCCATCCCAAGACATCCTATGACAAGACACTAGATATAAGCCAAGATTTTGACTCTTCACACTAATGTTAGCATCAGGGATATAATGTAGGACCCTTACTGTACCCCAAATATGTCTCTACTAGTCAATACCATCTGGTATTCTATCTACATGGACAAACCTCACCAAACCCAGTGATAACTACAATTCCTTCATCTATAGGATACATAAGATCCAGTATAAGCCTTGAGTAGTGTCCAAGTATCTCATTATCTCATACATGATAGCAAGACTTGCACCCAAGGACGTCTATTTCAGATGACCCCGGACATGCCCACATTACATTACAGAAGACTGGTGTACACCTCAATGTCTTCAACGTCTACATATGGGTCACTGCAGCTGGATACTATATGACAAGTTCAGAGGAATGCAGTATATGGGAGGGGGGAAACAACACTCACCCTTGTTGAGTACACTGAGGGACCCAGCAGCTTCTACTTGATCCAGCTTGCTTTTCCCAATGCCATTGGCTTGTCCTTCCAAGACAGCAACCCCTTGTCTCCTAGCAGTGCCCCTCTCCTCTCTACTCCATCCTCCCCGCTGGTGATGTCTTGCAGGATCTAGTGATGGCAGTGGGCACTGGGATGGGAGGGGGATGCTGCTGCTGCTGAGAGCCTGTCCGACACTGATAATGGAGCCCACTAGAGCTGATAGAACAGTTTTCTGAGCCCTCTGGGGCTCTTGTGGTGTGTGGCGACTCTGGTACCAGCTGCTGCTTCTTTAATGCATTGGAAAACCTTGTACTAACGTAACCCCTGCAGGACCAGGAGACTTGCAGAGCACTTAGAAAAAAAATCTAGGAAATTGGTTTATAGATTGAAGGGTTAAACAGGTTGACGTTAGATGGAAAGTACCAATAAGATCCCCCCCAGTCTCACCCCACCTCTTCCAGTCATTGTCAGGGCTCCTCCTATTCCTTGTCTATTCTCTCTCTCTGTTTATGTGAGATGCTCTGTTGGGGGCAGAAGCACCCCCTGTAATTCTGCTTGTAACCAGGTCATGTGCATGCACAGGGAAGGGTGCCGGCTGCATGTATACACAGTAACCACCATGCTGTACACATGTATATAATGAGAGGTTCCGGCTGCATGTATACACAGTAACCACCATGCTGTACACATGTATATAATGAGGGGTACCGGCTGCATGTATACACAGTAACCACCATACTGTACACATGTATATAATGAGGAGTGCCGGCTGCATGTATACACAGTAACCACCATACTGTACACATGTATCATGTATATAATGAGGGGTGCCGGCTGCATGTATACACAGTAACCACCATACTGTACACATGTATCATGTATATAATGAGGGGTGCCGGCTGCATGTATACACAGTAACCACCATGCTGTACACATGTATATAACGAGGGGTGCCGGCTGCATGTATACACAGTAACCACCATGCTGTACACATGTATATAATGAGAGGTTCCGGTTGCATGTATACACAGTAACCACCATGCTGTACACATGTATCATGTATATAATGAGGGGTGCTGGCTGCATGTATACACAGTAACCACCATACTGTACACATGTATCATGTATATAATGAGGGGTGCCAGCTGCATGTATACACAGTAACCACCATACTGTACACATGTATCATGTATATAATAAGGGGTGCCGGCTGCATGTATACACAGTAACCACCATACTGTACACATGTATCATGTATATAATGAGGGGTTCCGGCTGCATGTATACACAGTAACCACCATGCTGTACACATGTATCATGTATATAATGAGGGGTTCCGGCTGCATGTATACACAGTAACCATCATACTGTACACATGTATCATGTATATAATAAGGGGTGCCAGCTGCATGTATACACAGTAACCACCATACTGTACACATGTATCATGTATATAATGAGGGGTGCCGGCTGCATGTATACACAGTAACCACCATGCTGTACACATGTATATAATGAGGGGTGCCGGCTGCATATATACACAGTAACCACCATGATGTACACATGTATATAATGAGGGGTGCCGGCTGCATGTATACACAGTAACCACCATACTGTACACATGTATCATGTATATAATGAGGGGTGCCGGCTGCATGTATACACAGTAACCACCATACTGTACACATGTATCATGTATATAATGAGGGGTGCCGGCTGCATGTATACACAGTAACCACCATGCTGTACACATGTATATAACGAGGGGTGCCGGCTGCATGTATACACAGTAACCACCATGCTGTACACATGTATATAATGAGAGGTTCCGGCTGCATGTATACACAGTAACCACCATGCTGTACACATGTATATAATGAGGGGTGCCGGCTGCATGTATACACAGTAACCACCATACTGTACACATGTATATAATGAGGGGTGCCGGCTGCATGTATACACAGTAACCACCATGCTGTACACATGTATATGATGAGGGGTGCTGGCTGCATGTCTACACAGTAACCACCATACTGTATACATGTATATAATGAGGAGTTCTGGCTGCATGTATACACAATAACCACCATGCTGTACACATGTATATAATGAGGAGTGCTGGCTGCATGTATACACAATAACCGCCATACTGTACACATGTATATAATGAGAAGTGCTGGCTGCATGTATACACAGTAACCACCATGCTGTACACATGTATATAATGAGGGGTTCTGGCTGCATGTATACACAGTAACCACCATGCTGTACACATGTATATAATGAGGGGTGCCGGCTGCATGTATACACAGTAACCACCATGCTGTACACATGTATCATGTATATAACGAGGGGTGCCGGCTGCATGTATACACAGTAACCACCATGCTGTACACATCTATATAATGAGGGGTGCTGGCTACATGTATACACAGTAACCACCATGCTGTACACATCTATATAATGAGGGGTGCCGGCTGCATGTATACACAGTAATCACCATGCTGTATACATGTATCATGTATATAATGAGGGGTGCCGGCTGCATGTATACACAGTAACCACCATGCTGTACACATGTATCATGTATATAATAAGGGGTGCCGGCTGCATGTATACACAGTAACCACCATGCTGTACACATGTATCATGTATATAATGAGGGGTGCCGGCTGCATGTATACACAGTAACCACCATGCTGTACACATGTATATAACGAGGGGTGCCGGCTGCATGTATACACAGTAACCACCATGCTGTACACATGTATATAATGAGAGGTTCCGGCTGCATGTATACACAGTAACCACCATGCTGTACACATGTATATAATGAGAGGTTCCGGCTGCATGTATACACAGTAACCACCATGCTGTACACATGTATATAATGAGGGGTGCCGGCTGCATGTATACACAGTAACCACCATGCTGTACACATGTATATAATGAGGGGTGCCGGCTGCATATATACACAGTAACCACCATGCTGTACACATGTATATAATGAGGGGTGCCGGCTGCATGTATACACAGTAACCACCATACTGTACACATGTATCATGTATATAATGAGGGGTGCCGGCTGCATGTATACACAGTAACCACCATACTGTACACATGTATCATGTATATAATGAGGGGTGCCGGCTGCATGTATACACAGTAACCACCATGCTGTACACATGTATATAACGAGGGGTGCCGGCTGCATGTATACACAGTAACCACCATGCTGTACACATGCATATAATGAGAGGTTCCGGCTGCATGTATACACAGTAACCACCATGCTGTACACATGTATATAATGAGGGGTGCCGGCTGCATGTATACACAGTAACCACCATACTGTACACATGTATCATGTATATAATGAGGGGTGCCAGCTGCATGTATACACAGTAACCACCATACTGTACACATGTATCATGTATATAATAAGGGGTGCCGGCTGCATGTATACACAGTAACCACCATACTGTACACATGTATCATGTATATAATGAGGGGTTCCGGCTGCATGTATACACAGTAACCACCATGCTGTACACATGTATCATGTATATAATGAGGGGTTCCGGCTGCATGTATACACAGTAACCACCATACTGTACACATGTATCATGTATATAATAAGGGGTGCCAGCTGCATGTATACACAGTAACCACCATACTGTACACATGTATCATGTATATAATGAGGGGTGCCGGCTGCATGTATACACAGTAACCACCATGCTGTACACATGTATATAATGAGGGGTGCCGGCTGCATATATACACAGTAACCACCATGATGTACACATGTATATAATGAGGGGTGCCGGCTGCATGTATACACAGTAACCACCATACTGTACACATGTATCATGTATATAATGAGGGGTGCCGGCTGCATGTATACACAGTAACCACCATACTGTACACATGTATCATGTATATAATGAGGGGTGCCGGCTGCATGTATACACAGTAACCACCATGCTGTACACATGTATATAACGAGGGGTGCCGGCTGCATGTATACACAGTAACCACCATGCTGTACACATGTATATAATGAGAGGTTCCGGCTGCCTGTATACACAGTAACCACCATGCTGTACACATGTATATAATGAGAGGTTCCGGCTGCATGTATACACAGTAACCACCATGCTGTACACATGTATATAATGAGGGGTGCCGGCTGCATGTATACACAGTAACCACCATGCTGTACACATGTATATAATGAGGGGTGCCGGCTGCATATATACACAGTAACCACCATGCTGTACACATGTATATAATGAGGGGTGCCGGCTGCATGTATACACAGTAACCACCATACTGTACACATGTATCATGTATATAATGAGTGGTGCCGGCTGCATGTATACACAGTAACCACCATACTGTACACATGTATCATGTATATAATGAGGGGTGCCGGCTGCATGTATACACAGTAACCACCATGCTGTACACATGTATATAACGAGGGGTGCCGGCTGCATGTATACACAGTAACCACCATGCTGTACACATGTATATAATGAGAGGTTCCGGCTGCATGTATACACAGTAACCACCATGCTGTACACATGTATATAATGAGGGGTGCCGGCTGCATGTATACACAGTAACCACCATACTGTACACATGTATCATGTATATAATGAGGGGTGCCGGCTGCATGTATACACAGTAACCACCATACTGTACACATGTATCATGTATATAATGAGGGGTGCCAGCTGCATGTATACACAGTAACCACCATACTGTACACATGTATCATGTATATAATAAGGGGTGCCGGCTGCATGTATACACAGTAACCACCATACTGTACACATGTATCATGTATATAATGAGGGGTTCCGGCTGCATGTATACACAGTAACCACCATGCTGTACACATGTATCATGTATATAATGAGGGGTTCCGGCTGCATGTATACACAGTAACCACCATACTGTACACATGTATCATGTATATAATAAGGGGTGCCAGCTGCATGTATACACAGTAACCACCATACTGTACACATGTATCATGTATATAATGAGGGGTGCCGGCTGCATGTATACACAGTAACCACCATGCTGTACACATGTATATAATGAGGGGTGCCGGCTGCATATATACACAGTAACCACCATGCTGTACACATGTATATAATGAGGGGTGCCGGCTGCATGTATACACAGTAACCACCATACTGTACACATGTATCATGTATATAATGAGGGGTGCCGGCTGCATGTATACACAGTAACCACCATACTGTACACATGTATCATGTATATAATGAGGGGTGCCGGCTGCATGTATACACAGTAACCACCATGCTGTACACATGTATATAACGAGGGGTGCCGGCTGCATGTATACACAGTAACCACCATGCTGTACACATGTATATAATGAGAGGTTCCGGCTGCATGTATACACAGTAACCACCATGCTGTACACATGTATATAATGAGGGGTGCCGGCTGCATGTATACACAGTAACCACCATACTGTACACATGTATCATGTATATAATGAGGGGTGCCGGCTGCATGTATACACAGTAACCACCATACTGTACACATGTATCATGTATATAATGAGGGGTGCCAGCTGCATGTATACACAGTAACCACCATACTGTACACCTGTATCATGTATATAATAAGGGGTGCCGGCTGCATGTATACACAGTAACCACCATACTGTACACATGTATCATGTATATAATGAGGGGTTCCGGCTGCATGTATACACAGTAACCACCATGCTGTACACATGTATCATGTATATAATGAGGGGTTCCGGCTGCATGTATACACAGTAACCACCATACTGTACACATGTATCATGTATATAATAAGGGGTGCCAGCTGCATGTATACACAGTAACCACCATACTGTACACATGTATCATGTATATAATGAGGGGTGCCGGCTGCATGTATACACAGTAACCACCATACTGTACACATGTATATGATGAGGGGTGCCGGCTGCATGTATACACAGTAACCACCATACTGTACACATGTATATAATGAGGGGTGCTGGCTGCATGTATACACAGTAATCACCATACTGTACACATGTATATAATGAGGGGTGCCGGCTGCATGTATACACAGTAACCACCATGCTGTACACATGTATCATTTATATCATGAGGGGTGCCAGCTGCATGTATACACAGTAACTACCATACTGTACACATGTATCATGTATATACAGTAATGAGGAGTGCTGGCTGCATGTATACACAGTAACCACCATGCTGTACACATGTATCATGTATATAATGAAGGGTGCTGGCTGCATGTATAACACAGTAACCACCATACTGTACACATGTATATAATGAGGAGCGCAGCTGCATGTATACATAGTAACCACCATACTGTACACATTTATCATGTATATAATGAAGGGTGCTGGCTGCATGTATAACACAGTAACCACCATACTGTACACAAGTATATAATGAGGAGTGCTGGCTGCATCTATACACAGTAACCACCATACTGTACACATGTATCATGTATATAATAAGGGGTTCCGGCTGCATGTATACACAGTAGCCACCATACTGTACACATGTATATAATAAGGGGTTCCGGCTGCATGTATACACAGTAACCACCATGCTGTACACATGTATCATGTATATAACGAGGGGTTCCGGCTGCATGTATACACAGTAACCACCATTCTGTACACATCTATATAATGAGGGGTGCTGGCTGCATGTATACACAGTAATCACCATACTGTACACATGTATATAATGAGGGGTGCCGGCTGCATGTATACACAGTAACCACCATGCTGTACACATGTATATAATGAGGGGTGCCGGCTGCATGTATACACAGTAACCACCATGCTGTACACATGTATCATGTATATAACGAGGGGTGCCGGCTGCATGTATACACAGTAACCACCATGCTGTACACATCTATATAATGAGGGGTGCTGGCTGCATATATACACAGTAACCACCATGCTGTACACATCTATATAATGAGGGGTGCCGGCTGCATGTATACACAGTAACCACCATGCTGTATACATGTATCATGTATATAAAGAGGGGTGCCGGCTGCATGTATACACAGTAACCACCATGCTGTACACATGTATCATGTATATAATGAGGGGTGCTGGCGGGCATGTATACACAGTAACCACCATACTGTACACATGTATCATGTATATAATGAGGGGTTCCGGCTGCATGTATACACAGTAACTACCATACTGTACACATGTATCATGTATATAATGAGGGGTTCCGGCTGCATGTATACACAGTTAACCACCATGCTGTACACATGTATCATGTATATAATGAGGAGTTCCGGCTGCATGTATACACAGTAACCACCATACTGTAGACATGTATATAATGAGGGGTGCCGGCTGCATGTATACACAGTAACCACCATACTGTACACATGTATATAATGAGGGGTGCCGGCTGCATGTATACACAGTAACCACCATGCTGTACACATGTATATGATGAGGGGTGCTGGCTGCATGTATACACAGTAACCACCATACTGTATACATGTATATAATGAGGAGTTCTGGCTGCATGTATACACAATAACCACCATGCTGTACACATGTATATAATGAGGAGTGCTGGCTGCATGTATACACAATAACCGCCATACTGTACACATGTATATAATGAGAAGTGCTGGCTGCATGTATACACAGTAACCACCATGCTGTACACATGTATATAATGAGGGGTTCTGGCTGCATGTATACACAGTAACCACCATGCTGTACACATGTATATAATGAGGGGTGCCGGCTGCATGTATACACAGTAACCACCATGCTGTACACATGTATCATGTATATAACGAGGGGTGCCGGCTGCATGTATACACAGTAACCACCATGCTGTACACATCTATATAATGAGGGGTGCTGGCTACATGTATACACAGTAACCACCATGCTGTACACATCTATATAATGAGGGGTGTCGGCTGCATGTATACACAGTAATCACCATGCTGTATACATGTATCATGTATATAATGAGGGGTGCCGGCTGCATGTATACACAGTAACCACCATGCTGTACACATGTATCATGTATATAATGAGGGGTGCCGGCTGCATGTATACACAGTAACCACCATGCTGTACACATGTATCATGTATATAATGAGGGGTTCTGGCGGGCATGTATACACAGTAACCACCATACTGTACACATGTATCATGTATATAATGAGGGGTTCCGGCTGCATGTATACACAGTAACTACCATACTGTACACATGTATCATGTATATAATGAGGGGTTCCGGCTGCATGTATACACAGTTAACCACCATGCTGTACACATGTATCATGTATATAATGAGGAGTTCCGGCTGCATGTATACACAGTAACCACCATACTGTAGACATGTATATAATGAGGGGTGCCGGCTGCATGTATACACAGTAACCACCATACTGTACACATGTATATAATGAGGGGTGCCGGCTGCATGTATACACAGTAACCACCATGCTGTACACATGTATATGATGAGGGGTGCTGGCTGCATGTATACACAGTAACCACCATACTGTATACATGTATATAATGAGGAGTTCTGGCTGCATGTATGCACAATAACCACCATGCTGTACACATGTATATAATGAGGAGTGCTGGCTGCATGTATACACAATAACCGCCATACTGTACACATGTATATAATGAGGGGTTCTGGCTGCATGTATACACAGTAACCACCATACTGTACACATGTATATAATGAGAAGTGCTGGCTGCATGTATACACAGTAACCACCATGCTGTACACATGTATATAATGAGGAGTGCTGGCTGCATGTATACACAGTAACCGCCATACTGTACACATGTATATAATGAGGGGTTCTGGCTGCATGTATACACAGTAACCACCATACTGTACACATGTATATAATGAGAAGTGCTGGCTGCATGTATACACAGTAACCACCATGCTGTACACATGTATATAATGAGGGGTTCTGGCTGCATGTATACACAGTAACCACCATACTGTACACATGTATATAATGAGGGGTTCTGGCTGCATGTATACACAGTAACCACCATACTGTACACATGTATATAATGAGAAGTGCTGGCTGCATGTATACACAGTAACCACCATGCTGTACACATGTATATAATGAGGGGTGCCGGCTGCATGTATACACAGTAACCACCATGCTGTACACATGTATATAATGAGGGGTGCCGGCTGCATGTATACACAGTAACCACCATACTGTACACATGTATATAACGAGGGGTGCCGGCTGCATGTATACACAGTAACCACCATGCTGTACACATCTATATAATGAGGGGTGCTGGCTGCATGTATACACAGTAACCACCATGCTGTACACATCTATATAATGAGGGGTGCCGGCTGCATGTATACACAGTAACCACCATGCTGTATACATGTATCATGTATATAATGAGGGGTGCCGGCTGCATGTATACACAGTAACCACCATGCTGTACACATGTATCATGTATATAATGAGGGGTTCTGGCTGCATGTATACACAGTAACCACCATACTGTACACATGTATCATGTATATAATGAGGGGTGCCGGCTGCATGTATACACAGTAACTATCATACTGTACACATGTATCATGTATAGAATGAGGGGTTCCGGCTGCATGTATACACAGTTAACCACCATGCTGTACACATGTATCATGTATATAATGAGGAGTTCCGGCTGCATGTATACACAGTAACCACCATACTGTAGACATGTATATAATGAGGGGTTCCGGCTGCATGTATACACAGTAACCACCATACTGTACACATGTATATAATGAGGGGTTCCGGCTGCATGTATACACAGTAACCACCATGCTGTACACATGTATATGATGAGGGGTGCTGGCTGCATGTATACACAGTAACCACCATACTGTACACACATATATAATGAGGGGTGCTGGCTGCATGTATACACAGTAACCACCATACTGTACACATGTATATAATGAGAAGTGCTGGCTGCATGTATACACAGTAACCACCATGCTGTACACATGTATATAATGAGGGGTTCCGGCTGCATGTATACACAGTAACCACCATACTGTACACATGTATATAATGAGGGGTTCCGGCTGCATGTATACACAGTAACCACCATACTGTACACATGTATATAATGAGGGGTGCTGGCTCCATGTATACACAGTAACCACCATGCTGTACACATGTATATAATGAGGGGTGCTGGCTCCATGTATACACAGTAACCACCATGCTGTACACATGTATATAATGAGGGGTGCTGGCTCCATGTATACACATTAACCACCATACTGTACACATGTATATAATGAGGAGTGCTGGCTGCATGTATACACAGTAACCGCCAAGCTGTACACATGTATATAATGAGGGGTGCTGGCTGCATGTATACACAGTAACCGCCATGCTGTACACATGTTTGTATACCAGCCTAGGTGATCTTGGAGTTGCACATACTGCTCTGACACCAGACATTCAGCTGATGTGTTAATTATAGCTTTGGGTAATCTATATGGAATGCGAGTATTGGGCTGGAATCAGATTTGTTCTATTTATGAGTTTCCAGTGATCTTCATCACAATACCATGTATATTTTTAGACACTCACATAATTAGTGGCTTGTCCACTTTTATTAGATTATAATAAATGTTAAGTTTTATTATATTATTATTATTTTTTTTTTTAATTCCACTCCAATTCTGTGATATATATGCCTGTAGGGGAATGGATATACACCCTCTGTGATCATGCTGTACACATGTATCATGTATATAATGAGGGGTGCCGGCTGCATGTATACACAGTAACCACCATACTGTACACATGTATATAATGAGGGGTGCCGGCTGCATGTATACACAGTAATCACCATACTGTACACATGTATATAATGAGGGGTGCTGGTGCATGTATACACAGTAACCGCCATGCTGTACACATGTATATAATGAGGGGTGCTGGCTGCATGTATACACAGTAACCAACATACTGTACACATGTATATAATGAGGGGTTCCGGCTGCATGTATACACAGTAACCACCATGCTGTACACATGTATCATGTATATAACGAGGGGGTGCCGGCTGCATGTATACACAGTAACCACCATGCTGTACACATCTATACAATGAGGGGTGCTGGCTGCATGTATACACAGTAACCACCATGCTGTACACATCTATATAATGAGGGGTGCCGGCTGCATGTATACACAGTAACCACCATGCTGTATACATGTATCATGTATATAATGAGGGGTTCCGGCTGCATGTATACACAGTAACTACCATACTGTACACATGTATCATGTATATAATGAGGGGTTCCGGCTGTATGTATACACAGTTAACCACCATGCTGTACACATGTATCATGTATATAATGAGGAGTTCCGGCTGCATGTATACACAGTAACCACCATACTGTAGACATGTATATAATGAGGGGTTCCGGCTGCATGTATACACAGTAACCACCATACTGTACACATGTATATAATGAGGGGTTCCGGCTGCATGTATACACAGTAACCACCATGCTGTACACATGTATATGATGAGGGGTGCTGGCTGCATCTATACACAGTAACCACCATACTGTACACATGTATATAATGAGGAGTTCTGGCTGCATGTATACACAGTAACCACCAAGCTGTACACATGTATATAATGAGGGGTTCCGGCTGCATGTATACACAGTAACCACCAAGCTGTACACATGTATATAATGAGGGGTTCCGGCTGCATGTATACACAGTAACCGCCATGCTGTACACATGTATATAATGAGGGGTTCTGGCTGCATGTATACACTAACCACCATACTGTACACATGTATATAATGAGAAGTGCTGGCTGCATGTATACACAGTAACCACCATACTGTACACATGTATATAATGAGGAGTGCTGGCTCCATGTATATACACAAACCACCATACTGTACACATGTATATAATGAGGGGTTCCGGCTGCATGTATACACAGTAACCGCCATGCTGTACACATGTATATAATGAGGGGTTCTGGCTCCATGTATACACAGTAACCACCATGCTGTACACATGTATATAATGAGGAGTGCTGGCTCCATGTATACACAGTAACCACCATACTGTACACATGGATATAATGAGGGGTGCTGGCTCCATGTATACACAGTAACCACCATACTGTACACATGTATATAATGAGGAGTTCTGGCTGCATGTATACACAGTAACCACCAAGCTGTACACATGTATATAATGAGGGGTGCTGGCTGCATGTATACACAGTAACCGCCATGCTGTACACATGTATATAATGAGGGGTTCTGGCTGCATGTATACACAGTAACCACCATACTGTACACATGTATATAATGAGGGGTGCCGGCTCCATGTATACACAGTAACCACCATACTGTACACATGTATATAATGAGGGGTGCTGGCTCCATGTATACACAGTAACCACCATGCTGTACACATGTATATAATGAGGAGTGCTGGCTCCATGTATACACAGTAACCACCATACTGTACACATGTATATAATGAGGGGTGCCGGCTGCATGTATACACAGTAACCACCATACTGTACACATGTATCATGTATATAATGAGGGGTGCCGGCTGCATGTATACACAGTAACCACCATACTGTACACATGTATATAATGAGGGGTGCTGGCTCCATGTGTACACAGTAACCACCATGCTGTACACATGTATATAATGAGGAGTGCTGGCTCCATGTATACACAGTAACCACCATACTGTACACATGTATATAATGAGGGGTGCTGGCTCCATGTATACACAGTAACCACCATACTGTACACATGTATATAATGAGGAGTTCTGGCTGCATGTATACACAGTAACCACCAAGCTGTACACATGTATATAATGAGGGGTGCTGGCTGCATGTATACACAGTAACCGCCATGCTGTACACATGTTTGTATACCAGCCTAGGTGATCTTGGAGTTGCACATACTGCTCTGACACCAGACATTCAGCTGGTGTGTTAATTATAGCTTTGGGTAATCTATATGGAATGCGAGTATTGGGCTGGAATCAGATTTGTTCTATTTATGAGTTTCCAGTGATCTTCATCACAATACCATATATATTTTTAGACACTCACATAATTAGTGGCTTGTCCACTTTTATTAGATTATAATAAATGTTAAGTTTTATTATATTATTATTATTTTTTTTTTTTGATTCCACTCCAATTCTGTGACATATATGCCTGTAGGGGAATGGATATACACCCTCTGTGATCATGCTGTACACATGTATCATGTATATAATGAGGGGTGCCGGCTGCATGTATACACAGTAACCACCATACTGTACACATGTATATAATGAGGGGTTCCGGCTGCATGTATACACAGTAACCGGCATACTGTACACATGTATATAATGAGGGGTGCCGGCTGCATGTATACACAGTAACCACCATGCTGTACACATGTATTTAATGAGGGGTGCCGGATGCATGTATACACAGTAACCACCATACTGTACACTTGTATCATGTATATAATGAGGGGTGCCGACTGCATGTATACACAGTAACCACCATACTGTACACATGTATATAATGAGGGGTGCCGGCTGCATGTATACACAGTAACCACCATACTGTACACATGTATATAATGAGGGGTGCCGGCTGCATGTATACACAGTAACCACCATACTGTACACATGTATATAATGAGGGGTGCCGGCTGCATGTATACACAGTAACCACCATACTGTACACATGTATATAATGAGGGGTGCCGGCTGCATGTATACACAGTAATCACCATGCTGTACACATGTATATAATGAGGGGTGCCGGCTGCATGTATACACAGTAACCACCATACTGTACACATGTATATAATGAGGGGTGCCGGCTGCATGTATACACAGTAATCATCATACTGTACACATGTATATAATGAGGGGTGCCGGCTGCATGTATACACAGTAACCACCATACTGTACACATATATATAATGAGGGGTGCCGGCTGCATGTATACACAGTAATCACCATGCTGTACACATGTATATAATGAGGGGTGCCGGCTGCATGTATACACAGTAACCGCCATACTGTACACATGTATATAATGAGGGGTGCCGGCTGCATGTATACACAGTAACCACCATGCTGTACACATGTATTTAATGAGGGGTGCCGGCTGCATGTATACACAGTAACCACCATGCTGTACACATGTATATAATGAGGGGTGCTGGTGCATGTATACACAGTAACCACCATACTGTACACATGTATATAATGAGGGGTGCCGGCTGCATGTATACACAGTAATCACCATACTGTGCACATGTATATAATGAGGGGTGCTGGCTGTATACACAGTAACCACCATGCTGTACACATGTATATAATGAGGGGTGCTGGTGCATGTATACACAGTAACCACCAATCTATACACATGTATATAATGAGGGGTGCCGGCTGCATGTATACACAGTAACCACCATACTGTACACATGTATATAATGAGGGGTGCCGGCTGCATGTATACACAGTAACCACCATACTGTACACATGTATATAATGAGGGGTGCCGGCTGCATGTATACACAGTAACCACCATACTGTACACATGTATATAATGAGGGGTGCCGGCTGCATGTATACACATTAATCACCATGCTGTACACATGTATATAATGAGGGGTGCCGGCTGCATGTATACACAGTAACCACCATGCTGTACACATGTATATAATGAGGGGTGCTGGTGCATGTATACACAGTAACCACCATACTGTACACATGTATATAATGAGGGGTGCTGGCTGTATACACAGTAACCACCATGCTGTATACATGTATATAATGAGGTTTGCTGGTGCATGTATACACAGTAACCGCCATGGACTATTCCTGTAACCTGTCTGACAATGTGCAGCCAGCAGGGTGTACTGATACTAGTGCAGGTCATGATGTGCAGCTCTGAGGTGGTGAATACAGGATCACTCACTACAACAACACATGTAGTAAGAGAATCAGTGCAGGTGGGGCTTGGTAATACACTGGACTCACAATGTATATCATATAGATGTATATGCAGATATTAGCTACATTATTATATAATAATCTTTACTTAATACACGAATCATGGACTGGGGCTGCAGGGATCCCATTGTAATTCTGGGATTAAACATTTCACATAATTATAATGTTGGATATTCCCTTCACGTATCACACAGACACCACAATGGCAGTCTGGCCCTGAGATGAGCTGGGCTTTCTGCAGCGTGGGGGTGTCAGGGGTGCAGGTACTTATTCTGAGTCAGTGGGTGGACATTGCTGTTTGTGCACAGTCCACATAATGTATAGTATACTGAATATTGTATATTCTATACATTTCATCCTGGGCTTTTTATTCCTGCAAGGTTTTTGTAGAGTTTTAGTCCTGATGCTTCATAAGAATATTTTCGATCAGATTATTATTCCAGTCATCTCCTGACCCTATAACAGTCAGTTTATATGGATTATCGTGGCCTGCATGTAGCTGGTATTATATGATCTGCTGTATGTGGAACTGTCAGCACTATAAACCCAGCCAAGAGTTCAGCACCATGGACAGCACCTGCGTATTATAGTACATACAATATCAGTACATGTCAGACTGAGGGATCGATGCTCATACTACAGGGTATAACACCTCTACTCTCTGTACTAGTCTCAGTGTAGCAGAGTTGAGTTTGCCTTTTATCACAGTTTATATCATCATGTTCAGGAAGGGGTCATAGCGATCAGGTTTTAGTTACACAAGACATCTTTAATACAGTTTTTGAATGCAACCAAAACACTGAACGGACCTTAAAGGGAGTCTATCATCAGAACCCAGCATATAACCCTAGCCCTGCAGATAGATAGGTTAGTGTCACCAGAACCAGCATATCACCCCGACCCCGCAGATAGATAGGTGAGTGTCACCAGAACCAGAATATCACCCCAACCCCGCAGATAGATAGGTTAGTGTCACCAGAACCAGAATATCACCCCGACCCCGCAGATAGATAGGTTAGGGTCATCTGAATAAAATTGCATTTTCCCCTTGTGAATTGCTGCCTTCATAAGGGCATTGTCACTTACCTCTTTGGAACAATGACAATGCCCGTCTACAAAACTCATTTTCATACTAACAAAAATGCCAGTATATATTGGAAAAGGAGGCAGCGAACACAGTGTCCTTTAAGTGACCCTAACCTATCTATCTGCGGGGCTGGGTTTATATGCTGGTTCTGGTGACATACTCCCTTTAAAGGAAGAAGTAGGGATGTATTCTCCTCATTTATAGAATGAGTCTCAGTTTTTGTAAATAACATGTAACATACAGCGTTCAGCTCTGCTACATAGTGTATCTAGTTCATTGCTTATCTATGAACTCTATCTAAAGTATATGTCTCTGGCCAGGGCCATAGTGTCAGACGGGCATTCCTTGAGTCTACCCTTCACCAACCCTTATAAAATAGGTCCTAGTAGCCTCTTACGCTGAGCTGTTTTATTCTAGACCTCTGCGATCCATTGGAAGATTCTCTAGTACTATGGTTGGCCAGTTGGACACTGGTCACTGGATTATTCCCTTGTGGCAATGCTATCAACAAACCTAAAATCAATAGAATCTGCCAGTGAATCCAACATCTTCTTGGGTAGGTAACAACATGCAAAACAGTCTTTGAGTCTGCAGGTGGAGGAGATACTAGGAAGATGACATGCTCCCCATAGTAGTCTGAGTAGTCAGAGAGGGAGGGAGACTAACAATGCTTCTCTGTCTAGTGATTGCTACCTCTGCAAGCCCTATAGCTACGCCCCCCGCACCCCCTATAGCTACGCCCCTGCACCCCCTATAGCTACGCCCCTGCACCCCCTATAGCTACGCCCCTGCACCTCCAATAGCTACGCCCCTGCACCTCATATAGCTACACCCCTTCACCCCCTATAGCTACGCCCCTGCACCTCCTATAGCTACGCCCCTGCACCTCCTATAGCTACGCCCCTGCACCTCCTATAGCTACGCTCCTGCACCCCCCTATAGCTACGCCCCTGCACCCCCTATAGCTACGCCCCTGCACCCCTATAGCTACACCCCTGCACCCCCTATAGCTACGCCCCTGCACCTCCTATAGCTACGCCCCTGCACATCCTATAGCTACACCCCTGCACCCCCCTATAGCTACGCCCCTGCACCCCCTATAGCTACACCCCTGCATCTCCTATAGCTACACCCCTGCACCTCCTATAGCTACGCCCCTACACCTCCTATAGCTACACCCCTACACCCCCTATAGCTACGCCCCTGCACCCCTATAGCTACGCCCCTGCACCCCCTATAGCTACGCCCCTGCACCTCCTATAGCTATGCCCCTGCACCTCCTATAGCTATGCCCCTGCACCTCCTATAGCTACGCCCCTGCACCCCCTATAGCTATGCCCCTGCACCTCCTATAGCTATGCCCCTGCACCTCCTATAGCTACGCCCCTGCACCTCCTATAGCTACGCCCCTGCACCTCCTATAGCTACGCTCCTGCACCTCCTATAGCTACGCTCCTGCACCTCCTATAGCTACGCCCCTGCACCCCCTATAGCTACGCCCCTGCACCCCTATAGCTACACCCCTGCACCCCCCTATAGCTACGCCCCTGCACCTCCTATAGCTACGCCCCTGCACATCCTATAGCTACACCCCTGCACCCCCCTATAGCTACGCCCCTGCACCCCCTATAGCTACACCCCTGCATCTCCTATAGCTACACCCCTGCACCTCCTATAGCTACGCCCCTACACCTCCTATAGCTACACCCCTACACCCCCTATAGCTACGCCCCTGCACCCCTATAGCTACGCCCCTGCACCCCCCTATAGCTACGCCCCTGCACCTCCTATAGCTATGCCCCTGCACCTCCTATAGCTATGCCCCTGCACCTCCTATAGCTACGCCCCTGCACCCCCTATAGCTATGCCCCTGCACCTCCTATAGCTACGCCCCTGCACCCTCTATAGCTATGCCCCTGCACCCACTTTAGCTACGCCCCTGCACCCCCTATAGCTACGCCCCTGCACCCCCTATAGCTACGCCCCTACACCCCCTATAGCTATGCCCCTGCACCTCCTATAGCTATGCCCCTGCACCCCCCTATAGCTATGCCCCTGCACTCCCTATAGCTACGCCCCTGCACCTCATGTCTCCCCACTGCCTGTCTGTTAAATCAGACTGCACACAACTGAGTCCTTCTCACCAGTAAAATCCCTTGCACCCTTGGCCAAATATACATGAGTATAGGGGAACCAAGAGGGATAGCTTTATCAGTATCATATCTTATTGCAGAAGACAAAACTACAGGTTGGCGGAGCACATATGTAGAATGAGGAAATTCCAGGCAATAAGAATAAGGTCAAAAGAAGTCAAGACGTCCACAAATAATGTCACATCTGGCCACATCCCTGACATTATTACAGATAAGCTTGCTCTTAGGATGTGCTTATATGTTCAGCTGGGGAATTTGCTGGTAATAAACAAAGAACTACATCAATTGCTA
This sequence comes from Leptodactylus fallax, assembly GCA_947044405.1. Taxonomy (NCBI): domain Eukaryota; kingdom Metazoa; phylum Chordata; class Amphibia; order Anura; family Leptodactylidae; genus Leptodactylus; species Leptodactylus fallax. Next base: position 221,278 of record CAMRHE010000669.1, read on the forward strand.
GAGCTCCTTCTACTGCTTTTGTAAAGGGAATTTGTGTGTTTGCCCAATATTGCCTTGGTGCAACGGTGGTGGCGGGCACTGTGACCGGTGAAAAAGCTTGTCACACAGTGTAAAGATCTATAACGGTACCCAATAGACATCATGTGCTTTACGCTACAGATTTTCCACTACTACGGTATTATAGATATACTGTATACTATTTGTAAATTACATAACCCTGAATATCGTTTATTGTCCGGCAGCGAGTCTCCCCACCGAGCTCCATTAACATCAGTCATATCGGATTTCAGGACCTTTACGTCTGCGCTAATCCTTTTTGTTATATCCCTGTATTTGCATCGTTCTCATTTACCTTGAAAAGCGGAATGAACATGTGTATAAGTGCTTCAGGGGGTGGGGGGGGAGCGTGCCGCTGGAACAAGCTCATATAGTATGCTAGCTCTCCTCCGACTATGTGGATTACACTGGAGCCAGACTATAGTGCATACAGTACCATAGAGGAAGCCCTTGAAGCTGGGCCGTTATGGCTATCCCTCCCCTCCCCCTGCCTATTAGTAGTGTAACCTGTTTAACCACTGTGGAACGGAGCCATTTACCCTGGATGAGGACTGGACACATTTTTGAGTTTTTTGGTACGTGCAGTTTTGAGAGCTATAACAGGTTTTTCGATTATTCAAATATTTTTTTCACCATTTTTGGAGATAAATAATATTCTATTTTATGTTATTTTTATTATTACATGTTTTTTCTTTTTTTATTGTATCAAGGAAAATGCAAACAAAAAAGGAGGGGAAACTGGTCAGTTTTTCAAATTTTTCAAATAGCACCAAGTGCGTCTAAAAAAAAATTTTAAATAGTTTTCCCTCTCTTTATTGTAATTTTTATGTAGGTTTTTTTTTTTTTACTTTATCTTTCTTTTGCTTTTTTCTTTTTATTTATTTACTTTTTTATACATTGTACCCCCCATAAGGTTTCTTTTTTTCTTTTTGCTGTTTTCCCCTGTGACCGGGGCTGATACATTATCCCCAGTTACAGGAGAATACAGACACCTAAGACTGGGTTTATATTTGGGTTCCACTGGAGACTCTGTCACAAAAACCGCCAAAACTCAGCAGAGAGAAAAGTCCTACACAGAGGGCACATCCACACCCTCAACACCTCCTGCCACCTCCAACTCAAGAACATCCATTGAATCCGCTCCTTCCTCACCCTTGAAACTACAAAGATGCTAGTCAACGCCCTCATAATCTCCCGCCTAGACTACTGTAACACTCTTCTCCATGGCCTCTCAGCAAATACTCTCACCCCCCCCTCCAGTCCACCTTAAATTGTACCGCTCGCTTAATACACCTCTCCCCCGTTCTTCATCAGCCGCTCCCCTCTGCAAATCCCTTCTCTGGCTACCCGTTGCCAAGCGAATAGAGTTCAACTTACTAACGCTGACATACAAAGCCATCCACAGCCTGTCCCCTCCATATATCTCCGACCTAATCTCCTGCTACCTACCCGCACGTAACCTCCGATCCTCCAAAGACCTCCTACTCTGCTCTGCTCTCATCCGCTCCTCACACAATCATCTCCAAGACTTCTCCTGTGCATCCCCCATACTCTGGAAGTCATTACCAAGACACATAAGACTGTCCCCCACAGTCACAAGCTTCAAGAAGGCCCTGAAGACTCACCTATTCAAGAAAGCCTACAACCTCCAATAACGCTACTGTCACCACACCACCACCTGTACAGCCTCTACCCCCACCTTCTGTCTCTATCCCTCTTCCCTCATAGATTGTAAGCCCTTGCGGGCAGGGCCCTCTATCCCACTGTACCAGTTGGTCACTGTTAGTATTATATTTGTTTTGTGTATTTTGTGTACCGTATGTAAACCCTCAAATGTAAAGCACCATGGAATTAATATAATAATGTACAACACCATGGAATTAATGGTGCTATAAAAATAAACAATATTAATAATAATAATAATAATAAAACGGCGGACACCCGTCAGACCCCATTATAGTCAATGGAGTCCACTGGTCTCCGTGTGTAACCGCTGCTTTAGCTGTGCAGCTCTCCATCATTTGGGTCTCTCGATGGACCCGAACGACGGAGAGCCTGGTGCTAGTATGAACCTAGCATAAGCTATACTGCAGAGCTGATCTGGGTCATCTAAGACCCAGCAACATCTACAGTTCCTAGCACCCAGTGGACCACATGACCACTGGGCAAGAAGTGGAGGTTCCCATAACTGTATATACAGCGCTCATTGAGCTATATGAAGGATTTTTTTCCAACCATAAATTTTTACAACAGCCCATTCTCAGTGGCCATTATGCAACATGAGTTGATGGTGAACATTGAAATCAATGAACCATCCATGCACCACAAAAGTGGTGAGGTGCTTCTCCAATAACAAACCATGGATTAACTCTGATATAAAAACACTACTTAAGGAGAAAAAGATGGCATTCAGGACAAGAGATAAGGAGGGGTTGAGGGAAGTACAAAAGGAGCTGAGGCATCTAATCAGGCTAGGAAAATCCAGTTATAAGGAAAAAATGGAAAAGCAAATGGAAAGAAAAGACATAAGGGGGGGCCTGGGAGTGGCTTAAGTCAATTTCGGGTCAAAAACAGTCGGTCTGCCAGATTGAGGCAGATGTTAACTGGCTTAATGAACTAAACCTATTCTTCAACAGATTTGATCACACACCAGCTCCTCCCACCCCAGCATGTCCTTCAGCTCCCCTCACCACAATGACTTCACCCCATGTGGCTACTTCCCAACAGACCAGTAAATCCAGAAATCTGTCTTTATCTGACCACAGTCTGACCTTCACACGGGCCCAGGTGAGGAAGGAGATGAAAAAGATCAAGGCGAGGAAAGCCGCAGGGCCAGATGACATCAGTGCAAGGCTAATTAAGACTTGTGGGGACCAGCTGTGTGGTATAATTACATATATGTATAATATGAGCCTGAGGCAGGAAATAGTCCCTGAATTATGGAAATCTTCTTGTGTGGTACCAGTTCCAAAGAAACCTCACCCTATGGACCTCAACGACTACAGACCTGTAGCACTGACATCCCACTTGATGAAGATCTTAGAGAGATTGGTTCTCACACATCTTCGCCCTCTAGTGAGCCCCGCTATGGACCCTCTCTAGTTTGCTTATCGACCGGGCATTGGGGTAGATGATGCCATCATCCACCTTCTGCACAGGGCTCTGTCTCACCTGGAAAAACCAGGGAACACGGTGAGAATAATGTTCTTTGATTTCTCCAGTGCTTTTAACACCATACAGCCCAGGTTACTGAGAGACAAGCTGGGCCTTGCTGGATTGGACCACCACCTCTCCAACTGGATCCTAGACTACCTCACAAATCGACCTCAATACGTGAGAGCCCAAGACTGTGTGTCAGGTACCGTGATCTGTAATACGGGGGCACCTCAGGGTACGGTTCTCGCCCCTTTCCTCTTCACACTGTACACTGCAGATTTTAGGTGCAACTCATCCAGCTGCTACCTACAGAAGTATTCTGACGACTCTGCAATAGTAGGCCTCATCACAGACGATGATGACAGGGAGTACAGAGAACTGAACCGGTTTTTTGTGGACTGGTGCCACCAGAACCACCTGAAGATTAACGCGGGGAAGACCAAGGAGATGGTGGTGGACTTCCGTAAAGGCAGATGCCCTCCAAAACCAGTGGACATCCTGGGGACGGGCATCGAGATTGTGAACACCTATAAGTACCTGGGTCTGCTCCTTAATAATAAGCTGGACTGGGCAGATCATATGGAGGCCCTGTACAGGAAGGGCCACAGCAGGCTCTACCTGCTTAGGAAGCTGAGAGCCTTTGGAATCCGGGGGGCACTTCTTAGGACTTTCTTCAACTCGGTAGTGGCATCAGCCATCTTCTTTGGAGTGGCCTGCTGGGGGAGCAGTATATCAACCAGGGACAGAAATAAACTTGACAAGCTGATTAGAAGGGCCAGCTCTGTCCTGGGGAGCCCCCTGGACCCAGTGCAGGTGGTGGGTGACAGAAGGATACTGTCCGTGGTGAGCTCCATGCGGGAGAATAACTCCCATCCCATGCATGAGACTGTGATTGCGCTGGGCAGTACTGTCAGTGACCGACTGCTCCACCCTAGGTGTGAGAAGGAGCGCTATCGGAAGTCTTTCCTCCCCACCGCGGTTAGGCTGTACAACCAACACCGACCTAAGCGGAGATCATTACATACAGAGAACTGAAATATCTCTCTGCCTGTTAAATCCCCCCCCCCCCCCCGCCTCTGCTACGTCCTATCTGTCTGTCTGCTATTAATGTAATGCCTCTCACCTTGAAACATTCCTGTACATGTTGTATTTGTATTTGTATCTGCTTATCTTATCTTATCTTTGCTGCTGTAACACACTGAATTTCCCCACTGTGGGACTATTAAAGGACTATTATTATTATTATTATTATTGTTGCTTCAGGCTACTCTTTCTTCAACACTCTGGCTAGTGGGTCAGGGACACTTCCAAATGCCCTAATAATGTTTGTCCCTTTAAGAAGTTAGAGTACGGAAACCCTTGTATATTCTAGGTGTGCTCCAGGATAGAGATAGTTAACTCTCCCAGTTCTGCTGCACTGGCGCTCATTCGTGATTATTCCATGAATTGTGCAGGAGAATTTTATTAGGATTCTTGTATAATGGATTCTGAGGAACACGTTATTTCCCATCTCAGTGTTCATGTCTCTTCCAGGGAACATGGAGCTCATTTATTAAAAGCAGAATTTGGGATTCTGGTGGTTACTCCATAGAATAAACATGGAGAATTACCCGCGTCTCCTGGGGCAGAAAGGAAAAACAACTCAGATTATGACAGATAATCGCTTCCAATTACGGATCTATCATTCTCCGCTGCTGCCGTGTCCCCCCTGTGGCTGACTCAGTCGTCACGGCTGATCTTATGCTCCTATCTCAGACATCAATACAAAGCTGCCCTGGCTGGCGTCATTTCTTGGAGTTTTTGTGGCTGTTTTTCAGCATCCAAAAACTGCATGTGTGATTCAAGCCCAAAGGAGAAAAAAAAGGAACTGATACCATATAGTAATACAGATGTAGCAGAGCTGAATCTGTCAATTATGAAAGTCATTTGTAATAGGTATTCATGGTGGAAGGGGGATAAGATCCCTTTAATGGGTGTCCTTGTATGATTATATAGGTATTGTTTAGCTGGCGTAGTATCATGATACTCTCTAGTTGACCCTGTACTCTATAGAGGGGTCCTCTAGTAGAATTTTACTGCAAGGTTGTATCCTGTATTTGAGGATTGAGTTTATATGAAAATTTTGCTTGCACTATCCACTAATAGTGAACTATTTTATAGAATAAACCCATTATGATGCCACCAAAACAACTTAGTATAGGAAATACTGAAGATGAAGAAGATGAGATTGAAGATGAATTTCAACATGTTCTTCAAAGGGACCTTTCAACACCCCCACCAATTCCAAATCGTTGTCTCTGTTAATAGGGACTGCTCCAGTGATTCCAGCACAGTTGGAATTTTTTCTCTAGCCCCGACCATTCCCAAGCAATCAGTGCTGTTAGTTTCAGCTCCCAATAGGCGAATTAAGTGCTCAGGTGGAAGGTCCTGGGCTTGGACTGTAGACAATCTGGGACCGCCCACCTGACAGTAGAGCGCCTAATTAGCATATTGGGTGTTGAAACTAGCAGAAATTATTGCTCTGGAATGTTGGGGGCTAGAGAAAAAAATTCCAAATGAGTTGGAATTAGTGTAGCGGCACCTTTGAGAGGATGCAAAGAGTTGGGGATGGTGGAGGTCATAAGTTGCCACCAGATGTGTCTGGCAGTGGCTTACTCTCCTCATCCCATTCAGAACACATGCACACTTGCCTTAACTATGTGTATAGGGGAACGTATCTGTAAAACATAGGTCAACCTAAAGGTTGCCATAATCCTTCAATAGCTGCGACTGAAGGCTGATTTGGATGACAGCTATTCCTCCTGACTCGGCCAAGCATGTTGGTGCACTGAATGGGATCAGAGGTGTAAACTGTTGCCAGACTTCGCTGGCAGCAGCTTATCTCAACTGAGAACAAATGGATCGGGCATGCTGTAAATCCAACTCCCTGATGCTTCTTTCCCCTGACAGCAAAAGTTGGGACAATCCCATATACATTAGAGGATGGGCCAGTCCTGCAGAAATTGGCGGGTTCAAACTACAATCTAATGTGTATGGTCACCATAAGCCTCTGTAGGCTGTGACTTTGAGGTCCTTTGCAGTGAGCCCACTGGGTATATAAGCTCAGTCGGTTGGGAGTAGTAATCACTGTGGATATTTACCAGATTCTCCATACTTCCTCAAAGGCTGGTACAGTGTTGAGGGGGCCTTCAGGGTGTCTGATGGTGGTAGTAATGTTCTCTGGGTCAAATCCTAGTAGTAACGTCTCATTGGGCCTGATGGTGGCTGGAGTGCCCTTAATGGTGGGTGTAGGAATAAGACTCAAGGAGAAAGGGTTGTAAAAAAAGACGGTTTACTGATGTAGAACAGGGAGTAAAAAACAGGTACAGTTCTTAGTAGCATCCCCTTAGACTGGAGCTAAATGTTAACATGGTATTTCCTGATAGCAGTCTGTGTCGGCCTTGCTGAGGCCATCTTCTCCTCAAACAGTTTGCTACAACTCTCTTAATCCATAAAGTTTTGACCTGTGGCTAACAAAAGGATAATAGATATGAGGTCCATAACATACCCCTCACAGTCTTCTCTTGTACAGAATATCTTGCAAATGAGCAGGGATCGCTCCCATTACCTGCAAAACAACACATAAACTGACTCTCAGCTGGCTTAGAGGCCAGCCTAAACAGGATCTGTAGCTCAATTTCATCGCACTCTTCTACTGTCTCCTCTTAGCTCAGGTCTGCTTCACCTCCCTAACTAGAGGTTTCTAAATCATTGATTGTGTCAATGACTCAGCTCATAGCCTAGCGGTACAATTTTTATGAAACTGAACAAATGGAGATTCGTCTTCGGACCCCAGAGTATAATAGCTGAAGGCCCAGCGGAGGTGAAAAAATAAAATATATTCATACTTACCTTTCCACACCACTGACTGAGCCACCAGCAGTCAAATTGGCACGCCTAGGAGCCATAAGAGTGTTCTACACTAAGTTTTATAGATAGGTTCCTAGAAGTCCTGAGGGTATTCTACACTATGTTTTATAGATAGGTTCCTAGGAGCCCTGACAGTGTTCTACACTATGTTTTATAGTTAGGTCCCTAGAGCCCTGACAGTGTTCTACACTATGTTTTATAGATAGGTTCCTAGGAGCCCTGACAGTGTTCTACACTATGTTTTATAGATAGGTTCCTAGGAGCCCTGACAGTGTTCTACACTATGTTTTATAGATAGGTTCCTAGGAGCCCTGACAGTGTTCTACACTATGTTTTATAGATAGGTTCCTAGGAGCCCTGACAGTGTTCTACACTATATTTTAAAGATAGGTTCCTAGGAGCCCTGACAGTGTTCTACACTATGTTTTATAGATAGGTTCCTAGGAGCCCTGACAGTATTCTACACTATGTTTTATAGATAGGTTCCTAGGAGCCCTGACAGTGTTCTACACTATATTTTAAAGATAGGTTCCTAGGAGCCCTGACAGTGCTCTACACTGTTTTATAGATAGGTTCCTAGGAGCCCTGACAGTGTTCTACACTATGTTTTATAGATAGGTTCCTAGGAGCCCTGACAGTGTTCTACACTATGTTTTATAGATAGGTTCCTAGGAGCCCTGACAGTGTTCTACACTATGTTTTATAGTTAGGTTCCTAGGAGCCCTGACAGTGTTCTACACTATGTTTTATAGTTAGGTTCCTAGAGCCCTGACAGTGTTCTACACTATGTTTTATAGTTAGGTTCCTAGGAGCCCTAACAGTGTTCTACACTATGTTTTATAGTTAGGTTCCTAGGAGTCCTGACAGTGTTCTACACTATGTTTTAAAGTTAGGTTCCTAGGAGCCCTGACAATATTCTACACTATGTTTTATAGATAGGTTCCTAGGAGTCCTGACAATGTTCTACACTATGTTTTATAGATAGGTTCCTAGGAGCCCTGACAGTATTCTACACTATGTTTTATAGATAGGTTCCTAGGAGTCCTGACAATGTTCTACACTATGTTTTCTAGATAGGTTCCTAGGAGCCCTGACAGTATTCTACACTATGTTTTATAGATAGGTTCCTAGGAGTCCTGACAATGTTCTACACTATGTTTTATAGATAGGTTCCTAGGAGCCCTGACAGTGTTCTACACTATGTTTTATAGATAGGTTCCTAGGAGCCCTGACAGTGTTCTACACTATGTTTTATAGATAGGTTCCTAGGAGCCCTGACAGTGTTGTACACTATGTTTTATAGATAGGTTCCTAGGAGCCCTGACAGTATTCTACACTATGTTTTTTAGATAGGTTCCTAGGAGTCCTGACAATGTTCTACACTATGTTTTATAGATGGGTTCCTAGGACCCCTAAGAGTGTTTTACATTATGTTTTAAGCCAATTTAAGGTGTGGTCCATACTGAATTTGTTTGATCTGAAAAAATCTGGGACCCAAACCCCCAAACTTGAAACGAAACTAATCCTGAGAGGTTGACCTATCTCTACTGGTGATATTGGACCCCTATACATGTGAAGAGTCTGGGACCCTGATATCTACATCAAGCAGTGCAGCAGAAGATCTTAGTGACCTGATATGACATTCTCCTATATTCTCAGCCCCCTCCATTCTGCAGACTATTCATCTATTTAATTCCAAGACTCTGTACATCGTGTTCACTGGGCTCAGAGTAATCTCCCTGCCTGTACTGTAATATAGACGCACCACGTATTTAAAATGAATGTATAATCCTCCGGCCGGACCCCCCCCCCTTCCCCCCACCTCATTATAAAACCATTGTTGTAGTGTTCATAGGAGGTTGTAATCTGTATCATCATCCTGAGCTTACACTGAAGGAAATGACTCCAGTATCTCCCTGCTTTAGTAATGAAATCCGGAGATGAGGACCATGTTTTCCTGACGTGAAGGGGTTAAACGGCCTTCAATCTGCAGGTTCAGTCCTGGAAAATCAAATGAAGATTAAATTCCTGTCCACACCTTAATAATGGACTGAAGGCTCCTCGCTGATGAAATCCTGTCCGCCTTAATATAATAAGCAAAGCCCCATGTAAGCACAGATATTACGTGTCATGTCTCCCTCATTCCAAATCTCCTTGTTTGGTTGTGTAATTGCAATATCACTGTGTATAATGTCGCCATCTTATAGAGCCTGGAGCCTGAGGGGGCCCATGAGCCCTACTACCAGTAGATGACAGATGACAAATGACAAGTATGACTGCTATTCCTTTGGCATTGTCTGTGTCACTTCACTTCCGAATTTTGACAGAACGTTTATGCACTTCTGTCAGTCTTTACTGTGGTTCTGTCATTACGTTCATGAACCTGGTCAGTATTTTGTCCCAATCAGAAGCAGAGAAGCTGCAGTGCAAGTAATTAAAAGATGACCACAAAAAGGTAATATTAAGGCATACAGATGTGATCAAACATACTTTAGGGGTTGTCCGAATCTTTTAGAAGATGTCTGTAACCAGAACCCAGCATATCATCCCAGGCCCCACAGATAGATAGGTTAGGGTTACCTTAATAAAACAGTTTTCCCCCTTGGGAATCGCTGCCGAACTATTGCTACTTTTGTCAATATGCAAATAAGCTTTTCGGAGCCATACATACCTACATCACCAAATCATGTTGGCTTGAAAAACTGATCATCTTATGACACACATATCTGGGCATATCCAGCCAAGAGGCAAGATAAGAAAGAACATTTCTGTACATCCAACTACTGCTCTAAAAAGTCTAGAAGACTTAGCTACAAACAAGCTTATTATGGCAATGTCTTTAGTTACATAGAGAAGCCCTGCTCTGGAGCACATAAAGCTGCTGCCATATCTAAAAGCTTCTGCCACCAATGCAAAATCTGTAACAATCTTCATCTTTCATCTGTCACTTATAATACTGGTAATATCTAATGAGCAGGGTCAGATACCAGGGTTAAGCTACATTCACAGCTATTAATCTCCATGTGACGTCCATTTTTTTTTTTTATGGACGTTACATGGCAGAATTAAATTGAATGTCAGTGAATGGGGGCTCTTCATATGACCATAATTACATGTCACGGACTGTCAGCATATAAGTCATATCCTATTTTTGTCCGTTTTCACTGAAATGTATGGGGGATCCATGAAAATGGATGGCCCTCGTTTTTAGTCTTAGAGTGTTACTACTCCCTCTGCGCTCCCTGCACCACTTTAACTACTGGTCTAGTAAACTAATAAAACTTTGTCCACATAGCATTCAAGCCTTCCAGTAGAGAGATTACTGCCAATGTATACAGTACATCATACACAATACTCTGTGGTACTATATATCTCTGTATAGGATACATCACTAATAGGCTCATAAATTATACCACATGGTGCATGGGAATTTTGAGCGTATCTGCCATGTATCCGCTCTTTTGGATGGAGACAAAAGTCGGACTTGCAACACTTTAGGATACACAATGGACAGCGGCAAATACGTTTTTTTTTGGAAGTGGACACAATTGGATTACCATCAGATAGTGATCTGTTTGTGTCCATTTTGCAATCCATTTTTCTCTCTTCATTCTTGTCTGCGAATGCTCAGAATGAAGATCAAAGAAAAAGCAGATTTGTCAAAAACAGACACAAACGGACATTTTTTTGACAGACGCCCATTGACTAAGCCATCAAAAAAGACGGATTATTGTATACGCTGTGTAACGTTTTGTGTAAATCTGTTGGTTTTTTTATACGGTTTCACAACGGGCAGTTACCAGGCGCAGATGTGAACATAGCCTAAGCTGTTAGAGGTATGTTTGTTCACCAGCTTTCTGACTGTTTCCAAGTGCAACCAACAGAATAGTGAGTGCAGCTCTGCGGTATATTATACGCTGTAACTCAGGATCAGTACTAGATAAGTAATGCATTATATTTACAAAGTGACTACATTTTCTGTAGATTGATCCCATACATAAACAGCAGAGGGACAGTCATGGATTTCGGGGTTGTCCTGCTGTCCTGTATGGCAGGAGGTATGTCCCTGCTTCAATTCCTCCAGGTGCAGATGAGTAAAGTACACGGGTGAAACTGAGAGCCATGGAGTCCCTGCTCAACCAATCCCTGTCTCTCTGTCAGCAACTGGGAATCAGGCAGGGGCGATGTTGCGGTGTGACTACATCGGGCTTACTGCTCCTTAAAGCTGCCGGCAGAGGATACTTGGAAGGACTGTAGGGGAATGAGAATTAGTTTTTTTTTTTTGGTTGCGCTTTTTTTTTGGGGGGGGGGCACAAGGAGTAGAACATTACACTGTGGAAGCCATATGCAGAGGGACATTATACTATGGGAAAACATTTCATGCAGTGAGAACCATATGGAGGGGAGCATTATAGTTTGGGGACCATAATGAGGGGGAATTATACAGTGGGGGCCACATGGAGAGGAATATTACACTGTGGGGGCCACATGGAAGAGAATATTATACTGTTGGGGTCACATGTAGGGGAGCATTATAGTTTGGGGACCATAATGAGGGGAGCATTATACTGCAGAGGCAACACTAAAAGTGGACATTATTAAGTGGAGGTCACATTAAGTCACATTACGGGGAGTATTATACTGTGTGGGGGCTACAAGGGGGTATAATATCATGTCAGGGCCACTAAAGGGGCATTATACTGAGTGGGGACACAACGGTACATGGGTAGGAATGGGCAGGGTCAAAGGCGTGGATTAAGAAACCCAAATTCATAGATTTTGTCCCTCTTTCAATCCTTTGAAAGTTGGGAGGTATAAATTGAGAGATGGAAGCTCTCTTTAAATTCTTTGTGTCCTTCTCCAGTTAGCTCGTGACAAGGTGGTTGCTGTTTTCACCTTTTTGTGAAGCGCCCATTAACCTGGGAACCCATTGATAGGAGACAGATTAGGATCCCCGCTGCGCTGTCTGCATCTTGTTTTTACTTTGCTGCATACATTTTCTTTGCTTTCTGGCATCGACTGTCTGTCTTATCTTTTTCTCCATTGGGACATTAGATAAGAGCAGAGACTTATTAAAATTGCTGAGGCCCTTGGGGGAATCTTGATTTGTATACTGGTTATTTTCAGCCCAGGCAGTCTGTCATTTCTCCAGTGCAACAAGGACAGCGAGCGGAAAGTTTTACTCCGCTAATTGTCATGGTAACATTTACAGAGAGCGCTACTTATTAAGGGGCATTTATTAAAATTCCAGAAAGACCGGAAGCAAGTTCACATCTGATGTATCGGGCACTGGAGGGTGAAATATCACTGGTCACCCGCAAGTACACAGCTCCTGAAATCCTCTGTGCTGCTGGGAAACCTACTCCTCCCATATTCTATCCCTCACAAGATCAACATACTCCAATCATGAAATTTCCTTTGCTGCTGGGAGCTAGAGATGAGAAAACCGCCTTGTAAATAGCCAGGTTCATTACCTATTTTCCAAAAATTTGGGGTTTGGCCACATACGAATCACTATTATACTGTGGGGTCTTTCCAGGCCCAGGGAAGATGCAAAAACATAACAAACACTGATACTTACCTTCCCTCACCTCTTCTTGCCTCTCTTGTGGTTTTCTTCAGTCATCTTTTGGCCTCCTGGGGCCCGGGGGAACTGTTGAGGCCTGTGATGTCAATGGGAGCAGAGCTGCAGTAATGGCTCCCACCTCTATGCAGGGTATGGAGTGATCCGCTTCCAGCTCCATGCGCTACTGTATAGCATGGGCATCAGAAGCAAGCCCAAACAGCTGATCCATGCAGTGGCCAGCTGTCACCCCCTTCCAACAATCAGATATTTATGGCTTATCCTTAGGGTAAACCATTAAAAAAAAAACTCCTGGACAAACCCTTTCTTGCCAGCATACATGATGGTCTAGGACAGTGAAGAGGTTAATGTAAGTATACCTAGTGGTCTAGGGCAGTGAGTGGGGTTAATTCCAGTATTTATGCTCACCTAGGGTAGTTTAAGTGATAACGTAAAATTCCCTGGTGGTCTAGAGAGGTCATATGGTACCTTTTAAGATCCATAGTGAAGGCTAGTGGCAGGGTTAATACTGCTTTCCTAAGGTTTAGTGGTCATTCAACTCTCCAGACTCCAGCTTTGCCCTACCTGTAGCTTCCTGTTTTCTCTCTGCACAGATCATAGATATAAGTCCAAGGTGAGAGAGAGGACCGTGCAGCTGTTGTATGTCTGCACAGTTCTCTACATGATAAAGCAGACAGATGTGGGAACACTGTACCAGTCACTAAGGTGAGAGTCTGCATGGGATGAGGAAGCCTGTGGGCTCTACTGGCTTAGGTGCCCAATTGCAATGGCAACCACTATAGCCCCTGAATCCAGTGTAAACTCCATGCTCATGGAAACAATATAACAAACTATCAGGATAGAATCAGTTTTTGTACTAGTGTGTGTTTAGCTCACAGAGGATTTTCTGGCTGGAAACAGTCACAGCAGCATCTCAGTTGTGCAAATCACCTTTTCAATGTCAACAATAGCATTTCCATTCACTGACAGTAAGCAGAGATCTTTAAAATGTTGAGAAACTGAAACACAAACTGTATTAGAAAGTTGCAGAATTTTTCACTATACAATATGATTAAATTTTATTAACATAAACAAAATAAGATTTCCTGGAACTGTGTAAATAGCGTGAAACACCTTCTCCTAAACACAATATACAGGAGGCGGTGCACTCACGACGGAGATGTTCTCAGCGTATTTATAAATATCAGGGAATCAAACAACCCACGTCTATCTGCAGCAGACATCTGTGATCGATGACATCATCAGGGTGTGCAGTCAACTATCCAAATCATTTATTGTAGTGGCGTTGTTATGTAGTTCTGGATACCAGAGGCATCCGTCCAGGACCGATGCTTGTTACTGTCCTCAGGACTCACATACAATTGACTGTTGGATAGCAGATATTAGATAGTCGTGACAATGTAGAGCATATGGGATTGTGCTAGGGGGTATTCATAGCTGTCACTGGGGCAACTGTGGCTGTCATGGCTAGTGCATGGCTAGTGCATGTGCAATAAAAGCAAAAAGCCAAGGATGTATGAAGGGAGGAAATCTGCAAGCTGTTCTGGGCCGGATAGAAAAGATGTTGTTGATGTGAGTTAATTGTTGTAGAAATTGTCTCCAACCGAGTCGCAGTATTGTATCCACTTGATGGATGTCGGTAATTACTGGTTACAGTATGGCAGTATTCAACCACTGTAAGATAACCATTGCTCATGTTATTACAGTATTATTTAGCCATGGTATGGTGGTAATAATTAGTCACCACCATATGCTTCTATTATTCACATTATGGTGGTATTATTTAGTCATGGCGTGGTGGTATTATTCAATAATAATTGGTAATCATTGGATTCAGTATGCTAGTATTATTCAGTCATAGTAGAGTAGTATTATCAGTTACTGTAGGGTGGTACTATTTAGTCATAATATGACATCAGTGTTCAGTCACATTATAGTGGTATTATTTATTTATGGTGTGGTAGTATTATTCAATTATAATTGGTCACAGACCATGATAGCAACAATTGGCCTGGTATACCAGTATTACTCAGTCACAGTGTGGTAGTATAAATTGGCCACTGTATGGTTGTATTATTCCATCACCTTATGATGGTATTATCAGGTACTCTATGGCAGTAATATGGCGGTTGCTTGGTACCTATAGTGACAGCAATCTCAATAGAAACCTGCATGGTTGAGGAGATAGTACTGTCTACAGATGGGTGATTCTCGTTCAGTTGATACCTTAGCTCTTAGAGGGAGTCTCCACATTTTCTCCTCATGATGTCTGATGTCCACAATTCAGTGCTGGTTCATTTCTTAATATATCTTCCTAGCAGTTACATTTCTGTTTTCTGATACTACAGTACTGAGCTACTGCTACTTTTTCACTAAAAGGATAATGCTCTGCTGACAGGTTAGGAGGGCACATCTGGTAGACAGTGATGTCACAGCAGTGGGAGGATGAACTCTCACTGCATGGGGTGGTGCAGGCAGAAGACGGTAGGGGTCTGAGCAGCAAGAGCAGTGCTCCAGGAAGCTGAAGGCCCCCCCCCCAGTGCACCAACTGTCTCATTGGTGTAAGACTTCAAAGTTGTTTTTCTCCAAATCAAAAATGTGACAAATATAACAGAGGTATGATGTGTATCACTGTAATGTGCTCTGTACCATGGTGGCGAGACTTGAGTATAATTGTGGAAGGTGGTAGACTGCCTTCAAAGAAAGGACCTTCTACAGGTCCTCCATTCCAGAGCTGCCAATCTATCCTTGCCAGATAATGCTACACTTGTGGTCAGGTGAATGGTGAAGCTAATGACTGGCCTCAACAGTGACCTGCATATAAAGAACACATGACTGCTGAGATCTGTAGAGGCCACGACTGTAGGCTCTGCAGCAGGCACCTGCGCGCAGCAAAAAAAAATCACTGCTTCAATCCGGCAAGGACCGAAGAAGAGGGTGACCCACTGCTAGCACTGGACCTGTAAAAGGAGAGGGTTTTTTAATAAAATGTGCAGACTTACTTTTTGGAGGATTGCAGACAAACCCCATTAGCCTAATATGAGCCAAGGTAAGGGTGGACATTTTGGTAGATAACTTGTTGTCTACCTGTATCCTCCATTAGAGAGCATTAACCATAAACAGTATATACCCAGACCCGGCACATATCAGCTGTTGCAGCAGCCACTTGTTGGTAATTGATAAGTGTGAATTTGCATTGCCACTCCTATTACTTGGATAGAAGCATTGCAGCACACACTCCCCAACCACTAGCAGCTTCCAGCACCAAGAGGCTACTGCAACAGTTGACCTGTGCGGAGTTCAGATGTCAGACCCCGGCAGACCAGATACAGATGACCTATCCTTAGGATAGATCAGCATGAAAAAAAATTATTGGGGCCAGAAAATGCCTTTACCGACATACTGGAGGAATGCTAATCCACATAAGGTCAACCATGAAATTATACATGAGGCCATATTATTATGCACCTTGCTTATCCATGGTCAAGCCATCCACTCTATAAATGTTAATGTCTGGATACACCACAGGACACCATCAGACTGTGACGGCAAACAAATAAGCGTTGTGAATCTCTGAGTCTTCTCTTCAGTCCGCTGACCATGTTTTCTTCCTTCCTCATAGTTGCTGCCAATCCCCCCAAGTAAGTCCATATTAATGGTAAAATTCAAGTAGCCAGAAGGGAATTCATAAGAAAAGTCAAAGCAATGACGGTGACAGAGGTCACTGAGACAATTCTCCCGCCCTGGGCCAGTGTCGTCTTCCACAAATTAACTCAAATTAAAATTTTAAAAAATCCAAAATGATCTTTTTAAGAGATATTTGCATAATAGGAATTTCAGCTATAGCGTTCTCCTGGAGGCAAGCAGGAAATCTCTCAACTTTACTTAGTGTGGTATAAACGGGGCATCATTATCGTGCCAAGTTTTACCACCAGGATAGATGAGCTTGATGCTTGTATTCTCCTCCACATTATCCATGACCCATGGGTCAATTTCTGATATTTTTTTAGATACTGTAATTCCTCAGGAGAGAGGAATACTCCACAAGTTCTCACCAGCCAAAACAAAGCGGATGGGATCCATCAGGGCTGAGCCCCCTCTATCCAAGGACCCTACCTGACCTGTCTATGGTATACGGGGATCAAGTCTGCTCTTGTGTCATAACTGACATGGGTTCAAGATTCTGGGTGATAATGGGTTAATTAAATAGATCGGGCAGGGAAGACAGGTTTATCTAAAGTGACAGCTGGAATTTGTAGTGTCCCCCCAGGGAAATATCCCTTTCCAATATGTGTGCATATATTGTGTTTTTCATCCTTTATTATTCCTAATGTACATTGTGACTTTTGGTTGTATGGTGACCATTGATTCATTGGTGGGGGAAGGGAATCATCCTAGGTAGAGGATCAGGGCACAAACCTCCTGGTCACGTTTCTTTGGAACTGTAGCCATGGCCTTCATTCTGCAAAGGTTTGTTAAGGAACCCTGTGATGACAACAAAGAATGGCCCTGGATGTTGTGTTGGGGGGATTTATCAAGACTGATGTATTGTACGCCAGTCTTGATGTCCCCAGCGCCAACGCAATGAGTGCTTAATTCATGACAAGGCTTTGTTTTGTTGTCATTTACGTCATTTTTTATTTTTTTTTGCTGTAAATGATGATGAATATGATATGATGATGAATATGGCGCGGGTGGTGGCCCCACTCATGCCTTGTCCTCAGCCCGCTTTCTTAAAAGTGGCTAGGCCAGCGCAAAAATGCCACTTGCAACTATTTTAGTTGCAAGGGGCATTAAATAGTCAGAAATTGCCTATTTGTAACCATTTTATGCCAGAAAAGTGAGTGGCAAAACCACCTGATGGTGTCTTGGCGTTCATTTAGCGGTAAAGTAAGAACTTATAAGTAGACTTTGGTTGCCATCAGAATCTACAGTATCTTGGGCATACGCCTGTGTTCTGTGTATTATAATCCCATGTGACTTGGTCATGCTCCCTGGCAGGGGACATACCTGACCTGCAAACATACCACAAATTATAATGACCCCTCAGTGGATCCCACATAGTATAATGCCCTTTAGTGGCCCTCACATAGTATAATGCCTCCTTAGTGGACCATACAATATAATGCTCCTTAGAGGCCCATCACACAGTCAAATACCCCTGCAGTGGTCCTATATAATATAATGGTCCATCACATATTAGCATAACCCCTAGTGGCAACTCAATGTAGGTGTGCATGATGTCCAGGCTAGCAGCCTACAGCAACTGCATCTACGCTTGCATTCACTCATTTCAGGAAAGACTGGACTGTGTGAGGGACATCCTTTGCCCCCATCAAAGCAGACTACTTTAAGACCCGTTGTTAAGCGAAAAGACATATCCTCCAAATAGGATACGTCAGGGAAGAGGATCACATTAAAATGTAAGTTTACCTCCTTCCCAATGCAGGAATTTTTGACTCCCCGACCTTTCCAAGCCCCATACCTTTTTTATTTTTCCGCTCACAGAGCCATATGAGGGCTTAATGTTTGTGGGACAAATTCTACTTCATAATGGTACCATTTAATATTCCATACATTATACTGTGAAGCTGGAAAAAAAAAATCTGAATGAGGTGACATTGGAGAAAAACTGTGTTTGTGCGACTTTCTTACAAGCTTTGTTTTTACAGCATTTACGGTGCAGCCAAAATGACATGTCATCTGTATAGTATGGATCCGTACAATTCCGGGGATATCAAATATATATAGTTTTATGTGTTTCATCCCCTTAAAAAAAAATCCAAAACTTTGCAAAAAAAAATGATCTTAGAGTCACCATATTCTAACACCCATAACTTTTTAGTATTTCTACAGTATGTATAGGGATTTCATAGAGTGTCTTTTTTTTTTGCTGGTTCAGGTGTACTTTTTAGTTATACTATTTTGGGGAATCTCTATTGCTTTGATCACTTTTAATTCAAATTTTTATCAGAGGCAAAACAGTGAAAAAATATATACTGTATACTTCAGCAGAGACCCGGCAACTATGGCGGCCACTCAACTCCTGAGTGACCTTCATATTTAAATACCCAACATGTGAGAGGAACGCCCCCCAGTACAGGGCTATGGAGGAATACTGTCAGGGAGAGCGTTCCTCACAGCGCAGCTAGACTGTCAGGAACGCCCTTCTGATGGTGAGACGTGAAACTAAGACCCCCGATATCTCCAGCCCCGGGGCACATACTGGGAAAGCCGGCTGTGTGCTGAATTCAGCGCGCATTCGGATTTCTAGCGGTATGTAAAACCGCATATACATGAGGACGTGAAAGGTCCTCTTTAAGCCATTTTAAGGGGTGGTTAATAACAAACTTGTTCAACCCAAAATTAATCTTGGGCTCGAGCCATCCGAACCCAAAACTAAACGAATCCTGAGAGGTTCGCCCAGCTCCATTTTCATGGAGACATCAATAGACTTGGACATGGATGCAAAATGGCCATGAAAAAAACATGCATAGAATCTGTTTTTACTGCTCATTTCTTCAATGTCTTAGTCTCTCTGACTGTCACTAGAGTATACATTAGGTCATGTCCTCATGCCCCTTTCTTTTCGATTGGATTATGGATAATGTTACATATATTGATCCAAAATGGATATATTTAAAATAAAAGGACAGATACTCCATTTTAGTATTAGTTGTCGACTCACCATCTATTGACCCTAAGGCGGTTCCATGTTTCTCTTTTCTTTGTGGATGAAGCCTGATCATTCTATGATAATAAGTTCTGCAATGTCTCATTACTGTCTATTACAAATCTCTCCTGTGATGGCCAATGTTCCCGCTATCGTAGACATTTATGGTCCACTAGTATTGTCCTAACGGCAGCCTGTCATAATGACAGAAAGCAAAATGTACTGTTTTAACATACAGGGGCATGATAATACATTACAAGTGTAACATCTTTAAGATATAGATATAAAGCACTAATAACTTAATGGGGTCAAAGACATGTAAAAAATGTGATAATAAAAATAAATACGCCAGCATCAAAATAACAAAAGCAAAATTATTTGGCCTAAAATTATTTTTTTACATAAAAATAAAAACTTCCAGATTTCAAGTATCACCATGACGTTAATAAACATAACAAATAATGTATTGGAGTATTTAGTATAAAATTCAAACAAAATGCAAATTAAAAAAATAGAAGGGGAAAACTGGTATCTACTGGGTTATTCACTTTTTCAGGCCCCAGCGTTGTAAGGGGGACAAGAACCTGCACACTGATCATAGAGATTTGTGCAGAGAGGTGATAGAGGGAACTGTGAAGCTGTACTGATCTGCTGCACAGTTCTCTTAATGATCAGGCAGAGCAGTTATCAGCGCTCTGTTCAATCACAAAGAAGCAGATTATGCCTGAGTGGGTGGAGTTTCTAAAAGGGTAGGGTATCTTTTACAAAAGCAAAAGATAAGCAGTGAAACTGCCCATAGGGAATGAATTGGAAAGGACTGTGATATATGAAAAGAGCTTATATTGTGCTTCTTCTTTCTGATGGATTATCTTCTGGCTTTGTTTCAAGAAACTGCATCACAAACTGCATGTGCGTCTTCAGCCTTAATGTTACATCAGATCCTTGGATAAATCTGTTTTGTTGATCTGTATTCATTTTTTTTTCTCAAAATAATTGATTCCAGTAAGAGGCATAATAAGTAACCATGGGGCCCTATAGCAAAACTTCCAATGGGGCCCCACCCAACCATGACCACCTTAAGCAGCAAGTCCAGAACTTTAAAAGTGTACAGTTATATTGGCTCTTTTACATACAGGGATAATGAACATAGTGATGTCACATACAGGGATAATAAACACAGTGATATCACAGTAAAGAGAAAGCACACAGTGATGTCACAGTACAGGGATAATAAAGACAGTAATGTCACAGTACAGAGATAATACATACAGTGATGTAACAGTAGAGGGATAATACACACAGTGATGTCACAGTACAGGGATAAACACAGTGATGTCACAGTACAGGGATAATAAACACAGTGAGGTCACAGTACAGGGATAATAAACACAGTGATGTCACAGTACAGAGATAATAAAGACAGTGATGTCACAGTACAGAGATAATAAATACAGTGATGTCACAGTGCAAGGATAATGCACACAATGATGTCACTGTACAAATATAATACACACAGTGATGTCACAGTACAAGGATAATTCCCACTATGACATCATAGCATAGAGATAATGCATACACAAAAAGATCACTGTGTACACTGTGACATCACAGCATATGAAGAAAGTAGTTATTATGATGTCACATGCAGGCATTATGATGTCCCAGTAAAGTAATGGAGGCACATTCAGTTTTCCATATCCCCTTCCACCATCCATAGTTGCCATTAATTGCCTCCTAGTCTTAGTGACAATGAGCCCTTTAGTTGTTTGGCCCCATGGCAGCTGCTATTGGTTCAGATACATGGCTTAGTTTGTCTTATAGGACAGAGGCTTTCCTTAGGAGGACTATCTTCAGCACTGGTGCACATAGGAGGAGGCTTTGTGTCCTGGCGATTCCATTGTCTTCGATGATATTTAGGTTCTTCTCACACACAAACACTAAATAATGCAGCCTTACTTCCCGGTCTGGTGCATGGAGGACGCTTCACACACTGATTCCCTATGGATGTCTTCTCATGCATCAGAGGATGAGAGACAGAAGGAAGTAGCTGGGAAGGAAGGAGGGAGCGCAGAGAAAAGTCGCCCTTCAGACATCCTCCAACCTAGATTTTATCTCAATGGAAACTTACCTGGCAGGGTCCGCAGCCCATGTAAGCAGCTGATTTACACAAGGTGTCCTGGACGCCGAGCTTGGCTCATCTTCAACTGCCTCTACAAGGACATGTACGAAACCTGAAGCCAAATTTGTTCCTATTTTTAGTCAAAGTCTTTTTCAGGCATCAAAAATTGAGACAACCATTTATAGCCCCCACTTAGCTTTCCCAGAATCCTGAATTTCTATTCTCACTAGTACTAACCACCCAATCTCTGTATCTGGCCCTGACCACATAGATCTGTGGCCAGAAAAGTTGGGTATTGGGGGATGTAATGGCGTCACTCCGCTTTCTTAATAGCAGATACTCTATCAATCAGAAAAGTTTTTTTTTATTTCATGTTGAAGTGATATACTATGCTATGTCACCCAATAGGAACTGTTTTGTTATACAGAGCTAATATTTCTCACAGCTGAGGGTCTGTTGCTATTGTATTCAGAATAAACAATAACCTGTGACAGTGTTTCCCAAAGTTTTCAGAAAAAGAAAAAAATTTCCTTGGGGTGCGCCTACCAAATAATTTTTCACATAGTATAATGCTCAACAGTGTCCCTCAGACATTGGATAATGCATCCCAATGGCTCCTAGACACCTTATAATGCAGAGACTTTATAATGCTTCCCCGTGGCCTCCATATACTTTTTAATGATCATCAGTGGCCCTAATACACTTTTTAATTATCCCCAGTGACCCCCTCACATAGTATAATGCTCACCAGCGTCCCTCAGACATTGTATAATGCTCCCCAGTTGCTCTTAGACACTTTATTGTGCAGAGACTTTATAATGCTCTCCAGTGGCCTCCAGATGCTTTATAATGCTCCACAGTGGGTCCCAGATGCTTTGTAATGCTCCTTAGTGGTCCCAACACACTTTATAATGCCCCCCAGTGGCTCCCCCAAATGGTATAATGCTCCACAGTGGCTCCCAGACACTTTGTAATGCTCCCTAGTGGCCCCCAGACTATTTATAATGTTCTCCCTGGTAGCACCCAGTGGCCCCAAAAAGTAGTTGTTCCATATAAATAATAAAAATAGTAATACTTACCAATCCCTAATCCCACGGAGCTCACTGAACTGCAGCTCTCTTTGACTTGTCTCTTGATCAATGCAGCAGGCCTGCCCTGAACCGAAGACATCACTAGCAACAGCTTGAATGGTGGGGCAGGAAACCAAAGGCTTCCTGCTTCACCATTCCATTCTGTTCTATCTTTGTCTTGAGGATGTAGATACAGTTGAATAAAGACACGCGGCTATCTTCCCATCAAAGTGTTGCACCAGCCATGGTCGGTTTACATGGCACCAATTGAGAATCGCTGCCCTCTGATCTAAACCGAGCAACGTGCATCTCTGTTCTGTCCTGATAGCTTGTTACAATGCATCAATGTAGGTAAATGTACAGTCATGGCCAAAAGTTTTGAGAATGACACAAATATTATATTTTCACATGATCTGCTGCCCTCTGGTTTTTATGTGTGTTTGTCAGATGTTTTTATCACATACAGAAATATAATTGCATTCATATTATGAGTAACAGAAGCTTATATTGACAGTTAGAATGAGTTAATGCAGCAAGTCAATATTTGCAGTGTTGACCCTTCTTCTTCAGGACCTCTGCAATTCTCCCTGGCATGCTCTCAATCAACTTCTGGACCAAATCCTGACTGATAGCAGTCCATTCTTGCAGAATCAATGCTTTAATTTTGTCTGAATTTGTTGGTTTTTGTTTGTCCACCCGTCTCTTGATGATTGACCACAAGTTCTCAATGGGATTAAGATCTGGGGAGTTTCCAGGCCATGGACCCAAAATCTCTATGTTTTGTTCCCTGAGCCATTTAGTTATCACCTTTGCTTTATGGCAAGGTGCTCCATCATGCTGGAAAAGGCATTGTTGAGCGCCAAACTGCTCTTGTACGGTTGGGAGAAGTTGCTCTTGGAGGACATTCTGGTACCATTCTTTATTCATGGCTGTGTTTTTAGGCAAGACTGTGAGAGAGCCGATTCCCTTGGCTGAGAAGCAACCCCACACATGAATGGTTTCAGGATGCTTTACAGTTGGCATGAGACAAGACTGGTGGTAGCGCTCACCTCTTTTTCTCCGAATAAGCTGTTTTCCAGATGTTCCAAACAATCGACAAGGGGATTCATCAGAGAAAATGACTTTCCCCCAGTCCTCAGCAGTCCACTCCCTGTACCTTTTGCAGAATATCAGTCTGTCCCTGATGTTTTTTCTGGAGAGAAGTGGCTTCTTTGCTGCCCTCCTTGAGACCAGGCCTTGCTCCAAGAGTCTCCGCCTCACAGTGCGTGCAGATGCACTCACACCTGCCTGCTGCCATTCCTCAGCAAGCTCTGCACTGCTGGTAGCCCGATCCCGCAGCTGAAACACTTTTAAGAGACGGTCCTGCCGCTTGCTGGTCTTTCTTGGGCGCCCTGGAGCCTTTTTGGCACCAATGGAACCTCTCTCCTTGAAGTTCTTGATGATGCGATAGATTGTTGACTGAGGTGCAATCTTTCTAGCTGCAATACTCTTCCCAGTTAGGCCATTTTTGTGCAGTGCAATGATGACTGCACGTGTTTCTTTAGAGATAACCATGGTTAACAGAAGAGAAACAATGATGGCAAGCACCAGCCTCCTTTTAAAGTGTCCAGTGGTGTCATTCTTACTTAATCATGACAGATTGATCTCCAGCTCTGTCCTCATCAACACCCACACCTGTGTTAATGGAGCAATCACTGAAACGATGTTAGGTGGTCCTTTTAAGGCAGGGCTGCAATGATGTTGAAATGTGTTTTGGGGGATAAAGTTCATTTTCTAGGCAAATATTGACTTTGCAAGTAATTGCTGTTAAGCTGATCACTCTTTATAACATTCTGGAGTATATGCAAATTGCCATTAGAAAAACTGAAGCAGTAGACTTTGTAAAAATTTATATTTGTATCATTCTCAAAACTTTTGGCCATGACTGTATATGTCAGTGGTCCAGACTGTTTAGTTTGTGTGACAATTGTAGCAAACCCTCAGCTGTGTGTATTTAACCCTGCTGTTCTGCTGTTGTGATTAATTGACTTTTCCTCATTTGAGGGGTTCTTACTATGTGTGTTTTTTTTTTTTTTTTTGCTTACTTTTTGCTACACGCTGATTTTTACACTTGTACTGTTGGGGTCAATATGACCCGAACAGTTTTACAGGTCACTAATTATTTCTGCCTGCAAAATTTCAGGGTATGCTAGTTGTTCTCGATTTGACTCATGGACTAAAAGGACAAAATGTCCCATGCGACAACTTTTTCACATCCTACCAACTGGGCCAGATGTTGCGAAAAAGACAACTTACCATGCTGGGTACTATAAGGAAAAACAAGCCAGAACTGCCGCAAGGTATCCTTAGTAAAAGAGAAGTGTATAGTTCTACTTTTTACTTTACTGGAGATACAACAGTTGTGTCTTATGTCCCCCCCAAAAAATAAACAGGTAATTCTAATGAGCACAATGCACCATGACAATGCAATAAGTAATCGAGAAGACAAAAAGCCGGACATGATATTAGATTATAATGCCACAAAAGGGGCAGTTGATACACTAGATCAAGCAATATCAACATACACATGCAGATAAAAAAAGAAAAACTGACGTTTTCGTTATTTTTCATTTGTTGTTTTATAAAATATGTTAAGACAAAGTTATATTTAGTTAGATTTAAAGATATAGTAAATTAAAATAAGCATGTTTGTTATTTGTGAGCAGAATGCTGTAAAGCGAACATAATTGCAAACAGCCCGTGTAACCGTTTTCTGAAAAAAATTAATAAAAGTTAAGTTTTAATTTCATTTTTCATTTGTTTATGATCAACCATGTTCACATACAGTTTAATTATGAAATAGGTATTCAAAAAAAAAACACAGTAGCTAAAATCAACATTTTAATAGGTCAGGTCATATTGACCCGAAACAGTACAAGTGTATAGTAAATGCGAACAGTACAGCAGGGTTAATACAAGGTTTTTCCATTCAGTGACAGGATCAAAGATCTTGGAAATGGGGGAAACTGATAAATGAATTATGTAATAAAGTTGCAATTGCGATTATAATTGATTATATGATTACGTTTTATTTACACAAGACTGGACAATCCCTTTAAGCATGGTGAAATAATACTCACCCCCACAATTTAGCAAAGCCCAAATATTATCTGCTGTGACGTTCTTCTCTCAGTGGGGGGCAGTGACTTTACCTCCTTGTGAGATGACTTATTCAGTGATTTATTACTCATGGTGCTGGGTGAGAAGTAACACCGGATCATTATCTGTGATCTGCAGCTGTTGTCTGACATCACAGAGAACCCAGGTATATCACTGCGCCCCCGACCTGCCTGCACTTATCCCTATGGGGGGCCATGACTACTGCTGATCCGCTCTCTCTCTCCCTCTCCACACTGTGCACAGAAATAATCCCCCGGAGAGTCAGCTCTGATCATCACCGCAGTACAGAGAGGAGCCCCATCAGCTCAGTATAACAATGGCTGAGTATACCGGGCTTATGCTTCATGCAGCAGAGATATAGTATTACGCTGAGAGCCTGGTACCCCAAATATCATTGTCGTGTGCCCCAAGTGTCAGTGTATCATTATCCTGAACCATCAAGTGTCACTGTATCATTGTCATGTACCTCCATGTGTAGTGTTTCATTGTCCTGCTCCTCAAGTGTCAGTGCGTCATTGTTCTATACCAGGGGCGTAACTAGCAAAGACTGGGCCCCATAGCAAAATTCTGACTTGGCCCCCACCCCCACACGGCATA
Source organism: Leptodactylus fallax (assembly GCA_947044405.1). Taxonomy (NCBI): domain Eukaryota; kingdom Metazoa; phylum Chordata; class Amphibia; order Anura; family Leptodactylidae; genus Leptodactylus; species Leptodactylus fallax. The sequence goes on from CAMRHE010000669.1 coordinate 247,602, forward strand.
GCACCCCCTTTACACACACTATAATGTCCCAAAGTGGCCTCCACACAGTATAATGTCCCATAGTGCACCCTCCACACAGTATAATGTCCCATAGTGGCCCCTCCACACAGTATAATGTTCCATAGTTGCCCCTCCACATAGTATAATGTCCCATAGTGTCCTCTCCACACAGTATAATGTCCCATAATGGCCCATAATAGAATATAATGATCGAAGGCCCAGGGGAGTTGACAAACATAAAAGCCAGTGTTACTCACCTCCTCTGGGCTCCGACAAGACTTCATACTGACTTTGTCCCTCTTCAATGACATCACAGACAGTTATGCCAACGTCATTATGTGTCATAACACCGGCCTGACCCACGTGATGTCTATGACGCCACTAAAGAAGCCCAAAGACAGCAGGGAGTCACCTCCCCTGGGCCTCTGATCATTTTGTATAATAATAGCAGTTTCAGTTCAGATGTATTTGGTCCAAACAGAACCACCAGGTGAACTTTGCAAGGTGAATCTCGTGAGGTTCGCCCAACAAATACTCTTGCTGTGGGCCCACAGTCCTACTTAACGGTCTCCACTCCTGCCTACGGCCGCCTCTGCATCCCCTTCTACCCTCTAGGGGGCCCTGTGTGTCCAATATCACGTCGCTGTCAGCAATGTCTTGATGCTGTTCACCATCAGCGACGTGATATAGGATGCACGGGGGCCACCTAGAGGACAGAAGGGGAAGCAGAGGCGGCCATGACCAGGAACGGGGATTCCATAACTAAATAGAGCCCATTACCTGCTGGGGTTACTCCAGCAAGTAACGGCCTATTTACAAAAAAAGCAGCAGGGCCCATCAGGCCCCCTAAGGTCATGGGCCCTGTAGCAGCTACTTCAGCGGTAGTTACGTCCAAGTGTCAGTGTGTCATTATCCTGTACTCCAAGCATCAGCACGTCATTGTCCTGCACCCCAAGTGTTGAATAACGAATGTCTTACCTGACTCAGATATGAACCTTTTCTGCCCCAGTACACACTGTACATCATCTTATGTGCTGTAGGGACATACTGTACTGTACTTTATTTGAGCATTATGAAGAAACATGAGGATTGGCTTACAACCCCATGCGGCATTGATCCACATTTATGGCAGTCGTACTATTCCAGCCTTTCTTCCAGAACGGAGTGTCTTGTTATCGGAGTTCTCCATAATTCTTGCAGTTTTCAGCATCCAAGTAACATTTCTTTTATATACTGTATAATATCTCAGTCGATCATTTATAGAGGACACTTCTACGAGATGATTTAGTGTTTTGCCTGTTGTCACTGATAAATGTCACCAGAAAAGTTCTTCATCTCTCCAGCAGTAACGCAGTAAATATGGCGGCTCGGAGGCCTTTCTCTATTGCAGATGGTTTTCCTCCCTGCACTCAATAATACAGATCACCTGCTGTATCTGGTCAGAAGTAACACAGTCTGAAGATGGGATGTAGTTTTCCTATCTACCCAGGTAGCAAAATCCATTGCTCTTTATTCAGTATTTGTTTCTTGCCCTCCCTTAGGCGACTTTAACCCCATGTACTCTGTCATGTCTGTGTCTGCTTCAGCACTTGCAGGAGAGATATTATTGTCTCCGCAGGTAAATAATGCAGCAGAAATCGATCCCCGTGAGAAATAACCTCAGCAAGAGCTAAACATCCATCCAGTCAAGGCTTATGGCTATGACATAGCCCCCCGCTCCTCCTTGTCAGTAGCTTGTCATTGTGTCTTAAAGGGGCTGTCCAGGGAAAAACAAATATTTTTTAAAATAGACCAGGGGAGGTAAAAAAAAAAAAAAAAAAAAATCATTCTCACTTATTACCAGTGCTCCGGTGTCCTCCCAGTGTGGTCCGGTCCTGCTGTGTGACCACTGAGGCCAATCAGCTGTGTCAGCAGCATCAAGAAGAGACATCGGGATGTCACAGGTAGTGATGTCACGTGTAGTGATGTCACGTGCCCTTGGCTGAGGATGCTGATTGGTCTCAGCGTTCACGTGTCTGACGGAAGACAACAATGGAATGGACAGCGCTGGAAGGTACCAGAGCACCTGGGAAACGTGAGTATGATTTTTTTTTTTCCACCTCCCCCGGCCTATTTAAAATATAAAATTTTTGCCTGGATAACCCCTTTAACTTTACCCAAAGTATGTCACTCCCTTAATACTTCAATAATGGTGGCAATATTGGTTGCCAAAGAAAGAAAAGGTGCACTCGCCTGTCCCCAGTGCTCCATTGTCTGCTCCCAGTCCCCTTGCCAGTGGTGTAACTAGGAAAGATCGGGCCCCACATCAAGCTTTTGACTGGGGCCCCACATGATATAACATCCCCTTTACTGGCCCCCACACTGTATAACGCCCCTTTTACTGAGTCGGCAGTAGACAAAAGCGGGGAAACATAAGTGAAAATTGGGGTCGTCACGGGTTGTTACGCCCCTGTCCCTGCCATCACGTGCTGGGACTCACAGCAACGGAATCCACAAGACTCACATGTAACCACTGGATCCATATACACGGGCACCTCCATTTGTCAGGCCATATAGTGACTCCACCAGTGATGGTTAGGCCCAAAACCCAAATGTATCTTGAAGGGGCTGATCAGTTTGCCATTGTAAAAGTGAATATTATAATAGACTCTCACAGCGGCTGGGACCATAGCATATAGTTATGAACATGCTAGTTGGCAAAATGGACATTTTCTTTAAAGGGGTATTCCCATGAACCTGACCATATCTATATTTGTAGATAAATAAAAGTTAAACATTTTTGGAGATATAAGTAGTTAAAAATTCTGCAGAGTTTTAAAGATTTTCTCTAACCATCTTAGTGGTGACAGTCTGTTGTCTTGATTGGTTGCCAATGGATACGACCACGAGTGCAGAAACTTTCTATGGTCTGGGAATTGTCAGGAACCCAGCCATGATGTCCTTATTGTAGCTGGGTTATCAGGCAGGAACACTACATGTATCAGAAGACATTCCTGCCACAATAAGCAAATCATGGCTGATTTTCTTACCTTAGAAAGGTCCTGCATTCATGGTCGTATCCACTGGCAACCGATCAAGACAACAACTTGTGACCACAAGATATTTAGAGAAAATCTTTAAAACTCTACAAAATGTTTAATTACTTATATTTGCAAAAATGTTTAACTTTCAATTATCTACAAATTTAAAAATGGTTCTGTTCATGTGAATACCACTTTAAGTCCTGCCCTAGGCCGTCCTCAAATTGGGTGGGAATGCCCCTTTCTGGAAGGGATTTAGATAAACCTACCTCTTTTCAGTAGGGAGAAGTCAAATTTGCCGGGGTTGTTTCTAAAAATTCAGTACAATTCGGAAGAATGCTAGCAATTTTTATTGTTGATATCGCTGATAGTTGCCCCCTTGCTTAGCTTACAGATCTGACATCTAGAGGAGCAGAAACTGGATGCAAATGGAGGTTAGTGGTCACAATCAATGATCACAGTCTGTTCCACAAGAGAAGGGCCGAATACAGACAGACAGACTATGGCATTGCTATATGGGATGGAAAGGTAGCAATCCCACCAGTACCCCAATGTAAAGGCTCCTTCTGCCGTAGTAGACACTAGTATAATATGGCGAATGGCAGGTGACCCCCATTACAGATAAATAACCTACAACATTCTAAAACCTACACAAACTGAGGTACAAAAGCAGAATAGCAAAGAAACCTACAAATGTAACCCCAAAAATAATGAAACAAATATTATAACTTTATTAAATCCATAAAAGGAAATGATTAAAAACTCAAAGACACATCAATGATAATAAAATAATGTACAATAAATACTGAATAAATAAATTAAAACTGAATAAATAAATAAATACAAATTTCATAAATAAATAAATATACATTTCATGCATGAATATAAATAATGACTGTAATAGTACTTGATTAATAATATGCAAATGCACCATGTAAATGATCCTAATTAATGGCAATAAAGTAATTCATTGTAACATATACCCCCAAGCACTATAATACAAAGCAAATCCAAAAATAAATCAATTTATATATAATAAATCATTCTGTTATAAGTGCTCACAATAAAATAAACATAGCAAGAGTCCACTGCGACCTCCATCACCAGCCCCAACGTGCCTTTCACCCCAACTTCTTCAGGGGCCCCATTACAGAGTTTGCCCCAGAGGCTTCATATTACACCTGTAGGATCATACATACAGTACATACAGAGGAATACACGGTGTCATATAGGGGCTTAAACATGTTATGTCTCCTCCAGCCAGGAACAAGGATATATCATAGCTGAATAATAGCACAGCGGTATTCACCTTGTGCAAGGAAAAGCAGGAGCAGAGAGGACAATCCCTCCAGGCAATTCAATATGTTTCAAGTGGTTTAATGTTCTTGTCCGGATCTATCTATTAATTGGCAAAGCGTGGGAAAATGCAGCAAATGTAGAAGAGCTGAGTGAGGGCAAGTCATTAACACATGATAATAAATAGCTCAATTCATAGACAATGGTTCCTGCAATCTCACATGGAAATAGGGAAGAGGGGGAAGGGAAAGAAAAGACAGGGAACGAGTGGGGTATAGTGGGCAAGAAATGGAGTGGATAGAAAAGAAGCAACAACAAAGAGGAATGGGAGAAAAGGGTGGAAGGAAGTGGGAAGACAAGGAAGGAGGAGTAGAAAAAGGGAAGAAAGGAAAGAGGAGGTAGAAGAGGAGAGACAGATAGGGAAGGAAGAAGGAAAGCAGAATGAGCATAGCAGTAGAAGAAAGAAAGGGGTAAGAAAAAGTGGAGGAGAATTAAAGAAGAATGGGAGAAAAATGTGGAAGGAAGTGGGAAGACAGTGGGAATGAACGGAATGAGAAAGAGGAAGTGAGACCCAACACTGATATATGGGTCTTACGGAGGTGCTGTGGACCTGAACTTGGACTTGCCACCTATGGAATATCATTGCATCAGAGAGGATACATCACAATGAGAAACGTAACGGGAAACCCACAATTGTCACTTGTGAATTGTGACTGCTACTTCAATGTTACAAGAATGGTGCCTTTCTGTAAGAGAAGTCTAATGTGCTCCTCTTTTGTTGCTCCAAATAGGTTATAACCCAAGCTCAGATTGGCCCATGGGGGAGCAGGTGAATCCCCTTGTGGGCCCCTGACCCTAGCCCACAACCCTTGAAAGAATGGTTCATGGCACAGTACACTCACTACATACAGATAGGCAGTGTACAGAATCTTGTGCAGTCTATGGTCCCATATAGTAAATTGGGTGGAATATTTAACAAACTTTATTATATTTAGAAGCACAGAGGCAGGTAAACCAGTATCTTCCCTTCTGGGCCCTTGCTTCATACTGTCACTGTGGGGCCCCCATCACCAATCATCTTACTCACAGAGGGAACTAATCTAAGTCAAAGGCGAGATAGCTAAAAGCTAAAAGTGACCAAAAACACACCTCAGCTTGGTGCACTTTTGGCATACTGTCGTTCATCTTAGCCTCTGCACCCTGCTCACTCCTTTTTTAAACAGTGGGCAGAGCAGAGCCAAAATCTAGGTGGGCCAGGGCGTGAGTTATACCAAAAATTTATGCCAGTCCCTGACTACTGTAGATCTGAGATCAGGCACATGCACCAGAATGCTAGAGACTCTTAGTAATTCTGGCCAAGTCAAGCACTTGAATAATGAATTAAGACTGGCGTAAGAACCTCCAGTCTTCATAAAACCCCCACATTTCCTCTATAAGGCCACCTTGTGGTGTACAGAGACTTATTGGCATAAACTGCTAAAAATTCTAGGAAATGAATATGCAAATAAGTTACCCTCGGTCTAAAAGGGGAACTTGCTCTAGCACCATCTTTTGGATGGCAGCTCCCTATAGATCAATGCCTGGTTTTCCTAAAACCTAATAGCAAAATCTAGGAATAAAGCCAAGCTAGAGTAACTCCTCCATGAGGACAAAGGACCCATCCACAGACAGCTGTTTCAAGGTTATCTCCTCTTATCAGCAGAATACTGGCTGGTTGAGTAAAAGGCCATAGATGTGGGTCAGAAGGTGTACTGTGGAGGGCTACTAGGAGATGTTGCCTCTATAAGGTCTATTAGCCCATGCATTTCCTGCTCAGAATTCTAGGAAAGGAATATACAAATAAAGTTTTAGAAAAACCAGGCATTGATCTATAGGGAACTACCACCCAAAAGGTGGCGCTAGAGCAAGTTCCCTTTTTCCATCTTGACTTTCATTGCATCATGTATACATTCCCATGTGGTTGGCTCATAAAAAATCAGATATCTGCTCTCATGCTATAAATTCTGACTATAAAGTCATCATCACAGTGTTCAATGGATTTGACAAGGGTGAACGCATCACTACACATTAAAGCCACCTCTACATTGATTTCCCTACACCTACTGAGCCATGTGACCGCGATTCGACCACCATGCATCTCTTCATAATAAATTGCACATGACGTATACAATCTCATCCCATTATTGGACCCATTATCATAGCAGGTAAATCCACATTATTACATCTACGTCTCAGTCCGGTCTTCGCAGTAGCCAAAACATCAGTCGCTGGTAGGAGGATAAAGTTCTCTGGGTTTCCATAACAACTGTCTCTTCCTTGGTGTATCCCTTGATCATGTTGAACGCTGCCAGGGTTAAACCCTGAGCTGACTGCCGCTTATCACACAGCAATAAAAGTGCTGCCGAGGAAGAGGAGGCGCGGGCAGACCTGGAGCCTTGTTAAGCTCCGTTAATAAGTGCCGTTTTCTTGGTATAATATTATTAACCAGAGCTGATAATATAACTTTTATTCTATTCCGCGTAAAACTTCCCTGTAGTATTCGCAGTCGTCATGGGGATCGGAATAGTTCACTGATAATGTAGCAAAGCAGAGCGAATCATATAGATATTATATAACATTATATTTATGGAACAACATATTTAACTGCATCTATACGGTATTATATTATATTTGTGTTGTATAGAAGATGTATTCATGATTCTGACTCAGCTACACAGGCAGAAAACAAGAAGGCTTAAGGAGTTAAGACAAAGAACTTACAAGAAGTGAAGTGCAGAATGGTCAGTCTTGAAAGGAGTTTTGTGGCCCCCAAAGAAGTTTTCATACTGATGACCTATACACAGAATAGGTCATCAGTATCTGATCTGTGCGGATTCAACACCTGGACCCCGCACAGATCAGCTCTTCTGGCAGCCGTTGCTGTGGATGGGAGTGTGTGCAGGCTGCTCCAGTTATCTGACCCCGACACATCACATACAGATGATCTGTCCTGTGGATTGGTCAAAGATAAGAATATAGATTTAGCAGAGCTCAGTATGTTATTATGGCACAACAAAGCTGAGTTTGCACTAAAATATATTCAAGTTTTCAGGGACTGGCAGAAACAGATACAGGTACAGGTACAAACACAGCTTTGGGTTAAGATATTTAGAGTCATCACACACATGTGAGTATGGCAGACACAGGCAGAAATCGAGGTAAAAGCATACAGTTCAGGTTTACAATACCAGAAGAGATCATGGATATACAGATGTGTCCTTCCTTACCTTTCCCCTTACAGAAGTCCTGGAGATACAGATGTGTCCTTCCTTACCTTTCCCCTTACAGAAGTCCTGGATATAGAGGTGTCCTTTTTTACCTTTCCTTTACAGAAGACTTGGAGATACATATGCGTCCTTCCTTACCTTTTTCTTTACAGAAGTCATGGATACAGAGGTGTCCTTCCTTACCTTTCCCCTTACAGAAGTCCTGGATACAGAGGTGTCCTTCCTTACCTTTCCCCTTACAGAAGTCCTGGATATAGAGGTGTCTTTCCTTACCTTTTCCTTTACAGAAGTTGTGAATATAGAGGTGTCCTGCCTTACCTTTCCCCTTACAGAAGTCCTGGAGATACAGATGTGTCCTTCCTTATCTTTCCCCTTACAAAAGTCATGGAGATACAGAGGTGTCCTTCCTTACCTTTCCCCTTACAGAAGTCCTGGATATAGAGGTGTCTTTCCTTACCTTTCCCCTTACAGAAGTCCTGGAGATTTAAAGGTGTCCTTCCTTATCTTTCTGTTTACAGAAGTCCTGGAGATACAGATGTGTCCTCCCTTACCTTTCCCCTTATAGAAGTCATGCAGATACAGATGTGTCCTTCCTTATCTTTCCCCTTACAGAAGTCGTGGAGATACAGAGGTGTCCTTCCTTACCTTTCCCCTTACAGAAGTCCTGGATATAGAGGTGTCTTTCCTTACCTTTCCCCTTACAGAAGTCCTGGAGATTTAAAGGTGTCCTTCCTTATCTTTCCATTTACAGAAGTCCTGGAGATACAGATGTGTCCTTCCTTACCTTTCCCCTTATAGAAGTCATGCAGATACAGATGTGTCCTTCCTTACCTTACCCCTTACAAAAGTCCTGGATATAGAGGAGTCCTTCCTTATCTTTCCCCTTACAGAAGTACTGGAGATACAGATGTGTCTTTCCTTACCTTTCCCCTTGCAGAAGTCCTGGAGATACAGATGTGTCTTTCCTTACCTTTCCCCTTGCAGAAGTCCTGGAGATACAGATGTGTCCTTCCTTACCTTTCTCCTTACAGAAGTCCTGGATATAGAGGTGTCTTTCCTTACCTTTCCCCTTACAGAAGTCCTGGATATAGAGGTGTCTTTCCTTACCTTTTCCTTTACAGAAGTTGTGGATATAGAGGTGTCCTGCCTTACCTTTCCCCTTACAGAAGTCCTGGAGATACAGATGTGTCCTTCCTTATCTTTCCCCTTACAAAAGTCGTGGAGATACAGAGGTGTCCTTCCTTACCTTTCCCCTTACAGAAGTCCTGGATATAGAGGTGTCTTTCCTTACCTTTCCCCTTACAGAAGTCCTGGAGATTTAAAGGTGTCCTTCCTTATCTTTCCGTTTACAGAAGTCCTGGAGATACAGATGTGTCCTTCCTTACCTTTCCCCTTATAGAAGTCATGCAGATACAGATGTGTCCTTCCTTACCTTACCCCTTACAAAAGTCCTGGATATAGAGGAGTCCTTCCTTATCTTTCCCCTTACAGAAGTACTGGAGATACAGATGTGTCTTTCCTTACCTTTCCCCTTACAGAAATCCTGGAGATACAGATGTGTCCTTCCTTACCTTTCTCCTTACAGAAGTCCTGGATACAGAGGTGTCCTTTCTTACCTTTCCTTTACAGAAGTCTTGGAGATACAGATGTGTCCTTCCTTAAGTTTCCCCTTACAGAAGTCCTGGAGATACAGATGTATTACTACAGCCGGAACTCCTCTAGAGAAGGCAGGGACGGTTTATTACCATCCCTGCCTTCTTGATCACTGTATACACAGCACTCAATGAGCATCCGCTCTCCGGCAATCTCCCAGTGAGCCCAGGCAGTGTTCTGTGATGTCATCGGCCTGGGGGTACGCCGAGCATCATGACATCATGATGCTCAGCGTGCCCAGATCACTGCTGAGGCCCACTCACAGGCCTCAGCGCTGAACCTAGGCCAATGACATCACAAAAGAGCGCCGGATGTTGCAAGGAGACCTCAAAATAGGTAAGGGAAGGTGAGCATAAATGTTTTGTTTTTATTTTTTTCACCTCCCATGGGTCTCCACCTGTTATACTCTGGGGTCTGAAAAGCAAATCAACAGCTGTAGAAGCTATTGAGAACATGAACGGTTTTATTGGTTGGGAGTCTACGCTTGATTATTTTTCAGCCTTATAACCCATCTTCCCTTCTATTACCTAGACACATTGCTGCTCAACTGTGGGTTGTCAATTTAACCCTCACAGTTTCCACTGAGAACTGTCATGATATTGATCAGTATTGACTATCCTAATGGTTTGTTACAAGTTGTATCAAATGAGCTATAGAATGAGTGTATCGCTGAATCAATGAGAATTGTGCATAGAACTGGATATCTGTTGATGTCTGACCAGTGTCGAGTCTAATGGATCCACTCACTGGTTCACTTAGTAGGATTTCCAGTTCAATTGTTCAATGAGACCTGTAGCTTTATCCCTTCAAGATATAGAAAATCATTTGTAAAAGATTGACGTTCTTTATACAACAGTTTAGTGTTTGTCTTTCTGCAGTGATCAGCAAAGTAATGAAAAATGTCTTCTGATGATTCATCGAATTGGACGGGAAAATCAGAAAGGTCATCCTCATTATTATATTCTATCTTCACAATTTAGTGGAAGACATTCCGGCAACTCCTTAACTTATAAACTTTCCCTTTGAAAATCTCCCATCATCAGTATCCTGTACCTACGCATTTTCAGCTCATAAAAGATGACAGGCTGAGGTGCTGAAGTAGGGGCCCAACCCAGTACAATAGTAGTGATAAATATAGCACACCCAAGGAGGTCAGATGCTTATTAACCATCTTTATTATTAGGATAGCAGAAATGTTTCAGTCATGAATCCTCCTGAAGAAGCATTTTGGGTGTCATTTTGTACCCTGCATGAAGCTTGTGTTTGGTCTTGTTAGGAAGATTTATATACCTACCTAGTATTACCTTAGGCTGGATTCACACCTGTGCTTGGTTTCCGTTCGGGGATTCCGTCCCCATTCCGCTTGAAAAATGCGAAAAGAAAAGTCCTGCAAGCAAGTCTGTGGGGTCTGCGGATAACTGTTTTTAAGCGGATTGGGTTTCAATATTTTGGATCCCCAAGCAGACCCGAAGAACTGAAACCCGAGCACATGCGTGAACCTAGCGTTACTTGGGATGTTCTACCTCCTCCATTTTTATGCTATTTATGTTTTTTGATGGAACTTTTGTGTTCTGTGTGAGTATTGGTGTATTTATATACATTATAGGCTGCCCTGATTTTGGTGCCTTCGTGCAATGCGGCATTTCTGCCATAGAAAAGGCATTTTCAGCTGACTCAGAACACAACAGGATTGTCCATTGTGGACCCCACTGGTGGGTCTTAATCTAATACTGTATCATTCCACAAAAAGATAGATGGTTACTAAAGAAGGGAGAACCTCGTGAGATTTGATTCACAAATATTAATGATGTTCGATGTCAACTTTTATTTGTTGCGTTATGACGTCAACGCTCCCCACATGGTCATGGAGGCCTGCGGTCTCACATGGAGCGTGGTGATGTCATGACACTTTAACACAAGTGTCATGCTGTCTATGTGCCCTATGTGCCTTAGTGGTGACCCTGGACTGCTGATGTCACAGAGGAGGCAGAAGAGGATGGAAGATGCCCTGGAAAGAACACTACATGCAGTGAGATTTCCCAGAAGAGACAAGGTAAGGTGAGTACAGTGTCAGACAGGGCTCACCAGTCCCACTATACAGCTAAATGCAAATATTACCTGCCTCCCACTTTTTCAGTATTGGCCTGCTACCTAGCCCTGGTCTTACATTAGGGCCCCTTACCTAGGGCCTTAGCTCCATGAGCAAAATGATTGTTGATGGGGGCCCCACAGTGACAGTAAAGAGACAGGTGGTAATTTAGCGAGTGTACTGTGCCATGCACCACTATGGAGGGGAGGTTCGGGACCCACCAGTCCCATGAGTCATAGGCCTGTGGGCCAGTCCATGTATGAGTGTGTATCATTTTTCCACCTCCCCTGGGCCTCCGATTATTATGACCTGGGGTCTAAAGAGACAATATATCAATCCGCTCAGATCCTCCTGCTCTATAACATCCTGCCTGCAGGTCACAGATCACACCAGATCATGCTGTATGTTAAAAGTGAGAGGTTCCCTTTAATTTTAGGATTTATATGTAAATTGGAATAGCATAACTGACCTTCCCTGAAATCTTCGACAATTGGAATTTCAGAATTTTGGTGTTTATAAAATTTATGTTAGAATTTTTGTCCTCATTTATATATTTTTTGGAAACCACTTTTGCAGATCACTTTTTCTTTCTTGCTTCCTCTTTTTTATGGCCGCTTTTTCTTAGACCAATGATTATCTCGAAGAGCCTCACTCACTTGGGACACAATGTTTATTTTCCGGACAGCTTGCTAAATCCATTATAAATTGAAGCAGCAATCCGTATGGCATGATTCAGCTCTCCAGCTCAATGCGACGAAGAATCATGGGAATCCAGTGAAATTGCTTATATAAAAATATATAATTTACTATATGGCTTTTAGATAGAAATTTTAGGATCATAATAACCAAAACCGTTATCTTTGGCTTCAGCCTAAACCATCTGCTTCGCCCCATCGTCTGTGTCTCTTTCTGTCTTATTTGGCTTTTATTCCTTCTGCTCAGAGATCTAACCTGAAGTTCTTGAGTCCCAGTGTCTTCTTAGGTGACTGAGGTGAATAAGAGTACTAGAGCCCCCTTTAGGTTCAGGGCCAGGTAGAAATGCTGCCCAGGGGTTATCCTAGCCTTTCAGCTGCCTGAGGCGAACTATAGAAAGGCTCCCCACAACAAAAAAAAGATCTTTTTGAGTACGTGATGGAGCCTCCCTAATTAGGACACACCCCCATTGGCAGATCAAAAAAATCTTCTTATTTTGGCCCCCACATAGTATAACATCCCCTTTTTTTGGCCCCCACACAATATACAACCACCTTTTTTTTGGCCCAACACATGATACATGACCCCCTTTTTCTGGCACAACACACAATATATAACTCCCTTTTTTTGCCCCCCACAGTATATGACCCTGCTTTTTATGGGCCCCCACAGTATATGACACCCATTTTTGCCCCCCACACAGTATATGACCTATTTTTGATGGTCCACACACAGTATATGACCCCCTTTTATACCCACCCACACAGTATATCACCCCTTGTTATAGCCCACATGCAGTATATGACCCCCTTTTTAACACCTCCCCCTACACACACACACAGTTTAGAACCCCCTTTTATAGTCAACATGCAGTATATGACTCCCTTTTTTACACCCCACCCCCACCACAAAGTTTAGAACCCCCTTTTTTTTTCCCCAACACACACACAGTATATGACCCCCCCAGTATATGTTAGGCCGCTACCTATTGTATTATTGCAATATGTAGTGGCTGATACTTTTACTCACCTATCCATGCTCCAGTCCAGGCTGCCCTCCACTGCCACCTCCAGGGTGCGCTGTAGTCGATGCTGAAGAATGTCAGGACGCTGGATGTAGTGTCTTAGCGTTCTTCAGCATCATGATGTAAGTGCAGCACCACCTAGAGGCGTCAGCGGAGAGCGGCCTGGACAGGAGCTTGGACAGGTGAGTAAAAATTATCGGCCGCTACCTTGCAATAACACAATAAAAAAATGCTGCCATCGCCTCAGGTCTCCTCATGAAAGAAGCGCCCCTGATGCTACCTCAGCAAAGCTCTTCTGCTGACATCATTCATCTGCATTGGGGTCTCGTTCTGTATAGCTCATCCTTCCTCCATAGAGGAGCCTGTTCCACTAAACTGTGAGGAGACCTGTGAGTCCATCAGATGTCTCCACTGGTTATTTGCTTCACTAAATATCATTGTATAGAAGCCCATTGGGTTACTAGACACTCTCGCGCTCTCCAGAGCTGGTGCAATGCTGAGGGGGCCTTTAGGGTATAGGGTACGTTCTAGTAATAAGCCTCCCTGAGCCTGATGGTTGTTGGAAAGCCCTCAATGGTAAGTGCAGGAATGAGACTCAGGAGACATTGTTGCAACTGAGGAAACTCATGGTTTACCGGTTTAGAAGATGTGAAAACAGGCATCTTCATCCATATACTGTAAAGCAGATGCAGTTCTTAGGGACTTCCACTGAGACTGGAATTGAGTTTTAATACGGTATTTCCAAGTCAGTTTGTGCCTTCCTTGTTGGGCAGTCTACTGTACAGAATGCTTTTAGTGTCTAGATCAGGGGTAGGCAACCTTTTTTGTTCGGCGTGCCGATTTTAATAAAAAAATCAAAGATGAGGTACTCGGAGTGCCGGTCAATAATTGTAAGTCTGACGACCCCCTAAACTAAAGTCATATACCACAAATCATAACACAGAAGTGGTGCCACCAGATGCTTTAGGACACATGCGTTTACTGCTATTTCCTGGGACGCTCCTGTACTTTCCGATTAGAAGCTATGAAAGTCCATGTACAGCCGCTGATTAGTGGTAAATGTGTCCAGGAGCACCGTATGGCAGCACCTTATGGTGAAAACACACTATGTATCTGGATGCAGCTATATTTGGAACTTTTTCATTCGATGTAAAACTGGTGCATTTTTGCACAAAAAAAAAACAAAGCCTGAGTTTTCTGTGCAAAAACACATCCTTAATATAGAAAACACACCGTTATACAGAATAATGTCCCATAGTGGTCCCTGCACTGGTATTATGTCCCATAGCGGCCCCTGCAACATGGTATATGTCCCATAGCGGCCTCTGCACACGGTATATGTCCCATAGCGGTCCCTGCACATGGTATTATGTCCCATAGCGGTCCCTGCACACGGTATTATGTCCCATAGCGGCCTCTGCACACAGTATTTGTCCCATAGCTGCCCCTGCACATGGTATTATGTCCCATAGCGGCCTCTGCACACAGTATTTGTCCCATAGCTGCCTCTGCACACAGTATTTGTCCCATAGCGGCCTCTGCACACGGCATTTGTCCCATAGCTGCCTCTGCACACAGTATTTGTCCCATAGCGGTCCCTGAACACGATATTATGTCCCATAGCGGCCTCTGCACACAGTATTTGTCCCATAGCTGCCTCTGCACACAGTATTTATCCCATAGCGGCCCCTGCACACAGTATTTGTCCCATAGCGGCCTCTGCACACGGTATTTGTCCCATAGCAGTCCATGCACACAGTATTTGTCCCATAGTGGCCCCTGCACACAGCAATATGTCCCATAACGGTCCCTACACACGGTATATGTCCCATAGCAGCCCCTGCACACGGTATATGTCCCATAGCAGCCCCTGCACACGGTATTATGTCCCATAGTGGCCCCTGCACACAGTATTATGTCCCATAACGGCCTCTACACACAGTATTTGTCCCATAGCTGCCTCTGCACACAGTATTTGTCCCATAGTGGCCCCTGCACACAGTATTTGTCCCATAGCGGCCTCTGTACACGGTATTTGTCCCATAGCGGCTCCTGCACACAGCAATATGTCCCATAACGGCCCCTACACACGGTATATGTCCCATAGCAGCCCCTGCACACGGTATATGTCCCATAGCGGCCACTGCACACGGTATTATGCTCCATAGTGGCCCCTGCACACGGTATATGTCCCATAGTGGCCCCTGCACACGGTATTATGCTCTATAGTGGCCCCTGCACACGGTATTATGTCCCATAGCGGCCTCTCCACACGGTATTTGTCCCATAGCTGCCCCTGCACACAGTATTTGTCCCATAGCGGCCCCTGCACACAGCAATATGTCCCATAGCGGTCCCTAGACACGGTATATGTCCCATAGCGGCCCCTGCACACGGTATTATGCTCCATAGTGGCCCCCTGCACACAGTATTTGTCCCATAGCTGCCTCTGCACACAGTATTTATCCCATAGCGGCCCCTGCACACAGTATTTGTCCCATAGCGGCCTCTGCACACGGTATTTGTCCCATAGCAGTCCCTGCACACAGTATTTGTCCCATAGCGGCCCCTGCACACAGCAATATGTCCCATAACGGCCCCTACACACGGTATATGTCCCATAGCAGCCCCTGAACACGGTATATGTCCCATAGCAACCCCTGCACACGGTATTATGCTCCATAGTGGCCCCTGCACACGGTATATGTCCCATAGTGGCCCCTGCACACGGTATTATGTCCCATAACGGCCTCTGCACACAGTATTTGTCCCATAGCTGCCTCTGCACACAGTATTTGTCCCATAGTGGCCCCTGCACACAGTATTTGTCCCATAGCGGCCTCTGTACACGGTATTTGTCCCATAGTGGCTCCTGCACACAGCAATATGTCCCATAACGGCCCCTACACACGGTATATGTCCCATAGCAGCCCCTGCACACGGTATATGTCCCATAGCGGCCCCTGCACACGGTATTATGCTCCATAGTGGCCCCTGCACACGGTATATGTCCCATAGTGGCCCTTGCACACGGTATTATGCTCTATAGTGGCCCCTGCACACGGTATTATGTCCCATAGCGGCCTCTGCACACGGTATTTGTCCCATAGCTGCCCCTGCACACAGTATTTGTCCCATAGCGGCCCCTGCACACAGCAATATGTCCCATAGCGGCCCCTAGACACGGTATATGTCCCATAGCGGCCCCTGCACACGGTATTATTCTCCATAGTGGCCCCCTGCACACGGTATATGTCCCATAGTGGCCCCTGCACACGGTATTATGCTCTATAGTGGCCCCTGCACCCTCACTAGCTATTATTATACTGTGGGGTCTCTTCAGACCACAGAGTATAATAAGTGGAGGGCAAAGAGAGGTGACAAACATAAAAAACAATGTTACTCACCATTCCACGCTCCGCAGCTGCTCTGTATCTTCGGGCACTTCTGCCTGTAGTCAGCGACCGCTCATTGAGTCTCAGGGGTCACGTCGCGTCATTATGCGTAATGACGTCAGACGCAGACGCGACCCCTGAGGCCCTGTCAGCTGACTTCAGGCAGAAGCGCCTGAAGAGTACAGAGTGGCTGCGGAGCGTGGAATAGTGAGTAACATTGTTTTTTATGTTTGATCATCTCCCCGGGGGCTCCGCTTATTATACTCGGGGGTCTGAAGAGACCCCACAGTATAATAATAGCAGTTTCGTTTCGGTAGTGTTTGATCCGATCGAAACTGCTGGGTGAGGAGTCCGCTGCCGTGCCAGGGAAATAAGCCTTGCGTGCCAAGAGTGGCACGCGTGCCATAGGTTGCCGACCCCTGGTCTAGATCCACAAAGGCACCTTCAATGCCCAGAATGCAGAGTGCAGGTCCAAAAGTGCTGTATGTTCATATAACATTACTCTCACAGTCTTCTCTTACACAAAGCTTTCCCAAAATGAGCAGGGATTTCTCTTTAAGTCCCACCCAAGTAATACTGGGAATGCCCTAAGCCACTGAAGACTAGCCCACACTAAAGGGCTTATATCTTTTGAATGTCTGAACAGATTTGGATAAACAAAACACCAAAATGCTCCGAGTGGCAGCGCCTATCAGGTGCAGTATGTCATTGGGTTTTTCAGGTCCTATTTAAGAAATTCTAAACCCTCTTCAACTCATCCACAGTTACATCTGTAGAAGAACAAGCTGTGATACACTGTAACACCCCATGCAGCTATAGAAACAGTACATCAGCAGGATAGCTGTTAGGCCTCTGGATATAAACAAGAATATCTCCATTCACAGACAACAAGAAAATTGGAAATGATGAGGAATTGCAATGGAAAGTATAATTATACAACGATCCTACTTACTGACATAAAACCAGGATACATATTAAAGGTAACATTGTAACTGGGGCCTGTGGAGTAACAGGTGCAGTCCTGTGTAGCCCTATTTGGGGGGGGGGGGGGGGGGTTCCCCCCGCGGGGGGGGGGGGGGGGGGGGGGGGGGTGGGGGGGGGGGGGGGGGGGGGGGGGGGGGGGGGGGGGGGGGGGGTATGAGGAAAAAGAGGGGGGGGGGCCGGGGGGGGGGGGGGGGTGTTGGGGGGGGGGGGGGGGGGGGTGGGGGTTTGTGTGGGGTGGGGGGGGGTTAGGGGGGGGGGGGTAATTTTTTTTTTTTTTGGGGTAGGAAGAAAGAAAAAAAAGAGAGAAAAGGAGGGGAGTTGAGAAAAAAGAGGAAGGGGGGAAAAAAGAAAAAAAAAATAAAAAAAAAAAAAAAAAAAAAAAAAGAAAAAAGAAAAAGAGGGTGGGGGTTTGGTTGGTTGGTTGGTGTATATAAATATATAGCAAGAGTCCAGTGCACAATACCTCCAGGCAACAGAAGAGATGCAGGGGCCCCTGTGGATGACTGTGGATCCTCGGATTCTTCCAGGAGATGACAGACAGCCGATCAGGAGATGATGATGATGGTGAGATTCTTCACAGGCAGCAAACAGGGCGACGGTGACGGCAGTAGATGCAGGCCTGACTACCCTAACACTGAGTCCTTAACCTGCCAGCTAAACTACTAGTGCCACCGGGCCTCTAACTAGCTAGTTGGCCTTCGGAAGCCTAACCTATCACTGCCCTGAACTATATATATATATATATGGATCCCTAACTACGGTTACTAGCTAGGTCCTGTGAGTATATAGGGGGTAACACATACCTAACTATATACTGTGAAGTAAAGAGGAACAAGTGGCTCTTAGACTCCCCCAGACACAACATGTCTGTCTCAGCAGCTCTGCTCACATCTCTCCCCCCAGCAGCTCTGCCTCACATGTGTCTGACTCACTGTATTTACAAAACAAAACTTGCACTGAATGCCTGGGGTCTCTGAAGCCAAACTGCAGGGGCAAAGAAGCCAGATACATTATATACTAGTAGAAATGGCAGTTCCCTACACTCTCCCTCTGGTGAAATCTTTACGTCACGTCAAAGACATACAAAGTCATAGTATACAGTCAACATTACCAATGACAATATCAATATGGTTGCTTTTGCATTTACAGAGTCACAACAGGTTAATAGGTATACATGCCAGCAGGAGCGAAAATTGGTAACATATTGACCAAAGTGGACACTGCACCCACCCAAGCATGGTATAAATGAGGCTGAGTAGTAAATCTGGGGTCCCCCAAACTATCATATGTCAGCATAGGTGGAGGGTGTCTAATTCTCTCTCCTCTCCGTACCTCTCTCTGAGGTAAACTAGCATGTCCAGGCCCTAAACTAGGGTTGTCTGCCATGGGAGGGGATGGTGCTGGTGGCGTAGGAGAGCTAGATCCCTGCTCATCTGTAGACACAGATCTAGGTACGAATTCTGGAGTTTGAGGGTTCATAGGTCTCCCTGAAGGAGAAGATACTGGTGATCTAGGAACTTCAGGAGCCACAGTCCAATCACTCTCAGGAGTTTCAGGAAGGTCAGGTAGAATATCGGCTAAGGACTGTGGAGAATCGCAGGCCGAGCCATCATTGGAGATATCCATACCATCAATCTGAGGTACAGGCAACAAATGATTTCTATGCCAAGTCCTGATCCTCCCGTCCCGTCCTTTTATCTTGTAGACTGGTATTCCAGGCAACCGATCTACCACTGTAAAGAGTTCACTCCGCCATCGATCAGCCAGCTTATGTTTTGCAGATGCTCCCAAATTCCGTAGCAGAACATGGTCCCCAGGGTTCAATTCTCGGTATCTTACTCGAAGATCAAATCTCCTTTTATTTCCTTCATTCACTTTGGCCGCATTTTCCTCAGCCAGCTGATAAGCACTCTTAAGCGTTTCTTTCAAACGTGCCACGTATCGGTAATGATCTCGATGACTGATACCATCGGTAGAGACTCCCAACAAGATGTCAATAGGTAGCCTAGGCTCTCTTCCAAACATCAGAAAGTATGGTGAATATCCTGTGCTCTCGTGCCTTGTACTATTATAGGCATGCACCATAGCCTCCACTTTTCTACTCCAGGATCGCTTATCCTCAATTCGTAAGGTACCAAGCATATCAAGTAAAGTCCTGTTAAATCTTTCAGGAAGGGCATCTCCCTCTGGATGGTAAGGCGTCGTCCGACTTTTGCGGATGTTCAACAACTGAAGTAACTCTTTGATCAGGTTACTCTCAAAATCCCGGCCTTGATCAGAATGCAACCGGTGTGGTAAGCCATAATGGATAAAATACTTTTCCCAAAGCACTCTTGCAACAGTGACTGCTTTTTGATCCTTAGTCGGAAAGGCTTGAGCATATCGTGTGAAGTGATCAGTCACCACCAATACATTTCCAAATCCTCTGGAGTCGTTGTCAATACAAAGGAAGTCTATGCAGACAAGATCCATGGGGCCCGAACTCTTCAAGTGTCCCATGAAGGCCGCTCGAACCGGGACAGTCTTCCTCTGCAAACATCTGCGACAGCACCTACACAGACGAGTCACGGTATCTCTCATTTTGGGCCAATAGAATCGGTCTTGTTTTAGGCCATAAGTCTTCTCAGGTCCCAAATGACCATGATAATCATGCAGACTTCGGAAAATCATCTTCTGAAAGCAGCTTGGAATAACTAGTTGGCGCCTTCCAGGGTGATCATGATACAGCACCACACGATAAAGTAGGCCATTGTCTATTTCAAACTTCTCCCAATCTCGTAGAAGTTGACTGCATTCAGAGGGTAGGGATGTCTTTAACATTTCTCTGTCTTGAGAACTCACTGCTTGATAAAGAGGTCCAATTAAAGGATCAGTCTTTTGACTCCAGATCATTCGCTTTGAAGATATAGAACAACTCTCAAAGGATCCTAAAGCGGCAGGGTAGGCAAACATGTCTGGTACAGCTTCGGGACCTCCCCCAATAGAGTCAATAAGCCGAGTTTCAGAAAAGGCTACTCGGTCTTCAACTACAGCAGCCATGGCACACAAAGCTCCTACTCCAGGACTTGGCACTTCTTCCCATTCATCCACTACTTCCGGACTAGGTAATCCAGGCCGTCTTGATAGAGCATCTGCCCCAATGTTCTTAGGCCCCGATTTATACTTGAGTGTGAATTGGTAGTTGGATAAAGCTGCCAACCAGCGATGTCCTGTAGCATCGAGTTTAGCGGTTGACAAAACGTATGTCAGTGGATTGTTGTCTGTTCTTAGTTCAAACGTGGCTCCGTATAAATAGTCATGTAATTTATCAACAATGGCCCACTTGAGCGCCAAAAACTCCAATTTATGTACTGGATAATTTTTCTCGCTGGGAGAAAGACTTCGACTTATGAAAGCTATGGGCCGTAACCCGGCCGGGTATTCTTGGTGCAGCACGCCACCTAATCCTTCAAAGCTGGCATCTACATGTAGCACATATGGCTTCTGTGCATCAGCATAAGCCAGAACGGGAGCTTCTGTCAATTTCTTCTTCAACAACTTAAATGCTTCTTCACAATCCGCAGTCCACCTATCGCCAAAAAGGCTTTTGGAAGACCCTTTCTTCTTTCCCGGATCTCCTGCATCACTCTTCAACAGGTCGAGGAGGGCTCGAGCAATTTTTGAATATCCTTCCACAAATCGTCGATAGAATCCACAAAACCCCAAGAAAGATTGCAACTCCGTAATATTTTGCGGTCGGGGCCAATTCACCACAGCTTCAATCTTACCAGGATCGGTAGCAACTCCTTCAGCAGAAACAATATGACCTACATAAGTGACCGAAGATCTACAAAATTTGCATTTGTCAGCCGACAACTTCAGCCCCTCTTCTTTTAAGCGATGGAGTACTCTCATGAGTCGTTCTTCATGTTCTTCCAGCGTCTTTCCAAACACAATAATGTCATCAAGATATACAAGGCATTCCCGGGGCACTAAATCACCTAACACTCTTTCCATCAACCTTTGGAACGTTGCTGGCGCACCTTTTGTACCTTGCGGCATACGAGTGAACTGAAAGAAACCCAAGGGGCATATGAAGGCTGTCTTTTCCTGATCCTCAGGTGCCATTGGGACTTGATAGTATCCCGATCTTAGGTCCAGCACTGTGAACCAACAGTTTCCATTCAGAGCTTCCAGAGCTTCTTCAATTCTCGGCAGTGTATACTGATCAGGTAAGGTTCTCCGGTTCAGAGTTCTGTAATCCACACATAGGCGAATTGCTCCAGATTTTTTTCTTACCACCACAATAGGTGAGGCATAGGGGCTCTTACTGTCCACAATGATCCCCTGACCTTTCATTTGCTGTAGAGTCTGTCTTAACTCATCAACATCCTTTGGAGCAACTCTCCGTGGTCGCTCCCGGAAGGGAGTAGAATCGGTCAATCGGAAAGTGTGTTGAGCACTTTTAGCACAACCTACATCCATATCATCCATGGAGAACACTTCCGATAATTCAGACAACTTCTGTGTCAGTCGCTGATTCCAGGCCTCTGGTAAATGTGGATCACTCAAGTCAAGATTGAGATTAGGGATTGCATCTCGGATTTGAATCCTGCACACTTCAGCGTATGGATTTACTCCAAGCACAGGGTAGCAGTGGGCCACATTCTGGTATGGTCCAATTACAATCGGATGCGGTGAACAGTTCCTCACTGTCACACAGGTAGATAACTCCACTTTATTTCTCCAGTCCTTTCTCTCTGGGATCACCATCCAGCCATTTTGGTTAATCATTTCTTCAGGGGTTTCCATAAGGACATAACTCCCCCTTCAAGCAAATCAGGAGCAATGCTGGAGGCTACTCTCAGAATTCTCTCCCCGCCGGCAGGAACTTCCACGGTTCTCTCACCGATATGATATACCATTCCATGTCGATAGCCAGTAGACAGGGCATCACAGAGTTCTCTAAGATCAGAAGATATATTCACCGGCTGAGCTGCAGGGTTCCAATCTCTTCCAAGAAACTTCTGAAAAGCATAATGCACTGCGGGACAATTAGTGCCAAGTATCACAGGAGCTGCACAAGAATCCCCTGTATCAGGACAGACAAGAGCCGTAATCTTCATGGGAGCGACACTCTGATCTTCTAATTCAGGGACAGCTATAACTACTTGTAGGCTGCCATCTACAGGATATGATCCTGAATTAAGCCCCCACAATTTCATTTGTCCTGTAGACTGAAGAGGTATATCCCTCAGATACTTTTGGTAGAACGAGCGATAAATCAGGGTCACTTGAGATCCTGTATCAAACAGGGCAGGAGCGGCATGACCATTGACAGTGACTTTGACAACGGACCTGGAGCCCGCGATAGCGCCTCTGGTATTTACTCGGCCCGCCTTCCTTCGGTGTCTTTGATTCTGAATAGAGAAGACAGCACTGTGTCTCAATCCCTCACTGTCCTCCGTACACTGTCTGGCACTATGGCCCGTCTGACCACATTTATAACAGGTTCTAGCATCCTTCCTCCATTGAGTGGCAGTGGGTGGAGTGGCGGACTGTCTAAGTTCTGACCGCTCCGCTGGTTTGTCCTTGTTTGAATTAGGAACAACATCTTCTTTAGAGATGCTTTTCGCTTTCTTAGGGGTACTAAAACTAATGTCAGCTTCTTGTTTCTTCACTAACTTCATTAAGTCAGGAAATGGACGGACTCTATCAGATAGTAAGACCTTGAGTACTTGAGCAAGAGGATGATGAGGTTGTAACCCTCTCACCAACTGACTGGTTCTCATAGCGTCTACCTCTGAAGTAGATATAGCTGCGTGGTACACCAGACGTGAAAGAAGTAGCTGTAAACGGTTAATAAAAGTAGAGACATTTTCCCCTTCTTTTTGACGAACCATTCGGTAATCAGCAACCATCTGGGCAAGGTCATAGTATGGCTCAAAGTGATCAGACAGTACTTGTATATAGTCCAATGCACTCACTCCTTCATGAGAGTCTCTGTACAAGCGGATCAATTCTGCAGCAGGAGACCGCAAACTTTCACTGATACGCTGCCGCTTGCCTTCTTCAGAGCAAGACCATTCCTTCAGGCATTGGAGAGTATGTTCTTTCCATATCTCAAAGTTTTCCTCCCCTTGTGGTACTGGGACATTACCAGAGAATACTTTTAGTTTCTTGTAGTGAGTGGCCTGCAGGCCCTGAGCTAACATTTCAGTCAGCCTGGCTAAAGTGCTAATAGCACTGTCACTAGAGGAACTGCTAGCGACGGCCATACTGGGGGGGTAACTGGCTGAGCGGGGTTCTTCCTTTACCTGAACCAGGGGAGGAACAGGAGGTCGGTAATCCCATGTAGTAGCTAGTGGGAGGTTCCCCTCTGAGCTATATCGCTTCTCCATATCAATGACTATTCCCACTTCTAAATCTCAGCAGTGCCTCCAAATGTAGCCCTGTTTGGGGGGGGGGTATGAGTATTATCCCTCCCGCAACAGACTCTGGCGCTGACCTGTGTGTATAATGGGACCTGAAGCCTTCGCTGAAGGGAAGAGTGGGAACATATATGAAATATATCAGTGCCTCCACCCAGGATAGAGCCTCTGTATTACAGGGAGGATCTCTTCCTGGGACTTACCCATGAAGTACAGTTAGTAGCCTTAACAAGGATCACTGTACTAATCTCACAGTCTGAAGAATACATACAGATACCACATAAGGTTATAACAGTAGCTTTATAAGAATCAACAGGGTAATAATACATACATAAAATATACTCAGAACACAGCAATACTACAACAACCAGCAAGTCCTCAACCGTCTTAGGTTATATACCCGGGTATATATATAAATATATAGCAAGAGTCCAGTGCACAATACCTCCAGGCAACAGAAGAGATGCAGGGGCCCCTGTGGATGACTGTGGATCCTCGGATTCTTCCAGGAGATGACAGACAGCCGATCAGGAGATGATGATGATGGTGAGATTCTTCACAGGCAGCAAACAGGGCGACGGTGACGGCAGTAGATGCAGGCCTGACTACCCTAACACTGAGTCCTTAACCTGCCAGCTAAACTACTAGTGCCACCGGGCCTCTAACTAGCTAGTTGGCCTTCGGAAGCCTAACCTATCACTGCCCTGAACTATATATATATATATATGGATCCCTAACTACGGTTACTAGCTAGGTCCTGTGAGTATATAGGGGGTAACACATACCTAACTATATACTGTGAAGTAAAGAGGAACAAGTGGCTCTTAGACTCCCCCAGACACAACATGTCTGTCTCAGCAGCTCTGCTCACATCTCTCCCCCCAGCAGCTCTGCCTCACATGTGTCTGACTCACTGTATTTACAAAACAAAACTTGCACTGAATGCCTGGGGTCTCTGAAGCCAAACTGCAGGGGCAAAGAAGCCAGATACATTATATACTAGTAGAAATGGCGGTTCCCTACACCGGGTTGGTGGTGGTGGGGGGGGGGCATGTGACAGCAGGTGAGTTTTGGCCCTGGTTGTACTGAGGGGGGTAACCGCTCTGGGGGCCGGGGGGGGGGGGGTGCCCGCCGCCTCCTCCTGGGGGAGAAGGGGTGGGGGGCGGGGGGAGGGGGGAGACACATTCTAGACTAGTAGAAATGAAGCAGGTCACTAGCAGGGGGGGGGGGGGGGGGGGCGCCGGGGGCCCCCCGGCCCCGCCGCGCGGGGGGGGCGCCGGGCAAGCCCCCCCCCGGCCGGGGGGCGGGGGACCAGCAGAGACCGCCCCCAGGGGGGGGGGGGGCAGGCACCGGGGCGGGGGGGGCCACCCCGCGGGGGGGGGGGGGCCTTTCCTATAGCCAGGAAAAGATAAACAAAAGAGAAAGGAAAATGTGTCTGTTTTTCAAATTTCAATTTTTTTTTAATAGCACTACGGAGAGGGAAAACTGTTTTTAAAATAGTTTTTCCTCTCCGTTATGGTAATTTTTATATTGTATTGTGTCTTTGGTGGAGCTAGAACCTGTGATGTGGGCGTGTTATGGGCGTATTATTTTTTATTTTTTTAAATATTTTACTTTAATTTTTTATTTATTTATTTGTGTCTCCATAAGGTCATAATAGATCTTTAAGGGCATTTTAACAGTACATTTTTTGCCCATAACTGCTAAGCTGATCTGGGTCCTCTAGGACTCAGCGGGCTCTAACAGTCTCTGATCCCCACCGCAGGTCAGAGTGGAACCTACAGATGGTTTCCTAGGAGCCCTGACAGTGCTCTACACTATGTTTTATAGATAGGTTCCTAGGAGCCCTGACAGTGCTCTATACTATGTTTTATAGATAGGTTCCTAGGAGCCCTGACAGTGTTCTACACTATGTTTTATAGATAGGTTCCTAGGAGCCCTAAGAGTGTTCTACAAAATGCTTTATATATAGGTTCCTAGGAGCCCTGTGTAATGTCTCTGCCTTTTTGGGTCTCTGCGCCACCCTCCGCTCACACGCTGCGGCGAAAGAGGCATATTCAGTTTGATTCCTTGCATAAGATTCTTGTTGCTGAGTCTGAACACTGTCATAGACTATGTAATTGAATTTCAGCCACACCCGTCCCCTGCACCTTGTTTCTTTCGGATTCTCAATAGTTAATCTTAGCCTTGCCTGTGTGATTGACAGCCTGTCGTCCAATCAAGTCTGGGGCAGGTCCTTTCTTGCTATAAACAGGTTGTCAGTTCACACATGGTCACTGGCTATTGAGATTCTATCTTGTGACTTTGTCCCTGCTAGCTCCTTTTCTGCTATTTGCTGTATTCCTATTCCTGACCTCTGGCTTTGTCTTTGACTATTCTCTTGGATTGTGATTTTGTACTGCATTGCTCGACTGTTACCGACCCCTTAGCTAGCTGACCTCCCTTTGTTGTTGTTTGTCCTGTCTGCGGTCTGTGTTGTCACCTATATTAGGAAGGGACTGTCAGCCAGTTGTTGGCTGTTGCCTAGGACAGATCAGGCAAGTTATCCAGGGA
The DNA here is from genome assembly GCA_947044405.1 of Leptodactylus fallax. Classification (NCBI taxonomy): domain Eukaryota; kingdom Metazoa; phylum Chordata; class Amphibia; order Anura; family Leptodactylidae; genus Leptodactylus; species Leptodactylus fallax. The sequence continues at coordinate 273,985 of CAMRHE010000669.1, forward strand.
CAGTGGGGGGGGGTTCAGCTTTAGGGCTCACTGTCTTGTTGTGCCCCTCCCCCCAGTGTTCTGAAGCAGCACTGGGGAATTGCTCAACTGGCAATTCCCTTACACCCTGACAGTTTTCTACACTATGTTTTATAGATATGTTCCTAGGAGCCCTAAGAGTGTTCTACACTATGTTTTATAGATAGGTTCCTAGGAGCCCTAAGAGAGTTCTACACTATGTTTTATACATAGGTTCCTAGGAGCCCTGACAGTGTTCTACACTATGTTTTATAGATAGGTTCCTAGGAGCCCTGACAGTGTTCTACACTATGTTTTATAGATAGGTTCCTAGGAGCCCTGACAGTATTCTACACTATGTTTTATAGATAGGTTCCTAGGAGCCCTGACAGTGTTCTACACTATGTTTTATAGATAGGTTCCTAGAAGTCCTAAGAGTGTTCTACTCTATGTTTTATGGATAGGTTCCTAGGAGCTCTGAGAGTGTTCTATATGTTTTAAGCCAATTTAAAGTGTGATTTGTGCCAAAATAAACCGGGGACCTGAGCCGCCGATCCCGAAAAGAATCTTGAGAGGATCGTCCATCTCTATTCGCCACCCAGGATTCATTATTATACTCTGGGGTATCTTTATTATCAAAAGTGTAATAATCGGAGGTGACTGTAGGTGCAGAAAAAAAAAAAACACTAACTTTTCTGGGCTCCATCCTGGCATCTAGTCTTCTTTCCCAGGTGTTGCCGTCATCTTCTGGTTTTCTTGACTACTATGACTGTTTTTTTTATTTTTCTCCACCTTGCCTGGCCTTCGATTATTTTACTCTGGGGTCTGAAGAGGCCTCAGAATATAATAATAGCATTTCCGGTTCAGACCAAACAAGTTCGTCTGAACGTAATCTAGCAAGGTTCCTGCAACACTATGTAATGCACTACCAACCTGTAATAAAGTGGAAATCACCAAACTTAATCTTGACAGTCTGTTTAATTTTGGTGAGATCTGCTTACAATTTAGTGTACGTGAGTGCTGGAGGACAACATCCATTTACAACACATACCATCTTGGATCTTACTGTATTTTGGGAGGGAACAGAGGGCCAGATGGGTCTGGATACAGGAACAGTTGTATGGGCAGTATATAGACTCTCAGGCAGTGACTACCAGAATGGGCAGGGTTTAAACAGCAGAACTGATCAGAATAAACCAATGAAAGACAAGGACAGATTTGGCCATAATGCAAACCACGCAATTGCATGGCACCCTGGAGATTAGGATGGCCCCACATTAGTGGGACCTTTTATTTTTTTAAATCAGCCGCTACCTATTGGATTATTCCAACAAGTAGGGAACAATATTTTACTCACTCTTACCTGTTCCTGAATAGACCTGCCTCCACTCCCGCCTCCCCCTACGTCAAGATGCTGAACAACAATCTTCATTTTAGGGTGTCCCCATTGTCTTTCAGCCTCCTCGGTGAAGCCCTGGGCCACCATTGAGGCCTAATCACTTGGGGGGTGTCAATGTCATGATACTTTGACAGGGATGGGAGCTTCACACAAGCCTTCTGTCAATAGCCATTGAAGTGATATGGGCATTCAGGACATATAACCCCATCTCCATTTTCTATATTTTGGGGGATAGGGGCACCTTGTGTCTCAGCCAGCAGAAAAGCTAGAATCTCCCGCACTTTTAGCCCAGTTGGAGATTGTTTATTTATGACAAGCAGAGAAAAATCAAAGTCACCATCACTGTAACAAGGAACACGGGGTGGTTACAGTGTCTATGTGACACACAGGTCTCTACCGCAGCTGTAAAAGGATCCCTGAGTGTAGTCCATTCCCCGTGGATCCATATGTCACTACATAAGTTCACAGCCCAGACAGCCTTTAGCGACATTTCTCAGTTTATTGTTTGTCACCAGTGCCGGAAAGGTTATAACTCCCTGGAGATTCTTGTGACAGCCGAGACCTTCTTTAATTGTCTGCCTGAAACAATGTAGCTAAGATGAAGAATACATTTCCTTATTGATTACCAACTTATTTATATCCTCTTGTGTCATGTCTACACTGGGGAATGAAGAAATGGGTCATTTGTGAGAACTTTCAGATGACTCATTACAGACCACAGATTTATCATTTATCTGCGGTGAATGCAAAACATAGTGGAACAAGTTATTATAGGAGCCCAGGCCTTTACTCTTATATGATCTGGAGTTATTGATACTGAGGAGACAACGGCTAGGAGGTATTGAGGCTAGTAGTTATGTGAGGGTCTCTGGAAGGCCCAAAGAGATCACCAGTAGAGACAATCATTTGATCCGCCAACAAGCAAAAGCAGCTCCCACAGTTTCCTTGTCCTCCATCCTGACATAGGTGGTCCTTCATTACACACTCCTGTCTCTGACTGGATCATCTGCATGCACTTGGCAGAAGGAAATCTGGTGTTGGGGTGACCATTGACAGCCAGTCACCATCGTCTTTGTTTGCAGTAGTGTTGTGAATGAGAAACCTGGATTACTACTGAATGGAACTGTATCATCTTTAGCAACAAATCCAGGTTCTGTTTGGTATCCAACGACGGTCAGGTTTGAGTATGGAGGCCTCGTTGTGAAGGCTTCAATCCTGCCTTTGCTATGGAGCAACACATTTCTCCAACTCTTGGTGTGATGATCTGGGGAGCCATCACATATGAACGTTGGTCACCCAGGGTGATCCAAGGGACACTAACAGTTCAGCGGTATGCAGGACATTCTGTGGCCACATGTACTGTATTTCTTCTTATGTGGCATTTATCAGCAGGATAATGCTCGCCCATGCAAAGGGTTTCCAAGGAATGTCTGCCGGATTGCAACACTACCTGGTCTCCAGAATTATTACCAATCAAGCATTTATAGGACCAGTTGGGATGCCAGCTTCAGCAACCTATGAGTATGCAAGATCTAAAGGACCAACTGTAACATCTGTGGGAAAATGTGCCATAGGATATGATACAAAACCATATTTCATCTTGTATCTAGGCTAGAGGTGGCCCAACAGGGTACTAGAGCCTGTGAAGAGGTAGTCTGTAGTGTGGATGTTGGTGGCAATAGTTTTTCCCCCAGTGCACTCCCTGTGGAACATCTTCTGCCTGAGAGTGGTTGGGGTGCCCACGATGTTGGTGCAGGATTGAGGACTCAGTATTTAACTGTAGTCTTCAACAATGCAGGTGAACAGTAAAAACAGCAATATTCCATAAAAATTAAGGTACATGTTAGGATACCACTAGGCTGGAGCGGAGGCTTGAGGATGGCTCTACTTGGTGTCAGTCAGTATTTCACTGGTTCTGGCAAAAAAAGGGTGGCACAATACACTGTTCTCTTCTAGAGATGATGGTCAGTGGGAGGATCTTTACATCTTAAAGGGATTTTGTTAGAATAGGACAGGATAGGCCATTAATATCAGATTGGTGGGGGTCAAACTCTCAGCACCCCTGTCAGGGTTGTTTTAAAACACTAGTGGGCCCAGTTCAAAGGTTCCCACCATATAATTTAATGTCCTCTCAAGGGGACTGTCCAACTCGATCTAGGTTGGCAAGAGGGGACATCACCACTACCATAGAGCCTGGTGCAGATGCACCATTTTCCGTATACTTAAAGTGACCCTTATCTGTTGCTCAGCTGTGTGAAGGGGTTTGAGTGGTCATGCAAGCACTGCGTCCTCTTCAATGTTTACATTGATCTGTCTACTTGCACATTATGATTAATGTAATGAAGCTGTAATACCATGCACTGCCACTAGAAGAAGTGATGTCCATGTGCACAGAGCAATGTAAATACAAATATTGATATTGATGTCCTAACCTACAGACAAGCCATCAATATTCTGATCATGAAAAATCCCTTTAAACAATCCCCGGATTGAATCATTGCCACTGTTTACGTCTTTGTCCTCCTCGTGAGAAATTGCTTCTTCCTTATCATCCTTTGACACTAATAACCTCAGCAGAAATCTACAGATAATACCACACGTCTGCACCTCATCAGATTTTTCCTGCTGCCCTTTCTCTGACCTGTTCTTTGATGCAAGAAAATTCCTCAATTTGCTGTGGAAGTCAGTAAACTGCCTATTATACCATACAGATAACATGTGATTTTAATGTCTAGAAAGCTCAGCTCTGGGGTGCTGTTTGTATGATCCTTGTATTATGAAGGCGGGCACTGTGGTCACATGTAAATTGGTTTAGGTGCACATACACATTCAATAGGTGTCTACCGATCAGTAGTGATGGATGAACCTCGCAAGATTTGTTTGCAAATTTTGCACAAAGCTTTCTCCGTACCATTAGGGCTATTATTATATCAGATCCCAGAGTATAATAAGGTCCAGAAGCATAACAAATAATTCATACTCAACTTCCGGGGCTCTGTGGCTCAGCTGTGTTGTCCAGTCTTCATTCCTGGCATCTTCTGTGATGTCAGCAGTCCTGAATCACAATTGGTCTCAACAGTCACATGAGGGCCATCAACATCAATACTTATTTATTATGCTTACTTATATAGCTCCACCATATTCCGCAGCTCTTTCCAGACATTGGCAGCCACTGTCTCATATAGGGCTCACAATCTACATTCCCTATCAGTATGTCTTTGGAGTGTAGGAGGAAACCAGAGTACCCGGAGGAAACCCACGCAAACACGGGGAGAACATACAAGATCCTTGCAGATGTTTCTCTTGGCAGGGTTCGAATCCAGGACTCCAGTGCTGCAAGGCTTCAGTGCTAACCACTGAGCCACCGTGCTCCCAAATACTACTTTATCAAAAGTCTCAGTGGTAACTTGGGTCACAGAAGAAACTGGAAGACGCCATGAATGAAGACTGGACACTGCAGCTGAGCCACAGAGCCCCTGGAAGGTGAGTAGAGTTATTTGTTATTTTTCTGCACCACCCTGGGCCTCTGATTATACTCTGGGATCTGACACCCCAGAACCTAATAATAGCCCTACTGGTTAGGAGACAACTTGCAAACGAATCTTGCGAAGTTCACCCATCACTCATGGCAGACCCATGGAGCTCCCAGAAAGGTGAGTGTGAATTATTGGTTTATTCTCTGAAGAGAAGCCAGGTTCGGCCAAATCTGAAATTTTTGGAAATCTAGTGTCATCTATTCCTCCTGACTCCCCAAAACATATTCATGCTATGTGTTCTGAAAGGGGAGAGAAGAGCAAACCACCAGACACATCTGGTGGCAGCTTATCCCCTATGAGAACTAAGAATTTCAACATGGCCGATCCTTCTTCCCCGTGTTGAACCCAATTCCAGGCAACACAGGCTAGGTGTTACATAAAGGTTTACAAAAAAAAAAAAAAAAGGTCCAGAGGTTACCTGTGTATGGTACAATATATTTGTATGTACTTTCCACCTTTGCCATGACTTGCCACACTACATTCAATTTTAGGCGATGCTACAGTATATTTTGCCCTATGGTGTTGTTTCTGACCATACCTCAAGGGAGGAAAACCCTCTACGGTGGTCCAGATGTCATGGCAAAGTCAAAGGTGAAGATCATCCCTGATCCACTGTCTGATGAATGAAGCCTTTAGTTCTTTCATCCTCCCCATTTTCCAGGTCTGTACATGATCTGTATTACTGTACAATGGCGACATAGAAGCTGAAATTATCACTAAGATTGTGTTGGTTCCAGCCAATAACGTAATTGCTGAAATGAGGTTTTTCCACTGATGTTGCACTTGCAGATTACCACGAGATGATCCAGTCTGATGAACCTCCATATGTCATGATTAGACTTTGACTTTATTTAATTTGATGGTGAAGGAGATTTGAAGCTTTTTTCATCTACACGGGAGGATAGAATATGGCGGGCTCAGACAACAGAGCTGAGGTTTGTGTTATTGCCCGGATTCCTTTTCAATTCTTGGAGCCTGAGGCTCAGCAGATCGGATACGGAGTTATACATTTAATCCATAGACATATGGTGTAGTGTGACTAAAATTCCTGCTGTGTAACAGACACATCAACAAAGGGGAGATATACCAAGCTGAATGTGCTATTCTGGCTTAACGTCCGCCAAAAATCTAGTGTTCATGCTGTGTGCCACATTTATTATGTGTTTTAGATACTTTATTCATCTTGCTTAACAAATTACTGTAGCATGTAATGAACTAATATATGAAGTAAAACACTTTGAAAAATGTCTAAAGATGTACCAAATGTATCATCCAACATCCTCCAGTGGGATAAATCTGGCCCATTTTAGACTGACTGGTGTAAATGTATAAGCCAAAATTTGGTATCTGGGATGCGTCTAGAAAGAGGCCAAAAATGTGGCTCAATTTGGTGCATTTTAGGCACACGATGGGACATCTCATCTTTTGCACCCAGCTTAACACAGTCAGCCAAGCAAATGGGAAACTAGGCGGGCTGGTGCAGGGACACCGTGCAGATCTAGATTTGAGATTAGGTGTCTTACGTGAGCAAGAACTACAAAGAGGCCGAAGATTTTTAGTAAAGAGAGTGAACTAAGACTGGCGTGAAAATACAGTCTACATATTACACTAGGTTCACACTAGTGCATGGGTTTCCATTTTTCGAGTCCACTTGGGGACTATAAGGGGGGCCACCAGAAATTGGCAGAGAGAAAAGCGGAAAGGGGGATGGAGTCCCCGAACGCTAGTGTGAGCAAATCTGCCCCACTATGTTCTTTTCCCAGTACAATATTGTATTGTTGCCCCTGTTACCTGTCCAGGGAAACCTATTTCTCCTGCTTTCCATTTTTAAAACACCATGTAGAAGTCTTCCCACTTCCACTGTCAGCCATATTACCACCAAAGGTCACACCAAATATTGATGGGATTTAGATTTCTCTTCTCTTCATTCATTTCATTTTGCCAAATGACAAAAATAAACTATTAACCCTTCTATTTCTGAAGACATTAATACTTTGCAGCAAATTCACATGGCAGAATTTGTAGAAACTAAAAAAATTCTGCTTCAGAAATTGAAAACATTTTTTCTTCAAATACAGTGCAGTGGAGTCCGACACTAAATTTGCATCAAAGTCTGCATCAAATTCCGCATTGGCCATGCAGTCATTTTTCGGATCTCTCAGGTGGAATCCGCCGGAAGATCGAGCGCCAAGACTTATTTTTTTGTGCTAGTTGAAAAAATCAGCTGCAGGGAAATATCAGCATTGAAATGAATGGGGACTGATTTCAGGCGGAATTTGGAGATCCAAACTCCTCTGTGTGAATATATCCTTATTAAGAGATTTAGGCACCTGGTAGTTTATTTTTAATTTTACTTGTTAGTGGGCTGTGAAATTTTGGTAAAGGTAGAGACATATAAATTATTCTTATTATACATAATGTTTGTATTTTCCACCATGGCTTCTCATAACCACTGTTTCCCAATGTTTTCAGATTTTCTTGGCATCCAATCTTCGAAGCAGGTCACATGATGCAATGTAATACTAGAGCGAGTCTATTGAGTCTTTCATCTATGATTAATTTTCTGTAATTAATATGTCCAGGTACTAATTATCCCAAATACAATGTGTCCCCCTTATAAGTCCCCCGAGGCCAAAGAGCAAAGGGCGCTGATATTAATGGCATAGTACAGTCAGCATGCAGGAGAAGATATGTATAGGTGTGTGAATAGGCAACAATTACCCCCTGCTGCTTATAGCATGATATATAATTTTCATATATTTTTTGCAAAAGTATTCAACCCCACCCCCAACACACACACACACATACACCATGCATACTATATGGTTTCTTAATATTATTATTATTATTATGAGTTTTATTAAATACATAGATATGTTTCCCAAAACTTATATGCAAAAGTATTTGCCCCCTTACAGTTAAAGGGGGTTGGCATTACAGACACTTATCCCCTATCCAGCCTACCCTCTAAACACATATATTGTTCATACTCATTCTTCATAGCATCTTCTATGAAGAGTTTGGCTAGGATTTCAGGCTGTTATCACTAAAGGGGTCATTGAGCCTGAGCTCTAAGCCAATAAGGAGTAAGCTCACTGATATGTTATGCTTAGTTCACATCTGCATCGGGTGTCTATTCATATAGTCCATTGGAGGACCAGAAGAATGGACAAATGGACTTCAAAATTAGTGGACACTAACGGAGCCTTGGGAACCCCATTGATTATATTGGGGTCTATCAGGCCTCCCTGGGATGTCTGGTCTTTTTAACTAAAATCACCAGATGAAAAAAGTCGACCTTGCACTGGACATACACCCGATGCATATGTGAACCCAGCCTTAGGCTTATGGCTATGACCAAGTGTGCAGTCCGCGGCTCTCCCGGGAGGGGTTCCCATGCTCCATTCCAATAATTATAGAGCAGGTCCTATCCTGCTTTGTGAAATTGTAATGGATCCCCTCCCATTGAGGATGGAAGGCACTCAGATGACATCCATGAGCATTTCATTAAACATTGGACCTCCTTGGCCTGCACACTTGGTCATGTGCATGAGGCCTTAGTGTCCTGTAATTCCAACCCTTCTCCACATATCACATGTGTATTAAGTATAACCCATGATAAGCTCTCTATTCTCAGTGACTTCCACTGACCTACTGCAGAGACAACAGATGAGTGGGACATAACCCCACCACCCCACATACAGTGATCCCTACAGTTACAATATTAATTGGTTCCAGGACGACCATTGTCAGTTGCAACCATTGTAACACAGGACCGTAATTCTATAGGAAATTAGTAATTGGTTCCAAAGACCAAAATGTCACCAAAAATATGAAAAAAGAAAGATATCAGATAATTAATATAGATATAGCAAATCCTAACATATAAAAGTCAGGAAGAGCTGCTGCAGGCTGTAAACTCACTTTCTATGATGGTGACATGACCTTTTCAGGGCCCTATAGAGCAGTGGTTCTCAAGGCGCGGTACAAGTACCCCTGAGGTTACTCACCTCTCCTGGGCTCCGGCACTGCTCTCCATGCTCCTCTGACCTCCAGAGATGATGTCAGGGACTGCTTAGACCGCTATGACGTCATCTCTAGAGGATGAAAGAAAACAGGGAGCGGTGTCGGAGCCCAGTGGAGGTAAGTAACATTGATTATTATTGTTATTCACCTCCATGGGGCCTCCGCTAATTATACTCTGGGGTCTGAAGAGACCCCAGAATATAATTGTAGTATGTGGGTGATGAAGCCCCAAAAGTTTGTCCGAACCCGAAATCATTGAAAAATGTATGTGAGATTATTTAATTTTATGAATGTAGGGGACATTATACTCCGTGAGGGCCACTATGGGACCTAATACTGCCTAGAGGGGCCGCTATGGGACATTATTCTGTATGGGGGCTGCTATGGTACATTAGACTGCCTTGTGGGACTGCTATGTGACATTATGCTACCTGGAGGGTCTGCTACAGGACATTATGCTGTCTGGAGGGGCCATTATATGATATTGTTCTGACTGGAGGGGCATATATAGGACATCATGCTGCATGGAGTGGCCACAATTGGAACACTATGCTGCATGGAGGGGCCACTGTGGGACATTATACTGTATGGGAGCCATTATGTGACATTATACTATATGGGGGCCACTATGAGACATTGTACTGTATGGGAGCCACTATGGGAAATGATACTGTATGGGGGCCACTATGGGACATTATACTATACTGGGGCCACTATGAGACATTAAAGTGTATGGGGGCCACTATGAGACATTGTACAATATGGAAAGGCCACTATGGGGCAATCTACTCTATGGAATGACCACTATGTGACATTATACTGTATGGGGCCGCTATGGCACTGTGGGGGTTGTTATTTTACATGTGGAAGCCATTATATTACATGTGGGGCACTGAAGTGTGAGGGCCATTATACTACATGTGGGGGCCATTACATAATTGTTAACAAAGGCTCTAAATGAAGCCTTATTTTATTAACATTTATAAGTGATCACTACTTTGGTTGCACTTGGTTGGAAAGTTTTCTCACTAGGGGGTACTTCACTTGTAAAGGTTGAGAACCACTGCTATAGACCATGGTACTGACTAGCTGGATAAGATTCCTTAGACACCACTTAATGGGGCATTAGTTCTCATTGGGTCTCCTCAATGAGAAAAAAGCCCCCCTTCTCGGTTCCATTTAACACCCAACCAATATTCCATCCTTACTGACAAGGAGCAAGAACCCCAAAACAGCTGTCTACAGATGGGTCAATCTTCCATTTGTTGGAGTCTCAGCTTGAGATATGGATCTGATACACAGTATATTCCCATTGATTTTAATGTCACTGGCAGAGATGGGCCCATCAATTTCTATATGATTTTATGGTAATCAAAGGGACAGAACTGCCTGTCAGCGGCATTAAAATCAGTGGGGCTGTACTGCCTGTCAGCAACGTTAAAATCAATGGGGCTGTACTGCCTGTCAGCAACGTTAAAATCAATGGGGCTGTACTGTCTGTCACCAACATTAAAATCAATGGGAATGTACTGACTGCGTGGATATATCACCACCAAACTTTAACAACCCCCTTCCTTAAGGCAAATAAAGACTAAGTAAAAGACTAAGAATTTTCTTTTGGTGGGCAAAAGGTCGGCCACAGCTTTATTCTAAATTATATAAAACTTGTGTTAACTTGTTGCCATGGTTACCAAGTTACCATGGCATCCCATGTATAAACATAAACAACGTGTAACCATAGAGACCAACTCAGAATCAGGAGCGGATGGCCCGGCACCGACATCCAGAGGGCCAGACACCTCCCCGTCCAACCTATCTTCTCTGAAGAACTGCCCTCCAGCTGTGACATGCAAACATATACTGAGGATGCACTGAAAAGGGTGAAAAAAATTGCAAGGTAAAGCACTTAAAATGACATAACACCACTACCAATACCCACGTTTTTTTTTTTACTTTTATTTATTTATTTTTTTATTAGGGATGGTGGGTGGTAGCTTCTTCTCGTAAGCAGTTGGAAAGAGGGAGAGAGGCGGGACGAGCCGACCTATAAGACTGTGGGCTGAACCATCAGACGGCAGGAGGAGGGGGAAGCTGGGCCCAACCAAAGGCGATCATCTTTCTACACCCTCCCACAGAATGGATAGACCCGGATGGTCTTCCACTAAGGCAAAAGCGCGCCCTGCAGTCCCTGTCATCCTCCTGCCGTCTGGTGACCTCATGACTATGAGTGGGGCTGCCCTGCCTTTCAGGTTCATGTACTGTACCAATTGGCCCATGGAGACTAAGCCTTTGTACTATATTTTCTTTCTCACCATTATACCCAGACAGACTTACCTTTCATTCAGCAAAAACTGATAAATGCTCCCACCTGTCCTTGGTGCATGGAATGGGCATAGTCACAACTAGTGATGGGTGAACCTTGCAAGTTTTGTTTAGAAAATAATTGTTAAATTCACCAACAAGTTTCTGTTTGGACAAGGTTCAAGCATCATAACATCGGTGGGCTCAAGGTGATTGGGCCCCACTGGTGACCCCAGGCACGTGACATTAGAGAAGAGGCTGGAAGAGCCTGCGGTGAAGACTGGACAGGATGGATGTTTTTAGTTTGTCTGCACCTCCCCTGGGCCTCCACTTATTATACACTGGGGTCTGAAGTGACCCCATAGAATAATAATGATTCATGGGTGGCGAACCCCAAAAATTTCAGGTCCGTCCAAGCCTGAAATCTTTGGAAAATTCATATTGAGCCTGGCACATTACTAACTGGTTCGCTCCTCTCTAGTCACAACCTCCAATATGACAGTAGGGAAAGACTCCTTGACAGTGATTGGTCAGAATTTTTTGCACATATGTAGCTAGCGCTGTTGTGGGACTGTCTGGGGGTGATTTTGGCAATAATTTGAAATATATATTTATGTTTATTCCAGTACAGGCTTTTTTTTTTTTTCCTGACACCAACAAGTGCTGTGTTATTAATAAATAAGGTGTTCATAATGTTCAGGGGGCGCTATTGCAGAACCGTGTTTTGAAAGCAAAGATAGTTCTTTCTCGTATTTTGTCAGTAATTGACAGGAAGGTTTAACTGAGGTGCATATTGTGAGCAGTCATATATCCTCTTCTGCACATTAATAAAGCCTGGGACTAAGGATTATTAAAGGGCATTAATGGCATTTCCAGGGTTTATAACACATAATATTGTCAGTGGCATATGCAAATAAGGTTGGCCTTTATTGCATATGCAAATGAGCTTGACCTTTTGCATTGGAATTCCAAGACTATTATGACATCACTAGAGCATGATGGCATCACAATGATGGCAAGTTCATAAAAAGACCTGACACTACAGGAGATGCTCAGAGGATGGCGATAGACGAAGAAGTCCATGCTGAGGAGAGGACTACACCAGGTATGTACAGTATGGAAGATTTACCACATTACTATAGGGGGGCGTCCATGCTGGCGAGAATTTAGGATTCACTGTGGATGGATCTAACCTTTCTCTATGATCACATAACACAGCGTCCCCCAGTGTTCCCCCTTGTACCCTCCTTTGGATAAGGCTAGAAGGGAAATTATTATACACTCTGGTGTCTTCAGACCCCAGAGTATAATAACTGGAGGCCCAGAGGAGGTGGCAAAAAACAAACAAAAAACATTTATACTCATCTTCCATTACCTCTTCTGTGGGCGGTTATGTGGCCTCACTTTCCATTGCTCTTCATGTCCTTGTATTGTGAATGACTTGATATCTGTGTGTTGGTGATGGCTTCATGTTTTATAATCACTCACTTTCTATATATCGCTTTATTTCAGCCTCTCCATTAGCACATGGACAGAGCCGCCTCCTCCACAGACATTTAGAGGTAAGTACCGGAGCGTTATACCCAACACTTATCATTCCTGTCATCTTCATTTATATTTTGGGTCTTAATAACTAAACACACGGGGTTTGGCCAGATTACTTACAATAAACAATGTCTTTCCATAGGATCTATAGGGTTATGTGAGCCCCCAGGAGAATAGAGGTAGGGGTTTAAATTATCAGGGTCCTGTTGTATTAGTAATTGCAGATGTAAATTTCTAGTTTTCCCGCAGAGGTACTGCAGTGAAAAATAACACATAGCCTTTGTTTTAGTAAACCTCAAAATAAACTCATACATTTTCTAAAGAGCATTTTTCAACTGGAAAGACAGAGCCCACAAATTCCCGTGGTGTAAGCAGCCTCACCGTCCAATCTGAAAGCAGTTTATTAAGTGTAAATGCTAATGGTAGAGCTGAGATGTGGTTGAGGAGTGCAAAGGTAGGGCTGGGCAGCTCAGGGGTGGGGGCTGGGCAGCTCAGGGGTGGGGCTGGGCAGCTCAGGAGTGGGGCTGAGCAGCTCAGGGGTGGGGCTGGGCAGCTCAGGGGTGGGGCTAGGACAATGAGAAGAGCAGAGGAAATTATTGATTTTTTGATTGTTTTTCTCCTTTCTTTCTAATGAGCAGAAGTTCTTTACGCAAAGTCTTCTCAAGAAGAAAATCATCTCAACACAAGGAAGTCAACGCAACGAAAAGTTCTCATCAAAAGCCAAGAAGTTGCAGAACACATCTTATATTAGACGATGGATTAGAGGGTTCCTTCCTTTAGATTGGAAGCTCATAGGGGCAGACATTAACCTTTTAATGACCACTCCCATTAGACTTCATACCATGAGCGCCTTCATAGTCTACAATAGTCTTTTTTTTCTGCCCCCTATGATTTTTTGGGATCAGCGTAGATGAAGACATAACCGCTCATGGCCTGCACGCAGCCGTAGGATTTTTGTTTTAACACAGATGCTGGTTGAAACTTGTAATAGTGGTTCTTAAAGGGTCAATGATGGCTTTCTCAGCTCAGAAGAGCAAGGCCGGTCTTATCATAGAAGGTTGAAAGGAACTCTCCAGAATAGATTGTAAGCCATGAAGTCAATCTCCAGTCAATACACATCTGGAGACCGACTTGATTGTCAGGAATCCTCTCTTTAGGCTAGGGCTAAACCCTATTTCTGAGGTTGGGGCTACATGGTGGCCTTGGCTGTGGCATATGTCATGTGGTTGGAGATCACAGTGTAGTGCTTTTTCCATTAACTCTAATGGAAGTGAATGTGGCTGCGTTATGACAAGTGAACATCTATAAATCTGCTAATATGTTAGCTAATAGCTGTTACGGCATTGGTTGCAACTGATGGTCAGGTCCAAAACTCAAAATGACCTGATCATTGGACAATCGCGACCTTGTGAGTCATCGAGACACAACCGCATTCGTGTTCTCTGGCTGAGATGCCGGCTGCACTACACGGTGGTCTTTGGCTGTGCGATGTGTGTTGTGGCTGGAGTCGCCGTGTAGCTCCGCCCCAGAGATAAGCAGCCATCATGGTCATCAGTTATTATGTCATCACAGAGAGGATTCCTTACTATAGTCTATAAGCATTACAGAGCAGGATAACCCCTATCATTACAGGGGATGGTTTTATGTTATATATATGTTACTATATACACATCTATGTACATTGTGAGCCTTCGGGCAGTATTTCTAGTCTATAAGCTCTTCAGTCAGGTTTCCGGTATGGAGCAGTAAGCAGATGGATAGACATGATCCAGGGTTATATCACCGATCGCCATATTTGGGGTCAGGGAGGAATTATTTTTTTTTCCCTGAGACTCAGATCTCCAGGGTTTTTCTTCGCCTTCCTCTGGATCATCGGTTTGGGGCTCTTATCTCAGGACCTTATTTATGGATGGTCAGTTGGACCATCACAGGAGCTCAGACTCCATGGAGCTGAGATAAGAACCACAACCCCCATTATTTAGTAGGATATAATACAAGCCATTATTATTAATGGCTCTTCTGCTTATTGCTAATAAATGGTATAAAATCAGCTGTTCCCGAGTCCTGGTGTCATTTTTTTCTCTCTGATTATTTCATTACACAGATAGCATCATTCACAGAAACACAAACTGTCATATAGTCGTCCATGTACAGATGGAGCAGGCAGTCTATGAATTAAAAACAGTCTTATCATATTTACACTACTTACATATCACATGTATTAGAGCTGCGGCCTCACACACATGGCACAGTACTAAGATTCACTTGGTGCCTGCTACATCTATATAGTGCCTTGCGAAATTATTCGGCCCCCTTGAACTTTTCAACCTTTTTCCACATTTCACGCTTCAAACATAAAGATATAAAATTTTAATTTTTTTGGTGAAGAATCAACAAGTGGGACACAATTGAGAAGTGGAATGAAATTTATTGGATGTTTTAAACTTTTGTAAAAAATAAAAAACTGAAAAGTGGGGCGTGCAATATTATTCGGCCCCCTTAAGTTAATACTTTGTAGTGCCACCTTTTGCTGCGATTACAGCTGCAAGTCGCTTGGGGTATGCCTCTATCAGTTTTGTACATCGAGAGACTGAAATTCTTGCCCATTCTTCCTTGGAAAACAGCTGGAGCTCAGTGAGGTTGGATGGAGAGCGTTTGTGAACAGCAGTTTTCAGCTCTTTCCACAGATTCTCGATTGGATTCAGGTCTGGACTTTGACTTGGCCATTCTAACACCTGGATACGTTTATTTGTGAACCATTCCATTGTAGATTTTGCTTTATGTTTGGGATCATTGTCTTGTCAGAAGATAAATCTCTGTCCCAGTCTCAGGTCTTTTGCAGACTCCAACAGGTTTTCTTCCAGAATGGTCCTGTATTTGGCTCCATCCATCTTCCCATCAATTTTATCCATCTTCCCTATCCCTGCTGAAGAAAAGCAGGCCCAAACCATGATGCTGCCACCACCATGTTTGACAGTGGGGATGGTGTGTTCAGGGTGATGAGCTGTGTTGCTTTTACGCCAAACATATTGTTTTGCATTGTGGCCAAAAAGTTCGATTTTGGTTTCATCTGACCAGAGCACCTTCTTCCACATGTTTGGTGTGTCTCCCAGGTGGCTTGTGGCAAACTTTAAACGAGACTTTTTATGGATATCTTTGAGAAATGGCTTTCTTCTTGCCACTCTTCCATAAAGGCCAGAATTGTGCAGTGTACGACTGATTGTTGTCCTATGGACAGACTCTCCCACCTCAGCTGTAGATCTCTGAAGTTCATCCAGAGTGATCATGGGCCGCTTGGCTGCATCACTGATCAGTCTTCTCCTTGTTTGAGATGAAAGTTTAGAGGGACGGCCGGGTCTTGGTAGATTTGCAGTGGTCTGATACTCCTTCCATTTCAATATGATCGCTTGCACAGTGCTCCTTGGGATGTTTAAAGTTTCGGAAATCTTTTTGTATCCAAATCCGGCTTTAGACTTCTCCACAACAGTATCACGGACCTGCCTGGTGTGTTCCTTGGTCTTCATGATGCTCTTTGCGCTTTAAACAGAACCCTGAGACTATGACAGAGCAGGTGCATTTATATGGAGACTTGATTACACACAGGTGGATTATATTTATCATCATCAGTCATTTAGGACAACATTGGATCATTCAGAAATCCTCACTGAACTTCTGGAGTGAGTTTGCTGCACTGAAAGTAAAGGGGCCGAATAATATAGCACGCCCCACTTTTCAGTTTTTTATTTTTTACAAAAGTTTAAAATAACCAATAAATTTCGTTCCACTTCACAATTGTGTCCCACTTGTTGTTGATCTTCACCAAAAAATTTTAATTTTATATATTTATGTTTGAAGCCTGAAATGTGGCAAAAGGTTGAAAAGTTAAAGGGGGCCGAATACTTTCGCAAGGCACTGTATATAATAGCAGCTCCATTATAACACATTAGTGAGTTAAGTGTAACGTTCTCATGAGCGCCCCCTCCTCATTTTCATACCCTACAAAATTATACCATGGGAATGACACTGGGAGACCGCCGGACGCCGCAAAGATGCCTAAGGGAGGTGAAGGAAGGTGAATACAAGTATTTTTTTTTATTTTTTACACCTCCCCTGAGCCTCCAATTATTATACTCAGGGGTCTGAGGAGACTCCAGGGCAGTGATTCCCAAGCTGGGAAATGCGTACCTCTGGGGTGTGGGTGTAAGGACCTCTTCAGCCTCTTCCAGGTGATGCATTGGTCACGTGACATAATGAGGATAATCCCTGACGTCACTTGGTAGGCTGAAGAGGACCTGATACCTGCGCTGGAGCCTCTTGGGCCTCCCTCTTATTATACTCTGAGGTTCTGAAGAGACCCCAGAGTATATTAGTAGTTCGTGGATGGCAAACCCACAAAATTTCGGGATCGGCCAAACTCCAGTGAATGAAGGTTTGGCCGAACCTGAAATTGTTAGAAAGTCCCTTTGTACAGGTGCATATGAATAAATTAGAATATCTTTGAAACGTTTATTTATTTCAGTAATTAAATAAAAAAATATATATTTTCTAGATTCTTTACACATAGAGTGTTCTATTTCAAGTGTTTTATTTCTGTAAATGTTGATTATGGATTACAGGTAATGAAAACCCAAATCTAAGAAAATTAGAATATTGTGAAAAAGTTCAGTATTGTAAATTCAGTGTGTCACCTGCCAAGGTTTCCTAAGCCTTTAAATGGTCCCTCAGTCTGGTTCAGTAGGACACACAATCATGGAAGACGCTGATTATGAATTTTCAAAAATATTCTAATTTATTGAGATGCACTTGTATGTGGGATTTTTTTTAAATGTTGTTAACGTAGGGGCCACTATGGGACATTATACTGTGAGGAGGAGCCACTATGGGACATTATACTGTGAGGAGGAGCCACTATAGGACATTATACTGTGAGGAGGGGCCACTATGGGACATTATACTGTGTTAAGGGGCCGCTATAGGACATTATACTGTGAGGAGGGGCCACTATTGGACATCATACTGTGTGGAGGGGTCACTATGGGACATTATACTGTGTGGAGGGGCCACTATGGGACATTATATTGTGTGGAAGGGCCCACTATGGGACAATATAATGTGCGGAGGGGCCACTATGGGACATTATACTGTGTGGAGGGACCACTATGGGACATTATATTGTGTGGAGGGGCCACTATGAGACATTATTTTGTCACAGGGATCTTTGGCTTAAATTGGGGTACTGCATTTTCTAAACAGTCCCATGGTACCCTTAATCTAGCCCAGTGGTAAGTAATGAATGCAGCCTACCACTCACTATTTAAACATCACTAAGCATGGAGGCCATGTATGTGGGAACACTGTGGGATCCTTTATATCACATGGGGCCATTCTACTGAGTGTGAGGGACATTACATTACATCGGGCACTGAGGGGCCCATTACATAATTGTTAACAAAGGCTCTAAATGAAGTTTTATTTTATTAGCATTTATGAGTGATCACTACTTTGGGGGCACTCGGTTGGGACATTTTCTCACCTGTTGGTACTTCGCTTGAAAAGGTTGAGAACCACTGCTATACTGTAGAGTAATCAGTGCACCTGAAAACTAACATGGAGCCATTGTCATCTGGTGCCCAAAAGAGCAGTACATCCTGGCACAGGTAAACAGAAGTCCAGAACATGTAGTACCACACTAAACTACAGAGAAGCGCTACTAGTAAGCCAGGCAGCGCATGCACTTCTCTAATACAGGGCTTTTACCAGAGACCGGACCATGATGATAAGTTGGATCCTCCAACCATGCATTATATGAAGAGTTACAATAGTCCAGAAAAGGCCATTGTATGGTGGAAATATTGTATCCCCAGTGTAACTTGAGGGACCGCTGTAGAAAGGACACAGATTTGCTGCTGTGTTTATCTGGTTTGCTCAGGTAAAGCATTTGCAGCTACTACTGTAATGTAGATGTGGGAGAACCTCATGAGATTTGCTCATATTCTCAAGGTTCATCTGCAAGTTTAGTTTTGATCTGAGCCAAAAGTGCTATTATTATACTCTCTTTAGACCCCAGAATATATTAAGCTGAGGCCCAGGGAAGGTATGGAAAAATAATAGACATTCATACTCACCTTTCCTCGCGTCTCCTGACTCTCTCTCAGGGTCCGATGTTCTTTCCTAAGCATCTTCTGACCTACTGGGTAATGTCAGTGGCCCTGGTTCTGTTGTCCCACATGACAGCCAGCAAATGTTGCAAAGAATGACTTATAGGAAGCTACCTTCAAAATGTGATGCTGGATTAGCCCCTTGCAAATACACCAAGGCTGCATGCCTATAGATATATTAACCCGGCTAGACACATAGCGAATAGCCCTCCTACCCCCCTCCCTACAGCAAATTCTTGATAGTGACGGTTACGGGGCCCCAAACAGTATAATATGCTTGACAGTGGCACCAGATAGTATTATATGCTCCACAGTGGCCCCCACACAGCATTATATTCTCCACAGTGGCCCCCATACAGCATTATATGCTCCACATTGCTCTCCACACACAGTATAATATGCTCCCCACAGTTATCCCCACCCAGTATTATATGCTTCCCACTGTGGCCCCCACCCAGTATTATATGCTCCCCACAGTGGGCCCCACCCAGTATTATATGCTCCACAGTGGCCCCCACCCAGTAGTATATGCTCCACAGTGGCCCCCAGAAAGTAGTGTATGCTCCACAGTGGCCCCCACCCAGTATTATATGCTCTAAAGTGGCCCCCACCCAGTATTATATGCTCCACAGTGGCCCCCACCCAGTAGTATATGCTCCACAGTGGCCCCCACACAGCATTATATTCTCCACAGTGGCCCCCATACAGCATTATATGCTCCACATTGCTCCCCACACACTGTATAATATGCTCCCCACAGTGGTCCCCACCCAGTATTATATGCTTCCCACTGTGGCCCCCACCCAGTATTATATGCTCCCCACAGTGGGCACCACCCAGTATATGTGCTCCACAGTGGCCCCCATCCAGTAGTATATGCTCCACAGTGGCCCCCACCTAGTATCATATGCTCTACAGTGGCCCACCCCCCAGTATTATATGCTCCACAGTGGCCCCAACCAGTAGTATATGCTCCACAGTGGTCCCCACACAGTAGTGTATGCTCCACAGTGGCCCCCATCCAGATTCATATGCTTTACAGTGGCCCCCACCCAGTATTATATTCTCAGCAGGAGCCCCCACCCAGTATTATCTGCTTCCAACAGCCCCCCTCCACTTCGGTGCTATTATTATACTCTGGGGTAATAATTGGAGGCCCAGGGAAGGTGATTAAAAATGACAAACATTCATACTCTCCTTGCCTTACCTTTCCTTGGCATTCTCGCTCCATCCTGCCGTCTTCAGCGTCTTCAGGCCCTCTTCAGACGTCGCTGCTGAGGCCTAAGATTGGGCCTCAGCGGTCACGTGGTGGCGCACTGACGTCATTACGCGGCCACGCCCCCTAATCACAGGCCTCAGTCACATGACCGAACGGCCCCTGGAAGGATGCAGAGGCCAGGAGAGGTGAGAATATATATTTATTATTTTCAGCCACCTCCCCTGGGCTGGAAAGGGGCTTGGCAATATGCTAGGGCACCTTTCCAATAACAGTATGTATAGCAGTGGGGGAACCAGGCTTTCCCTGACCACTATCATAGTGGCCCGGGGCCCCAGCCATCTTCAGCTGGCCAAGGGCCCCATACCCCCATACCCCACCGGGCCTATGTAACACCACAGATAACACATGGCGAGTACAGATATTATACTGTAGTAGCTGTTATTTGCAGTCCTATGTAACACCACAGATACCACATGGCGAGAACAGATATTATACTGCAGTAGCTTTTACCTGCAGTCCTATGTAACACCACAGATAACACATGGTGAGTACAGATATTATACTGTAGTAGCTGTTACCTGCAGTCCTATGTAAGGCCATGGATTCTCAGCTCTGTGCTCATTTCATTGCCTCCATGGCTCTGCTATCATACATTCAGCCATTCATAGCTTATTACGTTCAGCAGATGATATTTGTATTCGGGGCCGCGCTGTTCCTCATACATATTACGCCGTTCATTGTTCGCTTTCTACAGCCTTGAATACAATTCGGATAAATACCAATTTCTACTTTGTTGTTTTCATCAGACGTTAATTACTTTTACTTATCGGAGGCAGGAATTGTGGAGAAACATGTAATTGACGGAAAACAGTACAAATAACTGGAAACGCTTATACACCGGCTATTATGGGGGAAGGAGGGCAGTAAATGGCGAGCAGATCTGATTATGCTGGATTTGCCTCAATAAATCATTCCTTCCCCTCCTGATCTCCGTCTATATGTATGTGTTTCCATACAGTAAATTTCCAAAACCTTTCTGCAGCCTTTACGGACACCCCTCAATAGTAAATGAACTCCATTCCCTGCAATTTATAGAAGGAGCACTAAGGAATATTAATCAGTAAATCTGACTAGTTATCGCTAGACATGGGCGAACCTTCGCAAATATTCGCTAGGTATGACTGCCTCTTTAGTTTTGGATCAAATTTGTTTTGTCCGAAGTTCAAGTTCTTAATATTAATCTCTGAGATGTCTTTAGACCCCGGAGTATTATAAGTGGAGGCCCCCAGGAGGTGCAGTAAAACAATAAACATGGATACTCACCTTCCCTCTCTTCTCCTGGGCTCCCTCGTGACATCCAGAGCTCCATTACCATCCTCTTTCGGCCTTCTGGGTGATGTCATGGACTCCAGGGGACCACTGAGTTCTGCAATTGGGCACCCATGGTGATGAGCCAATGTCATTAAGCTTTGACACAAGTGTCACAACATTGGCGAGGCCCTCGAGACCACTGAGGCTCAACCCCAAGCGTCAGCGGTCACCTAAGCACCTCGATGTCATGCCACTTGCGTCAAAGCATGATGTTGGCACACCCCACGTCTCCATCTGGTTTGCAGCAGGTGAACCTGAGATTTTTGGAAAATTTGTAACGAATTTGGCTCATTATGAACTGGTTCACTTGTCTTTAGTTATTGCATCATTTGTAGTGAGATCACATGGCTAACATCAGTATGCTCCATGTGACCACTAAGGCCCAAACACATGTCTGCGGTCCCCCAGCACCCATGACGTTAACCAGGATGCCGAAAAAGGACCCCAAGGAAGTGCCGAGTGCTGTGAAGGAGTCCAGGAGAGGTGAGGAAAATGCTTATTATGCTTATGATCCTCCTCTGAAGATACCTCAGCACTTCTGGTCCATTCTGGAATCGAAACAGGCAGATGGACCTCACAAATATTTGTGAAACACCCAGCAAATCTGCCCAACTCTGTAGCACAATAGAGTCAGAGGAGGTATCACTGCAAATTTTCCAGTCATTACTCAAGGAAACTAGAAGTGAACTTCTGTAAATGGAATATTTGACGACTTTTGTTTCTGAAGAACTGGGAGTTGTGTATTTGTCTGTTTACGCTGATGTGTATAGAATACAATTCTCCAGATATCAGTCTGACACTATAAGCCGCCATAGATACATCATTATTATTCTGCAGCAGATATTCTCCTTCCCAGAAGACTCAAGAAAAAAAAAGGAAAACCTGAAATGCCCGAGGTATCATTTGTATTGTGAGCTAGTAAGTAATAGCTCCGTTATGTATGGATTTCTTCAAGGTCTACTGTTTGCCTTCCATTATATTCCATTAGTATTTTTCCATTGTCCTAAATCTGCTGAAGTGACCTTGCAATCCCTGCTAGAGGTTGGCTCATTGTGGTGTCAGCCTGATGCTTGTACAGTATAGCATTTCACCCTATAGAATGGATTATGGGATATGCGCTTGTCCTGTGTACACCGTCTGTCTATGTCATTGTTTCATTAATATCCATTAGAATAGTACACATGGCAGGAAATACTAGCCAAGACATAAAGTCCCGTCAGCCTTACAACATGTCACCCTGCACTGGTAATAATACACATCACTGGTCATAAGGTATCCACTCCGACCACTAAACTTTCTATTATAATCCACAAGAAATAGCAGATAACACAGTGGAGGAAGAAAGGGACAGAGGATTGTAAAACCCGACAGATCAGGGTGACCCAGTAGACAAATAGGTTAGGGTCACCTGAATCAAACAGTATTTTACCCTTGTGAATCGTTGCCTCCGTTGCCGACAAATCGCTATTTTTGTCAATATGCAAATGAAATCTTTGGAGCAATGAGGTTGTTGCTAGTGCTCCAAAAAGATAAACAGCCACGCCCTCATTTCTTCAAAGAGCAAATTTGCATATTGACAAAAACAGTGATATCTTCACCAGGGGAAACACTGTATAACTGAGGATGGCCGTAACCTATCTATCCATAGGGCTGGGCTGATAGGCTAAATTCTATTGACAGACTCCCTTTAAGGCTGAAGCCCCACGTTGTGATTTACATTACATGCAAAGTGATGGGATTCTGGTTAATCCCATCCACATATTGCAGAAAAAAATCTGCAGCGGAAAAGCTGCGATTTCAAAAACACTCACATGTTTTTAAAACTCAGTATGTCTATTATACCTACGGAAACTTTGAAAAATGCTGCGAAATAAACGCAATGCGTTTCCGCCGCTGGCTTTTCTGCTGCGGTATTTAGCTGCGGCTCACTACGTGGGGCCTTAGCCTAAAGGAGTTTTCTGGGCTGAAGCTATTGCTAACTTATCCTTAAACATATATGTAACATAGTTACATAGTAGATGAGGTTGCAAGAAAACGCAGGTACATCAAGTCCAACCTATAATCCTACAGTGTTGATCCAGAAGAAGGAAGAAAAAAAAAAAACATGAGGCTGATGCCAATTGCTGCATGTCAGAGGGAAAAATCTAATACCTGTAAGGACCGGTTCACATCTGCGTTCGGTTTCCGTTCGGGGAGTCCGCTTGGGTACGGAAACCTATACGCATAGAAAAGCGGTTTACCTAAAGAAACCTGCAGACCCCATAGACTATAATGGGGTCCGTGTTATTGCCGCTCGGATTCCGCACAAAACATGCGAAGAGGAAAGTGCTGTGTTTCCGCATGTTTCCGCTTTTCTATGCGTATAGGTTTCCACTCGGGGGTCCCCAAGCGGACTCCCCGAATGGAATCCCAAATGCAGATGTGAAACGGCCCTAACCTATAATATTTTTCCTTTCAAGAAAAGCATCAAGGCCTCTCTTGAACTTGTACAATGAATCCACCATTACAACATCCTGTGAGAGTGAGTTCCATAGCCTCACTGCTCTTACAGTAAAGAATCCCTTTCTATAATGATCCAGTTGTGGACCCACATACACATATTCCCCCATATCGATTGTAGTGTCCCACTGGGAGCACTCTGAAAGGTTTGCATGTATGTGTGTGCCTGTTATTATGTATTTGTGCCTTTCAATAGAGCATTTACCATTGGAAAATGCGTGCTGAGTTGATAGTATGACCCTGACTGAGGGAATTCTGTGTATGGAGGAGACATTGATTTTTCTCTTCCCTTGGCTGGGAAGAGGAAGCAATGTATATGGACCTCATAGCTATGACCCTGTCAGAAAGCCTGAGAATTGTATTTTCTTACTTATATATAGCGCCATCATTGTAGATAGCTGTGAATTTGGAGTGTAGCACACTATTAAAGTGGAAGACTTCCCTAGCACAAAAGAGACACAGACAGCCATCAGGAACTACTCTCATTCAGCTCAGGCCCAGCGGATGCTTCTTAAGAACTTTACCTCCAGTGTCTGCAAGCTGTTGGTTTACCCGGTTCTACCTCAAAGTAAACACTGTGAGTTACCCTGTTCTGCAAATCCCTGTTTTCTAAGTCTTATTCCTACATGACCATAATGGGCACCCCAAGCACTGTCAGACTCAGGGAAGGACGTGCCTTGGGGAACACTACTACCACCATCAGACACCTTGCAGGCCTGCTCAGCACTGCACCAGCCTTGGAGAAGAGGTGGAGGATCTGGTTGAAATCCTTGCCACCATGGCCACAGCAGCTATTACTCCCAACCTCCTGGCCTTCCATTGGGTTTCTGCATTGATCTATGAACTATTTTTCACTTGAATTACTTGGTTTGGTCAATATGGTGGTACACTGTGAACCACTTTGGTCTGTACAAGTTATCACTCAGTTTGGTTATGCACAAAGGGAAGGAGTATAGGGTGTGGCAAGCGGAAGTAGGAAAACAATGTGGGAAGAAATAGAAGAGTTTGGGAAGAATCAAGAAAACAAAGAAAGAATAAAGAAGAAGAAAGAATAAAGCCCAGAAAAAGTACAAGAAGAGCACCCCAGAAGACCCCTCTTCAAAGGGTTTGTCCGGGATAAATAGAAATTCTTACACTAATCTAAACACCCTCCCCCTACCTACTTTTTAAACTACATAATTCAGCAAAAAATGTATAGTTACCCATATCCCTGGGACATTTTCTGATTATCCGGTGATGATCCATTTCCCCGCTTCCGGAAATGGAACGTCACAAATACCCCCCTTCCCCCTCATACTTATGTGTTTTCCATCCAGACTTTCTTCTGCAGGGAATGGCTCCTCCTCCTTCTGTGACATTTGCCGACACTCCATCTCTATTGTGCAAGCGTGGGAGCCCGAAGGAGACGCCCACACAGTACAGATGGAGTGAAGTCTACAGCACAGTGCAGAGTCTGCAGCGCAGGCGCTGGCAGAGTCAAAGAAGAGGAGGAGCCATTCCCCGCAGAAGAAAGTCTGGACAGGAAGAAGACAGGTAAGTATAATGGGGCAGGGGAGTGGGCTGAGTTAGTTGGGAAGGGCTAGTAGTGGGCAGATAGCTAGGGAGACAGGGAGGGAGTGTTAGAGAGGGAGGGGAGAGGAGTGAAAGGGAGAGTGTGAGAGCCTAACATAATGGATTGCATTAGCTAAGGCAGCAGGAAGCTACACCATGTAAACAACTGCAGAAGATGCCAGTAGCTCCCAGAGACACCCAGAAATCACTCAAAACACTGCTAAAGGTATTTGGGTGCATTTATTAACCCATTAATAGCACTAACAGACATTTTTTTTAAAAATATTTTTTGCCCGGAAAACCCCTTTAATCTCTTATTTTTCTTTGATCCTATTTTATCTCACATCCCAATTATAACTGAGAAATACACAGATGTGCTCACCATTAGCTCAGCTCAAATTTAGTTAAAGGCTATGTATTATTCACCATGACATCATTTTTTTTATTATTGATTTGTATGTATTATTGACTAAAAATTTCAAATTCAGTTTGAATCTAGAAATTTAGCTTTTTTGGTTTCTTCAGTGTGCATGTATATGTACTATAATACAAGCTGCAGAACGCCTTTAGACTCTTACACATTACACTATCATCTGCCGTTTTCCCAATTTTATTCACTCTCTGACAACCCCTTTAACCAAATGTGGGTATCTTATTCTAGTGGGAGGAGATTGAACCGTTTTCAAGAAAGTGTCTACCAAACATATTTCAGCCCTTATTTTTCTGAGACCCATTCGATTAGGAAAACAAGTGATCGTTGGGGCAACTTCTCTATTCTCCTTTTACCAGTTCTGGTAAATGCTCTCCACTTGCTCCATGACTATAAATCTTGCCCTTTACATGATCATATATGGAGAGACTTAGCCCCCGGTTCCTATGGTCCTTGGTTATGTCAAGTGTGATGGCAGAATTACACTCATTAGAAGCTAAAGACTATCCTGCACATGACCCCTGCAACCTAATCCTGACCTATGGCTGGTAGAAGGCTCAATTGCTGGTGTCATTGCAGCACTTAATAGGGTATTAGTTCCAGCCGCATGCACTAAGGTCACCGTGGTCATCGCGCTGCCACATTACTGATATCATTGTTAATTATCAGGATCTGGAAATATACATAATTATCTCAGGAAGCTTCTTGGAAGCCTCAACCATTCCGCTTCTAGCAATAAGATCCTTTGCAGTAAACGGTACAATTATAGTCTCTATATTATCACTTAATGCTGCTTTTACGTGAGCGATTCTACTCAAAATTGAATTTATGTTTGAAGCAAAGACCATATATAAATATATATATATACAGTATATACCGCTAAAGAAAGTCATCTTTTTATAGCTATATATAGTAGGTATTATCCCCTATAAACCATTCTAGAATATTACCAGGAATATCAAATGAAATGGGAAGGGAGGCATTGTGCCATCTTTGCCATCTCCCACTGCATGGGGAACGAGCCTCCTTCTCCTTCCATACATGAAATTGCTCTTTCTCCGCTGCCTTCAGTAAGTGTCATCTCTGCAGATCCTCAGCCTCCACTCATGAAAGGACAGAGAAAGACATTGTCACGTTATTCTGAGATTTCGTACAGTCGCCACTTTTCCTAAGTAAATTCCTAGGAAGTTTTAAGAGAACTCTCCGGTGACTTTCATAGACTTATAATCTAATTGGATTTGGATTTCACTTATGTAATTGTCCTTTTTATCATTTTTGATATGGTGCTGTGGGTTGTGTCCACGTAGAGTATTTCTTCCGCCTTGGCCAGACATATTCATTAAAACTATTGCCAGTTTTCTGGCGTGAGTTATACAGGAAATCTATGTCAGTTTATAATTGGCGCAGATCTCCATTCTACGGCCATATGGAACACCCATCTTAATACATCTGCCCCATTGTGCTCACTTAGAGTCATCTACTGGGGGATTTTTGTTTTTCCATATGTTAGTTTTGTTTTTTTTTACATCCGTAAAATCTGCCTGGCCTCAAGGATTTTTGTTATTTTTTTCTTAGATGACAGCCAACAATCCTTAAAAAAACAGAGAGATTTCTTTGTCACTTTCATTGTCACTTTTTTATTACAGATTTAGAATTTATGGCTCCAGTAAATATATCTGGCACATAACTTCGGTGCCTTATGTATTTTTTGACCCTTACCGACCTAACACATGTTAGTATTAAACCGGTAACATTTTATCCCTCTCTGCATTCCTGCTTTCATAACTTTTTAAATTTTTTTTTCAATGTAGCTTTACGGGACCTTGTATTTTGCAGGTATATATGACTTTTTAATCTGTTTTTATTACTTTTTGGTTTTCAGAGGTGAGATGAACAGAAAACATCAATTCTACAGCCTGCATTTTAAGGTTTATTGCTTTTTTCACGTAGAATAAATAATGCACTATTTTTATTTTAGGGGTTGTTATAGATCATTTAAAGGGGTTTTCTGGCAAAAAAAACTTTTTTTAAAAAAGGTATTTTAGTACTATTACTGGGTTAATAAGTGCACGAAAATACTTTTAGCAGTGTTTTGAGTGATTTCTGAGTTTCTCTGGGAACTCCAGGCATTTTCTGCATTTGTTTACTTGGGTAGCTTCCTGCTGTCTTACCCTTGGTTCCCCCTCTCACTCCCTCACCCTCCCTCTCTCACACCCCCTCCCTGTTTCCCTAGCTAACCTGTGGACTACTAGCCCTACCAACCTAACTAACTCAGCCCACCCCATCATACTTACCTGTCTTCTCTTTCCTGGAGATCAGTTTCTTCTGTCCCGCCGACTCCTTTTTCTGTGGACTTCTTGCACATGAGTGGTAAGCACTTTTCACTCCTGCTGGCGATTGTACATTAGAGCTAGAATCACTGGCTCTATTGCGTAGGTGCTGGCAGAAATGAAGGAAGTGACGTTTCGTGCCTGAAGACAGGTAAGTATGATGGGATCGGGGGGATGAGTATTGGTGACACTCTGTTTCTGGAAATGGTGAAACGGGACGTCACCGAATTATCAGAAAGTGGGCCTGGGGCAGTCACATGTCCTCCCTAGGGATATGGGTAAATATAGATTTTTTTTTAGCTAAGTAAATTAGAAGTTAGGCGGGGGGAGGGGGTTTAGTATAGTGTTTAATTTTTGTTTTATCCCGGACAACCCCTTTAAGTTGTTACATGCTCTCTGATTGATAATGGGGGGCTGATACCATGAGCAAAAGTCCATGGTACCCACTCATGTAGGGTTTTCTGAAGTGACAGGGATGTGTTCCCCTGCACACTGTCTGAAGCGAGAGCTGCGAGTATATACAGCTTACACTTCAACCAGTGATAATATGGGACCTACTTGGACTACCCGCATGGTCCTATGTTAAAGCCAAGAGTCTAGGACCCCCGTGGCTCTAGAGTTAGAGCTGTTAAAGTGAATGCAACCTCTGCAGTCCCACTGAGCCTCTCCTGCTTGGGGTAAACTGTTATGTACTGTATCTCTGCAACTCTGAGACCTCAAAGGTGTCTGTTGGTTAAAAAAAACCAAAAAGATAAGATAGTTCTTGGACATGAAACTGATTTGTGAGTCTTACTTGATCTTTGGCTCATCATTTTCAGTCTACACATGATCTTCTTATCTTCTTTTCTACTTTTACACTACCTTATGTTTCACTTCTTTTGAGATTCTCTTACTAGATCATAGTTTCTTATAATTTGCATAGACAAACCTCGAGAGGAACAAAAAGGAAGTCTTCGTTGACATTGCAGGACAGGTAGCACTGAGCACCCTGATGTCTCCAACAAAAACTCTGTCGCAGAAACCGCCGAAAATCATCAGAGAGAAAATTTGTGCACAAAGGGTGTCCATTGTTTTTAATCAAAGTGGCAGACACCCAGCGTACCCCATTATAGGCAATGGGGTCCACAGGTGTCCATGTGTGTAACCACTGTTTTAGCTGTCCAGCTCCTCATCGTTCAGGCCCCCCTCCGTCTGTGTCTGTTCCCATTGACTATAATGTAAGCAACATGACGGACACTACTATATGCGGGACTTTTTCTTCCGTCAGAAAAAAAAAAAAACATGATGGAAGAAATCTTCCTTTATTTTTTTTTACATGAATGCAGACAGATGGCCTACAGAGGGGGTTCCATCTGCATATTTCATTTAATGTCCGTTGCTCTAATCCTATGACAGATGAGAGCAATTGACATTAAAGGGGTTTTACAATTATGAACCCTTATCCACAGGACAGGGGATAAGTGTCCTATCGCTGGGGGCCCTATCACCAGGTCCCCCCAGTAATCAGAAGGACAATGAACACAAATTCCCCCTAAGACCTTTTTGTGAATGGAGTGCCAGTGCCCTTGTGTGACCGGTGCTCCATTCACTTCTATGGGGCTGCAGGCGCTGCCCGAGATTACAGTCCTGGAAGCCCCATTGAAGTGAATGGAGCACCGGTCACACAAGGGCTCTGGCACTCTATTCAAAAGAGGTCTTAGGGTGAATTTCAGCCCCCCCATCCTCCTAATTACTAGGGACCTGGTAATTGGGATCCCAGTGATCGGACACTTATACACTGTCCTGTGTCCCTTTAAATAACAGTAGTGTTAACCTAGCCTAAGAAACATGAGATGGCTGGTCAAAGACCGGCCTCAATAGTAATATTCCTTTGACAGGCCTGGGAACCTTCGTAAGGCTCCCAGTTGTCAAAGGAACAGGTCGGCTCACTGCGTGGGAGCCAGTATGCAACAAGAAAAGTACGGGGCCGGTGGTGACCGGCCCCGGGTACAGTTGTCATACTTAGGGGGGGGGGTCACACTCAGCAATGCCTGCAATGTCAAAAAGGAAGTCTTCGTTGACATTGCAGGACAGGTAGCACTGGGCACCCTGATGTCTCCAACAAAGACTCTGTCACAGAAACCACCGAAAATCATCAGAGAGAAAATTCGTGCACAAAGGGTGTCCACTGTTTTTAATCAAAGTGGCGGACACTCAGCGACCCCATTATAGTCAATGGGGTCCACAGGTGTCCATGTGTGTAACCACTGTTTTAGCTGTCCAGCTCCTCATCGTTCAGGTCCCACTGGCGGACCTGGGGGACCCGAATGTAGGAGAGCACAAAGCTAGTATGAATTTAGTGTCAGTATACTGTTATGTAAGTCTTACCTCATATTTGGTTACTTGCTGAGTCATTTTCACTCTACTGGAAACCTTCCCATCTTCTGTTCTGCTTATACTTTGGGTTTCACTTCCTTAGAGACTCTGTTATTAGATTATAGATTATTGTTCCTCATATCAGATTTGCTGATATACATCACCGACCTTCCATTAAACTGCAACCAAATAAAAGATTAATTCCTTCCCCCATGAAACATTGGGTTGGTTGCAGGTAGACACCATCTTCACCATCTCTCTGTTGTACAGTCTGTTTGTTATGTTACTTCTTAAAGGGGTTTTCCCTTGAACATAACCGTGTCTAAATTTGTAGACAATTAAAAGTTAAACATTTTTAAAATTATAAATACTTTTTGCAGGGACCGGACGGACAGGGAGAACGCCATGAACTGAAGGGGGCGCGTCTATAAAGGGTGCCATATTTATACCTCCTCCCTTTCTGTGCAGCACATAGGGAGAAGTGGCGGACTGCGGTACAGTCCAGCCCCCCTCTAGGGTGGTACCACCCAAGAGGGTATTAGCCACATTCGTCCCACCCTCGCCCTCTTTCCGGCTGCTCACCTGGCGGACTGGCCCTTTGGAAGTCGGTGATGGGCTAACCGCTCCCAATCCCGCTACCAAGTTGGTTCTATGGTTATGTTTTATACATTAGTACATGAAATGCCATGGTAACTCGGTAACCATGGCAACACGTTAATACATGTTATTATGATAAATAGAATAAAAGCTGTGGCCGACCTTCTGCCCATCAAAGGAAATCTGTTGTCAGTCTTTATTTTCTTGTTCAAGGAAGGGGAACACATAAAAGGTAATGGTTCACATCCACTCAGTCTTATATCTTTGTAATTTTTGCAGTTTTAAAGATTTTCTCTAACCATCTTAGTGGTGACTTCTGTTGTCTTGATCAGTTGCCAATGGATAGGGCCATGAATGCAGGAACTTTCTATGGTCTGGGAACCCAGTCATGATTTCCTTATTGTGGCCGGGTTATCTTCTTGTTCATGTAGTGACCCTGCCTGATAACCTGCATGTATTCTCAATACTGAGATAAGTAAGTTACTGATAGTCTCCTTTGACAAAACTTACCCTGAGAACAAAAGGATCAGGCAGGTTGGAATCCAACTGCCCAATCTTTCGATCTCTTGACATTTGCCATCAGGGAGAGTCTGGAGGCTCCTATACACATTGAATGATAATCCAATCCAATATGGTCCCTTCAAATAGCTGATCAGCAAGTGTCCTGGGTGTTGGACCCCCACTGGTCTCTTATTGAGGAACTGTCCTTTGGACAGGTTATCAATAAAAGAACTCTACATCCCCTTTAACTCCATTTTTAAATGTGGAGCCTGATCAGAAGCTGAGCTGACGCCATAACCATCGGGTCTCTGTTTTTTTACATTGAAGTCATTGAAGGCAACTCTGATCACAGACATTCACCTTTTATTTGCTATTGATTTCTCCTTTTGCTCCCATCTGATTCCATCTCCCGCCCTACTGCTTACTTCTTTTTGCCAGTACGGTCCCTTTGTGGCAAGATCGTGGGAGCTGTCTCTGGTGTCAATGACAGCTGGAAGTCTTATGAAGGTTCTCAGGACTATCATAGGAACATAAGCATTAAGGCTTTATGAAAGTTAAAAAAAAAAAGTTAAAAGAACATTTTAGGCTAAGGCCACAAAGCCCCGAAAAAGCCCTGCAGACTTTCTACTTCCATTATAACTATAGGGAAACCGCTGGCATTTCCGTAGGTATAATTGACCTGCTGCGATTTCCAAAACCGTGGCCGTTTTGGAAATCGCAGCATTTCCGCTGTGCGTATTTTTCTGCAATGTGGATTCTAGCAAATCCCATCCATTTTTCTCCACATGTGGCCCCAACCTTAAACAGTACTTAAAAACATTTAAAAAATAAATAAATCATTAAAAAAGTTTAAATCACCCCCCCCCCTTTCCTAGAATACATATACAACTAAATAAACAAAAGTAAACATATTAGGTATTCGAAAATAGCCAAACTATAAAATATATAATTATTTATCCCATATGGATATGTTTTTTTTCCGGTTTCACTTCCAACCAAAAAATGTAATAAAAATTGATCAAAACAACTGACTTTCCCCAAAACCTGTACGAAACCTGTAAGTAATTGGCACAAATGCAGTTTTTTTTTCTAATTCTATCCTATCTAATTCTATCCTATCTAAAAAAAAATTCCAGCTTTCCGATACATCATGCAGAATATTAAATGGTAACATTACAAAGTACAATTTGCCCCACAAAATATAAGCCCTCATATGACTCCTAAAAAAGTTATGGCAGGTGGGCAGCAAAACATGAAAATCCAAAAATGAAAAATGGCTGCAATGGGAAGTGGTTAAAGGTTCATATAGGAATTAAATTGAACCTCACTATTTAGTTAGGATTATGAAGGAGGGAAGACATGGAAGAGATTTGGTATTAGCAAATTCTTCTGAGAAATTGGTGACATTTGGACATATTACACGTGAACCCAATCTACTATATAGCGGAGTCTTCCACAATAGTCGATCAGCTGTATTTTCTGATGGTTGACATAATTATGTTTCCATAGAGACATTAGGATTATGAGTTACTTTGTACAATGTGAGGATCGATCGATCCGCATATTATCCATTTCCTTTCATGTACGGATGATTTATTGCAGGCTAGACAGCACCTGGCACGCGGCTGCTCGTGTTATTCAGCAGCGAGGGCCTGTCACACGCCAGCGAGAAACCTTCAATTTATATTTTATGTGCATCCTCTTTAATTTCTGCAGAAGTGCGGACAGGCAGAAGGTTCAGTCTCTGACATTTAACACTCCTGACAGCGCTGTCTACTGACTGAAGGGATAGTATTCATGCCGAAGATTTCTCCAGTTTACCTAAAGTCTAATTTCTGCCATATTAACAATAAGGCTATGTTCACACTACCGTAATTAATGTCTGTTGCTGTCATCTGTCACAGGATGACCGCAACGGACATTAACTGTAGCAGAGTAATAGATACATATAGAGCCCCCTCCATCTGTGTCTGTTTACATTGACTATAATGTAAGCAACATGACGGACACTACTATATGCGGGACTTTTTCTTCCGTCAAAAAAAAAAAAAAACATGATGGAAGAAAACTTCCTTCATTTTTTTTTACATGAATGCAGACAGATGGCCAACAGAGGGGGTTCCATCTGCATATTTCAATTAATGTCCATTGCTCTCATCCTATGACAGATGAGAGCAACTGACATTAAAGGGGTTGTACAGTTATGGAGATTTATTCCTTATCCACAGGACGGGGATAAGTGTCCTATCGCTGGGGCCCCAGGACGGCGGACAAAAATTCCCCCTAAGACCTTTTTGTGAATGAAGCGCCAGTGCCCTTGCATGACCAGTGCTCCATTCACTTCTATGGGGCTGCAGGCACTGCCAGAGATTACAGTACTGGCAGCCCCATAGAAGTGAATGGAGAACCGGTCACGCAATGGCACTGGAACGCCATTCAAAACAGGTCTTAGGGGGAATTTCAGTCCCCCATCCTCCTGATTACTGGGGGGACCCGGTACTCGGGCTCCCAGTGATCGGACACCCTGTCCTGTGTCCATAATGGCACAATCCCTTTAAATAACAGTAGTGTTAACCTAGTGTTAACCTAAGCCTTGTCAAAGGAACAAGCATGCAACAAGAAAGGTATGGGGCCAGTGGGGACTGGACCCGGGTACAGTTGTCATACTTTGGGGTGGGGGTTCACACTCAGCAATGCCTGCAAGTCTGTACCGCGGAGACCCGGTACAGTAGCTATAGCAGCAGCCTGCAAAGAAAAAGGTACGGGGCCGGTGGGGACTGGCCCCGGGAACAGTTGTCATATTTTGTCACACTCAGCAATGCCCACGATCAGAGTGGACTCTTATCGTGGGCCTTAGCTCCAGGTCTCCTCTGTACATTACAGCGGAGACACGATACAGTAGCTATTTTTAAGGACGAGGCATCCGCCGTAATCACACGGCACATGTCGGGAATGAGTTAAACCAACTGTAACTAGGACTTATATTTCAAGCCTACGCCAAAAAACCTGCAAAAGCTAGCTAGGGCTTATTTTCAGAGTAGGTCTTATTTTTGGAGAAACGCGGTATATGGACACTAATATGGCTGGTAGTATTACATGGACACTAATATGGCAGGTAGTATTAGATGGACAATAATATGACTGGTAGTATTATATGGACACTAATATGGCTGGTAGTATTATATGGACACTAATATGGTTGGTAGTATTATATGGACACTAATATGGTTGGTAGTATTATATGGACAATAATATGACTGGTAGTATTATATGGACACTAATATGGCTGGTAGTATTATATGGACACTAATATGGTTGGTAGTATTATATGGACACTAATATGGTTGGTAGTATTATATGGACAATAATATGACTGGTAGTATTATATGGACACTAATATGGCTGGTAGTATTATATGGACACTAATATGGTTGGTAGTATTATATGGACAATAATATGACTGGTAGTATTATATGGACACTAATATGGCTGGTAGTATCATATAAAAAGTAATATGTCAGGTAGTATTATATGGACACTAATATGGCTGGTAGTATCATATAAAAAGTAATATGTCAGGTAGTATTATATGGACACTAATATGGTTTGTAGTATTATATGGGCACTAATATTGCTGGTAGTATTATATGGACACTAATATGGCAGGTAGTATTATATGGACACTAATATGGTTGGTAGTATTATATGGACACTAATATGGCTGGTAGTATTATATAGACACTAATAGTAGTTATACTATTAGGCTTCCTGAACACAACATTTTTTGATATCTAAGTCTTGTCCGTTTTTTTTTACAGTTTTACCGTGAAAATGGATCTGAATATGACATCCTGTAAAATAACTGAAACGGACACAAGGAATGTACAAGGAAAGTAAGACACATAGCCTCTTGGGTTATTCTATGTCTGGGGATGTGCACTGTGTTAGGTGTGCTTCGTGCACAACAAGATCATCTTCCGTCTCTGGTCTTAAGGGCCTAAAAGATAGCTTAGCGGAGATATAATGAGCTCTTATCTGCTGTCTAGCTCGTGTACTTGTCTGAATCTGACAATAACTTGACTTTCATCTATTCTCAACCGAGCTGTTGTGGGATCAGTGACAGCGCAGGTCCCAAAGAGGTTCCCATCTTCCCTTTAAATCAGCCACCTCTTCTCCGTAGGCTTCATTATCAACCATTTCAATGGTGACGCTGTGCAGTGTTTGTGCCGTTTACTTCCTATAATCTCAGGCAAACTGCTGCCTTTCTACAAAGCCTTTTTGTGTCTGCAAGTGCGACAGCGATGTGGGGGTCACTGGGTCCCCTCTGGTGAGGATGATCTGAAGCAATGTGTCTATTTAATCAGGAGCTCTGCATTCACAGGGCCCGGGCTGGACGTGATGCGGCTCAGCAGATAAAGGCTTCAGGCTCAGCTTTGACAAAAAAAAAAAGCCTATTATGCTGCAAAAAATAACAGTAGGGTTTTTGAGAATGAGAAGTTTTTGTTCAGGAGAGCACAAGAACATTGCACAATACAATACAGACCTTCCAGGGATACAATGTAACAAGGAACAGTGCTCCGAGACATTGCCACCATGTCTAACCTCAGGACAGGCTCCGTAGACCTGCACTAAAACATTCCCCACAGCAGTAGTCATTATAATGCTACTATCCAGGGGCCGCCTGACCCATCATTGCACCCTCAGTACTGTAAAAATTTTTCCTAACAGGATCCAAATTATAACGGTGAATCATCTTTGCAGCTCGCACTTCCATTTTCCGTTAATAATGCTCTTCCCTCAGGTCGAGACACTCATTTCACCCCCTCCCCGGACCCGCGCCCTGACATCAGCAGCTCGAGAATTGAGCTTTAAATATTTGTAGGCTGTAAAAAGTATAGGGTGGGTAAGTGTCAGCCCCAGGGACAAGAGCGCTGCAAGAAAAACTGATAATAAAAGAGCAATTTCATATAAAATACAATAGAAAAGAAATCCCCAGTGAATAGACATCTTTGAGTCGTCTGGTTGTTAAAGAATTCTATTCTGCTCTTTTTTTTTTTAATAATAGTAGAAAAAAATTGCAAAAAAACTGAAAAAAACATGGTAAATCAATCAATTATATATACCCCAAAATGACACCATTGGAAATGCAACTCACCCGGAAAAAACAAGCCCTCTAACAACCTTCTCATATTCCTGAATGGTAAAGCTGCGAGTTATGTAGTGCTCTGCATTTGTAGTTCGACAATAATGGTGTTTAGTGGGTGATATTATATGGACTGTCAGTGCTGGCCAATCCGAGGGCAAGGGGAGTGTCTCAGACTACCAGAGCACTGTGCGCATAGGGTAGCTTGAGAAATTCATGGCCGATGTAGGTGACTGAATGCAGAGGTGACTTAGAATTGGTAATTCTGCATCATAAACACTACCAAGAAATGCACCGGGTACTTTAACTAGTTCAGGTCCGGGCTATTTTCCATTGTTCACAACCGGACACATTTTCAGATTTTCTCGTACGTGCGGTTTTGGGGGATTTGACTAATTTTTCCTTTGGGCTATTCAAATAATTTTTGCATTTTTTCAGTGATAAATAGAGCTTTATTTATATATTTTTTTCGGTGTTTTTACTTTATTTTAATATTTGTTTTAATATTTTACATTAGTACAAAGTGGTACTAAAAGAAACTTTTGAAATAGTTTTCACTCTCTGTTGCTGTAATTTTTACGGAGGTGACTCTTACTTTTGTGTTGACTGGGGTGGGGCTAGAACCTCTGACGTGGGTGTGGTAGGGCATTTGTTTGTTTGTTTTCACTTTAATTTATTTTTTTTTTTTTGGTACACATTGTGCCCCCCTCCCCAACATAAGGTCATAATAAACCTGTGGTGGGACGTTTTAATTTTCCTTTTTTTTTTTCAGGCTGCCTTCCTTTATATTTGGGTGCATGCAGTTCCAGGCACCTAGTGGTCATGTGACGGTTGGGCCGGAAGTGTAGCCTCATCCTGGTGGTTCCCATAGCTGTGTACAAAAGATTTATATTCTATTTTCCATTATTATGGGGGTTGCTATTTTGCCTGATGTTCTCCTCTGCTCTTTTAACAGCATTTAGAGATATACTTTACAGCAGTTTCATGGCTATAGGCAGAAATAGACTGGAGCCAACTCTACCTGCACTCGGTTTCCGTTCGGGGATTCCGTCCCCAATATGGAGAGAAAAGTCCTTCCTCATTTTTCGGGCAGAAACCCATGGACCCCATTATAGTCTATGGGGTCCGCGGGTTTCCGCGAGAAACTGCTTGATAAACGGATTGGGTTTCTGTTTTTTGGTTCCCCAAAAAGTTAAAAAATTTGTAATTTGTAAAAAATATATATATATATATATATATATATATATATATATATACTGTATATATATATATATATATATATATATATATATATATATAAATAATAATATAATATAAATAATATATATATAAATTATGTTTCACATAAAAACTTTATCTTTGGTGATACATTCCCTTTTCATTTTATAGATACAACCTAAAATAGAGGCTCTGCAGGAAAGCTACACGAGACGTACACATGGCTGGGTGTGCAGATAAGAAGCCTCCGTCTCTGCATGTCAGTGTATTGATCACAAGTATTACAATTATCAGGTGAAAATACAGACAGCAACTAGACGGCTGAAGATCGCGCTTCAATATTGGTCAAAGATACAAAACATTAACAGGACTGTGCTGTGAAATATTGGGTATTATAGGTAATGATAAACATTTCACAATAAGCAAGAGCTAAAAATACTCACACGACACAAGGAAGAGCCTGCTGACAGCACGGGCAAGAAGTGAAGGCAAAGGACCCAAGAACACAGATTAGTGACCCAACTGCTGATGTCTAATGGACATCTACAGCTGTGTGAATATGTATTTATATTATATAGATATAAGATTAAGCTTTAAGTTCCATTATGTACATGATTCTTTTTTCTCTTGGCTGGACATATTCAGATATGAGATGAGGAGCTCTTGATTCCAACACGATTTCAAGATACTCTGTCACAGAATGTCTATCCTGTATGTGTTTATATGTGGCCACCCAGTGGTTGTACTGCGCATTGCAGCTCGTCAAGGGTTTTGGTGTCATCAGAAATTGGAGTCCTTAACCAAGCTAAGGTAAGTGAGGACACATCTGTAGGTGCTTAAAGGGGCTATACCACTGGCGTAACTATAGGGGTTGCAATGGTCACAGTTGCACCTGTCCCCAGACATCAAGGGGGCCTACAGGTCACCCTCACTACAATAGGGCTGGATCTCTTTTCTGTTTTCCTTCGATGGCTGACAGTCTGTGCATTGTAAATTTATGACCCCTGCCCTCTGGTGCACTGGAGTGAGATTTATAAGACCCAGCCTTCCACTGTCAGAAAGGAGAAAAATAACCCTTTCACGGCAAAAATATCAGTTGATCAGGATATAGTCATGGAGGGATTCTGTGGGAAAGGCTGTGCAGAAAAGGAGGCACGATTACTATGTGGGGGCCCCAACAGGGAATGGGAATGATGGGAAGCTTGAAAGAGAGATGAGAAAGGAAAATGTAAATGGTGCTAAAATATATGGATGAGATGGGCCTTGGCTGAGCACCTGGGCCTGTGAGGTTTTAGTTACAACCATGAATGCAGGGACTTTCTATGGCCTGGCACTTGTCATAAAGCCAACCATGATGTCCTTATTATGGGCAGGTTATCTTTTCATAAATGTAGTGTTCCTCCTGATAACCTGTCCACAATAAGGACATCATGGCTGGCTTTATGACAAGTGCCAGGCCATAGAAAGTCTCTGCATTCATGGAAACTGATCAGGACAACAGATGTCAGATGGTTAGAGAAAATCTTTAAAACTATGAAATTTTTTTTAATAACTTATACTTGCAAAAGTGTTCAACAGAATTGTCTAGCTAAAGATATTACCGCTGATCTGTAGTTAAATTGTGAACTGCCGCTGTGTGTTATATATTGCAGGCGTTTATTTTCATCAATTTAGTACAAAATCACATCATAAGACCTTGTTTACACGGTCCCAGGGGTGCAGTTATAGAGGGTGCAACCAGGGGCGTAACTAAAGGCTCAATGGCCCTGGTTCAAAAGCACAGCTTGCGCCCCCTGCGCAACTTCTCCCCACAATGGTTAGCCACTCCCATCTGTACATTTCAGCCACATTTACACTTTCCTTTTATTATTTATCTGTGCCTACTGCCTTACTCACAACATGTCTGTGCACACAAGCTTCTCACTATACCCATGCTCTGTCAGTGCCCCCACAAAGTAATTAATTGTACCCCCTTTCATGCCACCACCTCCCCCACATAATCCCACCTTGACTATATGCTGCTGATCAACTGCTACTTTTGGCATTAATTTTGTCCTTTCTGACAGTGGAAGGCTTTGTATCATAAATCTTCTTGCACCAGAGGGCTGGGGTAATACATTTACTGTACAATACAGACTGCAGACAAGAAATTCAGAAAGGAGATTAAAGAAATGTATCCAGCCCTAGTGTGGTGAGAGTGTCCTGTGGGCCCCTCTGGCTTCTGAAACTGTTCCACTGTAAACCCTATAGATATGCCAATGCTTACGGGCAAAATGAATGAGATTTTGTTTAATGTCACAATACAGGAAAAATGAGCTACAGAAAAGCTGTTTTTTGAAAAACTCAGCAAATTAATTTTAGCTGCGGAATTGTGATCACTTTCCCTATATATTTAGCAGCAAATACTGTTTTCATTGTGTTTTTTTCTGCAACATAAGTTGCGTTACGCTACATAGGGCCTTATCCTTAGGCTGGGGCCCCACGAGGCATAAACACAGATTTTGATGGGGTGAAAACATTGCAGCAAAACCATGGCGTTTTACACTACCTGCATAGTGGAAGGGATTCTGGATAATCCATCTACACATTGCAGAAAAATATCCGCAGCAGTTTCAAAAACCGTTGCGATTTTTTTTAAATCACAGCAGACTGTGATTCTGTGAAAGGCGCTGCAGGAAAAACCGCAATGCATTTCCGCCACATTTTTTCCACAGCGCTTTTTGGCTGCGGCTTGCTACGTGGGGCCTTAGCCTTAAAGGGGTTGTCCATTTTTGGAAAGGAGGTCGGGGAAGGTGAAAATAAAAAAATAACCTACCTGTCCTCGGTGCTCCACAGTCCTGCTGCTCCCAGGGTCAAGTCCTTACCACATGTGAACACTGAGGCCAGTCAGCGGCCTCAGCGGACTTAGGAAAAGAAGCGGGATGTCACTCGCATAGGTCACCTGTGACCCTCGAAGCAACAGGACTGGACCCCGGTGGGAGACACCGGAGCACCGGTGACAGGTAATTATGGGGGGTTTTTTTGTTTTGTTTTTTTTCACCTTCCTCGGCCTCCTTGCCAAAAAACGGTTTATCCTGGACAATCCCTTCAAGGTTTCCTTCACTGAAAGATGATGCTGAAGTAAGGCTATGATTGAGCAGAATAATACTCTGTAGTTAGTCATGTCATCAGATCAATAGACCCAACCTCAAGATAACAGA
Source organism: Leptodactylus fallax (assembly GCA_947044405.1). Lineage (NCBI taxonomy): Eukaryota > Metazoa > Chordata > Amphibia > Anura > Leptodactylidae > Leptodactylus > Leptodactylus fallax. The sequence continues at coordinate 315,361 of CAMRHE010000669.1, forward strand.
TCTCCCCGCTCCTAAAAACATGCAGGGTCATTAATGTAAGTGTCCTGTACTGCGGGATATTGACTCTCCGTAATATCTGACTGAGGAGAACTAGGAGACAATTCATCTCTACCAGGAGACGCTCGACCACAGAGTTGGGATCACCATATCTAATATAAAAGCTATGGAGCGGAAATCACAGGTCATCGCCGCTCCGCTGACTGCACCATTATTGCTACTCCACACTACACAAGGCTCAGTTGTCTCCGTGTTTTATGGTTCTTTCCTTCACTGCTTTCTATGCAAACTAAGCTAGAGAATAGAGGTGGGGGCTACTCCCTGCGGGAGAGTCACAGACAGCTGAGGTAAAAACCATAAGCTTTATTTCTTCTCACCGCATGCAACAACACTTCTGTGGTTACTGTACCTTTAAGTGGTAAATGTGTGATATGTATACAGTCACCTAAAGAGGGAGAATAACCTTGGTGGTGTTTTTCATACTTGATGGGTGTATACAGGTGAACAGTTTCACAGTAGTCAGCAGTCTTCTGCTGGGGCCTAGAGGACTGTGTGCCACGCGGCAAATCGACCAGAAGGCCAGTTGGCGACCAAGATGGCTGACAGCTCTTGACCAACACTCTGTGATGCTATGGATTTAACCACTTCCATACCAGATGCTTTTCAGACCAGGCACATTTACGGGTTTTTTTGTATGTGCGGTTTTGAGGGCTGTAACATTTTTATCATTTGCGTTATTCAACTAATTTCTGCGTCTTTTTTCGGTGACACATAGGGATTTATTTTTATGTTGTTTTTATTTTTTCATGTGTTTTAATTTGTTTTATATCTGGGAAAATATAAGCTAAAGAGGAGGGAAAACGGGTCTGTTTTTCACTTTTCTTTTTTTTTTTTATTTAATAACACAAAGTGCTACTAAAAAACTTTGTAAAATAATTAGTTTGGTAATTTTTATTTTGTAGGTGTCATCGGGAGTGGGGCTATAACCTTTAATAAGGGCGTGTTATTGGCGTATTATTTTATTTATTTTTTTAATTATTTTATTTACTTTTTTTTTTACTTTTCTATACATTTTTTTTATTTTATTTTTTTTTTACATTGTGTCCCCATAAGGTCATAATGGACTTATTGGGGACATCTGATCACAGTCTTTTTTTGTTGGAGAGGCTGATTTTCCCTGTAACTGGGGCTGGTACATTTAGCCCCAGTTACAGGAGGAATACAGCCTCCTGCACATTACTATAAAGCTTATAGAGCTGATCTGGGTCCTGTGGGACCCAGCAGCTCTAACACACGCTGATCCTGATGGATCACGTGAGTGCTGGGTCAGAGAGGAGCCGCAAAATGGCGGCGCCCATAGCAGTGTATACAGCGCTCATTGAGTGCTCTATACACAGTGATCGGGAAGGCAGGGAAGGTAATAAACTTTCCCTGTCTTCTCTCTGGGAGCTCCGGATGAAGTTACAGCCGGCTCCCTGTTTCAGCAGCTGCGGGATTTCATGCAGCTGCTGAGTTCTGCTTGGATGTACCGGTACATAGTCTATGGGCGGTACGGAAGTGGTTAAAGAAGACTACCCCCTATCACAGCACGGAGGTTGCTGACATGTTTTTAGGCATTGCTCATGTCATGAGTTGCATCAGCCCAGGGGCGTAACTAGAGGCTCACAGGCCGAAAGCTCAGTTTGGCCCCCCACTGCGACTAATCTCACAAGTCCCATCCATATATTATAGCAGTATTTACATTTCCCTTTCCTTCTCTATCTGGGACCAGACCACCATGAAGACTTTTTCACAACATGTCTGTGCACACAAGCTTCCCATCATTCCCTTCCCCTTTTGGTGCCCCCAAATATTAATCATGCCCCTTTTTGTGTCACAGCCAACCCCACAGATTCCCTCCTTAACTATATGCTGATGACTGACTGATATTTCTGCCATGAAAGGGTTAATTCTCTCCTTTCTGACAGTGGAAAGCTGCGTATCATAAATCTTCTCACTCCAGGCCAGGGAAAATAGATTTACAATGCACAGACTGCACAGGCCATCAAAGAAAATCAGAAAGGAGATCAAAGAGGTTTATCCAACCTTAGTATGTTGAGGTTGACCTGTGAGCCCCCCTAGCTTCTGGGCCCAGTCACAGCTGAGACCACTGCAACCCCTATAGCTACACCAGTGCACCGGCCTGTGTATTTTTATTGATTTTGACCACTATACTATACTCTGAGAAATTATTCCAGTGGGCAACCCAGAACACAAAGCTACAGCAACTTGCACCTATAGTGCATCTTAACTTTTGGATGATTTTTAAGGATAAGTTGTCATGTGTGTACAGGGCCGTTTTAACACATTGGTGGGCCCTGTGGAAAGATTTCATAAGTGGGCCCCCCCATCACCACCACCTAGAAATACTTGACCTGCACGAATTATAATGCTCCCTCATAGTATAACGGCTATCACAATATGCCCCTTATAATGTCCCCCTCCAGGTTGCCCCCCCACCACAGATTCATGTCCTCACCCCAGGTTGCCCCCCACAGTATCATGTCCTCACCCCAGGTTGCCCCCCACAGTATCATGTCCCCCCACACTGACATGGCCCCTTCAGGTTGCCCCCACAGTATTATGTGCTCAATCCAGGTTGCCCCCACAATATCAGGTCCCCCCACAGATTCATGTCCCTCTCCAGGTTGCCCCCTACAGATTCATGTCCCCCTCCAGGTTGCCTCCCCCACAGTGACATGTCTGCCTCAGGTTGCCCCCAGAGTATCATGTCCTCACTCTAGGTTGCCCCCACAATATCATGTCCCTCCACAGATTCATGTCCCCCTCCAGGTTGCCCCCCTCAAATTCATGACCCCCCACACTGACATGTCCGCCTCAGGTTGCCTCCACAGTTTTGTATCCCCCACTGTATATATCAAAGAAAAGACCTTAATACTCACCTTTCCCCAATCCCCCGTTCACTCCTTTCTCTGGTCCTGGAGTCTTCAGGGAGTAACAGGCGTGATGTAAGTGATGTCGCTACATCGCGCCTCTTGTTCCCAGGACACCGGGAGCAAAGAAAGCGGCCGAGTGATGAAGTAGGGTGCCGTCCGCTCCCTGCTTCATCCCTGTCTGCAACTCATCGGCGTCCTCTGGAGTTGCAGTAGCCCGGACCCCAAAATTGCCACCACATTATACTCTGGGATCTCTTCATACTCCAAAGAATAATAGGTAATAGGTGGAGGCTCAGGGAATTGTTAATTAAAAAAAAAAAAAAAAACATTTATACTTACCTTCTCTCAATTCTTTTGTGTCTCCTTGTGCTGCCCAGCGCTCTCTTGGTGATGTCATACTCTCAGAGTTACCGCTGAAGCCTGTGATTGGGCCACCAGTGGTCACATGGGAATGCCATGACGTCATGACTTTCAGCCTGTCCATTTCAGCACTGAGGCCCAATTACAGTCCTCAGCAGTGACCCTGGGTGCATGACGTCACTGTAGAGTTGGAGAGAGAGCCCTGGACGCTGCCAGGAGGCGATAAACACGAGAGGGAAGATTAGTATAAATATTTTTTATTTGTTACACCTTCTCTGAGTCTCCACCTATTATACTCTGGGGTCTAAAAAGATCCCAGAGAATAATAATGTCACTTTTCACTATGACATAACTTCAGCTGTGTTTGCCTTAGAGAGCTAGAAATTGGCTTGATAGGTCCCTAAGAGTATTCTACACTATGTTTTATAGATAGGTTCCTAGGAGCCCTGACAGTGTTCTACACTATGTTTTATAGATAGGTTCTTAGGAGTCCTGACAGTGTCCTACATTATGTTTTATAGATAGGTTCCTAGGAGCCCTGACAGTGTTCAACACTATGTTTTATAGATAGGTTCCTAGGAGCCCTGACAGTGTTCTACACTATGTTTTATAGATAGGTTCCTAGGAGCCCTGACAGTGTTCTACACTATGTTTCATAGATAGGTTCCAAGGAGCCCTGACAGTGTTCTACACTATGTTTTATAGATAGGTTCCTAGGAGCCCTGACAGTATTCTACACTATGTTTCATAGATAGGTTCCTAGGAGCCCTGACTGTGTTCTACTCTATGTTTTATAGATAGGATTCTAGGAGCCCTGACAGTGTTCTACACTGTTTTATAGATAGGTTCCTAGGAGCCCTGACAGTGTTCTGCACTATGTTTTATAGATAGGTTCCTAGGAGCCCTGACAGTGTTATACACTATGTTTTATAGATAGGTTTCTAGGAGCCCTGACAGTGTTATACACTATGTTTTATAGATAGGTTCCTAGGAGCCCTGAGACTGTTACACACTATGTTTTAAGCCAATTTAAGTTGCGCTTTGTACCAAACTTGTTCAACCCAAAATGAATCTGGGACATGAGCCACCAAACCCCAAACTAAACTAATCCTCAGAGTTTCACCCATCTCTAGTGTGTACACACAGTAAGATAGGGAGAAGAGCCTATGAACCTACCTGTTTGGTAATAACTATAAGGGTGTAAAGGTAAGGGGCTCAAAACCCTTTTTACAACATAAGAATAGTTTCATAAATGCCACATGGTATGGGGTGCCCTATTACAGATGTTGCATTATGGACCAAAAAATTTTTGTTACGTCTTTTTCTATTACGGAAATGAAAAGAGTGCAATGTTCTGAGATCATACTCGGACGTCTGAGATCATACTGTGTCGCAGAATAGGATGGTGCTTTTAAGGGACACAAATCAATACAATATATAAGTTCTTCCTTTTGAAATGATTGCATTTCAGAAAATGTATCTGCAGAGATTTTACAACTGGAAAGCCTAACAGTGTGCAGGTTTATCAGACTTTACCAGAAACAGTAATTTAATACACTGTGACGGATCTTGTGCTGTATAAAGAAATTATAAAGCAGGTAAAAGCAGTAAGTGCAATGCTGTACTGTGGCCATTGTAGTCTGCTGTGAGCAGGGAGACACTGTGATTCTCTGACCCCATCTAGTGTCTAAGTGCAAGAACTGCAGTTTGGTAACTCTTCAGTTATGTCAAAGATTAAAGGAGTTTAACCATATTTGACAACTTTTGGCAAGAGGCAGCAGGGAGATTTTTTTTCCTTATGCCCCTGTTCTTGGGCCTCAGCTCAATGTGCCCATGTGACTGCTGTGGTACAATCATAGGCCTCATCAGTAACCCCAGGTGCAAGACGTCACCAGGAGGAGGTCGCAAGGAGGCCCAAAAGAGTTGAGGGAAGGAGAGTATAAATATATATTTTTTTACCTCCCCTGGGACCCCATTTATTATACTCTGTGGTCTGAAGACCTGCTTGGACTGTGGTCCACCCATCTCTAGTCGTGTGGCTCAGGCAGAGTCCAGGCATTGAGGCCCTTGCTCTACTGATCCTCAGACTCTAATAATGGCATTTTATACTTTCTTATGGGCAGCTCTATATTCCCTGTCTCAGGGCTGCAGCGCAGTTGCCTTGGTATTGGCTTTAGCTCACCTTTCCCAGTACCTTCCTCCTTGGAAGCTGTAAAAAGACTTCAGGTCTCCTCTAACATTCCTAAGTGTGAAAACATACAAGTTACATACAAAACTATCCACACAGTGGCACAAAGCATTCTAGGTGCGGTATAAGCAGTTTAGCAGTGCCACTGGGCTGTTGCACATGATATTATATGTGTGCCCAACATTACTACATGTTCAGTAGAAGATCGCTCCCCATGCTTCAGTCCTGGAAATTTACAGAAGATGTCTAGATTATACCAGCGGGCCATACATTACAATTTAATATACTATAAGGCACAGCCCCAGACCTGTCAAGAAGCCAGGCAGAAATATGCTACAGGTAATGTTTTTTATCAACTTCCTGGACAGGTCTGGTGCAACAACCAGTTTTGTAACTAAAGTCTTGTGGGCCCTGGTGCAAACTTCGATCAGAGCGACTTACTCCCTCCCTACAGTGTATTCTTGATAGCAGTGGTTATGGGTACTGCAGTGGTATCGCAGAGACTTGAGAGGGATATAGCTATAGTACCCACATTCACTGTTATCAAGAATATGGTGAGTGAGCGGCAACATGCAATGTAAATAGTGAAGGGGTCATGGTGCTGATCAGCAGTGGTCCCGGATGTCAGATCTCTTATTGATCTCTTATTGATGACCTATCCTGACAATAGGTCATCAATAGCAAGTAATAGGTATAATCCTTTAGAGGGGTTATTCATTCAACTGCAGCTTCATGACCACTGATTCCCCGACCACTGTTTCCTATATAAAGCTATTTCACCTCCGGCAGCAGAAATTGACAATTATCTCTGCTGACTGACGAGTTCAACACAGTGACCTCCATAGGCAGCAGAGATAAGTGCTGATCAGGCTTTCCTATACCACTGTCATAGTGCTGTGGGGTTCCAGCCATCCCCAGCTGGCCACGGGTTCACTACCCTTCTGGTCACAGTCGCACCCCCTGCAACCACAATTGTTACACCACTGACAACAATTATTGTGCCAGATGCCAGAATGAATCCTATAAAAATCTATGGAATCCATTTTGGCATCAGTTTCCTTGCAGATTTTCTGTACCACACCGAAGGGAAACAAATTCAGAATATCCTTAGTGTCATCCATGATTTAACAGTTGGTTTGGTGGTGTTTTTTTCACGTCGCGAGGGGGGGGGGGTATCTTAAACTTTATTTGTTGCTATTATATATACTATGGTGGTTCCTTAAAGGGGTTGTCCATTTTTAAGGATTTTTTTTAAGGATTTTATAACCTCTCCTTAGAATAGGCCATAAATATGTGATCAGCTGATTGGTGAAGGGGCCAGCTGTCGGCCCCCCACAGATCACATATCTTAATGATAAGCCATAACATCCTAAAACCTGCACAACCCCTTTAAAGGTGTATTCCAGGCTATGGCACTGGCTGAATTATCAAGCATGTAATTCTATCAAGCTCCTGATCTTTACCCAGGGCATCTGATAAAATAGCTTTACGTTACAATAATTAAATTTATGCAAAAGAGCCTTAGACAAAGATGAGCGGGAAAATGACTGTACACTTGACACATGTAAGAGCTCAGTTGACCCCCCTGGTTGGCCTAGTTTCCGAGATATGCTCAATTAAGGGAGATCTGTCACAATATTCATTGCTAATTGTTGATTAATATATCATATAATAAAAAGAGATCAAATCTTATTAGAGTAAAGTGCAAAGTGCGCAGACAAGTGTCACAGCATGTTAGTAAGGATTTGCAATTAAAAAATAAAATATATACAATAAATAAATAAACTGATAATGACCAGTATAAAAACTGCTGTTCATTACCACAAAAAGTACACACATGTACACCCTTAAAGAGGACCTTTCACCACCTCCACCAATTCAAAACTTAGGAATCTGTTAATGCCACTGATTCAAGCACAGTTGGAATTTTCTCTCTAGCCCCCACCATTCCCGAGCAATAGTTTTGTTACCTGATGTGTTATTTAAGCTCTGTAATATAGTATCAGAAGGGCGATGTCAGGCAGGGGGGCGTGTACAGAGCTCCAATCAGAGGCAGCCAGTGTCAGAGCTTAGAATCACACCCCTTGTCTGCTCCTGCCTGACACTGCCCACCTGACAGTGCAGAGACTAAAGAGCATATCAGGCACCAAAACTAACAGCATTGATTGCTCAGGAACAAAGCAGGTTAGAGAAAAAAATTCCAACTGTGCAATGCAGCAGTACAATGGCCAGGTAGAGATGATCTCTCATCCCTTGGTTCCACTACAGACTGCAGCATCAAAGGGGTTAAAAAGTCAAATTGGCGCTACCTCTGATCTCTGCATTTGCAGCAGGGGAAGGGGTTGTGTCATTTAGCCTCACTTCTGTCACAATTTTGTGGGTACCTGTAGTAATGGCTCCTGTTTGACATTGTTATCAGTATAAAAGACACCTGTCCACAACCTCAAACAGTCACACTCCAAACTCCACTATGGTGAAGACCAAAGAGCTGTGGAAGGACACCAGAAACAAAATTGTAGACCTGCATCAGGTTGGGAAGACTGAATCTGCAATAGGCAAGCAGCTTGGTGTGAAGAAATCAACTGTGGGAGCAATAATTAGAAAATGGAAGACATACAAGACCACTGATAATCTCCCTCGATCAGGGGCTCCACGCAAGATCTCACCACGTGGGGTCAAAATGATCATAAGAACGGTGAGCAAAAATCCCAGAACCACACGGGGGGACCTAGTGAATGACCTGCAGAAAGCTGGGACTACCGTAACAAAGGCTACCGTCAGTAACACACTACGCCGCCAGGGACTCAGATCCTGCAGTGCCAGACGTGTCCCCCTGCTTAAGCCAGTACATATCCGGGCCCATCTGAAGTTTGCTAGAGAGCATTTGGATGTTCCAGAAGAGTATTGGGAGAATGTCATATGGTCAGATGAAACCAAAGTAGAACTGTTTGGTAGAAACACAACTCGTGGTGTTTGGAGGAGAGTGAATGCTGAGTTGCATCCAAAGAACACCATACCTACTGTGAAGCATGGGGGTGGCAACATCATGCTTTGGGGCTGTTTCTCTGCAAAGGGACCAGGACGACTGATCCGTGTACATGAAAGAATGAATGGGGCCATGTATCGTGAGATTTTGAGTTCAAACCTCCTTCCATCAGCAAGGGCATGAAGATGAAACGTGGCTTTCAACATGATAATGATCCCAAGCACACCACCAGGGCAACGAAGGAGTGGCTTCGTAAGAAACATTTCAAGGTCCTGAAGTGGCCTAGCCAGTCTCCAGATCTCAACCCCATAGAAAACCTTTGGAGGGAGTTGAAAGTCCGTATTGCCCAGCAACAGCCCCAAAACATCACTGCTCTAGAGGAGATCCGCATGGAGGAATGGGCCAACATACCAGCACGAGTGTGTGCCAACCTTGTGAAGACTTATAGAAGGAAAATGACTTCCACCAAGGTGCCTTTTCATCTGTGGGAATAGGTGGTAGTCCGAGGGAGCCAAATCAGGGGAATAGGGTGGGTGCTGATGCAGTTGCAAACCACAGGAGTGAATTGCAGCCATTGTAACAGCCGATGTGTGAACTTCTCCATTTCCATATTTCATCTTCACTACCTAACTGTAAAATGCAGTACCTGATACAAAAAAAATCTAAATAAATCCAGATTGCTCATGAGACCTTTCAAATAACTAAATAACATATTGCATTGCAAAACATGACCGTGTGAAAAAAAAATTCATGGGTGGGCTACAAACTTTTTAGGCACCCCTCGTATATCTATATACTACATAATGAAATAATGACCATACTCTTGGTAGGTATGTGTTAATATGCTCATTGAGTCTCTACCTCACCTGATTTCCACATCAGACTAGAAAAAAAAATTTGAAAAGCCAGTTGATAGATATCTTTAGATAAAATGGGGTAAAAGAGATGCCCATAGCGGTTCCTTAAAATCAATTAATTCTATAATTAATTATTTAATTAATTTATATATATATATATATATATATATATATATATATACAGTACAGACCAAAAGTTTGGACACACCTTCTCATTCCAAGAGTTTTCTGTATTTTCATGATTATAAAAATTGTAGATTCACACTGAAGGCATCAAAACTATGAATTAACACATGTGGAATTATATACTTAACAAAAAAGTGTGAAACAACTGAAAATATGTCTTATATTCTAGGTTCTTCAAAGTAGCCACCTTTTGCTTTGATTACTGTTTTGCACACTCTTGGCATTCTCTTGATGAGCTTCAAGAGGTAGTCACCTGAAATGGTTTTCACTTCACAGGTGTGCCCTGTCAGGTTTAATAAGTGGGATTTCTTGCCTTATAAATGGGGTTGGGACCATCAGTTGTGTTGTTCAGAAGTCAGGTGGATACACAGCTGATAGTCCTACTGAATGGAGTGTTAGAATTTGTATTATGGCAAGAAAAAAGCAGCTAAGTAAAGAAAAACGAGTGGCCATCATTACTTTAAGAAATGAAGGTCAGTCAGTCTGAAAAATTGGGAAAACTTTGAAAGTGACCCCAAGTGCAGTGGCCAAAACCATCAAGCGCTACAAAGAAACTGGCTCACATGAGGACCGCACCAGGAAAGGAAGACCAAGAGTCACCTCTGCTGCGGAGGATAAGTTCATCCAAGTCACCAGCCTCAGAAATCGCAGGTTAACAGCAGCTCAGATTAGAGACCAGGTCAATGCCACACAGAGTTCTAGCAGCAGACACATCTCTACAACAACTATTAAGAGGAGACTGTGTGCAGCAGGCCTTCATGGTAAAATAGCTGCTAGGAAACCACTGCTAAGGACAGGCAACAAGCAGAAGGGGATTGTTTGGGCTAAAGAACACAAGAAATGGACCTTAGACCTGTGGAAAGCTGTGCTTTGGTCTGATGAGTCCAAATTTGAGATCTTTGGTTCCAACCACCGTGTCTTTTTGCGATGCAGAAAAGGTGAACGAATGGACTCTACATGCCTGGTTCCCACCGTGAAGCATGGAGGAGGAGGTGTGATGGTGTGGGGGTGCTTTGCTGGTGACACTGTTGGGGATTTATTCAAAATTGAAGGAATACTGAACCAGCATGGTTACCACAGCATCTTGCAGCGGCATGCTATTCCATCTGATTTGCGTTTAGTTGGACCATCATTTATTTTTCAACAGGACAATGACCCCAAACACACCTCCAGACTGTGTAAGGGCTATTTGACCAAGAAGGAGAGTGATGGGGTGCTACACCAGATGACCTGGCCTCCACAGTCACCAGACCTGAACCCAATCCAGATGGTTTGGGGTGAGCTGGACCGCAGAATGAAGGCACAAGGGCCAACAAGTGCTAAGCACCTCTGGGAACTCCTTCAAGACTGTTGGAAGACCATTTCAGGTGACTGCCTCTTGAAGCTCATCAAGAGAATGCCAAGAGTGTGCAAAGCAGTAATCAAAGCAAAAGGTGGCTACTTTGAAGAACCTAGAATATAAGACATATTTTCAGTTGTTTCACACTTTTTTATTAAGTATATAATTCCACATGTGTTAATTCATAGTTTTGATGCCTTCAGTGTAAATCTACAATTTTTATAGTCATGAAAATACAGAAAACTCTTGGAATGAGAAGGTGTGTCCAAACTTTTGGTCTGTACTGTATATATACAGTCAGTTCTAAATATTTGGGTGTTTGCAACAGCCATTTCAATTTGATATATCTAATAACTGATGGACACAGTAATATTTCAGGATTGAAATGAGGTTTATTGTACTAACAGAAAATGTGCAATATGTATTAAACCAAAATTTGACCGGTGCAAAAATTTGGGTACCCTTATCATTTTATTGATTTGAATACTCCTAACTACTTTTTACTGACTTACTGAAGCACAAATTTGGTTTTGTAACCTCACTGAGCTTTGAACTTCATAGCCAGGTGTATCCAATCATGAGAAAAGGTATTTAAAGTGGCCAATTGCAAGTTGTTCTCCTATTTGAATCTCCTCTGAAGAGTGGCATCATGGGCTCCTCAAAACAACTCTCAAATGATCTGAAAACAAAGATTGTTCAACATAGTTGTTCAGGGGAAGGATACAAAAAGTTGTCTCAGAGATTTAACCTGTCAGTTTCCACTGTGAGGAACATAGTAAGGAAATGGAAGACCACAGGGACAGTTCTTGTTAAGCCCAGAAGTGGCAGGCCAAGAAAAATATCAGAAAGGCAGAGAAGAAGAATGGTGAGAACAGTCAAGGACAATCCACAGACCACCTCCAAAGAGCTGCAGCATCATCTTGCTGCAGATGGTGTCACTGTGCATCGGTCAACAATACAGCACACTTTGCACAAGGAGAAGCTGTATGGGAGAGTGATGCGAAAGAAGCCGTTTCTGAAAGCACGCCACAAACAGAGTCGCCTGAGGTATGCAAAAGCACATTTGGACAAGCCAGCTTCATTTTGGAAGAAGGTCCTGTGGACTGATGAAACAAAGATTGAGTTGTTTGGTCATACAAAAAGGCGTTATGCATGGCGTCAAAAAAACACAGCATTCCAAGAAAAACACTTGCTACCCACTGTAAAATTTGGTGGAGGTTCCATCATGCTTTGGGGCTGTGTGGCCAATGCCGGCACCGGGAATCTTGTTAAAGTTGAGGGTCGCATGGATTCAACTCAGTATCAGCAGATTCTTGAGAATAATGTACAAGAATCAGTGACGAATTTGAAGTTACGCCGGGGATGGATATTTCAGCAAGACAATGATCCAAAACACAGCTCCAAATCTACTCAGGCATTCATGCAGAGGAACAATTACAATGTTCTGGAATGGCCATCCCAGTCCCCAGACCTGAATATCATTGAACATCTGTGGGATAATTTGAAGTGGGCTGTCCATGCTCGGCGACCATCAAACTTAACTGAACTGGAATTGTTTTGTAAAGAGGAATGGTCAAAAATACCTTCATCCAGGATCCAGGAACTGATTAAAAGCTACAGGAAGCGACTAGAGGCTGTTATTTTTGCAAAAGGAGGATCTACTAAATATTAATGTCACTTTTCTGTTGAGGTGCCCATACTTTTGCATCGGTCAAATTTTGGTTTAATGCATATTGCACATTTTCTGTTAGTACAATAAACCTTATTTCAATCCTGAAATATTACTGTGTCCATCAGTTATTAGATATATCAAATTGAAATGGCTGTTGCAAACACCCAAATATTTAGAACTAAAAATGATTAAGATTAATAGGGGTGCCCAAACTTTTTCATATGACTGTATATATATATAATTATTATATAAAATCATGATGCAAAAATTATTAAAATGTATCCACGTGTAAGATTGTAGTAATAACGTATTTAGGTCCTTTATATTAAAATCAAGGTTGGCTGAGGCAAAGCATTTCACATATTCAATAATAACGTGTAACAAGGGGCCTTATTCTCGAAAAAAATGAGTTTAAAAAAAAATGTCTCTTATATTTAATCCACGTCTTGTTAATTTGATACATGACTTAGTTTTCAAGCACAGTGAATAACAAAGTAACGTAATGAATAGAAATGTACAGATTAACAATACAACAAGTCATCTCATAGTAAAGTAATAAAGTGCACCCCACACAATGTATAAAGCTCTGGTCTGGTTCCTATCACAATAAACTTGCTGATAATGTACTTTCTACAGAAAAGAACTTTTACTTTCATTATTTATATAAAGCAATTTACTGAACTTTGCTCTTGAGGTTTCTCGACACTTAAATGATTTATAAGGTCAATGTTCATGTCACTATAAGACATATTGTAAATGTACGCTTCACATAGATGTGAGATCTGTTGCCTGTATGTTGTTTGCTGACAACTGATGAAGATCTATTCTGGTAAAGTTACTTCATTTACTTATTATACATATATATAATAATATACATATATATAATACATATTTATTCATAGGATCTGCCTTTTGAGACATAAAATTTATTATATAATTGTTGACTATATTTGAATTTGACAAAATCAGTGTCTTTCTATGGCTTTGATTGTTTACTTTAAATGTAATCATTAAAATGGGTTTTCCATATTAAACAGTTAAGGCTAGAGCAGTTCTTAGCAAGCCAGATTGGTTCCAAATTTTCCAATTAAAAGGTATAATAAGTAGAAATGGGTGAACCTTTTGAGATTTGTTTTTGTTTCGAGTTCAGATTGTTCAGGACCAAGATTTGTTTCGGTTGAACAAGTTCAGTAAGGACCACAGCTTAAATTGGCATAAAACATAGTGTAGAATACTCTCAGGGCTCCTAGGAACATATCTATAAAACATAGTGTAGAACACTGTCAGGGCTCCTAGGAACCTATCTAAAAAACATAGCATAGAACACTGTCAGGGCTCCTAGGAACCTATCTATAAAACATAGTGTAGAACACTGTCAGGGCTCCTAGGATCCTATCTATAAAACATAGTATAGAACACTGTCAGGGCTCCTAGGAACCTATCTATAAAACATAGTATAGTAGAATACTGTTAAGGGCTCCTAGGAACCTATCTATAAAACATAGTGTAGAACACTGTCAGGGCTTCTAGGACCCTATCTATAAAACATAGTATAGAACACTGTGAGGGCTCCTAGGAACCTATCTATAAAACATAGTGTAGAACACTGTCAGGGCTCTAGGGACCTATCTAAAAAACATAGTGTAGAACACTGTCAGGCTTCTAGGACCCTATCTATAAAACATAGTATAGAACACTGTCAGGGCTTCTAGGAACCTATCTATAAAACATAGTATAGAACACTGTCAGGGCTCCTAGGAACCTATCTATAAAACATAGTGTAGAACATTGTCAGGGCTCTTAGGAACCTATCTATAAAACATAGTGTAGAACACTGCGAGGGCTCCTAGGAACCTTTCTATGAAACATAGTGTAGAACACTGTCAGGGTTCTAGGTACCTATCTATAAAACATAGTGTAGAACACTGTCAGGGCTCCTAGGAACCTATCTATAAAACATAGTGTAGAACACTGCGAGGGCTCCTAGGAACCTTTCTATAAAACATAGTGTAGAACACTGTCAGGACTCCTAGGATCCTATCTATAAAACATAGTATAGAACACTGTCAGGGCTTCTAGGAACCTATCTATAAAACATAGTATAGAACACTCTCAGGGCTCCTAGGAACCTATCTATAAAACATAGTGTAGAACATTGTCAGGGCTCTTAGGAACCTATCTATAAAACATAGTGTAGAACACTGCGAGGGCTCCTAGGAACCTTTCTATAAAACATAGTGTAGAACACTGTCAGGGTTCTAGGTACCTATCTATAAAACATAGTGTAGAACACTGTCAGGGCTCCTAGGAACCTATCTATAAAACATAGTGTAGAACACTGTCAGGGCTCCTAGGAACCTATCTATAAAACATAGTGTAGAACACTGTCAAGGCTCCTAGAAACCTATCTATAAAACATAGTATAGAACACTGTCAGGGCTCCTAGGATCCTATCTATAAAACATAGTATAGAACACTGTCAGGGCTTCTAGGAACCTATCTATAAAACATAGTATAGAACACTGTCAGGGCTCCTAGGAACCTATCTATTAAACATAGTGTAGAACACTGTCAGGGCTCCTAGGAACCTATCTATAAAACATAGTGTAGAACATTGTCAGGGCTATTAGGAACCTATCTATAAAACATAGTATAGAACATTGTCAGGGCTCCTAGGAACCTATCTATAAAACATAGTGTATACCACTGTCAGGGCTCCTAGGAACCTATCTATAAAACATAGTGTAGAACACTGTCAGGGCTCTTATAATAAGTATAATAAGTGGAGGCCCAAGGGAGATGCGTAAACATAATATCCACTGATACATTTCTTCTCCTTTTCTGGGCTCCATCATGTCATCCAGCACTCCATTGTGGTCCTCTTCGGTTTTCAGTCATCTTCAGGCTCAATCAAAGGCCTCAGTGATTATCTGGGGCCTGTGACATCACCCAGGAGGCTGGAAGATGACCTTGATAGAGTGCTAGATGCCACACGGGTGCCCAG
The DNA here is from genome assembly GCA_947044405.1 of Leptodactylus fallax. Lineage (NCBI taxonomy): Eukaryota > Metazoa > Chordata > Amphibia > Anura > Leptodactylidae > Leptodactylus > Leptodactylus fallax. Next base: position 330,886 of record CAMRHE010000669.1, read on the forward strand.
AAGAGATATGGGAAGGCGAGTATCAATGTTTATTATGTTTATGGACCTCTCCTGGTCCTCCACTTATTATACTTATTATATACAAACATACTTATGATAAGAGCCCTGACAGTGTTCTCTGCAGTCTGAAGAGACCCCAGATTATAACAATAGCATTTCTAGTTTGGACTAAAAACAAAACTGACAGGTAACCTGTCAGGGATAGGGATGTGCTACAAATGTATAATAGGAGTGAGTTCCACGGCTATTTCAATAACAGAGATCCCCTGACCACCTCCAGGTGCCTTCTGGCGACTTCATCTAGGCTGTTATTGAAAGCAGAGGGGGCTGGGATTATGGAGACAGCTGAACACGCTGTGCCACAATGTTTTTGTAACTCCCATAGATGTCAATAGAAGTTTAGGAACAAAACCATAGAACAGCGAGCCGCACTGTATTTGTAACTTGGGAGTCTTCCTAACTTCAATTTTCTTATAAGGGAGTTATGGAGAAAGCAGAGCACAGTGGGCTCAGCTGTTTCTGTAATTTTGGCCACCTCTTCATACAATTGTAGCCCAAATGTGGCAGCCTGCGGGTACCTGCATGGGTCTGTATACACTTGACATACAAGTCATCCCAAGATAAAGTAATAAAGTGTAACCCACACAACGTATAAAGCTCTGGTCTGGTTCTGATCACAATACATTTGCTGATAATGCACTTTCTACAAAATAGAACTTTTACTTTTATTATATTTACTTAAAGCAATTTACTGAACTTTGCTCTCAAGTTTCCTAGACAGCTTCTTGGATATGGTAATTTTATAAGGGCAATGTTCATGTCACTGTAGAGTATACTGTAAATGTACGCTTCCGTCTTTGCATGGCTTTGCTTGTCTACTTTATATTTTATCATTAAAGGGGTTTTCCCATCTTTTTCCATCAGTTAAGGCTAGAGAGGAAAGAACCAGGTTATAACAAGCCAGGTTTATTGAATATAATAAGTAGAGGCCCAGAGGAGACATACAATGATGTCCAGCACTCCATTACTTCTTTGACCATCTTCTGGCCCAATCACAGGCCCCAGTGGTCTCCAGGGCCTGTGATATAACTCAGGAGGCTGGCAGATGATCGAAGAGGACCATGATGGAGTGCAAGATGCTGTGACAGAGCCCATGAGAGGAGAAGTGATGTTACGTCCCTCCCCTGGGCCTCTGCTTATTATACTCTGCAAGTATACTATAAGTGCATCAGGCAGGTTCATTCCCCTATATAAGCTTCAGCCCACCATACCCCTGATGAAGGAACAGCCAAAATGCACATCGGATGTGTGATGTCAGACCAGGAGACTAGGGGCAAAATATCTATGGGTATGTAACAATTACCTATGTAGGTTTGACTTTATATGGAGTTTACATTATTTACCAAAGAAGTATGTTATTTCTGCTACTTTTCATGAATTTAGTCATATACACACGTGGACAAAATTGTTGGTACCCCTCTTTTAATGAAAGAAAAACCCACAATGGTCACAGAAATAACTTGAATCTGACAAAAGTAATTTGCCAAACTACATGTTGACAAGCCACAAAGCTTCAGGGAGAATGTCCTATGGACAGATGAGACAAAAATCGAAATTTTTGGCAAGGCACATCAGCTCTATGTTCACAGATGGAAAAATGAAGCATATCTTGAAAAGAACACTGTCCCTACTGTGAAACATGGAGGAGGCTCTGTTATGTTCTGGGGCTGCTTTGCTGCATCTGGCACAGCGTGTCTTGAATCTGTGCAGGGTACAATGAAATCTCAAGACTATCAAGGGATTCTAGAGAGAAATGTGCTGCCCAGTGTCAGAAAGCTTGGTCTCAGTCGCAGGTCATGGGTCTTGCAACAGGATAATGACCCAAAACACACAGCTAAAAACACCCAAGAATGACTAAGAGGAAAACATTGGACTATTCTGAAGTGGCCTTCAATGAGCCCTGATCTAAATCCTATTGAGCATCTTTGGATGTAGCTGAAACATGCCATCTGGAAAAGGCACTGTTAGGGTCTTGCCAGATGTAGCAATACACTCACACTACTGCAGCAGTCTGGGAGGAAGGACAGAGACAAGTGAGCCCTAATCTCACCCCAGCCACTGTCACTTCATATTGCCTCAGTTACCCTAAACGGTAAAAGGACAATCTGAAGACGAGCCCTATACTGAGTAAGTGACCACACAGAACACAGACAAAACAAATGACAAAAAGAGAGGTCAGGAAGTCAAGGGTTCAGTAACAGAAGAGCAATGCAGTACAGAATCAAAATCCAAGAGAATAGTCACAAGGCAAGCCAAAGGTCAGAGAATCAGGTAATAAAGCAACAAGAGATATAAGAAAGAGAGCAGGCAAAGACAGTGCAATAATCGGCGACCATATGAGGGCTGACAACCTGTTTATAGAAAGTCTGGGCAAGCCCCAAACTGGATTGGTAGACAGGCTGTCAATCACACAGGCAAGGGTGAGATTAACTATATGCGGTCCAGAAAGAAATGCTCAGAACACGGGAGTGGCTGGAAATCCATTACATTGTCTAGGACCGTGTTCAGACTGAGCAACAAGAAACCTACACAAGGAACCAAACTGAACACGCCTCCTTCGCCACAGCGTGCGAGCAGAGGGTGGCGCAGAGACCCGAACAGGCAGAGACGTTACAGGCACCCTTCAAACCCGATACAACTGGAGCAGTTTGCTCATGAGGAGTGGCCAAAATACCTGCTGAGAGGTGCAGAAGTCTCATTGACAGTTACAGGAATCGTTTGATTGCAGGGATTGCCTCAAAAGGTTGTGCAACAAAATATTACGTTAAGGGAACCATCATTTCTGTCCAGGCCTGTTTCATGAGTTTTCTGTTGAAGCCTGGTTGGAAAGCAATGTCTGACTTTCATTTGTTCATTTTCATAGAATTTTTATATATTATTACTTTTGTCAGATTCAAGTTATTTCTGTGACCATTGTGGGTTTTTCTTTCATTAAATGAGGGGTACCAACAATTTTGTCCACGTGTGTATATATTTATATATTTATTTATTTATTATATAAATTTGTTGACAGCAAATTAGATTTTTCTGTATAGTATATTTATTCCTATGTATATATATATATATTATTTTTTTATATTGGTCAATACAAATATAGATTTTATGTTTTTTGTGCATTGCTCCATTTTTTTGTCAGTCTTTTGTGTATTTGGAGCTTGCATGTGAAGGGAGTGATCTAATGTGTAGGATGTCGTCTATCTGAGGATAGATTTTTTTTTTGCATTATCTACATCCATAAGCTGTGCTGCTGGTGTTTTTATTATTATTCAGGGGTCTGAGGAGAGTTATGGTGAAAGCGCAGCACACTTCTATACTCGGAAGGAAATAGGCTTTAACTATCTTGTACAAGAGTACTTTTTACGTCTATATGATATCTATATAGTGTCATATAGGTTCTCCTATCTTTCTTATGAGGACAATACTTAAGGATGCTGGGTGACTTTATAGATTTTATGTTACTTATTTGTTATGGATGTTTTTGTAACATAAAAAAAACAAAAAAAGATACAAAAGTTCAAATTGCAATAATAAGAGGAAGTGTCAGTAAGGATATGGTCCACACTCCACATTGAAGTTCTCACACAGTTGTTACAGAATGACAAGACCAAAAGTTCCCCTTATCCAGTGCTGAAGGGTGAGAATTTTAGTTTATAATTTACAAATAAGTTATCTTCTATTCTAATACGCGCCAATAATTTTGGTTACTAATCCTGGTGTATTTGATCAAAAGCAAACAGAAGAGGATAGGGGGATCACTGACTATATAAAGTGAACCTCTCTCCCTTTTAGAATAGTTTGCTATACTATAAAATATGCTTTATTATCATAATAATAACCAATAATGAGTTAATGAATATTATAATTACATAACTATGCACACACTCACTACAGTACAAATATCCATTACTTATACAATACACCTATGTGCACATTCACTACATGCTGTATATACATGTACATTAAGTAAAAAAAATATATATATATGGTGCATGCATATACTGTAGACATGCATCCACAAACTTGTAGTGGGAAAAGGATCTTGGACTACAAAGTCCTGTCTGGTTTTTTTTGATTGAACAAAAACTCTTTATTGACAACACATCTTATTTCCACAAGGAATAACAAGGGGTTTGCGACGCAGCGCACTGAGTTACAAATCCACAATCAATGACTAAGAGTCATCCTTAAGGGATGCGGCGCAACATGCAGCGGGAAATGCATTTTATTCCTACCTAACATGCTTCACTACAAACCTACTGTAACATTGGTCAAAACATAAAACACAGAACTGTGACAAACGAAAGGGGGAACAAAGTCCTGTCTGGTATCTATCTGATTATTAAATATAAGAAGTGAAAGCTTCCATCTGAGTGTTACCAATAACCACATGTCCTAAGCATACTCTACATATATATATGATTGAGATTATTTGCAGCACCCAGATGGATGCTCTCACGTCTTCTGCCTGCAAGTATAGAGCTCATATGGATTCTGGGAGGTGGTAAATTTGCATTTGACCTCTGGGGAATGTGAAGCTTGTGAGTGTACTGTGGATTTTATTTTTTCTTATGGTTATGTATGGTTTATAATATATCATAGTCGATCTTTGATAAAGGGAGGCAGCATTGTACATGAATAAAGTAGAGCCCTCCTGGAGGGCTGACCCAGGACAGAGGAGGATCGTCCATTAACGCAACCCCTGTGGCCAGATATATAAACACAATGGCCCATGTATACTATAAGGAGGCAAATTGGGGACCCAAGCCAGTTGGATTTCAGTACACTGTTTTGCCCATGTCCCTGGGAACACACATAGGACTATACTGCAAGAAACTGCTAAGTATTAGACTTTTCTGTTTATCTTTGTATGCTAAGGGTATGTTCACATGGCTCAATCTGGAGTCGAATTTAAGCAGATTCCAACTCAAAATCAGCTCCAAATTCTATGTAAAATCAGCCTACCATTCATTTCAATGGAAGACATACGCTGATTTTTTTTTTTCCTGCAGCTGATTTTTTCATCTAGCGGAAAAAAATAAGCACTATACTCAAGATTTAGGTGGATTCAGCCTGGTAACTTCTATTGAAGTGAATTAAAGGCAGAAAAATGTCACTTGGCTGGTGCAGAATTTTCAAATTCCGTTGCAGATTCTGTTGCAGCAGAATTTGGCACATGCTGTTCAGAAGGCTCTATCATTATTTTAGCATTTTTTTCCTTTTTTAATATGCAGATAAATGTAGAAAAAAGGAGAGGAAATTGTCTGTTTTTCACTTTTTTTTTTCATTTTTTTTTTTTTTATAGCACAAAGTACTACAAAAAATAAATAAATAGTTTTGCCCCTCTCCATTACAGAGATTTGTATGGCGATAACACATAGTTTAGTGTCACCGGGGGCGGAGCTAGTACTTGTGACGAGGGCGTGGTTTTTCATTATTTTTTTTTATTTTTTTAAAACATTATGACTCTCGCAGCTCCTGCAGTTCCCGGCACCTGGCTGATCCTATGACTGCCGAGTGCATCATAGCATCCCACAGCTGTGCACACAGGACTCACTGAGCACTCATACAGTGATTGAGTAATAAACCATCCCTGCCTTTTCTTTGGCAAACAGCCGACATCTCGCTCCTGATTTCTTGCAGCTGCTAACTCTGCAAGGACGTACAGGTATGTCTTTGCAGAGTTAATTGCTAATCTTCAGGGTGTATAATGTCAATGTCGGCAAGTGGTTAAACAGCACTGTAGAGTATATGTTGTGCCTTACGTTACCTATTTACTGCTAGTATTCTTTATGTATATTGTGTGTACGCATGTGAGATTGAGCTGTGGAGTAGCGTCTAGCCACACTCATGGCATTGATGGCAGATCAGTGACAAGGGCTAAGGTCACTTTGAACATTGTCTTGTAGAGACCCCCAATGTGTGTGCGCTGGTAAGATTATGGGACAACTCTTTGAAACATTACTCCTCCAGGCACAGGGCATTTCCCATTTTAAGTGACTGGTGCAACTCTGTGAGTTACAGTACTTTTAGGGAAGGCAGAGGTAGAGAGTAGTCTCTGAAAGACCCACAGAGGCCAAGAGGCTACACTCACGTCAATTCTAATTGGGGGACGCTCAGACATATTTACAAGTGACCAGGAGTGGCAGCAGGGTCAGGCACCTACCAGTTTATGGCTTCTAAATTCCGAGGTCAGGGTTGAAGTATTGTAAGGCTGTGCTGGTGTCATCCTCTGTAGCCCAGTGGCCCCAGAGCCGACATAATCTAGGCTGTTACTATCTCTGATATGAAAAGATTCTACACAGAACAGATTTTGCCAACAATCCTGAACCCTGGATGAAGTGTAGGTGATGTGGAGGTAAATATACCAGGTACAGCAGGTTGCAGTATTTTGTGTAACCACTGCAGGTTTTTTTTACATTTTACATTTTTACATTTCTGCTGAAGATAGTACCTGCCTTTTATAAAGTTAGTTCTACAACATTTTTGTCACTGTACCATTTTTGTAACTCACATTCTGCCCCTTTCCTGGAACATTTTAGGCTAGGTTCACACCTGCGCCCGGTCTCCGCTTGGGGATTCCGTTCCCCATTCCGCTTTAAAAATGCGGAATGGGGCGAAAACCCGGCAGAACCCATTATAGTCTATGGGGTCCACGGGTTTCTGCAGGTAACTGCTTTTTTAAGCAGATTAGGTTTCTGTCCAAGCGGACCTCACGAATGGAAACCCGATGCGGGTGTGAACCTGACGTCAGTTGATAAATGTAACTAAGATCAAGTGCGTGATAGCTAAGTGGGTGGTAGGAGGCCCATGTCCGTTATTGTCCAAGGGGACTCAAACCGGTCCCTGTCTGCCCCCGAACAGAAAAAACTGTCTACTTGTCTACTGTACATTGAAAAACAAGCTTAACATGTTTTCATCTTTTCTATTATTATGTGCGTGTCATTGTGTTTTCTTTTTTTCTTTTCAGACTTCTGGTTGACTTATCTCATATAAATTCCTGAAGGAGCAGACAAGTTGTCATAGACATTCCTTACCCTGCCCATTCGGGCTCTGCCGACTGTCAGCAACTCTAAGTTACTGACTGTGAGTTTCCGTTTTATTGTTAAATATAAAAAGGCATCTACAGTACATACATAGATAATATGTAATACACATATACACTGTATAGCGCAATTTTACAGAATTTTTACTGAACACTTACAGCAACCGAGTGGAGAAATGCAGGGAGAATAGTAGTAGTAGTCGGTCACAGTTTGGCTCATGGTGGATGTAGTTGGCTCCACTAAACCTTTAGGTATCCGCAGTGGCTGGTGCAAGAATGATGAGGGGTCCTGGAGTGTGGATGATGGTGATAATAGCATTCCCTGCTGCACATCCTATAGTAAATCTCCCACCTGTTGGTATTTGGGGTACCCTACATATTGATGCAGCACTTGAGGACTCAGGAGATATTGAAGAACTGTGTAAAAACTCAGTTTTACTGAAGTAGGGTGATGGCAGGTGAACAACAAAGCAGTGATCTTCCATCTGGAACTGAAGCTTCTAGAAGGTTCTCCCTGGTGTCAGTCAATGTCTCGCTAGTTCAGGCAGTTTCCTCTAAACTGTGCTCTTTTCAAAAATACATATATCTGCAGTAACCCAAGTGGCAGGGGTATGTTTCTAAGGTTGCCTATGGGTCCTAGTCATAGCTATAAAAAAAAAAAAAAATAATAATAATAATTCTTTCGCATTCCCCCAGAGCAGGGCTCCTCTGTTCTCTGCTGTCAGTGGCATGAAGCAGCAGGTAAAATGACTCCCTACTTTACCATTGCGTTCAATCATCAGGATTCAGATCTATTTGCAACTGGGACATCGCCCTGGATGGTGGGCATCTGAGATATTTACCTGTCGGGGAGGTCTTCCCATTTTTTGTGAGCCTCACAGAGAATTCAGGAGAGTTGACAAGTATAAATAAGAGAGTTTTCACACCACATTCAGTCAATCAGCTCTTACCAGGCTTGTATACTAGAACCTTCCCTTTATCCAGGTACTGTAGCTGACCCTTTTGAGTTTCCATTAATATTTTAATTTATCCACAGAATATGTGATACATGATATGTGAGTAAGGGTCTGACATCTAGGACTTCTACTGACCATTAGTTTGGATAATCCCAGTCTCCAACCTCACCCACTAGCACATCCACAAAATGGTGGCGTTGTAATGAAGAGATAACCAAACATGCTTGGACCTCACACTCCTGTGGATAGATGTCAATTTAAATAGCCAAACTCCTGGTTTAAGGGTTTCCCATACCCGAAAATAACTAAACTCAAGAAATCCTTGGGTCCATCCTCTGACCTAGACAACTCTATGGGTTAGAAGTGATATTATGTGTTAAATGGAGTCTGTCAGCAGTAAATTGGTTATAAACCTAATCCCAGTGCCTTGCAGTTATGCTACAGTTTCCAAATATATCTCTGTTATTCAGTTTTGGAGACCAATCATCATGTAAATTTAATTATATGCAAATGAGGGGACAAGGGCTTTGGGGGTATGCCTTAACTTACCTGGGCCTTGGTCAAATCTGCAGATTCCATGGCAAAGCACTTTTGCCTCATTTGCAAGTGATTTACCTAAAAATGGGTCTAGAAAGCTGAATAATAGAGGTATATTTAGAAATCTCCTCTACAAGGTACTGGGATTAAGTTTATGACCAATTTACTGCTGACAGACTCCATTTAAGGAGACTACATTTGCAGAGGACCTTTTAGAGTAGATATTCTGGATTGGCTTTAGTCTCAAACACCTTCACTAGGTTTCTTGAAAACCAGTCATTAGTATGTAGGGAGCTACCTTCCAAAAGGTGGCACTAGAGCAAGTTTTCCTTTTCCCATCATGGAGAACCTATTCGCACATTGGGGCAGATTTACTAGTACTGTCTAAAAGCTATACAGTTAGAAATTAAACTAGACTGTCTTAAACTGCACCAGATTTATCAGTGTCTAAGACTGTTTGATAAATTTGGCATTTACATCTCCTATTAGCTGACGTAAAAGTTTTTGGCGCATTTGTGGCATATTTTTGGTGCAGAGAGGTGCAACTTAGACCACGCCTCTTTCCTGTGAAGCCATGCCCCTCTTCCGTGAGGTCATACCTTCTGTCAGTCAAGTCAGGAAAGAGTCTAAGACACACCACATTAGACAGTTTTTTGGTGCGAATTACCCCACAATTCTGGAACATTTTGCTTAATAAATCTGCTATATCTGTGCATACCATTTAGCATTCTTTACGTTTATATAGGTGTTTATATAGGTGTTATATAGGCGTTTATATAGGTGTTTATATAGGTGTCTTATGATCTGTATCATGCTATTTATTCTTTTCCAGGTCAAGTACATCAGAAATAGCTGTCACAATGCCAGAATTGAAAGTGATAAATGAGACTCCCTACTACTTTTCTTACTGTTTTTCCTATCAAGTTGCATTAAATAATGTCCGGGTAAGAATATCTCTAGTCACTTACAAAGCAAACTAGGTTCATACAATAAAGAGAAAACAGCACTTTCAAATAACACTTGTAACACCTATGAACCTCAGCTGATTCCTCTACATATTAAAAATGCGTTGGTTGACTTTTTTAATATGGTGTTGGGTGGGATTCTGTGAACATTTTTGTAACGCACTTTATTAACCTATTATACTTCCTTTTAATAGAAAGCAAGCTAACAGTGGTGCTGGTGTCATATAAAAGCTGAGATTCTCAGCTTTCCTCTGCTACCAAGATCACAATTCTAGCTATAGCAAAACAGAGATATAACTAGTTAGCTGTGAGCTTTAAAAGCAGTTTATGCTGTTCTAGGTGGTATAAAAAAAGGTTACAGCTGTTTGATATGACTCCCCCATTTGACAACACATATACCTGTACATACAAAAAATTCACAGTGTGTATGGATTCACCCTTGCATTGCGTAGTTAAGGGGTGGCTAGGGAGAACTTTAGAGCCTGTTTTGTTGTAAAATGAGGTAAACTAGGTTAATAAAGAATATTATATTATAAAGTATATACACACATTTTTTCCACATACACCTACACTAGACCATGGTTAGAACACCAGAGAAGATAAAAGTCCATTATTCAGGCTGCAAAATAGTTAAAAACTTAATAGACATCGAGATGAGTTCTTCTTCCTTTTGGAGATATTCTGGTTTAGCTTTATTCCCATATTATGCTACTAAGTTCCAGGAAAACTATGCTTTGATCTATAAGAAGCAGGGGCATAACCGGCAAAGACTGGACCCCATAGCAAACTTTTAGCTTGGACCCCACCCCCACCCACATATGGCATAGCGACCCCTTTCCTGGCCCCAACACGGTATAAAAACCCATTGATAAACAGTATAATGTCCCATACTGGCCCCTCCACACAGTATAATGTCCCATAGTGACCCCTGCACACAGTATAATGTCCCATAGTGGCTCCTGCACACAGTATAATGTCCCATAGTGGCCCCTCCACACACTATAATGTCCCATAGTGGCCCCTCCACTCCCACAAACTATTATTATACTCAGACTCCTGAGTATAATGATTGGAGGCCCAGCGGAGGTGACAAACATAAAAACCAGTGTTATTCTCTCCTGGGCTTCACTGTGACTCCCTAATCAGCCTTCGGCAATCTTCAACCACATCACAAATGTGAGTTTTGCCTGTGTCATTATGCGTCTTGACGCCGGCCTGACCCACGTGACGTCTGTGACATCACTAAAGAGACCCAAAGACAGTCTGAAGTTGCGCCGGAGCCCATGAGTGGTGAGTAACACTGGTTTTTATGTTTGATCACCTTCCCTGGGCCTCTGCTTATTATACTCTGGGATCTGAAGAAACTCCAGAGTACAATAATACCAGTTTCGTATTCTGACGTATTCGGTCCGAATGGAACCACTTGGCAAGATGAATCTCATGGAGTTCGTCCAATAAAAATTCTTGCCGCAGGTCAGCGGCCTTGTTTACAGATCCCCGCTCCTGCTCGCGGTCTCCTCCACTTCCCCTTCTGCCCTCCAGGGGACCCCGTGCGTCCTATATCACACCGCTATTCAGTATCAGCGACATGATATGAGACGCACATGGTCCCTTGGAGGGCAGATGGGAAAGTGGTGGCGGTCGTGAGCAGGATCGGGGATCGGTAAGTAAATAAGGTCCATTACCTGCTGGGGTTACTCCAGCAGGAAACAGTCTATTTAAAAAAAAAAACAGCAGGGGCCCACCGTAGTAGAGCATCCTGTGAGACATGTACAGAGATGGCCTGATGAGGAGCGAGCTGTAGAAAGGTTTCCGAAAACACAAAAATAGAGTCATGGCTGCAGCTGACAGCCTGAGGAATGCTTATGTAAAACTGTTGGAATTGGGAGCCGACATTATTTTGAGTGCTGTGCCACTGAGGAAAGCACAAGAGCAAACCAGGTTACAGATATAATAGAGGATTGCCTGTTAAGAGAGAGACATACTGTAGGGTAAAAAAACTGAGCTGGTCTGGCAAGTGCAACAGGGTGGCCTAATAGAGCGGTTGTATCATAGTGCTTCCATATTTAAGGCCTAAGATCCAATGTGTCCATAACAGCAGAAGGTGCGGACACTGCAGTGCCTGTTACATGGGCCTACCCAGTGGCATAACTAAAGTCTTGTGTGCCAGAATGCAAACTTTTGTCCGGGGCCCCCTACCTTCTCTCTACAACGAATTCTTGATAGTGATAGTTGTGGGTGCTGCAGCAGTATCCCAGATACTTGAAAGGGATTCAACTATAATACCCACAACTGCAGCTATCAGGAATACGGTGAGTCAGCAGTGCAGCGCCCGACATGTAAACAATACTGGGAGCTGCGTGCTGTGGGAAACATCTGATCTGCAGGGTCCTAACAGTCTAAAAGATATAAGAGATCAGAGGGGATCCAACACCCGTGGCCCCTGCTGAACTGTTTGAAGATACTGTCGTACTTTTGCGAGCACCGTGACTCATTCACAATTTACATTGTACAATATCTGTTTTATAATCAACATGCAATGTTATTACAGCCTGTAATACAGTACACGACTGCTATAAAAAAGACGGCATGTGATGTGAATAGTGAAGGGGCCCCACACAGTATAATATGCACAACAATGGCACCTCACAGTATAATATGCTCCACAGTGGCCCCCAAACAGTATTATATGCTCCACAGTGACCCCACACAGTATATTATGCCCCACAGTGGCCCCCATAGTCTTATATGCTCCACAGTGGCCCCCACACAGTATTATATGCTCCACAGTGACCCCCACACAGTATTATATGCTTCACATTGGCCCCCACACAGTATTATATTCTCCACAGTTGCTCCCACATAGTATTATATGCTCTACAGTGGCCTCCACGGAGTATATATTATGCTCCACATTGACCCCACACAGTATAATATGCCCCACAGTGGCCCCCACACAGTATAATATGCTCCACAGCGGCCCACACACAGCATTATATGCTCCACAGTGACCCCACAAAGTATTATATGCTCTACAATGATCCCCACACAGTATAATATGCCCCCACAGTGACCCCACACAGTATAAAATGTTCCCAAGAGCCTCCCTAGAGCTGCTTTAGGTGAACCCCCCTCTACTTTGGTACTATTATTATACTCTGGGGTCTCCTCAGACCCCAGAATATAAGTAGAGGACCAGGGTAAGTGATTAAAAATAACAAACACTTATACTCACCGGGCCCCTTTCCATTAACAATATGTATAGTGGTCTGGGAACCAGGTTTTCCCTGACCACTATCACCCCTCCGGGCCTGATCGTTACGCCATTGAGCCTACCCAAAGAGAGAAACAGGGCAGTTGGTTCTCCACCATGCCAGTGCTTAAGTCGTTTGTGTCATTATAAGTGTCACATTGCTGTGTGTCCAGTTGCTAGGTTCCCAGCCATCAGGAGAACAGGGGAACAAAAGCTCCCTGCACTTTCCCTGTGAATGAAGCGCCAGTGTGCTTGCATGACCAGCACTCCATTTACTTCTATGGGGCTTCTAGAGTGCAATCCCAGAAGCCCCATGCAAACCGGTCATGCAAGCACTGGAGCTTCATTCCCAAGTAGAATGCAGGGGGATTTTCGGTCCCCTGTTCACCTGAACACTGGGGAAAAAAGTTGAAAAGATAAAAAAAAAACATCTACAATCAAAATACATTCGGAATAGAAAAGGGAGCATACTTCTCTCTGCTAGAACTGGTAAAAACAGGTGATATATTATTTTATGTCATTTTAGGAGCATAAAATAATCAACCCCTATTCTACAGTGACTACCAACCAACTTGCCTTTAACAGTCATATTTATATAAAATATGGAGTTCATGACGTGCAGAGCACTCGGCACCAGCCAGATTTACATCGTCACTATGGGACTACTAGTCACACCTTCTATATCCGTATAAGAAGCCATGACCAGTCAATCCTGGAGCTTGGATGTAGCCGTGGAGGACCTTTTCCAACATGTCCCAACTATGGTAAGAAAGAAAAATTTCTAAAAAAAATGCCATGATTTCTGTTGCTTCGTAATATTTCTGTTTTATCTGTTGGATCTGATCACTGAAAAACATTTTTTTTAATTCTATTAATCTACCTAAAATGAAAAATGAAGCAATATTGTCATAGGACTTGCTAAACAGATCCAGTCGTTTTGTGTTTGCAGCTCTTATGCAGACCAATGAGTTTTTTTGGTTTCAGGCAACAAATTTGTGTAGTCTGATCACAAAGTCATATTATTTTCTATTACCTAGTTCTTGCTAATCTACCAAATGTTTGTAAGGCTAGGTTCACACCTGCGTCTGCTCTACGTTCAGGGTTTCCGTCCCCGAATACGCTTAAAAAATGCGAAGAGAAAATTCCTGCAAGCATTTTTCGGGCGGAAACCCGGCGGACCCCATTATAGTCTTTGGGGTTTGCGGATCTCCGTGGGGAACCGATTTTTAAGTGAAGTGGGTTTCTGTTTTTCGGGTCCCCAAGCAAACCCAAAAAACAGAAACCCGAACGCAAGTGTGAACCTAGTGTAGTAAAAAGCAGTATGCATATGGAAGGGAATATGACTACTGAATTAGACTACACAAGGTTTGTGGTGTCTATTACATCTCTATCTAATGAGGTCCTCCTAGTGGTAACTACAACCAGCCAGAATGTTATCACGGATTTTCAATTTTCTATATTAACCATCTTGTTTGACAAGACCACTCCCCTAGAAGACCACTTTTTTATGCAATTTTTGGTGGTCGTTCAAAAGAGGTTTCACTGCATGTTATTTAGGTCAATTTTCCATTACATGGTACCAGCTTATTGCTACCCAACTCAGCTCGGTTTTGGTAGGCGGTACTTTGCTTTCCACTGCCGATAACAGCATTAAAGGGGGTTGCTAATTGTTATTTATAGATTAACGTTTGCTTTAGAATGCCCCAGCTCCCTCAGATGACACAGGGTAATGATGATTTTCTCTGACTTCTCTGCAGTACTTGGACACATGACCTTGTATATCCCCTGTTTACACTACATGGTACCAGATGACCTCAGCTCAACTTGGCCCACTTTTTTTGTTTTACCACTGAGAAAAAGTACTGAAAAGTACCTGGTATGGGTACTTTTTTTTTAGTACCTGCTTTAGATTAGGTATCAACAGAGCCAAAACAGATAGGTACTAGAGATGGACGAACCTCTCAAGATTCATTTTGTGTTCAGATTCGGCAGCTTGGGTTCTCGGTTTGTTTAGGAATGAACAAGTTCAGTACAAACCACACTTTAAATTGGCTTAAAACATAGTATAAAACACTGTCAGGGCTCCAAGGAACTTATCTATAAAACATAGTGTAGAGCACTGTCAGGGTTCCTAGGAACCTATCTATAAAACATAGTGTAGAACACTGTCAGGGCTCCTAGGAACCCATCTATAAAACATAGTGTATGACACTGTCAGGGCTCCTAGGAACTACTTTAAATTTAATCATTAAAAGGTTTTTTTTTTCCAATCTTAAAAAGTTAAGGCTAGAGATAAGTGAACCAGTTCTTAGCAAGACAGGTTGGTTCCAAATTTTCCAATTAATAGGTATAATAAGTAGAGATGGGTGAACCTTTTGAGATTTGTTTATGTTTCAAGTTCAGATCGTTCAGGACCAAGATTTGTTTTGGTTTAACAAGTTCAGTAAGGACCACAGCTTAAATTGGCATAAAACATAGTGAAGAATACTCTCGGGGCTCCTAGGAACCTATCTATAAAATATAGTGTATGACACTGTCAGGGCTCCTAGGAACCTATCTATAAAACATAGTGCATAACACTGTCAGGGCTCCTAGGAACCTATCTCTAAAACATACTGTAGTGTAGAACACTGTCAGGGCTCCTAGGAACCTATCTATAAAACATAGTGTAGAATACTGTCAGGGCTCCTAGAGACCTATCTATAAAACATAGTGTAGATCACTGTCAGGGCTCCTAGGAACCTATCTATAAAACATAGTGTAGAACACTATCAGGGCTCCTAGGAACCTATCTATAAAACATAGTGTAGAACACTGTCAGGGCTCCTAGGAACCTATCTATAAAGTATAGTGTAGAACACTCTTAGGGCTCATAGGAACCTATCAATCCAATTTCTACCTCTCTAAAGCAAACACAGCCGAAGTTACAGTGGGGAAAAAAAAGTATTTAGTCAGCCGCCAATTGTGCAAGTTCTCCCACTTAAAAAGATGAGGCCGGCCTGTAATTGACATCATAGGTAGACCTCAACTATGAGAGACAAAATGAGAAAACAAATCCAGAAAATTACATTGTTTGATTTAAAAAAAAAAATATTTGCAAATGATAGTGGAAAATAAGTATTTGGTCAATAACAAAAGTTCATCCCCATACTTTGATATACAGTATATACTTTGTTGGCAATGACAGAAGTCAAATGTTTTCTGTAAGTCCTCACAAGGTTGGCACACACTGTTGCTGTATGTTGGCCCATTCCTCCATGCAGATCTCCTCTAGAGCAGTGATGTTTTGGGGCTGTTGCTGGGCAACACGGACTTTCAACTCCCTCCAAAGGTTTTCTATGGGGTTGAGATCTGGAGACTGGCTAGGCCACTCCAGGACCTTGAAATGCTTCTTATGAAGCCACTCCTTCGTTGCCCTGGCGGTGTGCTTGGGATCATTGTTATGCTGAAAGACCCAGCCACGTTTCATCTTCAATGCCCTTGCTGATGGAAGGAGGTTTGCACTCAACATCTCACGATACATGGCCCCATTCATTCTTTCATGTACACAGATCAGTCGTCCTGGTCCCTTTGCAGAGAAACACCCCAAAGCATGATGTTGCCACCCCCATGCTTCACAGTAGGTATGGTGTTCTTTGGATGCAACTCAGCATTCACTCTCCTCCAAACACGACGAGTTGTGTTTCTACCAAACAGTTCTACTTTGGTTTCATCTGACCATATGACATTCTCTCAATACTCTTCTGGAACATCCAAATGCTCTCTAGCAAACTTCAGACGGGCCCGGATATGTACTGGCTTAAGCAGGGGGACACGTCTGGCACTGCAGGATCTGAGTCCCTGGCGGCGTAGTGTGTTACCGACGGTAGCCTTTGTTACGTTAGTCCCAGCTTTCTGCAGGTCATTCACTAGGTCCCTTTGTGTGGTTCTGGGATTTTTGCTCCCCATTCTTGTGATCATTTTGACCCCACGGATTGAGATCTTGCGTGGAGCCCCTGATGGAGGGAGATTATCAGTGGTCTTGTATGTCTTCCATTTTCTAATTATTGCTCCCACAGTTGATTTCTTCACACCAAGCTGCTTGCCTATTGCAGATTCAGTTTTCCCAGCCTGGTGCAGGTCTACAATTTTGTTTCTGGTGTCCTTCCACAGCTCTTTGGTCTTCACCATAGTGGAGTTTGGAGTGTGACTGTTTGAGGTTGTGGACAGGTGTCTTTTATACTGATAACAATGTCAAACAGGAGCCATTACTACAGGTAATGAGTGGAGGACAGAGGAGCCTCTTAAAGAAGAAGTTACAGGTCTGTGAGAGCCAGAAATCTTGCTTGTTTGTAGGTGACAAAATACTTATTTTCCACCATAGTTTGCAAATAAATTCTTAAAAAATCAGACAATGTGATTTTCTGGATTTGTTTTCTCATTTTGTCTCTCATAGTTGAGGTCTACCTATGATGTCAATTACAGGTCTCTCTCATTTTTTTTAAGTATGAGAACTTGCACAATTGGTGGCTGACTAAATACTTTTTTTCCCCACCGTACGTGAAATTATATCTCCCAATTTTTACACAGGGTTTTCCATAGCGCCGGACATGTGTGATAAGACAGGACAAGTGACATCACTCACTGCTCTCACTGTTATCTACAGCTCTGCAGTTCAGCTAATTGCAGTTTGCTGATAAAGCCCTATCTGTTATCTCTCTATGTAAACACACACAGAGTCCCTTCTCTAGAAGTATGTGCATATTATTTGATCTGCATTTATATTAGATTTCTAGTAATCAAAATAAGTATTGTGATACTTCATAGTGTCCTGTTCAGCAAGCTGGGGGAAGTGGACTGTTTGATAAGGAATCCAGGAAGTGAGAAGAGACAGCAGGCAAAACTGCTGAAACAGGGAAATGGGAAAACCCCTTTAAGAGAGGGATCAGCCCATCTATATGTAGTTTCAGTGCCCTAATAAAGCACATAAACAAGAGGTAAACAATATGTATAAAGAAAAAAAAAATACATAACTGGTATCCTTACTCATCCACAAACAAATCCAAATCTACTGTACTGCTGTGTGAATATCTATTTAGAGAGAGAGAGGGATAGATAGATAGATAGATAGATAGATAGATAGATAGATAGATAGGGGAGAGATAGGTAGATAAAACATGTTATAAATGTTAATCTAATTTATTATTAATTATTATTATTATTATTATTATAAATTTAATTATTAAAAATAACTAAAAAAGCTAAAAAATAAAAAAAATATATGTTTTCTGCAAAAACTATAATTTTCTGTAGAATATGGCATAGTCCTTGTATTTTGCTGGCTAAGTTCTTGTACAGTGGGGAAAAAAAGTATTTAGTCAGTCACCAATTGTGCAAGTTCTCCCACTTAAAAAGATTAGGCCGGCCTGTAATTATCATCATAGTTAGACCTCAACTATGAGAGACAAAATGAGAAAACATATCTAGAAAATTACATTGTCTGATTTTTTAAGAATTTATTTGCAAATTATGGTGGAAAATAAGTATTTGGTCACCTACAAACAAGCAAGATTTCTGGCTCTCACAGACCTGTAACTTCTTCTTTAAGAGGCTCCTCTGTCCTCCACTCATTACCTGTAGTAATGGCTCCTGTTTGACATTGTTATTAGTATAAAAGACACCTGTCCACAACCTCAAACAGTCACACTCCAAACTCCTCTATGGTGAAGACCAAAGAGCTGTGGAAGGACACCAGAAACAAAATTGTAGACCTGCACCAGGCTGGGAAAACTGAATCTGCAATAGGCAAGCAGCTTGGTGTGAAGAAATCACCTGTGGGAGCAATAATTAGAAAATGGAAGATATACAAGACCACTGATAATCTCCCTCCATCAGGGGCTCCACGCAAGATCTCACCCCCTGGGGTCAAAATGATCACAAGAACGGTGAGAAACGGGGGACCTAGTGAATGACCTGCAGAAAGCTGGGACTAACATAACAAAGGCTACCGTCAGTAACACACTACGCCGCCAGAGACTCAGATCCTGCAGTGCCAGACGTGTCCCCCTGCTTAAGCCAGTACATATCCGGGCCCGTCTGAAGTTTGCTAGAGAGTATTTGGATGTTCCAGAAGAGTATTGGGAGAATGTCATATGGTCAGATGAAACCAAAGTAGAACTGTTTGGTAGAAACACAACTCGTCGTGTTTGGAGGAGAGTGAATGCTGAGTTGCATCCAAAGAACACCATACCTACTGTGAAGCATGGGGGTGGCAACATCATGCTTTGGGGCTGTTTCTCTGCAAAAGGACCAGGACGACTGATCCGTGTACATGAAAGAATGAATGGAGACATGTATCGTGAAATTTTGAGTGCAAACCTCCTTCCATCAGCAAGGGCATTGAAGATGAAACATGGCTGGGTCTTTCAGCATGACAATGATCCCAAGCACACCGCCAGGGCAACGAAGGAGCGGCTTCGTAAGAAGCATTTCAAGGTCCTGAAGTGGCCTAGCCAGTCTCCAGATCTCAGCCCCATAGAAAACCTTTGGAGGGAGTTGAAAGTCCATGTTGCCCAGCGACAGCCCCAAAACATCAGTGCTCTAGAGGAGATCTTCATGGACGAATGGGCCAACATACCAGCAACAGTGTGTGCCAACCTTGTGAAGACTTACAGAAAACGTTTGACCTCTGTCATTGCCAACAAAGGATATATAACAAAGTATTGAGATGAACTTTTGTTATTGACCAAATACTTATTTTCCACCATAATTTGCAAATAAATTCTTTAAAAATCAGACAATGTGATTCCTGGATTTGTTTTCTCATTTTGTCTCTCATAGTTGAGGTCTACCTATGATGACAATTACAGGCCGGCCTCATCTTTTTAAGTGGGAGAACTTGCACAATTGGTGGCTGACTAAATACTTTTTTTTCCCCACTGTATGTCTCGGTGTGACTGGAGCTTCACATTGTTGGTTATTCTCCTCTATCTCTGGTTCTGGAGTTGTTCTATCAGCATTCTCAGCAGGTGTATTAGGCAGAGTTGCTTCGCCAGTTTCATTGCCAGCATTGTCATTTACAGTCTGTAGAAATTTCCTGTTTCTTGTGTACATCTCTCCATTTGTTTCCATAAAAAGCTTAACCCCCGGACAACCACTTTAATTATCTTTTTCCATGTAAATACTAAACTTGAACTTCTGACACATATACAACATTCTATTTCAATCTATACATACCTTTCCTCTGTTGAAGACAGTGGGGCACATTTATAATAATAATAATACATTTTATTTATATAGTGCCAACATATTCCGCAGCACTGTACAATTTGTAGGGTTCAAGTACTGACAAAAAGATACATTACAAAGAAATAGTCAATTCACACACTGGGACTGAGGGCCCTGCTCGCAAGAGCTTACAATCTATGAGGTAGAGGGGGTGACACAAGAGGTAGCAGGGGCAGCATCAGAAGTAGCATTGCTTGTACAATGGTCAGACAATTCTGTATTAGGGGTTACTGTCATTACACATATATAAAGCTGTATGAGCCGTCACCAGTCGTGTCCTTTAACGTGCAGATGGTGCCTGGGCATATAAAGTTAGTCTGAAACGTTTTAAGGAATCTAACTACAGAAGGGTTTACATTAGGCGTTGTGATAGACCTGTCTAAAAAGATATGTCTTTAGTTTGCGCTTGAAGCTGTAGAAATTGGGGGTTAATCTAATAGTCTGGGATAGAGCATTCCAGAGAAGTGGTGCAACTCGGGAGAAGTCTTGTATACGAGCGTGGGAGGTTCTGATAATAGAGGATGTTAGTCTTAGGTCATTGAGTGAACAGAGAGTACGGGTTGGGTGATAAACAGAGATGAGGGAGGAAATGTAGGGAGGTGCAGCATTATGGAGAGCCTTGTGAATGAGGGTGATAAGTTTATATTGTATTCTGTATTGAATAGGCAGCCAATGTAGTGATCGGCACAGACCGGAGGCATCGCTGTAGCGTCTAGACTGATAGATGAGCCTGGACGCCGCATTCAGAATAGATTGTAGAGGGGAGAGTTTAGTAAGGGGAAGACCGATTAGTAAGGAGTTTCAGTAGTCAAGGTGAGAGTGAATCAGGGCAACAATAAGTGTCTTTAGTGTATATGTGGTAAGGAAAGGGCGGATTCTGGAGATGTTTTTGAGGTGGAGAGGACAAGAGCGTGCGAGTGATTGGATATGGGGGGTGAAGGAAAGGTCTGAATCAATATTTATCAATACCGTCTATCTTTGCACTGTCTTAAACTACGAATCCCATTCGTAGTTTTAGACATATTTATGAATCTGTCATACAGACCTTCATAAATATGGAGTGTTTCTAGAAGGTCCAAAATTCTGACTCACCATGCGACAAATATTTGGCTCAAAAATAGAGACAAATATTTAGCGCAAAACATGTAGACCAAATCTGCAGACAAATCTTAACTTGCAGGATGTAAGGAACAAATATTTGGTGCACGCTTCAAAAAAGACCCTACAATTCATAACATAAGCTGACACAAATCATCTCTCGCTTATTGAGACAAATATGTGAAGCCTGATGCGAATTTTTGGTGCACAAAGTAAATTGTCGTCAATTCTTTACACTATTTTAAACTTGGTCTACTTTGCACAGGAAATCTGCTCCATATTCAGTTTTTTCTGTTTCATAAATGTGTCGTAAAGTGGGGCACACTTTTCAAAAGTGTTGAGCCTGTCGTATTTTTATTTTCTTTCTGGTGTACACTGCTCATAAATACGTCGTAAATGCTGTGCACTGTGAATTTTGGCGCAAATGTAGACAGAAAAGTGTCGGCCTTGGGATGATAAATGTGCCCCAGTGTGTGATGCAAAAGTAACTGGCTGGCCATCTAACAAATAAGTTGCTGCAATGTTCTTTTTCACTGGCATCATAGTGAACCAGAGACGTAACTTGAGGCTCTTAGGCCCTAATGCAGAATTCCATTTACAATAGTGATATATTTTATGTGACAGTGGAACCTATTAAAAGGTAATACACAAAGAGATAGATAGATAGATAGATAGATAGATAGATAGATAGATGTCTTGCACTTTTTGGACATTTTCATCTGTGCATGCTGTTGAGGGACGACCACTGCGCGCAGCATCTTCATTTGATGTCTGGCCCCGCTTGAAATCTGCAACCCACTTTTTCACCATTGCATAAGAAGGAGCATTGTCCCCTAATGTCTCCAGCATGTCCTTGCGAATTTCCTGTGGTGTCAGACTTTTTTTCAGAAGGTATAGAATGACTGCTCGCTTTGCCAACTTCTCCATTTCCATATTTCAGCTTCACTACCTAACTTTAAAATGCTGTACCTGAAACAAAAAAAAAATCTAAATAAATCCAGATTGCTCATGAGACCTTTCAAATAAATAAATAACATATTGCATTGCAAAACAAGACAATGTGAAAAAGATTTCATGGGTGGGCTACGAACTTTTCAGGTGCCCCTCGTAGATAGATAGATAGATAGATAGATAGATAGATAGATAGATAGATAGATAGATAGATATGAGATCAATAGATAGATATGAGATAGATAGATAGATAGATAGATATGAGATCGATAGATAGATAGATAGATAGATAGATAGATAGATAGATAGATATGAGATAGATAGATAGATAGATAGATAGATAGATATGAGTTCGATAGATAGATAGATAGATAGATAGATAGATAGATATGAGATAGATAGATAGATAGATAGATAGATAGATAGATAGATATGAGATCGATAGATAAATAGATAGATAGTCTGATAATCTGGAAAAAGGCAGAACACTTACCAGCTTCAGAAATCTACTCACTAACATCTTGAGAAGGGACCACATGAGGGAAACTCCAGCATCTGGGCAACTCTCAGATACATGTGGTTTATTCTCCGCAGGAAGTGTACCACTGAAACTGCTCCCCTATATCAGGGTTCTGTTATCAACTAATAACCAAGACTGTGACAGCTTCCAACAAGACTACACTGTACTACAAGAAACTGTATTGGAAGCAAAATCTGCTCTGGGCCAATATGTGTTCGGAAAACATGCATACAGTTAAAAGTGGCACTGGCCCCTGGCGAGTCTCCATTCCCTCTGGGCCCAGTAGTGGTCACGGCTCAAAAAAAGGCAGTTATTTTATTGAAGCCAAATAATACCCAAATGATCCTCTGTATCGGTCCTCACAGGGACCTTTGTGAAGTGCACAAGTGTACATGAGGTGGGCACTGGGTAGCTGTCATGCATCTATCTATCTATCTATCTACAGCATCTATCTATCTATCTATCTATCTATCTATTTATCTATCTATTTCAGGGGTCTCAAACTTGCAGCCCGTGGGCCAACTGCGGCCCTTGGGACAATAGTTTGCGGCCCCCACCTCAATATCAAAGTTTAATGTTAGTGCGGCCCGAGTTTGATACGAATGGCACCAGGGGCGCACTGTCTGGGGGGGGCGGCATTTTTTACTATCTAATGTAAACCAGCCCAGGACAGGCCGCTTTAAAAAAAACAACGCTGAGCGGGGCCTGTCCTGGGCTGGCTTACGAGACGTCCGCATCACAGCACAGGCAGCGATATAATGACGTCATCGCGCCTCCTACGCTGAGACACAGACATCTCGGACAAGAGGAGGAGGCGGCGGCTGCATCAAGGCATCGCAGGTAGGTGAGGAGAACTTTTTTTATTTATATAAATAGGCCGTTACCTGCTGGAGTATCCCCGGCAGGTGATGGCCTATTTATTTCCCTAACCGGCGTCTGCTCATGGCCGCCCCCGCTTCCCTTTCTGCTATGGGACGTAGAAGAGGAAGTGAATGCCGCTGTGAGCAGGCGCGGGCATCGGTAAGTGAGGCCACGGGCCTCAAATACTACTTTTATTATACTCCAGGGTCTTTTTAGATACCGTGTGCAGGGGCCACTAGGGAGCACAATACCGTATGAAGGGGCCACTAGGGAGCATATTACCGGTGTGGAAAACCTGATGCGGCCCAGCCTCACCCAGACTCTACCTCCAGCGGCCCCCGGGTAAATTGAGTTTGAGACCCCTGATCTATTTATTTATTTATCTATCTATCTACAGCATCTATCTATCTATCTATCTTGAAGAGCTGGCTTTATGCATGAATAATACAAAATGGAAGAACTTCTCATGTTTAATTCTAAGTTATAGTATATTGTGTCTAACTCTTGTCTTGGTTCTTAGTAATGTAATACATATATTTTAAGGTAAACAAGAAGCAGACAGAATTGAAAGAGAGAGAAGGAGGCAGGAAGAGGAGGAGAGAAGAAGAAAGCAAGCGCAAATGGAGAGGGAGAGGCAGATTCAGGAGCAGATTGAGAAGGAGAATGAGGCTCTTGAAAAAAAACTTGCACAATCTTTAGAGAAGCATCAAATGAAGAAACAAAAAGCAGTACAAGCTCAAGAACAATTTTACATCCAGCATCAACAGGTGGAAGACGATGAACTCGAGGTCCAAACTAATGAGGTCATTTTTGTTTTTTATGTGGATACAGTAAAGATAAGGACTAGTACATTGGTCCACTTATTCCAGAAGTTCCTTCTCCTTCCTGTCTACTATGTATAGTTTTACACTAGATGGATTCTTTAGTGACTGAGATGGTGTCTGAACATTTTTACAGAAAGAAAGGCTGCAACTATAGGGAACTTCAACTGTAAGGAACTGCAGGTCTTGTATAGTGTTGGGAGCAACAAACCAGATTCGACCCGAATATTCCAAATAGTTCGGTTTTTAACAAAACCGCGCAATTTGAGATTCGTCTCAGACAAACTAAAATGGCTGCCACAGCATGATTTCTGCTAAATTATTATATTTTGGGGTCTCTTCACACCTGACTGTGATTCACAGATTTGTTCCTGCAGTGATCATTCGGACAATTTACAGAATTCTGCAGAAAATACACCAAACAATTGACACATATAGAATTTTGTGTTAAAGGGAACCGGTCAGGGTGATTTGCGACACTAAACCACCAACAGTTCCTTTTGGACTGGGGGCTTAGTGTCCCAAATCACCCTGTTGTAAATCCATATGTACCAGCTATAAAAATAAAAAAGCTTTATGTTCACACTGCCTCTGTACTCCCTGCACAAGCGCAGCTCAGTGCATGCGTCATATCTCCGGTCTTTAAGGACCTGTGGGTGGTTTAGTATCCCAAACTCGACCTGACAGATTCTCTTTAAGGAGTTAGTTCATTTTGACACCATCCCATAGACATAAGATACAAACCAGGGGCCCATTCTTGCACCCAACTGATCACATATTGATGACCTAAGAATAGGCCATCAGTATGTAAGTCCCAGAAAACCCTTTGGTAAGGCCTTAAGCACATGACAAATACATTTGTACAGAGTCTGGTGGAGGTGACTGGAGCCATTACGGCATTATGTTATGCCATGTGCCACAATATGCTGACTACATATGGCATATTATTACAAATTATTTCTCCCGTAGAAGCAGCGCTTTTAGAAGGAAAAACCTCCATAATATGGAGTCTGTTGAAATATGTCGTCATGTATAATCTAATATAATCTATAATCTAAAGCATAGAGAGGTACAAAAGGAGTGTTATATTTGTGCCAATGGGTGCCATATTACAGCACTGAATGACATTGAAATTGTACAGAGCCATAAAGCAACTAGGGCTTGCACAGTCCTTTTGGGGCATCAAATTGGATAATACAAATATCTAACAATCATACAAACTTTATACTTTTACATATCAAGATTTGTACAAATGAATACTCTCGTCACTTTACTGTGTTTTACAGGCTACAGAGGTAAAGGAGAAATTCATGAAACTCTTGACAGATTATAACATTGAAGAAGATGAAGAAATGAAATCCAAAGGTTTACTAGAAAGAATGATTGTTCTTCAGTATAAACTGGCATCTGACTATGCAAAAAAACATAACTTGCTCATCCATGCCTTCCAGAATTTAGATCAGATTTTTAGTTTCGAGACATTGCCATTGATCGAGATCTTTCTTATCCTGAAAGCTATGGCAGATGTCACCATGAGTGAATCTCCAGCAGATGAAGTGTTGCAATTTCAATTTATGGAAGCAAAGACATTCTTTCTAATTCGTGTTATTGACAAGCTTTACAAAGACAGCAAGACCGCAGTAGGGGAGATATTAATGAACATTATTCAAGATCTTTCAGATCTCTGTAAGGAACACATGACGCTTATCGTATACAACAAGATTTGGAATCCAGCTGAGGCTATTACATTTTATCATACCATCTCCAGATGTGGAACGCCAATGACTGAAGTTGAGAAAATTCTACATAAAGTTAAAACTTATCAGATAGATATCAAAACAGCAACCACAGCAATGGAGCAAAATGATCCTTTAGAGTGTTTGAGCTACAACATTCAGATGGAAAAAGATAAAGACGTGATAGCCATCGTAAACGAAATGAGACAATTTGGGCATTCGGAAAATATTCTTAATTTTCTTGAGCAAGTTTTGGAGAAACTTATGATTGAGCTCCCTAAGCATAAGTTAAAAGACCTAGATGCAGAAATGAAAGAAGATGTAATGAAAATGATCAAGGAATTTGACGTGACAAAACTTAGTGTGGAAAGCATGGTGAAGATATTGACAATATTAGCAGTAGCAGTGGAGGACACTACAAGTAACCCTTCTTTAGATCCAATGAAGAAAGCAAGTGGATACTTTCCTAGAGCTACTCAATTTGCCTCCGTCTTGGGTTTGCTGCTATCAGAATCCCCAGAAAGTAAAGGGTGTCTATTAGAAATTGCCACCGGCGAAGGAAAATCATGTATCGTGGCACTGTTTGCACTAATAGAAGTTCTAAGAGGAAAAACAGTTGACATAGTCACCAGCAGTCCAGTTTTGGCTCGCCGTGATCAAGAAGAATGGAATAAACTGTATGTAAAGTTTGATGTGACATGTAGTGTCATCCCTCCACCATGCTTAGATGAAATGGATGCTCGAGATAGAGATAATGCAATAGTTAAGGCTTACAATGCATCTATTGTATATGGAACGGTGGAGAACTTTGCAGCAGACATCTTAAGACAGGAATTTGAGAAGAAAACCACAAGAGGTCACCGTAAATTTGACATTGCTGTTGTAGATGAAGTGGATTATATGACTTTAGACAGTGGAGCACAAATTACTTTCTTGTCCCATGAAACCATTGGGATGAGACACTTAGATCAGCTACTGACTGCAATCTGGGCAAGAGTTTGCATGTGCCAGAGAATCGAAGAGGAAAAAACAGGTGATATAGTTTGGGCCTCTGGAATACAGTACTTTCATAAACTGGTAACAGATGCAATATTTGGGCAAAATACATCTGAGCACTTTAATGCCATAGATATTCTCACATGTGCCTTGAAACTGGGTCTAATAAATGCCAGAGATCTACAGGAAGTCAAAGATTGTTCATCTTCTAAACCTGATGATAACAACCTCCAAAATACTCAATTGGAAAAGCTGTTAAGTAAATTTGGACCACAACAACAAAAAGTTATGCTGACAGTCTTTGGAAAACTTATGAATGATATGGTACAATTTAGGTTTTACGTTCTCGAAGATGGGAAAGCCTCTCTTATTGGAAATAGTTGTGAAGCTGAAACTTCCATCAGTGTCCTTCTTATGGAACATGGGAAGGCTTGTTTACTAATGGCAGAGAAAAAGCTCATAAGTATAACAGTGAAAGAAATCGATTCCATAGTAAGATATTCTGATATCTGCAACCCCTTGTCCATGATGGAAAAAAGAGACGAGAATGTCATTCTACTGCCAAAACATCTGAAGGATTACACCAAAAACCAACTTCCTGTATTTGTGCAAAACGCTTTACGGGCCATAGTGATGGAAAAAGGCAGACAGTACACAATAGATAGTAGAGACAAAGTAAGTTCACCAGAACATCATTGTATAATTCCAATTGACTTCAAATCCACCGGTATGTTAGAGAAAAACAAACGCTGGGGAGAAGGTCTACAGCAGTTCTTGGAGCTAAAACATCAATTAGCTTTATCTTCATTATCAAGTGTGACCAACTTCATGTCCAATTTTCATTTCTTCCAAAGTTATATAAGTGGTTCTGGAATTTATGGAGTATCAGGGACATTAGGGGAAGAGATTGACTTCAACTTTTTGAAGAAACACTATAAAACATCCAGTTACCTCATGCCCACTCATCGTTACACTAAAAAACTGGAGCTACCTGTTATACAAGTGAAAGGAGGCAAGGAGTTTTGGCTCAAAAAAATTTGCAAATGTGTAAAAGAAATAATAAATCCAAAGACTGGTGGACAAGCAGCTCTCGTTGTTTGTGAAGATGTAAAAACTGCAGATGAGCTTCAACGCAAGTTGTTGGAACTAGAGGCAGTGTCAAGTCCTAACAAAATTACATTATACACCAGAAGTGATAAACACAACATAGAAATGGAGATCTTTGAGTCAGGTAATGTTATTTTGGCTACCAACCTAGGTGGCAGAGGAACAGATGTTAAGGTTACAAAAGAAGTGAACCAAAGTGGAGGACTGAGTGTAATTCTTACTCATTTTCCAGCCAACAGAAGAATTGAAAAACAAATTTTTGGCCGAACCTCTCGGAAAGGAAATCCCGGTATGGTACAGATGATATTAAATCAACAAGATTTGGCTCCTGCTTACCATGGACAATCGATGGAGGAGATGAGGAGAATAAGAGCATGCTATGAAAAAAGACAAATCGAAGGCATGGAAAAGGAAGAGCTTGTGGAAGTTAACATCCGTCAGGAACTTTTCGGTGTCTTCTGTAAATACTTAGAGGAGTTCCATTCATTGTACACAGAGGATGAAAGAAACGCTTTCCAGAACACTCAAGATACATCAAAACTGGTAGAAATATTCAATAACTGTAAAATGTTAGATTACCAGCCAGGGCTTAATGCCTTAAAAGAGACATGGGCCTTATGGCTCGCAATGCATGATGATGACATCAATAATCAGAAAGACGTAGAAAGCCTGAAAATGAATCTTATGCAAGTTCTAGCAGAGAAAAGGGGACGTCTATCTCTTTCACAAAGTGAAAATTTCTATGACTACATTAAAGTAGCCATGGATCGCACTTACTTGCATATGAAGAAATACAGCAATGACTTTGGCGCTTTAAAATTTTGGAGAGAAGTGGAACAGGCTGATTCAGTGTACAAAGCTATTTCGCTCTACAATCAGGCCTTCATCACCATCAATATGTCAGAGGAGGATTATAAAAATAAAGCTATTGACTTACTGAATGAAGCAAGGAAGGCTATGGAAATTTATGTCTCGGAAATCAGCAACACCAACGTATTTGGATGTTTCACACAACAAACTAAATTTGAGCCTCACAACCAGGAGACAAATTTCACTTTGCAAATAAATACACGGATGAATTTACTCAACTCCTGGAAGAATTTCATCGAGAAGTCCCTTGAGAAACTACACGATTTACAGTCCAGAAACAAAGATGCAATAACCAAGGAATCCAGCATCTTTACACTTACCGAGCCAACGAACAGTGGAAAAGTAGAGACGGATGAGATGTCTCTTTTCTACGAGTATGGAATGTCATTTGTGTTTGAGGTGGAGGAGAAGCCAAAATTTTGCATTGCAGCCTTTTTTTGTTTCCTTCTTGGTGCCTTGCAGCTTCTTGCTGGCATTCTGGTATGTGCTGTATCTTTCGGGACGGCAAGTCAAATTGGACTGGCTCTTGTAACAGAAGGTATAAGTGACATGACAGAAGGAATAAAAGGTATGGTCAAAGGGAGTTTTAACTGGGCAGAATGGGCCGTTTCAAAGGCAGTGAGTATTGGACTATCACTTGCGACTGCTGGAATCGGTTATTTGTTAAAGGTAACCAAAGCATCTGCAAAGCTTGTAGAATATGTTCAGGCAGGTGCAGAATTCTTATTTTCTGCAGCAAAGGATGAAATCACTTCGGTAATTGAAATTAAGAATGAAGAAGCGTCCGCCTCTTCTGCGACCGCGGACTCCATAATTACTTCAATCCAAGGGTTTTCATCTAATGCAACCTCAAAAAACATCATACTACAGAGTGCCAAATTTACTGGAAGTGAACTCAACAAGTATGGAATTTTAAACACCTTGAAATATGAATCAGGTCTTACCGCAGAAAAAACAATGAACCAACTTCTGGAAGGAATATTTATAAATGTAACTGGCAAATTCCTGGAGACAAATGAGACACTGAAGACATTTCTTCTAAAAATAATTGTGATAAATTCTGTCCCGGAATCTACTTTAAAATCTGAACATTCTCAGAATTATAAGATTAAGGAATCCATTAACAAAATTCTAAAAGAGAAACTAGTAAATTTGGTCAATTTGGATTTCACAGATTCAGCCGGACAATATGAGATTTATCAAATTTACTTACAAAATCTGAAAGACGTTGCGGGCGACTTGGCAAAACTACTGGCAACAGAAGACACTGACCAAATCGAAGACTGCATTGTAAAGAACCAAAAGAAAATTGAAGACCTCTTAATAGCAATTCCTATAAATTCATTGATGAATGACTTCATTCTTCCTCAAGTTACTAGTCTTGATACCACAGATTACAAGCAAGATAGACGAAGCAATTTCCCAGATGTGATAAATGTCACGACAGAGATACATAGCTTAGTAACCAACCAAATATCTGTACAACTTGCCAATCATCTGATCGACAACTTTCTAAACTTCTTGAGGAAAATATGGGAAGTTGACTATGTCAGAACACCTAGTAAAAAACTCGGGGAGACTGCAAAGTTTTGGCTTGATAAGACACCAAAGATGAATTTTCACATCCGTCAAAAAGCAGCTACTAAAGGTGACCAAGAAGATAAAGAAAATAACTCCCCCGAGGAGCCAAGCCAAGAGGAAATAGCTCTATATATTAAGAGTTTGCTGGAAGGTAGCTGCCATAACATAGAACTGGAGCTCAACATTCTCACCAAAAGTGACCTGATAGAAGGTCGAGGTATTAAATTAACCTTGTATGGAATGGATGACAAGGATATATCCACAGATTTATACCCAGGGAAAGATCCATCGACTGAGCTAATTGCACTTCAAGTCAAGGAGAGGTAAGGTCTTAAATTCTTCTTCAAGACTTGTATCTTCCTTACATTGAGAGTATTAAATAAAATTGCAACTCTACATATAATACTGCCTTGTTATACAGTGAAATAGGATCCTGAGAAAGGGGAGAAAACCCCAATTGAGAGTTGTCAGATCATTTATAGTGGTCACTTAGCTTTCCAAGCAACAGAATTAAAGAAATTGCTGAATATAATTTTACAATTTCACAATTTGACATATGGCGGTGACCTAAGGAAATTATTTATTTGTTTAATGGACTTATAGAATTGATGACCTATCCTTCATCAATTAAAGATCAGCAGAACACCCAGGACTCCGGCAGATCAGCTGTTTTAAGAGACAGGCCACTTCACAGGCCTTGTGGCGTCACATTCATGAGTCACATGGCCTGTTTTTCTGTTCAGTCCCATTCAAGTGCAATATGAAGCAGAGTCCTTGTACAATGTAGAGTGCTATTCTTGATTTGCAGTAAAGCAGTCAAAGAGCTTGTCCGGATGTTGCGGTCTCTTCAAACAGATGATCGGCGGGGATGCCAGTAGGTGTTTACTGTCTGCAAATATGTCAGAAGCCAGATCCTAAAGATAGATCTTCAATTGTACAAGACTGGATAACCCCTTTAATGTTTATGCCCCGTAAGATCAGGTTATCACTGAATAACTTATCAATAACCTCTACTTCATTGCCTTCCAGCCTCCAGCCACAGACATTTCTCTGGAAACTGAAGGAATCTGATTCAGTGTTCCATGAAGATAATCATGGAAAGAGAGGATTGTATAATTCCATATCACAAGCAATAGGAGGGAAGATAAATAGTGATGCCATTCAGTCGGCTGTAGGATCAGAGGTGAATGACCAGCTTATCTTTATAGTGTATTATAGATAATGACCGTACCACTGTTACGGGCCTCAGGCACTGTGAGTGGTCAAGGATCAAGGTGCCCCTGCCTCATACACTGCTTTAGCAATATTCTCTATTCCAGCATCAGTTTGGGCTCATCATCACATTCAGATGAGAGCAAGCTTCTGAGGTTACACCAGTCCTCTATACATTATCAGGAATACAAAGAAGAAAGCAGCTCTTTAATATAAAGCAAATCCAAGGAATGATTTTTACACTGGGTGAATAAACATCTTTCCTTGGATCTGCTTTACCTTCAGTGCTGCTCCCTCCTTTGTGTACCTAGTCTGGGCTAAGAGCAGATGCACTACATAGTCCATTACTGAGAGCTCTCCGTACAATCCTACCCAGGGCGTAACAAACCCTTGACTGGATCCTCCTCCTTCCCCCCCAGGGAAATCAGAAATTATACTCCACCACTCACCTATCCCTCCACCCCTCAAGAAATCAGAAGTTGTAGATGTGGGTCTTTAATGTACCAACCCCTTTACTGAACCCCACATGTTGTATCGCCCCCTTTATTGGCCCCCACAGAGTATAACCTTCCTTTTACTGGCCCCCACACAGAACAACGCCCTTTCACCCCTTTACTGACCCCACACATTATAACACCTCTTCACCCTTCATACTGGCCCCCACATGGTACTCTGACCCTTTACTGGCCCCATGCAGTATAACGCCCCCTCTAATTGCCTCCACACAGTATAATGCTCCCTTAACTGGCCCCAACACAGCAAGGGCTCCCTTCATTGGTGCCATTACAGTAAGTGCCCCCTTTACTTGCCCCCACTATGGCTGATATTCATTTACCCTCCCCTGGATCTGCCCACTACTGCCCCAGTCTGTTGCTGGATATTATGTCATGGCACTGAGTGACATTTTGGGGAAAATTCTAAATCCTTATCAAATGACATCACCGATCGTCTAAAACAAAATAAGATTAGTTTTATTTGTCAACAAATAGGAACATACACACTTAGCATACAAGCTATAGTGTGTCTGCCCACAGACTTCCAATAGGCACAGATTTTTATACCTTACAAGTCACATGATTTTATGGGTTGGCTTTTTCACAATATACAAAAACATATGCTGACATCATATATAGAACATGAAATACAATTGGTCAAAAAAAAGTGGGTGTTCTGCATGGCTAGCACGTGCACTTTCCGGTATCCGCCATCTTAGATGTTTAATTAAGCATCTGACCAGATTAGCTCATCTGGTCATAGAACCTTGAATGTCCCATAAAACATTTTTATAGAGATCTAACTCTTATCTTTTATACACAATAACTATGTGTTCAGTATATATAAATCACACAACTAAGTCTACAGACATGAGGGGAGTTTTCCATCCTCTTCACTACAAAATACTTATATAATATAATGGAAAACAAAAACATTCCTAACAAACCTCATAACGCAATGTCCAGATGCAACGTCAGAAAGTAATGTGTGAAGCCCTCTGGAGGCCAAAGTGGAGATGGCCGTGGGCAGGAAATGTGATGGTTAAGTGAACATCAGCTGTTACCTGTTGGACTAATCCAGTCTATAATAAAAAAAATAAAATAAAATACTGCGGGGGGCTGGGCCCCCTCATCTCACAAGCCCCATAAAGTCTAAATTATAATGAAGTAACTATATAGTGTAATAAGTATTATAGACTTCATGTAACAAGAAACTATCCTGTACTGTACGTCATATTATTTCATGCTGCCTAGCAACCACCTGTCTTCCTTACTGAGTGACCACCATTTTCTTATGTACAGATACATGTACTATAAAGCTGATCTTCTATACAAAAGAGGGAGAGGTCTGAAAAGACTGTGACTCATTTTGACTCATATTCACTGTATTTTCTCCTTATTTTACAGCTACAGAAAAACATAGATCAGTATTTGCCACAGATGAAGAGACACCTCCAAAGGGAGAACTGGATAAAAATGGCCACAAAATACTGTACAAAGTCACCGGCCTGAATAACCACCATGTCATAAGCTGACAATAACATAATAATGATGATTTGCAATAATTATTAATCATATATATTAATTATGATAATACATATCTTATTCTGGGACATACACACGTGGACAAAATTGTTGGTACCCCTCATTTAATAAAAGAAAAACCCACAATGGTCACAGAAATAACTTGAATCTAACAAAAGTAATTTGCCAAACTAGATGTTGACAAGCCACAAAACTTCTGGGAGAATGTCCTATGGACAGATGAGACAAAAATCGAAATTTTTGGCAAGGCACATCAGCTCTATGTTCACAGACGGAAAAATTAAGCATATCTTGAAAAGAACACTGCCCCTACTGTGAAACATGGAGGAGTCTCTGTTATGTCCTGGGGCTGCTTTGCTGCATCTGGCACAGGGTGTCTTGAATCTGTGCAGGGTACAATGAAATCTCAAGACTATCAAGGGATTGTAGAGAGAAATGTGCTGCCCAGTGTCAGAAAGCTTGGTCTCCGTCTCAGGTCATGGGTCTTGCAACAGGATAATGACCCAAAACACACAACTAAAAACACCCAAGAATGGCTAAGAGGAAAACATTGGACTATTCTGAAGTGGCCTTCTATGAGCCCTGACCTAAATCCTATTCAGCGTCTTTGGAAGGAGCTGAAACATGCCGTCTGGAAAAGGCACCCTTCAAACCTGAGACAACTGGAGAAGTTTGCTCATGAGGAGTGGGCCAAAATACCTGTTGAGAGGTGCAGAAGTCTCATTGACAGTTACAGGAATCGTTTGATTGCAGTGATTGCCTCAAAAGGTTGTGCAACAAAATATTAAGTTAAGGGAACCATCATTTCTGTCCAGGCCTGTTTCATGAGTTTTCTTTTTAAAAAAAATGCTGTTGAAGCATGGTTGAAAAGCAATGTCTGACTTTCATTTGTTCATTTTCATAGAATTTTTATATATTATTACGTTTGTCAGATTCAAGTTATTTCTGTGACCATTGTGGGTTTTTCTTTCATTAAACAAGGGGTACCAACAATTTTGTCCACGTGTGTATCTTAATGATGATAATACATATCTTATTCTGGGACATATCTATAGGAGGTGCAGAAGTAGCAATGGCTACTGGAGCCTGGGGAGGCTCAAAAGATTCTCTGCAACATAAGAAGACACCAGTATTATAGATAGCCGCATTACATATTATGCATTGTGTCCTAGGATTGTAAAGGGGCCCTATTACAGATTTTGCATTGGGGCGCAAGAGCTTCAGACTAGGTTCACATCTGTGTTGGAGATTCCGCAGTGACCTATGAAAATTGCTGTTTTTTATGTTTATTATTGGTTAATGCGTCTGTCATGAGATGAAACAAAAAGTAGAAAAATCATGTCACATGCCTTCATTTTGATGAATTGGGCCATTTTTGCCAACTCATAAATGTATGCAGCCTATGCAACTACTAAAATGGATGTCCCATGAATTAGTATTAATCTACTCTTTTGGATCACACAAACTTGGAATTAATCCAAAAATGCTCCTGTGTCCAGATATTGCACTTACATATTAGTTATATTGTCTCCTGGTGTTCTTTGTCATCATTTTTAGAATGACCACCTAATGTGTCCAGTGTGGGTGATCACAAATGCTCAGTACTGTAGCTGAGTCCCATTGCCCTAAAACACTTGTACATTGGTGGTGTAGTAATTTCTGCTATGGTGCAGGCCAGCCAATAAGGATAAGGTCACCTGAAGAAGTAGGTAACAAAAATATCTAGACCCAGGAGCATTTTTTAAAAAAGAAATCCAATTGCAAATTTCTGAACCACAACCACAATGTTGTCAGTATTACTGGACACAATAGGATTCCTTTATCAAATATTAATGTGATATCCCTTTAATAATTCCAGTGCATGACTATAAATGGTTTATGAACAGAGATAAGAATGTTTGTAATGTATAATAATGACTGATTCTTATAAAATGATGTAGAAAATAAAAATACATAACTGTAATTCTCCTTGGATTCTTTTCAGATAGAGATGTCAGATTGCTGCAAGACTTGGAGAGCACAACTATAAGTGTATAACTATATTTCTGGATGACCTGTCAATGATGACAGGTGTGGTCTGATTAAACACTTGGTCTTGCCACAAGTGGCCTAAAAATTCTTCCCCCTTTTCCCCATAAAAAATGATCTCAGAAGCTACTTTTGGGTAGTGTACCTCTTGAGAGATCTTTGACTGCTAGACAAGTTTCTACAATACAGTCAAAGACATTTTGACAAATTGACAGGGGATTTGAGAGAGGACACATCTTGGACTGAGAAGACGAATAGTTGGTTTGATGAACTTTCCACGATCTAGGCCTTTCTCACCTAGCTATTAGGAGGTGCTGCTAGCAGTGGTTATGTGAGGGTGCACACATGGCAACAGCCTGAGCCCAGACAGACCACAAGTAAAGAGGATTGTTTGATCCTCCAACAAGCACGAGCCGCTCCCAAAGTTTTCTTGTCCACCATTCAGACACAGGTGGTTCCTTCATTACACACCCCTGTCTCTACATGGGCCATTTCCAGGTGCTTAGTAGAAGGAAATTTGGTGTCATGGCGCCCAATACATGTCCTGTCATTGACAAACAGTCACCATTGCCTTTAAGTATTGTTGTTAAAGAGAAACCTGGACTTCTACAGACTGGGACTGTATTGTCTTTAGCGATGAATCCAGGTTCTGTTTGGGATCCAGTGATGGTCAGGGTCAAGTATGGAAGCCTCGTGGTGAGCGCTTCAATCCTGCCTTTGCTGTGGAGTGACACACTGCCCTCTGCTGGTGTGGTGATCTGGGGAGCCATCATATTCGACAGTCAGTCCCCCCTAGTAGTGATACAAGGAACTCTAACAACTCAGTGATATGTGCAGGACATACTGTGTTGCCTTTCATAGCAGGGTTTCCAAGTAGCATTTTTCACCAGGATAATGCTCGCCCAAACACACAGCAAAGGTTTCACACGAATTTCTCCAACAGATTACAACACTTGGCTTGCTCGCTCACCAAATTTATCACCAATCGAACATTTATGGGACCAGCTGGGACAACAGCTTCAGCAACCTATGAGAGTGCAGGATGTACAGCCCCAGCTGCAACATCTGTGGGCAAATGTGCCTCAGGATACCATACAGAACCCGTATACCTCCATGCCCAACTGTATCTCATCTTGTATCCAGGCTAGAGGCGGCCCAACAGAGTACTAGAGACTCCTTACAATTGTACAGTATTCCCCAATAACCTTCTCCATTCACTCTAATATTGTAATCACTTACAAATACAGTGCTGGCCAAAAGTATTGGCACCCCTGCAATTCTGTCAGATAATACTCAATTTCTTCCAGAAAATGATTGCAATCACAAATGCTTTGGTAATAATATCTTCATTTAATTTGTCGTCAATGGAAAACCACAAAAAGAATTGTCAAAAAGCCAAATTGGATATAATTCCACACCAAACATAAAAAAGGGGGTGGACAAAAGT
This sequence comes from Leptodactylus fallax, assembly GCA_947044405.1. Lineage (NCBI taxonomy): Eukaryota > Metazoa > Chordata > Amphibia > Anura > Leptodactylidae > Leptodactylus > Leptodactylus fallax. Next base: position 368,232 of record CAMRHE010000669.1, read on the forward strand.
ATTGGCACCCTTTGAAAAATCAGGTGATGCTTCTCTAATTTGTGTAATTAACAGCACCTGTTACTTACCTGTGGCACATAACAGGTGGTGGCAATAACTAAATCACACTTGCAGCCAGTTGAAATGGATTAAATTTGACTCAACCTCTGTCCTGTGTCCTTGTGTGTACCACATTGAGCATGGAGAAAAGAAAGAAGACCAAAGAACTGTCTGAGGACTTGAGAAGCAAAATTGTGAGGAAGCATGAGCAATCTCAAGGCTACAAGTCCATCTCCAAAGACCTGACTGTTCCTGTGTCTACCGTGCGCAGTGTCATCAAGAAGTTTAAAGCCCATGGCACTGTGGCTAACCTCCCTAGATGTGGACGGAAAAGAAAAATTGACGAGAGATTTCAACGAAAGATTGTGCGGATGGTGGCTAAAAAACCTCGACTAACATCCAAACAAGTTCTAGCTGCCCTGCTGTCCAAGGGTTGAACAGTGTCAACCCGTACTATCCGTCGGCGTCTGAATGAAAAGGGACTCTATGGTAGGATACCCAGGAAGACCCCACTTCTGACCCAGAGACATAAAAAAGCCAGACAGGAGTTTGCCAAAACTTACCTGAGAAAGTCAAAAACTTCTCTGGTCAGATGAGACAAAAGTAGAGCTTTTTGAGAAAAGGCATCAACATAGAGTTTACAGGGAAAAAAAAGAGGCCTTCAAAGAAAAGAACACGGTCCCTACAGTCAAACATGGCGGAGGTTCCCTGATGTTTTGGGGTTGCTTTGCTGCCTCTGGCACTGAACTGCTTGACCGTGTGCATGGCATTATGAAGTCTGAAGACTACCGACAAATTTTGCAGCATAATGTAGGGCCCAGTGTGAGAAAGGTGGGTCTCCCTCAGAGGTCATGGGTCTTCCAGCAGGACAATGACCCAAAACACACTTCAAAAAGCACTAGAAAATGGTTTGCGAGAAAGCACTGGAGACTTCTAAAGTGGCCAGCAATGAGTCCAGACCTGAATCCCATAGAACACCTGTGGAGAGATCTCAAAATGGCATTTTGGAGAAGGCACCCTTCAAATCTCAGGGACCTGGAGAAATTTGCCAAAGAAGAATGGTCTAAAATTCCAGCAGAGCATTGTAAGAAACTCATTGCTGGTTACCGGAAGCGGTTGTTTGCAGTTATTTTGTCTAAAGGTTGTGCTACCAAGTATTAGGCTGAGGGTGCCAATACTTTTGTCCGGCCCATTTTTGGAGTTTTGTGTAAAATGATCAATGATTTGACTTTTTTTTCATTCTCTTTTGTGATTTTTCATTGCAAGCAAAATAAATGAAGATATTATTACCAAAGCATTTGTGATTGCAATCATTTTCTGGAAGAAATTGAGTATTATCTGACAGAATTGTAGGGGTGCCAATACTTTTGGCCAGCACTGTATCATCCTTGTATCAACATTCACACTAAGAAAGTTTCACTCCATTCTAACAACTCTCATTTCTTGGTGCAGGATTTTTTGTTAATCTCAAAAAGTTGAATTTCAGTAATGCAGAGAACTGATATACAAGAAGAGTGTTTAAGTCTGTTCAATTCTTTTTATGATTGGTTAAATACTAACACTAGGTGGCATCAGATCAAGATGAAAAAAACAACTTAGATATATCAGGTCTGGTGTTTACCATATACTATAAAATGGACCATGAAAAGTATGAAAAAGTAAAGCCTGTATGGTTCAGTCTAACGGATGGAGGGATATTTTCTACTGCATTCTGAAGACACAACTTTTGAATTTTTGGAAGGCTTGTTTTTTGTAGGATTTTTTTTTTATATATCTATATAACTGTGCTATTTTAGGGTACATAAAATGAATTGAATAGCTTCTATGTGTTGTCTTGGGAGGAGGGGGGGTGCACAGAAATTACACCGCTGATTTTTTTTTTAGGCTTTGTTTTTGCCCAGTTCACCATCCAGCATAAATTACATATTATCTTTATTCTGAAAGTTACAGGAATTCCATAAGTATATATTTTTTATGTTTTACTTTATTCAACTGTCAGGATTTATGAGGGCTTGCTTTTTCCAGGACAAGATGTAGTTTTCATTGGTACATCCAAAGAGTGGCAAATCCTGAGCAATTCAGCACTATTAAAACTACTGTAATTTTGTAACCAAAAGGGCCACAATCTGGATTGGAGTTACTTTGGATCTACTTGATCTGTGGTCACTTTGATGTATCCTTAGTTTAAAATGCATATCCCCAGGCTCTCGGCAGCCAGGAAAATAGCTGTTTTTAACGCGTTTCGCCACGAATTAATTAGGTTCGAATCGAATTGTTTTGTGAAATTCGGTGAAGCTGCCGAATCGAATTTTTGAGAAATTCGTTCATCTCTAATCAGAACTTTTATGCAGCTGCAAAATTCATTATACACAGTATGGAGACCAGTAACCTCATTAACAATGGCTTGCCCCCTATACACTTTACATTGGGCATTGTGAAGCCCATTTTAATGAGTGCATACTGACTTGTTATATCGCTGATCAGAGCTCTTTATGGATCTGATATTTGCCCCAGTACCAATGCCTAGGACCTGTGCCTAGGGCAGGCTACTGGTTGTCTAAAATAGTTAGAGTAGGAACCATGGGGAGTAGCCTGCATGAGAAGGGTGCATAGGGAGCAGTCTGTGTAAGAAACAAAGGGTTAACGGGAAGCAACCTGTGTGAGAAAGAAGATGCAGTGGGAGCAATGTATGAAGGGGAAGCATGGGAACAGTCTATGGAAGTGAGGGGGCATGGAAAACAGTCTGTGTAACAGTGGGGTCAGGGAGCAGTTTGTGTGATAGAGCGGGCATGGGGAGCAGTCTGTGTGAGAGAAGAGGGAGCCACAATACTGTGGCATAACACATGCTTGCAGTGTGCCTGCCAGGGTGATATTGCAGAAGACTGCCCAGGCAATGCGAAAGTGCAAGTAATGGAGGACTACAGTAACCAGCACAGCCACAATTATTATATCCCAGCAATACATGCAATGTACACCGTACACATCTCACAGACATACACCCACCACATATATATACACGCCACAAATATTCACCACTGATATATACATGTAACATATTTACACAACAGATATACAGTGCACCCAGCACATAAACTGTATACATCACAGATACAGTATACCCACCACATATATACAACAGCTATACATCCATCACATGTCATGCTCAGCATGCCCATGTGCCTGCTGGCGACCCAATCACGGGCCTCAGCTCTGCCTCCGGGTGTAGGACGTCACCAGAAAAGTGCTATACGCCACAAGGAGGCCCAAAAGAGGTAAAGGAAGGTGAGTATGAATGGTTTTTTTTTTTTTTCACTTTCCCTGTGTCTCCATCTTTTATACTCTGGGGTATGAAGAGATTGCTCTGTGCTCTGCACAGACATATACCCACCACATGCTGTATATACACCACAGACATATACCCACCACACATTGTATATACACCACAGACATATACCCACCACACACTATATATACAACATAGACATATACCCACAACACACTGTATATACACCACAGACATATACCCACCACACGCTGTATATACACCACAGACATATACCCACCACACACTGTATATACACCACAGACATATACCCACCACACATTGTATATACACCACAGACATATAACCACCACACATTGTAGGTACGCCACAGACATATACCCACCACACACTATATATACAACATAGACATATACCCACAACACACTGTATATACACCACAGACATATACCCACCACACGCTGTATATACACCACAGACATATACCCACCACACGCTGTATATACACCACAGACATATACCCACCACACCTTGTATATACACCACAGACATATAACCACCACACATTGTATGTACGCCACAGACATATACCCACCACACATTCTATATACACCACAGACATATACCCACCACACATTGTATATACACCACAGACATATAACCACCACACATTGTATGTACGCCACAGACATATACCCACCACACACTATATATACAACATAGACATATACCCACAACACACTGTATATACACCACAGACATATACCCACCACACACTATATATACAACACAGACATATACCCACAACACACTGTATATACACCACAGACATATACCCACCACACACTATATATACAACATAGACATATACCCACCACACGCTGTATATACACCACAGACATATACCTACCACACACTATATATACAACACAGACATATACCCACCACACGCTGTATATACACCACAGACATATACCCACCACACGCTGTATATACACCACAGACATATACCCACCACACACTATATATACAACACAGACATATACCCACCACACACTATATATACACCACAGACATATACCCACCACACACTATATATACACAACACAGACATATACCCATCACACGCTGTATATACACCACAGACATATACCCACCACACATTGTATATACACCACAGACATATACCCACCACACGCTGTATATATACCACAGACATACACTCACCAAACAGACATATACCCACCACACACTAAATATACAACACAGACATATACCCACCACCCACTGTATATACACCACAGACATACATTCACCAAACAGACATATACCCACCACACACTGTATATACACCACAGACATACACTCTCCACACACTGTATATACAGCACAGACATACACTCACCACACACTGTATATACACCACAGACATACATTAATCACATACTGTATATACACCACAGACATACACCCACCATATTCTGTATATACACCACAGACATGCATTTACCACATACTGTATATACACCACAGAAATACACTCACCACATACTGTATACTGTATACCACAGGTGTCAAACACAAGGCCTGCGGGCCGAATCCGGCCCGCTGCCTTCTGTTATCCGGCCCGGCCTCATGCAATACAAGAGCAATAAAGATGGCGACCGCCTCATTAGCGATGCGCCCCTGGGCGGCCGCCATCTTTATTGCATCAGGCGGCACTGTCCGTCACTGTCTGGGGGCGGCATTTTTACTATTTAATGTAAACTGTCTGGTTTACGAGACGTCGCATCTCAGCGCAGGCAGCGATACAATGACGTCATCGCGCCGCCTACGCTGAGACACAGACGTCGCGGACAAGAAGAGGAGGCGGCGGCTGCATCAAGGCATCAAAGGTGAGTATAACTTTTTTTTATAGATAAATAGGCCGTGAGCTGCTGGAGTATTCCCAGCAGGTCACGGTCTATTTATTTACTTACCCCGCATCTGCTCATGGCCACCTCCACTTCCCCTTCTGCTATGGGACGCAGAAAGGGAAGTATATGCCACTGTGAGCAGCCGCGGGCATCGGTAAGTGAGGCCGCGGGCCTCAAATACTACTATTATTATACTCCGGGGTCTTTTCAGAGCCCGGAGTATAATAATCGGGGGCCCAGGGCAGGTGAGGGGACATAAAAACATATCCTACTTACCTCTCCTGCGACCGGTGTTACTCCGAGCAGGCTTGAGGCCTCTGGTGACGTCATCAGGTCGCGTCGCCGGCCTGATCACGTGACGTGTGTGCGCAATTAAACAGGGCCGAAAGCTGCAAGGAGTGCACCGGTGTCCAGGATAGGTAAGTAACACTATTTTTATGTTTGTCAGCTCCCCTGGGTCTCCGATCATTATACTCTGGGGTCTGAAAAGGCCACTATGGGGCATAATACCCTGTGCAGGGACCACTATGGAGCATAATACCAGTGCAGGGACCATTATGGAGCATAATACCGTGTGCAGTGGCCACTGTGGAGCATAATACCATGTGCAGGGGCCAATATGGAGCATCATACCGTGTGCAGGGGCCAATATGGAGCATAATGCCGTGTGCAGGGGCCACTAGGGAGCATAATACCGTGCATAATACCGTGTGCAGGGGCAGCTGCGAGTCATAATACAGTGTGCAGGGACTGCTGTGGAACATTATAGTGTGTGTAAATGGGGCGCTATAAATAGGGGCTATGGCGCCTGTTTATATTATACGCTGTCTAATAGCTCGCTTAACTGTTAAGGAGAAGTTACTTTTATACACGTGTAAAATAATTTTGGCCCTTCAAGGTACCCCGTGAGGCTGAAGTGGCCCCCGGTGAAAATGAGTTTGACACCCCTGCTGTATACACTGCAGACATACACCCACCATATACTGTATATATACCACAGACATACACCACCACATACTGTATATAAACCACAGACATACACCCACCACATACTGTATATACACCACAGACATACATTCACCACATACTGTATATACACCACAGACATACACACGGTATACTGCCCCAATTACACAAACTATAATGCCCCAAAGTGGCCTCCACACAGTATAATATCCCATAGCGGCCCTCCACACAGTATAATGTCCAATAGCGGCCCCTTCACTCAGTATAATGTCCCATAGTGGCCCCTCCACACAGTATAATGTCCCATAGTGGCCCCTTCACACAGTATAATGTCCCATAGTGGCCCCTCCACACAGTATAATGTCCAATAGCGGCCCCTTCACACAGTATAATGTCCCATAGTGGCCCCTTCACACAATACAATGTCCAACAGCGGCCCCTCCACACAGTATAATGTCCAATAGCGGCCCATTCACACAGTATAATGTCCCATAGTGGCCCCTTCACACAATACAATGTCCAATAGCGGCCCCTTCACACAGTATAATGTCCAATAGCGGCCCCTTCACACAGTATAATGTCCAATAGTGGCCCCTTCACACAGTATAATGTCCAATAGCGGCCCCTTCACACAGTATAATGTCCCATAGTGGCCCCTCCACACAGTATAATGTCCAATAGCGGCCCCTTCACACAGTATAATGTCCCATAGTGGCCCCTTCACACAATACAATGTCCAATAGCGGCCCCTTCACACAGTATAATGTCCAATAGCGGCCCCTTCACACAGTATAATGTCCAATAGCGGCCCCTTCACACAATACAATGTCCAATAGCGGCCCCTCCACACAGTATAATGTCCAATAGCGGCCCCTTCACACAGTATAATGTCCAATAGCGGCCCCTTCACACAGTATAATGTCCCATAGTGGCCCCTTCACACAGTATAATGTCCAATAGCGGCCCCTTCACACAATACAATGTCCAATAGCGGCCCCTTCACGCAGTATAATGTCCAATAGCGGCCCCTTCACACAGTATAATGTCCAATAGCGGCCCCTTCACACAGTATAATGTCCCATAGTGGCCCCTCCACACAGTATAATGTCCAATAGCGGCCCCTTCACACAGTATAATGTCCAATAGCGGCCCCTTCACACAATACAATGTCCAATAGCGGCCCTTTCACACAGTATAATGTTCCATAGTGGCCCCTTCACACAGTATAATGTCCCATAACGTCCCCGCAACACAGTATAATGTCCCATAGCGACCCTCCTCACAGTATAATGTCCCATAGTGGCTCCTACGGTGTTCTTACAGATATTGCAAACATTTTGGGTGTGGCAGAACCTGAAATTTTTGGGATATAGCACCCATGAAGTATTATTATACTCTGGGGTCTTTTCAGCCGGCCTACAAGTTTGATACTGATTTTCCTGCTGACAGACTCCCTTTAATACCTATTCTATATTTTACCCCACAATACTATGCCCCTTGTAGTCTCTGTACAGTCTGGTGCATTCATTGTACTGTTATCTCAATGACAGCAACTTTCTACAAACATTAGATATGTTTCTCCAACCCCCATTATTTCCCTATAGCAGCATCAGGACAGCAGGAATGCAGCATCTCTGACATGGATATTAATAATGTATCTGATAAGCACTCATCTGTTAGACGCTACATGTGACTTTTTCAGCTACCTATTGCTGTAGGCGTGTGAGCTTCACATGTGTTATATAACTGGAGAGGATATTTCCTAAACAATGGATCTCATTGGTGTCCTATAGTAGATCTTCTGAGAACAGTAGTAGATTCCATAAGACAACACAGAATGTGCAGGTTCAACAGGTCAAACTGATAACAAGAGGTATGAACAAACATAGGGGCAGAACTAGGAAAGACCTTTTGACTAGCCTAATCACTCCCCCCCAACCCACTCCCCATACAGTGCCCCCTTTCCTGGCCTCCAGAAGGTATAATGCCCCATTTACCAGTGCCCACATGGTATAACACCCCTTTTAGTGGCACCTACAGTGCTGGCCAAAACTATTGGCACTCCTGCAATTCTGTCAGATAATACTCAATTTCTTCCAGAAAATGATTGCAATCACAAATGCTTTGGGAATAATATCTTCATTTATTTTGCTTGCAATGAAAAAACACAAAAGAGAATGAAAAAAAAGTCAAATCATTGATCATTTTACACAAAACTCCAAAAATGGGCCGGACAAAAGTATTGGCACCCTCAGCCTAATACTTGGTAGCACAACCTTTAGAAAAATAACTGCGAACAACCGCTTCCGGTAACCAGCAATGAGTTTCTTACAATGCTCTGCTGGAATTTTAGACCATTCTTCTTTGGCCAATTTCTCCAGGTCCCTGAGATGTGAAGGGTGCCTTCTCCGAACTGCCATTTTGAGATCTCTCCACAGGTGTTCTATGGGATTCAGGTCTGGACTCATTGCTGGCCACTTTAGAAGTCTCCAGTGCTTTCTCTCAAACCATTTTCTAGTGCTTTTTGAAGTGTGTTTTGGGTCATTGTCCTGCTGGAAGACCCATGACCTCTGAGGGAGACCCAGCTTTCTCACACTGGGCTCTACATTATGCTGCAAAATTTGTTGGTAGTCTTCAGACTTCATAATGCCATGCACACGGTCAAGCAGTCCAGTGCCAGAGGCAGCAAAGCAACCCCAAAACATCAGGGAACCTCCGCCATGTTTGACTGTAGGGACCGTGTTCTTTTCTTTGAAGGCCTCTTTTTTTTTCCTGTAAACTCTATGTTGATGCATTTTCCCAAAAAGCTCTACTTTTGTCTCATCTGACCAGAGAACATTCTTCCAAAAAGTTTTTGGCTTTCTCAGGTAAGTTTTGGCAAACTCCAGCCTGGCTTTTTTATGTCTCTGGGTCAGAAGTGGGGTCTTCCTGGGTATCCTACCATAGAGTCCCTTTTCATTCAGACGCTGACGGATAGTACGGGTTGACACTGTTCAACCCTCGGACAGCAGGGCAGCTAGAACTTGTTTGGATGTTAGTCGAGGTTTTTTAGCCACCATCCGCACAATCTTTCGTTGAAATCTCTCGTCAATTTTTCTTTTCCGTCCACATCTAGGGAGGTTAGCCACAGTGCCATGGGCTTTAAACTTCTTGATGACACTGCTCACGGTAGACACAGGAACATTCAGGTCTTTGGAGATGGACTTGTAGCCTTGAGATTGCTCATGCTTCCTCACAATTTTGCTTCTCAAGTCCTCAGACAGTTCTTCGGTCTTCTTTCTTTTCTCCATGCTCAATGTGGTACACACAAGGACACAGGACAGAGGTTGAGTCAACTTTAATCCATTTCAACTGGCTGCAAGTGTGATTTAGTTATTGCCACCACCTGTTATGTGCCACAGGTAAGTAACAGGTGCTGTTAATTACACAAATTAGAGAAGCATCACCTGATTTTTCAAAGGGTGCCAATACTTTTGTCCACCCCCTTTTTTATGTTTGGTGTGGAATTATATCCAATTTGGCTTTTTGACAATTCTTTTTGTGGTTTTCCATTGACGACAAATTAAATGAAGATATTATTACCAAAGCATTTGTGATTGCAATCATTTTCTGGAAGAAATTGAGTATTATCTGACAGAATTGCAGGGGTGCCAATACTTTTGGCCAGCACTGTACATAGTATAACGCTCCTTTTACTGGCCCTCACATGATAAAATGCCCCCTTTACTGATACCTGCATGGTATAATGCTCCCTTTACTAGCTCCCACATGGTATAACATCCCCTTTACTGCCATCTACGTGGTATAACGCTCCCTTTACTGGATCCCACATGCTATATTACCCTCCTTATTGGTCCTCATATCGTATGTTACACTTTTACTGTCCTCCACATAGTAAAAGCCCCCTTTACTGGCCCACCTCATACAGTATTCTGTCCTTTTATTGGCCCTCATGCAGTAAGTGCCTCATTAAGGGGCCACCCATACAGTAAGTGCCTCCCATAAAGACTTTAGGCTACTACCTGCTGGATTACCCCTATACACTTACCAATCTACACTCCTAGCTATAGAATAGGTCATTCATATTTTTAACCTGGAAAACCCCTTTAATGTGTGCCATGAGGTATCCCCATAAAGTATTGGAACTGCATGAGTGAACCAGTCACTTCATAACAAAATTGCTCTTTTCCTCTGTGGGTCATGGTGCACACTTAGGGAAAACAGACAATGGAGGAACAAAATATGGACAGATAAATACCAGGTAGATAACAGAGGGCTGGTAAAATGGAGTTTACCCTTCTTATAAGCAAGTGTTCCCCACAGAAAGGCACAACAATGCTGCAGTTGTTTCTCTACAACCTCTGGGCCCTATAGTTGTTGTTACTGCACCACCAGTCACAGCAACCTCTTGCTTATGTCTTAGATCCTGTAAATGATATGAGAATGAGCAAGAGTACATAGTCATGTGAGAACTAAGCTCCACCAGGTGCAGGAAAGATGTAACGCAGCAGTATGAGATAATGCATCATGGGATATAACAAAAAGGCATCTATACAAGTAACGGGGTGGTACCGGATTAGAATAACATGGCTACTTTCTTCTTAGAACAGCTCCACACCCATTAATAGGTTGTGTCTGGTACTGCAGTTGAACTCTATTGTGAATCAAAGCTCTCAGTGACTGGTTCCAAGCATATATAGCTGTGTTGTCATAACAAATACGAAAAATGGACAGGTGTGGCGCTGTTTTAGATTGGACATATGTCTGCCAATGCTTTTAATTTTTAAAGGGGTTGTCCAGTCATGTACTTACAATAGTGATCAATGTCAAGAGTCAAGACATTATGACTGGAGGCCAGAATACAGAGACCAGTGGGGAGCAGGGAAGAGATGGTACAGGATTGGTAAAGTGACTCTAACTTTTTTCATTATTTTATAACATTCTTTGCAGTTTTGCAAAAAATTTACATTGCTGGACAACTCTATTAAAACTATAATATTTCCTCTAAGTATCTATGTTCATCTTGGAGTGTTTATATATATATATATATATATATATATATATATATATATATATATATAGTACTCTTTGTAGTTTGGGAGTGGAGCCGCTGATAGGAATGTGCAGCGAAGCAAAATGTGACAGCTTCAGCCTCCAGCTGAGTAATATTGTATCTCATTATGGTATAGAGAAGTTCTCCAAAAGTTCAATCCAAACACATTTCCAAATACAATGGTTTTTGCCATAAGATTTTCTCACTTCTGCAATTCACCTAGAGATTGAAAGCTTTTCTGGAGATCAGAAATGTAAAAAAAGAAATGGATCCGATTCTGTCCATTCTTGTGGACAGAGTATGGTATGCTACGTTTTTGTGTTCTAGAAAAAAAAAAAAAAAGATTTTTTTTTTACATTGAGCTCTATGTAAACAGATGGCCATCGATTTGCAGCAGTTTTTTGCATTCATTTTTACATCCCAAAAACTATGTGAATGGACTCTTATAGGGTCTGTGTACCCATCTGGTGTTTGCTTATTTTTCATAATAAAATGCTTATAAAAACAAATATCTCATGTTTTGTTACCGCTCACTTGGCTGGTTGACCCTAATGTGCATCAACACTAAAAGGGCTGGAATGGTGAGCGGATTTGGATTAACTAAACACCAAAATTCTCAGTACGACAGTGCCTTTCAGATGATGTATGTCATTGGGTTTTTCAGATCTGATGACAGGCCCTCTTTACCTACTCAATGTCCATTGTGCCAATGATTCAGCTGTGTAAAATAATGGGCAATGGTGGTGTCCCAGTCCATTTGAATCAGAAGAGCGGACGACTGGGGAAGCTGTCACATAGGTCTCTTTGACAGACTTTGTGCTCTTTGACAGACTACAGTCAGGCTTCAACCCCATCACTCCACCGAAACTGCCCTAACCAAGGTCACTAATGACCTTCTAACTGCCAAAGCCAAACGTCACTATTCTGTCCTTCTCCTCCTCGACCTCTCCTCTGCCTTTGACACAGTCGACCATTTCCTCCTGTTAGAAACGCTCTCATCACTTGACATCTCAGACCCGGCCCTTTCCTGGATCTCCTCATACCTCACCAACCACACCTTCACACCCTATTTCTGTAGGTGTCCCACAAGGCTCCGTCCTAGGACCCCTCCTGTTCTCCATCTACACCGTCGGCCTTGGCCAACTCATAGAATCTCATGGTTTCCATTACCATTGCTATGCTGATGACACCCAAATATATCTCTCTGGACCAGACATTACCTCTCTGTTGTTCAGAGTCCCAGAATGTCTAGCAGCCGTAGCCTCCTTTCTCTCCTCCCGCTTTCTCAAACTCAAGATGGAGAAAACGGAGTTCATAATTAAGTTAATGGAACCACACTCACCCCAGTCCCACGGGTCCGCTGCCTTGGGATAACCTTAGACTCTGACCTATCCTTCAAGCCGCACATTCAAAACCTCAACACCTCCTGTTGCCTCCAACTCAAGAACATCCATCGAATCCACTCCTTCATCACCCCTGAAACTACAAAGATGCTAGTCCACGCCCTCATAATCTCCCGCCTAGACTACTGTAACACCCTTCTCCATGGCCTCCTAGCTAACACTCTCTCCCCCTCCAGTCCACCTTACACTGTGCTGCTCGCTTAATACACCTCTCCCCCCGTTCTTCATCGGCCGCCCCCCTCTGCCAATCCCTTCACTGGCTACCCGTCGCCCAGCAAATAGAGTTCAAATTACTAACGCTGACATTCAGAGCCATCCACAAGTTGTCCCCTCCATATATCTCCGACCTAATCTCCCGCTACCTGCTCACACATAACCTCCGATCCTCCAAAGACCTCATACTCCGCTCTGCTCTTATCCGCACTTCACACACTCATCTCCAAGACTTCTCCCGTGCATCCCCCATACTCTGGAACTCATTACCAAGACACATAAGACTGACCCCCACAATCACAAGCTTCAAGAAGGCCGTGAAGACTCACCTATTCAGGAAGGCCTACAACCTCCAATAACACTACTGTCACCACACCACCTTGCGGGCAGAGCCCTCTATCCCACTGTGCCAGTTGGTCACTGTTAGTATTATCTGTTTTGTATATCTGGTGTACCGTATGTAAACCCTCAAATGTAAAGCACCATGGAATTAATGGTGCTATATAAATAAACAATAATAATAATCGGTCAATTATGTTCCAATCTTGAGTCCTCTGGATCGGGACATTGCTTTCGTCCATCGATACACAGCCAATCCATGGGCATCAGCAAAACTGAAGCACCCCGTGTATGAAGTGGGGAGAGTTAAAGTTGCCTGTTTCAGAACACTACAATTCAGGGCATTTTAGAAATGTAACTGGAAAGTGGTCAACCCCTTTAACCTCTGTTTGCTATTTGTGAAATATTTTATTTTATGCCCATAGGCTTAAATAATTATACACCAAGATGACAAACTAAAGATCTGGGTAGAAAACTGTAGAATGGAAATATATAAATACCTTATCTATTATTTTAAAAAAAGTCTTCAATATCAGATCAATAGGGGACAACTCTCTGGACCCCCACTGATCAGCTGATTGAAGGGGCCAATGCAGCATTGGGAATAGCACAGCTCCATACATTGTGCAGTGGCCTGAAATGGTACAGCATCTCTTTCCCATTCAGTTTAGTAGGGGTGAGCTGCAGTACAGTACAGTACCATTCCAGGTCTCTGCACACCCTACAGAGCTGTGATACTTCTGGGGCTGCAGCAACCCGTTAGTCAGCTACATGGGTAGGTGTAACTTGAAGTGTAGCTAATCCCTGGAACAGCAGAGGGTGCTGATCTTACCCATGTCTAGCATGGGATTCTGAGGTGGTAAGAGCACTGAGATAGTAAAAACCCAGTAGCGGGGGCTCAGGGTATCAAAACTCACAGAGTACTCACATTGGTGAGGAAACCAACAGGGAGAAACCAAACAAAGCCACAAGGAGCCAGAAATGAAGTCCAAGACAGGAGCATGTGCAATGGTGTACCAGAGAGCAAGTTAAACTTTTCACAAGTTTCAGTAAAGAACCTAACAAACCTTATCTAGTTGTCAGTGTCACAGTGTCCATCACCTACACATTGTATATAGAATGTCCCCTATTCCGCTTGAAAAATGCTGAGAGAAAAGTCCTGCAAGCATAGTATAGTATAGTATATGGGGTCCGTGGGTAGCTGCTTTTTAAGCGGATTGGGTTTCCGTTTTTCGGGTCCCCAAGAGGACCCAAAGAACGGAAACCTGAGCGCAAGTGTGAACCTAGCGTAACTGGAAAGGTTGGCCTTCACTTCTCTAGAACAGCTGAGTACAAGGGACTTGTCAAAAAGAAGGTCTTCTAAAGAGATCCAAATACAGTACATTTAGGGGGGGTTTTCCAGGTTCAGACTATTGGTGGGCTATCACTGTATGCCACCAGTATACTATGAATAATACAAAGCTGCAATACTCTGCACTGTTGCTGCCATGTAGATGACACTCAAGAGATTTTCCTAGACTACAATTGCTTATCCTTAGAATAGGTCATCAATATTTGATTGGCAGGGTCTGACACCCAGGACCCCCACACGGCAGTAGTGCGTTTCCACTTGATCGGCCAATGCTGAAACTTAACCAATGGACTATTCTAAGGATAGATGATTGTGAACCCAGAAAACCAGCTTTCTCAAGATAATGATTTATTGTACTCCTGGGAAACAAGATCATGTATCCCCTGCTATTGAATATAGAATATATGACCCTTATAGTGTATGCTATATATCTGCTGAGCTGGCTGCATTAGGAGGAAAATGCGATAAATGACAGAACGTGTCTAAACATATAATACAAAGTGATACCGGAGGTGACGCCCCAGGATATAAACCTGACAGATCTAAACTTATACAAGGTAACCAAAGAAATCTCTAATGCTAATGTAATAGCTATAAATGTTACAGATATGTTGGGGAGGGAGTGGGGGGTGTGGAGCTTCATGAATGTGATGCAAGGTAAAGGTCTCTGCTGGGAAAATAACTTGGCTTACGTACAGCTGTGGTAGAGTGAAAAGTTATTCACTTATATAATTCATGATAAGAAATGTAGAAATGATAGGCTTAGATACAATAGCTCAGCAGACGTCTCACTATTATCATTTATTTATTTACATGGTGCCACTGGGCGAACCTCTCAAGATTTGTTTTGTTCTGGGTTCGGTGGCTCAGGTCCCAGATTTGTTCTGGGTTGAAACACGTTCGGATAGAACCAGAAGAGATCCCAGAGTATAATAGGTGGAGACCCAGGGGAGGTATAAAAAATAATAACATTTATACTCACCTCGCCTCACCTCTTTTGGGCCTCATTGTGGTGTCTGGCGCTCTCACTCAGCCTCCTCAGTGACATCATGTGCCCATGTGACCAGTGTTGCCCAATCACAGGCCTCAGTGGTGACCCCAGGCGCATGATGTCACCGAGGAGATCTAGAGAGAGCGTTGAACACCACGAGGAGGCCCAAAAGGGATGAGGGAAGGCAAGTATAAATGTTGTTTTTTTTTAACTCCCTTGCCTCATTCTATTATACTCTGGGGTCTGAAGTGAGTTTAACAATTTACCACAATGCATGTCGCAGCGGCCAATTGTTCTGTTTCACAAAAAAAAAGAAAAATTTGGCATATTTGGGTCAAACCTGTCTTGGTACAAGTTGTTTTGGCTATCTTTAGCGCTGTATATTTGTGTAAGGATTTACATTTACTAGTACAAGTAAAGTAAACACAAAAGAAACTATATGACTGACCTGGAGAAGATGGAGACAATAGGTTAGACTATATACACACGAACATGGCCATGTAGCCTTACTGTACTATACCTGTCCTGAGTTTTTCCCCAGGATCACAGCCCCATACACAGGGATGTGTATGGTACCATTAGAATATAATGGGTCAGTGTGTTAACTATGAAAAACACGTTACAATGCTTCTCTCAGCATGATAGAGCACCATGTCACAAGGTGAATGTGATAACTAAGTGGCTCAGTGAATAAAACATTGAAATTTTGGGGCTATGGCCAGGAAACTCCCTAGTTCTCAATCCCATTGAGAACATGTGGTCAATCCAAAGCGGGTGGGCAAAGAAAAACACAGAAATTGTGATAAACTCCAAGCACAGATTAGACAAGAATGGGTTGTCACTAGTCCCGATTTGGTCCAGAAGTCAATATCCAGCATGTAAGGGCGAATTGTAGAAGTCTTGAAAAATAAAGGTCAAGACTGGAAATATTGGGGCAGATTTATGAAGATTGGCGTTACTTATCTAGTCTTCATAGCACCCGGATCAGGCAGAGGGTGCGCCTCATATATGACGATGAGCTCATCTCCTCATAAATGCGATGCACCCTCTGTGCCCCTGGAGGAAAATGTATGCCAGGTCGTAGCTGGCGTACATTTCTCCCATCGCTAAGGCCAGATTTCTGGAATAAATGATGATAAATTTGGTGAGGCCGATTGTCCCCTTCTTCTCCCCTCGCACAACCACTTTTCTGAAAGGAGGTGAAGTTTTAAAAAGTTGCAATTTCTTGTGCAAAACGTGTTAAATCTGCCACATTGAGTCTTGATGTATTTGTCAATAAAAATGTAAAAATTTATAAGAGATCCAAAAACACTGACACAAAACAAAAATTTGTGTCAGTCTCAAAACTTTTGTTCACAACTGTATACGATGCCATATAGAGAGTCTTTATTCCAGCACAATAGACAATAACACACATAATAGGCTTAGATACACCAGCTCATGACTGATTTTAGTGCCGTGCGCCTCTCTGAGCCTCTATCGCTCGTAGTATCAGCCATACATTCCTTCTGTCAGTCACTTCAATACCTGTTTTAAAGTTCAGATTCTTAGATGAAGGAAAGGGTCTCTTTTAACCACTTGATGCCTGAGGTGGTATATTCAGTACAGCGGCTGAACACACCCAGCTCTGAGACCGGCCATGTTGCACACACCCCCTTTCAGCATACGACCTTATAGACTGTGTGGACGTCCATCCTCTCCCCACAGAGCAGATCCTGAGCAACACAAGGTAAGTTCTAAGGACAGAACCTGCAATGGGATCTTTATAGGGAATGAGTGCAGCTATATTTTCTCTTTTTCCTCAGCTCTGACTAAGACCTGACAAAAGACACATCATGGGGGGGGGTCCAAGAAAATTTTTTTACCTTACCAAAAGCAGACTGTCGGACGTTTGTAAAGTTTTTAACTAAACGTTCTTTTGGTAAGACAATTTTCCAAAAATGATTGTTCATCCTTCTCCAGTATGAATGTTTTTGTCATATGGGCAAAAACATTGCATGGCTCCATTGGTATAATGAATGTAGTTCATTAGCCATCAACCTACCTCACCTTGCTTCTGCCTCAAGTACAATGCCACCATTAGACCAAAGAGTTTGTTAAAAGTTCATCTTCATTGTTTACTTTTGACCAGTAAAATTGTTGTGGTCAATGGGATCCCTCATGCTCCATTGGTGTTCTTCATCTAAGGGATCCATCCTTGGAAAACTCCAAAACAGATGTGAACCCAGCCAAAATGATCATCATTTAGCTCAGAAGAAATTGTTATTTCATTTTACCAGATGCAGGGACCAGATGCCAGGGGTGGGGTACATGGGTGGCCACTGTCCTCTGTCCTCCAACAGTCCACATACACCTGCCTTCAGTCAAGTATAATACCACCAAATTTCTGATTTGGGTTTGTGTGTGAAACTTGCAAAAACAATAGTAGGGGTGTTTATATCTATTATTGATGGTGCAGTTTTTGTTAAAGGGGTATACTCAGCATAGACATTAATGGCAAATCCAACTGTCTTCAGAACAAGGGTCCCCAACTGGTATCATGATTGCTGTGACCAAAGAGTGGCCTCAGCTCTCTCCATTCACTTCTATGAAAGTTCCAGAAAAAGATGTGCTGTGTTCTGGAGATAGGTGCAGGTTTCAGAGGTGGAACCCTGACTCTATCAGACATTGATGGTATATCTTGATACTTCAGAGATGGGACCCCAAATCTATCAGACTTTTATGCATAACCTGATATTCCAGATGTGGAACCCCAAATCTATCAGATATCTATGTATAGCCTGATATTCCAGATGTGGAACCCCATATCTATCAGACATTTATGCATAACCTGATATTTACGATGTGGAATTCCAAATCTATCAGATATCTACGTATAGGCTGATATTCCAAAGATGGGGCACCAAATCTATCAGATATTTAAGCATAGTCTGATATTTAAGAGGTGGGACCCCAAATCTATCAGACATTTATGGCATATTCTGATATCTCTGAGCTGGGACACCAAATCTATCAGTCGTTCCAGAGGTGGAACCCCAAATCTATCAGGTAATCCAGACATATCCTGATGGCTATGATGAGCACACCCTTTAAAAGAGCTTTAGGATATATTGACATATCCAACTGTCTTCAAAACAAGGGTCTCCAACCGGTGCCATGGTTTCTGTGATCAAAGAGGTGGCCTCGGCTCTCTCCATCCACTTCTATGGAAATTCCGTAAAAAGACGTGTCCTGTTCTGGAGATGGGTGCAGGTTCCAGAAGTGGAACCCTGAATCTATCCAGCTTATGGTATATCTTGATATTCCATAGATGGGACCCCAAATCGATCATACATTTATGCATAGCCTGATATCCCAGAGATGGGACACCAAATCTATGAGACATTTTTGCATAGCCTGATATCCTAGAGATGGGACCCCAAATGTATCAGACATTTATGTATAGCCTGATATCCCAGAGATGGGACCCAAATCTATCAGATATCTATGTATAGCCTGATATCCCAGAGATGGGACCCCAAATATATCAGACAGTTATGGTATATTCTGATATTCCAGAGATGGTGCCCCAAATCTATCAGATATTCATGACATATCCTGATGGCTATGATGAGAGCACCCTTTTAAAGAAGGAGTTTTAGAATATATTCCTGAACCTTGTCCATAGCAAACTGATGGTATTGCGTTGTGTTTTTTGTGGCTGTACTCAAGTCAAGAGGGTCAAATCTCCAAAAATATGTGACAGATCAGGAATGCAGTGTTTGCAATGAGTGCTGAGAATCACGGGGTTGCGAGGTGACCTGTATAAATCTCCTTCTTTATTTCATACTTGGAGTCTACTGCTTCATACTCACCTGAACTTGACCCCAGCAGTTGATCTTTGCCCTGCAGCAATGACCCCGATTTGCTCTTGATATTGTAGTGTGTACATTCTTACTGCTGGAGGGTCTGAACTCTGACTAATGACAGTAACATATAAAGTTATGTGTGTTTCAAGACTCCTCTGTCGGCTGGAGATTTCTAGGAAGTCTTTAAAATCAGCCTACAGTCTAAAGTCATTTGAGTAATTTTTTTGTATTCCGTACTGTGCAAAGGTTTTAGGCAGGTGTGAAAAAGGTCATAACTAATATTAATGGGATTTACATTTCTCTTTTCTTCCTTCACTTTATTTTGTTAATTGTCAAATATAAACTATTAACCCTTCTATTTTTGAAAGCATTCTTACTTTCCAGCATTTTTATCTAAAAAACCTGAGCCTAAAACTTTTGCACAGTACTGTATTGTCTATGGGCTAACTTTTCTTTGCTATTGTTTTTAGCCATGTCTACTGAGCAGGAGACTCTACCACAGGGCTCTGATGCCCCTGCAGAGGACAGTAAAACTACTGAAAATGAGTCTCCCTCAGCTGAAGCTTCAACCACAGAAAGTGCGGCTCCATCTGTGACCGCTGATGCCGCCACTACAGAAAGTGAGACTCCACCAGTAGTCACTGTAACCCCAAGTGCGGATAACCAGCCTGTACCTGAAGAGAAGACTGCCCCACCCACAGAGAAAGAAGCTCCAGCAGAAGCCACTGAGGCTGCCAACACAGAGAAAGAGGCTCCACCAGCAAGCACCGAAGCTCCATCTGAAGAATCTACTGAGGCTCCACCCACAGAGAGTGATGCTAAATCAGTGGTCCCTGAGGTTCCACCCACAGAGAGTGAGGCTCCACTAGCAGAGAGTGAGGCTCCACCAGCAGAGAGTGAGGCTCCACCAGCAGAGGGTGAGGTTCCACCTATGCAGAGTGAGGCTCCACCCACAGAGAGCGAGGCTCCACCCACAGAGAGTGAGGCTCCATCCGCGTCAACTGAAGCATCTTCCACAGAGAGTGATGCTCCAGCTACAGAGAGTGCAGCTCCACCAGTGGCCACTGATGCTTCAAATGAAGCTAAAGAGGCACCTTCAGAAGCCACTGAGGCTACGCCAACTGAGAACCAAACTCCTTCAGTGGAAAGTGAGGCTCCAGTCTCAGAAAGTGAGACTCCATCAGCAGAGAATGAAGTACAGTCATCAGGTAAATCTGACATAAGGGACTGTGATAGAAAGTCTTCCAAGCCATTGTCTATGTATAGGTGAATTCATGGGTGGTGCTTCTGCGTGGAGTAGATCACTACATTGTGCTGTATCTAGATTGGTCCATAGCTAGCTGATGGATTGACTTTTGAGGACTCTATTATAATATGAAGAACCTTTTTTTTCCTTATTTATTATATTCAGATGATAAGGTGGAGCCCTCCAAGGAGCCAGAAGAGGCAGCACCAGCTGTTAAGAATGAAGGTAGGGGTCCTAAATTGCAGGGAATATTCATTATTTTTTTGTTTGCCAAGTTCAGAGTGATGAGCATTTTTATTGTCCTAGAGCCCGCCAGCGATGCTCCATCCAGTAAGACACCAGCGGAGGTGACGGAAAACCAATAATAAGGTAATAACTGTATACAGAATGGTTTTGGCATATTCAATGGCTAAAGTTGGCCATACACATTGGACACAAGTAGGTTGATGGTTGAACAGCCATTGAATGTGTGATCGTCTGGTAAGTGATTGTACCGTCAACATAGTCCTAGTACATTGTAGTCCGTATTGCCTGTTACAGCAGTTCATATATGCTCATCCCAGGGCAAATGGCGAACAGTCTTTCCAGAAGATGACAATCTGGTCTGATTTATTGTTAAATTTTACCTATAAAGCAATGATTTTGGTTAAAAATTAGACTAATGTGTATCGTCACCTTTGGTCATAAGTATGAACAGCATAGAGGATCCAGATATTTTAGTTGCCATCCATGGATATCCTATGTCTATTTACATTCGATGTATTGCTTCTTTATCCCCGACAGATTTAATGGATGATGTGAATTTAAAAAAAAAAAAAATCAGCTCAAATCCAAATCTTTTTGAATGTAGCGAATGTTTAAAGAGAAGGAGTAATATTTTACATATGTGTCCCAAATTTGTAAAGCATGAGAAGGATTTTTTAAACCAAAAATGTTTTAATACAAAAGTGAACAATTATCACACAAGAAAAATTAATTTTATTATATGTTAGAATGACTTTAAAGAATTTTACAAATTGCTTACTCTAGGTTCACACCTGCGATTGGGTTTCCGTTCTTCGGGTCCACTTAAAAAACGGTTAAAAAGCGGCTACCCACGGAAACCTGCAGACCCCATAGAGTATAATGGGGTCCACTGGGTTTCCGCCTGAAAAATACGGAGAGAAAACTCCTTCTTGCAGGGCTTTTCTCTCTGCATTTTTCAAGTGGATTCGGGGACAGAATCCCCAAATGAAAACCGAGCACTGGTGTGAACCTGGCCTTAATTGTGTATTTAGAAAGCCTTTAACTGGAAATTTTCCGGTGGTTTAGAGTAGTAAGTATATTAATGATCCTGTCCAGGATGATCTAGGGCAGTGAAAGGGTTAATCGTCAGTCTCGGACAATCCATTTAACAATTGTTGTTATAGTTGTCTTTGATAATGATATTTGCTGAAGAAGCAATTCAGAAAAGACACATTTTCTATATCTGCACCCCCAGCTGATCATCTTTCATACTCTGCACGTATATTGCCCTCCTATCCCTGCAGTCCATGGACTCCTGAGCTCCTGATCAGACACCATCTTGGTTTTTAACTTGATCTTTCTTTGTGCTCTGCTATCAGTGCCATGGTGCCTCAGCACAGCATCACATTGGCAGCTAGAGACAGTACCATATCTGCCTGTTGGGGGACAAAGAGGTATATAAAGAAAAAAAGTACCCAATTGTCACTTTAATAACTGAGTTCTCTGTCTGACAACTGGAGCTGACAGCAGAGAAGAACGCTTGAACACTCCCCTGTTCCTGGAGGTTTTTTCTTTACAGGGGTTCCCCGACACCAGTGCTATACAGTGGATAGGTTATCAGTATCCAACATGCATTTTGGCAAGAAACCCTTTTAAGGGTCTCCAAAAAACACATATCCCATTTAGCCATCCCCTGATTCCAGTCCTGTGTATATGGCCACTTATTCAATATGACATGAGGTATGGAGAGATACAACTAAACAGCACCAGAACACCTAGTAAGTATCATGCATGGGTACTATTAACTAGAATAGGTCCCCTCTATGATTCTCAATGGGCGTTGTACAGCTTCCTTGGTAACAGTACCTCTTGGCATTCAGTTTCGTCTTTCTACGCCCAGTATGGATAGTGTAGGTGAATATTACATCAGTATTAGGTAACATTTTTACTTCCTAATGTTCTAGGTTCTTCTCTGGATGTTCATCAAAGCTGGAAATGAGTTGCTGAAATCTTCTGTGGAACCCAAAGTGTTTGGTTTTCGGCCAAAAGCAGAGGAGCAATCTTTTTGGATGTATGTAGGGATGTCCCTGTCCGAACCGTCCTCCTGAAGAATGGTCTTGTTACGTGGAGTCTCAGTAGCAGTTCATGCTTCCTATAATGTCCTTCTCCAGGACGACACTCTGTCATTCTCTTTGTGTGGGGTATAAAATTTGCCTTTTCCTTTCTACTGGAACTTTTTTTTTAAATAAAGCTCAGGAATTCCTCTGTCAAGTTCTAGTCTATTTATTTGTTACAGTAAATTTGGTTTATTGGATTATGTTGCTGGTTACGGCCAGCGGTGTCGCAGTGAAAGCTCCTGTGCAGTATGCGAGCCGTGTTTTGGTGGAACAAGGTAACACGTATAGATTTTTCGAGATCAAGAATGCATGTCATGCGTTGATAGGTTTATGGTAAAAAACAATAACAAAAAAAATAATTTGCACCAATAAGGCCACTATTGCATCTCACAGAGATTAACTTGTCCTGTATTAATAGTGCCATATAGTGAACATCAATCTGAAAGTATTATTAAAAAAATCTGAAAAAAAAATTGTATATTTCCCAGACAAATTATAAATACATTGCCCTGGTATTTTGTATAGCTCATATACAGTACAAATAACACCTGGAGTAAGTACTGTACCCAGACGGTGCCATACAGTCCTCCTCAGATAAATAGTGCAAAGTGCCTCTATTGTGCCAAAAAGTGCAATCTTGGTTTCACCAGACCAGATAATCTTGTTTCTAACAGTCTAAGAGACCTTTAGGTGCTTTTTTGCAAACTCCAGGCTGGTTTTCATGTGTCTTTTACTGAGGAGAGACTTCTTTATGGCCATAAAGCCCAGATTGGTGGTGCACTGTAGTGATGGTTAATCTTCTCGAAGTTTCTCCCACCTGCACACAGGATCTTTGGCCACCTGTCTCACCAAGACCCTCCTCTCCTGAGTACTTAGTTTGGTGGGGCGACCAGCTCTAGAAACAGTCCTAGTTGTTTCAGAACTTCTTCCATTTAAGAATTATGGAGGTGACTGTGCTCTTGGCAACCTTCATTACAGCTGTGAGACCTTATATAGAAAGGGGTTTCTTTCCAAATCAAGTCCAATCTACTGTATTTATGGGGAGTTGGACTCTAGTCAAGGTGTAGAAACATCTCTAAGATGATCAAAAGAAATGGGAGGCCATAGAGCTAAATTTTAAGTGTCTGCAAAGGTTCTGTATGCTTATAGACATGAAAAATTAATTTTTTTTCCTTTTTAATAAATTTTCAAAAAATTCTAAAATTCTTTCAAATTCTCATTATGGGGTATTGAATGCAGATTGATGGGGTAGACTGATGCTTTCCTTTCCTAGTAAAACTTCTAATGTCTCACATTATTAGTTTCACAAAGTGGTGGTCTACCAAATCACGAGAGTCCTCCCGGCATTCAGAACTATGAGACAAGCAAGATTGGCGGAAGGAACATCCACATTGCAGGACTCTTGCCAACCATTATCAGACATATAGCTTAAAATAAAAACCGGACAGGTCTCAACCTTTATAGGGGTTTTCCAGCCCCAAATCGATCTTTCATACTGATGACCTACTCTGTGTATAGGTAGGGGTCTAACACCCAGAACCCACACAGATCAGCTATTAAAGCTGCCCCCAGGCCAGTGGACGGGGAGCAAAAGTAATAGGAGTGGCACAGTAGCTCCATCTACTGCATAGTGAGGAATTGCAGCAGCGCTCTTATTACTTGAATAGAAGCAGTGCTGTCCATCGATATGGGGCCAAAAAATCCCTTTTATTCCACCAAATGTTCTACATTACAAGTATATCAATGTCTATCTCCCCAGCAGATGCTAAATAGAGACTCTTTTGGCATCCGTTGGGTCCAATGAGTTCTATAGACGCATTTAGGACAAGCGCCAAGAATGTCTCCCAGGGCAAATGTGTGAACATAGACTCCCTGGTTGCTATTGTGACCTCTGTAACCTCTGTGCCCCGAGGATAGTATATTCACTAATGTTACTGACATCTGACTTTACTATCTCGTGACGTTCTTCATTTCCTTATAATTGAAACTCTTGTAAGCCTTTTAATGTGCAATTTACCTTTTTGCCAAAGGGCATGTAAGGGAATCACTAGAGGAGTGATTCCCCAGAAGCTGCTGGAGAACTAGGGGGGAGGGGCACAACAAGACAGTGGACGCTAAGCTGAATCCCCCCCACTGTCCCTGGCTAACTTGCCCGATCTGTCCTAGGTGACAGCCAGCAACCACGTCGACAGTCCCTCCTTATAATAAGTGATCACATAGAACGCAGACAAGACGCACAACAACAAAGGGAGGTCAGCTAGCCAAGGGGTCAGTAACAATCGAGCAATTGCAGCACAGAATCGAGCTCCAAGAGAATAGTCAGAGTCTAAGCCAGTGGTCAGAAAATAAGAAGAGCAGGTAACAAATAACAAGAAGTAAAGCCAGTAAGCAAAAAGCAATAGCAGGCGCCCATAGGAAAGTGGGCAAACAATAAATAGGGAGAAAGAACCCGCCTCAGACTAGATAGGAGGATAGGCTGTCAATCACCAAGGCAGGACCAAAGTTAACTCTTAGTGGAGCAGGGGGAGAGCAAGGTGAAGGAGAAGGGCGTGGTGGAAAATCAATTAAGGAGGTGAGGGAATAGGACAGTGTTCAGACAGTACAAGAAAAACCCAAAGAAAAGAATCACAACCGGGCACGCCTCCTGCGCCGCAGCGTGCGCCCGGAGGACGGTGCCAAAGCCCAGACAGGCAAGGACGTTACAGGGCACAGTTAAAAGGGAAGAGTCACTTTAAAATATCTTGTGATGTTCTAGGTCTGACCCCCGCTGATGTTTAGAATGAAGAGACTGCTTCTAAGAGCACCGAACTTACCAACACTTCAATCCAAACAATAGTGATCTTTAAGTGTCGCCCCCAGGACCTGCCCCAAGAACCAACAAACTGGGTCTTTTTAATTGCCTGAATTTACCATGATACTGTATTTTCGGGACCATGGACTGTGTACCCTTTCTATTCATCATCTGAAATCTACGGCTTCTATAAATGGAATTTTCCATTCACCTGGTGTACTTCAATCCCTTAGTGTAATGTTGGGTGGGGATGTAGAGAGGTTGTCAATGGGTCCTCCGCCCTCTTATATGGACTCCACTTACCGATGACTAACCCGCTGCTATGTACAGTACCTGCATAGTGGATCCATACGCTATAACTAAAGCCTGTTGGAAACTGCTGGAGACCTGTGTCATGATGGCCTGGGCCATAGGGAGAAGAAAAGGGAAGTGAAAGAATGTAATCTTAAAGACGTGCCTGTGAGTTAATAATTCAATAGTTCCTAGTTCTGCCTGTGTCAATGTATTTACATCTCTTTCATTAAAAAGTAATGTAGTTCTGCACAGAATCTACAGAGAAGGGAGAGGGCACAATGTGCTAGACCTAGGGCCCCAAAATACCTTCTCCCATCCGTGGGGCCAAATCATGTTTTTTGACATATTTTCACTAAATTGTTCTGTTTTGTCACAATTTTTCAAAATTAGCTGCTAATATTGTGATTTGACTGCTCCATTTCAATAGACCCTTAGGCCCCATACACATGACACTGAAAAACAGACAACAGATTTTCTTTTACACATCCATTTTTAGAACAATAGGCGTTAATAGGGACATGTTTTTTAACTGACAGTGAATGACATCTGTTAAAAAATAGAGCACGTCCTATTTTTGTCAGTTTCTCTGGCCCGAATGACCCAATCAGGTCAGTCATTAGGACATGGTTTAATGGATCAACAAAACAAAAACACAGCTTTTCTGTAATACGTGGTCTTAGCTTTAAAGGGGTTGTCTGGGTTTGCCTTAATTCATCCAGTGGATTTTTTATGATGGACCAGGGGGTCTCTGGATTGTTTCCGACCCCGGTCACATGATCAGAACCTGCTCTCCGCCCCTGGGTCGCTCTGCCCCCTCCTCACCTGATCTCACAGGTAATTACTTGTGCTATGGGGACGGTCTTTACTATAGTCTGCCAGCCCCCATAGCACAGGCACGTGACCTGAGGGTCAGGACCAGGCTGGAACCCCCGAGCCATCATGAAGAATCCACAGAATGAATTACTTAATTACTTAAGGTAAATTTAACTCCCCGGAAAACCCCTTCAAATACATAGATGGGATTGATATCAAGCACTGCTGACTTTTTGCACGCTTTCCAGTGTAGCTTGTTTCTTTAAGACATCTGGGCTCATCACAACCAGCTGAGTAAGGAGACAAGACTACTGGTCTCTTTTTAACCATTTAATGCCAATGGCAGTATAATCTGTTCCGTGGCTCTTCTAACACACCCATCTCTGTGATCAGCTGCATTGCACACAATCCCCTTCCAGCTTACAACCTTGCAGACTGTGCAGACGTCATCCATCCTCTCCCAGCAGAGCAGATACTGAGCAATGCACAAGGTAAGGACGGAGAAGAAGAATTCTGAGTATAGATTTGGGGCTGGGATCTTGTAGGCCAATCACACTTTTCTCTATCCTCCGACAGACACAGCAAAGCTAAATTGGAGGGTTGGATATCTGCCAGCTGTCAGGTCATGGTCATGGTCACGGTCACGGTCATGGTCACGGCAACTTTCAGGATGCAACAAGAGCACATTTACTATTCTTAAGTGCAATGTAGCAGCGCTGCCTTACAATCTTATGTCAGGCATCTACAAGTCGCTTTGTATTCATAGCCTTGTTCATTGTGATGAGTCCTTTGTAAAAACACAAATGGCAAGCAGTATTAACTCTTTGAACACTGATAATGTAGTAGCTGTTACCTGCAGTCCCATGTAATGCTACAGATGGCACACGGATGATGTAATAGATGTTACAGCACCAGCAAATTGTCACATGATCCATGTCTAATATCCACAAAGTTGTGCGTATTGAGCTAGGCCCATCCGATGATCTAACCGTATGACAAGATGTTTGGCTGAGCATGCATGTGTTTTCAATGGCGAGAGGAGTAAGCTGCCTTCAGACGACTCTGGTGGTAGCTTATATCCTGGGGAAACAAAAGATTGATCATGACAAAATTCAACATGCCCGATCCTTTCTTTTTACCCAACGTCATCTTTCAGGGGAGCGTTGGAAGCCCCCCTTACACATAAGACAGAGGACCAGTCTTGTCGAAAGTCAGCTGACTTTTCTGTTCTGTATATGGGGGCCTTAGATACTTTGTTTACATCAGTCCATTGGATTTTTCACCGAACATAACTCAGTGAAGAGGTTTCCATAGGAAGTGGCTGAATCTATTCAGGGGATACATATATGATCTTCACATAGAAGAAACCTCTACCTGCAAACCACCTTTAACCCTTCCTGCTGCAGCTATTTTTCGTTGGTTCAATTTCATTTATTGATACCTGCCTTCCAAGTGCTGTAGCTTTTTATTTTTCCATTCACAAAGCCTCCTATACACAACTCTGCTACAGCCACTAAGTGGTACGAGACTGCTGAGACCAGTAGTGGTGATCTGTGTATATGGACATGCAGCGACTGTAGTGGTGACCTGTGTATACGGACACGCAGTGGCTGTAGTGGTGATCTGTGTATACGGACACGCAGCGGCTGTAGTGGTGACCTGTGCAGGGGTGTAAATACAGGGGTAGCAGCGGGAGCGGCTGCCACAGGGCCCAGGATATTAGGGGACCCGGCGGGCCCCTGATGTTTTTTTTTTTTTTTTTTTAATAGGCTATTACCTGCTGGTGTAACCCCAGGAGGTAACGGGCCCTATTTACTTACCAATCCCCGCTCCTGCTCACAGCCACCTGCGCTTCACATTCTGTCTTTTTAGACCCCAGAGTATAATGATCGGAGGCCCAGGGGAGGTGAGGGAACATAAAACACTGTTACTTACCTCTCCTGTGCTCCGGCAGGCTTTGGGCCTCCTTGGTGACGTCCAGGTCGACGTCATTATGCATCGCGACGCCGGCCGTGATGTCTGGTCCAACGTTGAAGAAGCAGGGAGTGCGCTGGAGCCAGGGACAGGTGAGTAACATAGTTTTTTATGTTTGTATCCTCCCCTGGGTCTCCAATCATTAGACTCTGGGGTCTGAAAAGACCCCAGAGTAAAATAATTGTTCATGGGTGGTCCACAATGGGGCATAATACTATGTGAAGGGGCCACTATGGGGCATAATACTGTGTGCAGGGGCCACTATGGCGCATAATAGTGTAGTGCAGGAATGAGGGGAATGTGGTCTGTGCGGGAGGGGGGCGTTTGCCGGATAGTGGGCCCCATGTCAAATGTTCGCCTTGGGGCCCAGGCATTCCTAGTTATGCCACTGGACCTGTGTATACGGACAAGCAGTGGTGACCTGTGTATACCGACACGCCACTACTTGTATTGCCAAATGAAACAGATTCTTTAGATTCCGTGTAATAGAATAAAGTTATAGAATAAAAAAATAGACTATCCCCAAATGGCTTAACATTTTATTAAGAAGAGTATAAGAAGATAGCAAAAGGTAAGAGTATAAGAAGAAGGTCTGACAACAAGGAAAAGTATAGCAGATATTAGAATATATATATATATATATATATAAATCAAATCAACATTGGCAATAAAGCAAGATATAATCAAATCTCAAAGTCAATCAAACTATGATATATTCAACACTTACTCTACAACAGGTATAGTCAGGTAATCAAACTTAGTCAAACTGTGACTTAATCAAAACTTGTACTATTGCAAGGTATAATCAAATACCAAAGTCAATCAAACTATGATATATATATTCAACACTTACAATACAGCAGGTATAGTACGGTAATCAAATCAAATACTTACAACACTGCCAGGCTTCATAAATAAGGGTATCTGTAGGAAGCATCACTCAGCCATGCAACAGGTCTCAGCATGCAGCATCAGGCGTCCCCAATGATCTGCTATCAAGAAATGTAACATCATGCTGGGGGATGTCATCCAAACTTATACCCTTTGTGTGTGTCATAAAGTGGGCGTCTACAGAAGTGATACACCTCTGTAAGGCCTCACTTATCTCCAAGATCATATTCATGTGAAAGGGGCCAGTTTTTCACTTGAATATGTCTTGTGACATATATGCTTCAAACAGAGTTGCTCCTTTCATGCAAATATAACCTGTTGATCTGGTTGGTGTAGATATGTAGATATCACCCTAGACAGCGTTGATCTAATCTGTATAGGTATGTAAATATCACTTCAAACAGAGTCTTTGATCTAATCTGTATAGACATATAGATATCACCTTAAATAGAGTCTATTGATCTAATCTGTATAGATATGGAAATCTCAGTACAGGTACTGGGTTCAAATTAAGGTTACTTATGGCCTGGCTATCATAAACATTTTGTCATAAGCAGCCATGTTGTCAAGGGCTGCTATTTTGCAATACACTACTCCAGACGCATAAAAAAGTTTCTGCAGGAAGGACTGAAGGTGGCAGCCAGTCAGATGGCTAAGTGTTGGTTTATTAGTTCTTTTAACCCTTTCTCCAATTTATAATAACTTGGACAATCTCTGTTAAGCTTTATTTGCATATAACTAGAAAACCCCTTTAGGTGAGTTGTCTCCTGTCAACAGGACATCTGGTGGCATACACGGCTCACACTACTGTATTACTGGAGGTACAGTTTACATGGGATACCGCATGGAGCTGGGGGCTTCATGTATAGGAGTAACTTGCATACTAGAATACGTTGTCTTTTTTAGATCATCTGGAACCATGGAGTATGACGTGACTGGGGACTGTTGTGGCCTCCTAACACTTGAAAAACTGCCAAGTGAGTCTTCTGATTTTTTTTTCTCATGGGTTGAATATTGTATTGGGAGTGTATGAATAAAAGTCTTCCATGGATAACAATAACTTACCCAAAGGACTGAAAGAGGTCCAAAATGTTCGGCACGCCATGGCAAATTTATATATAGTAAGAACGACCTCCAGCACCACCTACTTCCACTTTGGCTCCGCCAATTCCTATCTATATCTCTTTGTGCCCCCGCACAGTATAACACCCCTATAGTGGCCCTGGTACAGTATGCCCCCACATTATAATGTCCTCCCTCCAGTTACCTCCATATTATAATGTCCCCCTTAAGTTGCCCCCACAATATAATGCCCCCCAGTTGCCCCCACAGTATAATGTCCTACCTCCAGTTGCCCCCAGATTGTAATGCCCCCCTCCAGTTACCTCCATAGTATAATGTCCCCCCTCCAGTTGCCCCCACATTATATTGCCCCCCTCTAGTTGTGCCACAATATAATGTCCTCCCTCCAGATGCCACCACAATATAATGTCTCCCCTCCAGTTGTCCCCATAGTATAATGTCTCCCTTCCAGTTGCCCCTATATTATATTGTCCCCCATCTGTCCCCACAATATATATATATATATATATAGCGTCCCCTGCTGGTGCCTACGGTATAACACTCCCCTCCCCTGTTTCTCTGATTTTCTCCCATGTCTCTGCTCCTGAAGTCTTTAGGGAGCAGCAGGTGCAATTTAAGTTATATCACCACCTTGCAACTACTGCTCCCAAGACAATGGGAGTAGAGAAGCAGAGATGGGGCTAAATAGTAAAGCGGGGAGCAGAAGGCATGATGTTCACGTGGTTCATGAAAATTCACAATTTCTATGCTGCCCAGTTACTCTGCAGGTAATGGATTGGTAGGAGAATCTCCCAAAAAATGAGGTGTGGGGACCGCGCTTCACCAAAGATGCTTTATTATACTCAAATAACACAACGCGTTTCGGGGAAATCAGATCCCCTTTGTCAAGTGTACAAGAGACAGCCTGAGGAGGTAGGCTGTCAGATCTCACAGACTACCTCCTCAGGCTGTCTCTTGTATACTTGATAAAGGGGATCTGATTTCCCCGAAACGCGTTGTGTTATTTGAGTATAATAAAGCATCTTTGGTGAAGCGCGGTCCCCACACTGCATTTTTTGGGAGATTCTCCTACCAATCCATTACCTGTATACCGTCTGGATCCAGGAGATTCTGACGCCTAGAGGTTCCGCAGCTCACATATACCAAAACATACTCTGGATCCATCCACTGTGTTAGTTGTGGGCCAGCACAACTTGAAAAGGTGAGAACCCACCTATATTAACATCCATAATATCTAACTATCCTGGTTGTGAGATCACCAATTGAAGGGGTACTGTTCACCATCAGACCCAGCCAGTTGAACACTCACTATAATATAGACCAGTGCTTTTGCGCTACTTAGTGGCTTTCTACCATACTTTCAGTGGATGATCCTTGTTGTTTCTACAATCATTTGACTACCTCCTGTTCTCAACACAATTATCTATGTACAACCTATTTTTTAAGCAATATCACGCTATGCGCTGCTCGGCTTTGTTGTTTTTATTTTTGCTTTGCAGTTACTCTGCAGGGAATCTCAGTTGAAGTCCAGGTAACAGGCTTTGTGGCTGATGTGTCTGCAACACTCAAGTATAAGAATCAGGAGGAGACGGCCGTGGAGGCGATATTTGTGTTCCCTATGGATGATGACTCTGCTGTTTACAGCTTTGAGGTCACAGTGGAAGACAAAACCATTGTAGCCGATCTCCAGGAGAAGGAAGAGGTAAATGCGATGGAGCTCCAACCAACTGATGGAGGTCCAAACAAGAGCAACTTCCCACTAGTAACAACCTAATGGGATATTTGATAGCGTTTTTACTAAACCAGACAATAGTTTTTCTTTTTAAGGATTTTTTTTTGTGCAGGATTAGAAAAACCTGACAGTTGTCTTCTATGAACAGCACTTCACCATACGTTGAGTCTGGTATCGCAGCTTGACTCCGTAATAAAAATTGGGCTTAGACGCAATACCGCACAACACCTGTGGATGGATATGGCGCTGTTTTTGGACATTTTTTTTCTAATCCTGTACAACCTCATTAAGATGGTTGGATTGAAGAAAACTGTGTTTTACTGATACATTGGGTTTTTATCTATATCCCCCAGGCTATTAAAGTTTATGAAGTGGTCGTCAAAAAAGGTTATCAAGCTTTTCTTTTGGATGAGTGTTCTGGTGACATCTTCCGCTGCCGTGTAGGGAATCTACTACCTAGTCAGGAAGCTGAAGTGACCCTGAGCTTTGTGCAAGAGCTGCAAATCGAAGCAGATGGTGCTGTGCGTTTTGTTTTACCTGCAGTCCTCAACCCAAGATACAACCGTAAAGGTACAGCTGCATATCAAGAGAGAGGCGAGTATAACAAAGTAATGACTGCAAGACCAGCACATCTATACATTAGAATATCTTTGAAAAGTTCATTTATTTCAGTAAATCAGTTCAAAAAGTGACCCTGATACATTGTATAGATCAATTATACAGAGTGATCTATTGCAAGCCTTTATTTCTGTGAACATTGATGATTCTGTCTTATAGTTGTGTATTGTATGTAAAGCATGATGGAATTAATGGTGCCCTAAAAATAATAATTATAATACAGCTAATGAAAACCCAAAACTTACTCTGAAAAATTTGAATATTGTATAATATTGTATTCAATATTGCAGAGAACACAAAACACCTGCCAAGGCCTCCGAAGCCTTTACATGGTCCTTCCGTCTGGTTCAGTAGGCTGCACAATAATGGTGAACACTGCTGACTAGTGTTGGGCGAATCGGCTCGCAACAAGCTGGATTCGTCCCGAATATTGCAAATTGTTTTGTTTTCACCGAACAATTTGGAATTCATCTCGGGTGAACTAAAAAGCCATCCGCCACATGATTTGTGATAAATTATTATACTCTGGGGTCTCTTCAGACCCTTTTATCCAATCACAGGGCTCCGCACTGACGTCTCATGTTATATTTTACAGGAAATTCTTTATATATTAGACTTGTTCTATATTTCCTAACCCAGGGCTATGTAATAAGAGAATGTAATAAGATAAAGATACACAAGGCCGGGACTAAGTATTATTAAAGGTGCATTAAAGGGGTTTCCAGGGTTTAAAATACTTAATATT
This sequence comes from Leptodactylus fallax, assembly GCA_947044405.1. Lineage (NCBI taxonomy): Eukaryota > Metazoa > Chordata > Amphibia > Anura > Leptodactylidae > Leptodactylus > Leptodactylus fallax. The sequence continues at coordinate 402,163 of CAMRHE010000669.1, forward strand.
GTCAGTGGCATGTGCAAATAAGGTTGACCCTTACTGCATATGCAAATGAGATTGACCTTTTGCATTGGAATTGCAAAACCATTATGACATCACCTGAACATGATGACATCACAATGATGGCAAGTGCATAAGTAGACCTGACACTCCAGGAGCTGCTCAGAGGATGGTGACCGGCGAAGATGTCCATGCTGAGGAAAGGACTACACCAGGTATGTACAATATGGAAGATTTATCACATTAATATAGGGGGTGTCCATGCTGGGAAGAAATTAGGATTCACTTCCTATGGGAGGTTTCATTGGGAAGTCATGTACCTCACATGTGATGTCACTTCCTGTGGCCAGTCTCAGTGGGCGGTCATGTGGCCTCATTTTCCATTGCTCTTCATGTCCATGTATTGTGAAAGACTTGATATCTGTGTGATGGCGATGGCTTCTTATTTTATAATCACTCACTTTTTATATATCACTTTATAGTGGTGTTAGCAGCCACACCGTTCAATCTGAAAGCAGTTTATTAAGTGTAAATGCTAATTGTAGACCTGGGGAGGGGCTGAGCAGCTCAGGGGTGGGGCTGGGCAGCTCAGGGGTGGGGCTAGGACAATGAGAAGAGCAGAGGAAATTATTGATTTTTTGATTGTTTTTCTCCTTTCTTTCTAATGAGCAGAAGTTCTTTACGCAAAGTCTTCTCAAGAAGAAAATCATCTCAAGACAACAAAGTCAACGCAACGAAAAGTTCTCATCAGAAGCCAAGAAGTCACAGAACACTTCTTATATTAGATGAGGGATTAGAGGGTTCCTTCCTTTAGATTATAACCTTTTAATGACCACTTCATAGTCTACAACTGTTTTTTTTTTTCTCCTAAATTGCTCCAGACTGCCCCTATAATTTTTTGGGATCAGTGTAGATGAAGCCATAACCACTCATGGCCTGCACGCAGCCACAGGATTTTTGTTTTAACATGGCTGCTGTTTGAAACTTGCAACGGTGGTCCTTAAAAGGTCAATGATGGTTTGTTTCCTTTAGAGTGTAAGCTTAGAAGAGCAGGGCCGGTCTTATCATGGAAGGTTTTAGGGAACTCTCCAGAACATATTGTAAGCCTTAAAGTCAATATCCAGGCAATAGACATCTGGAGACCAACTTGATTGTCAGGAATCCTCTCTTTAGGCTAGGGCTAAACCCTATTTCTGAGGTTGGGGCTACATGGTGGCCTTGGCTGTGGCATATGTCATGTGGTTGGAGATCGCAGTGTAGAGATTTTTGCATTAACTCTAATGGAAGTGAATGTGGCTGCGTTATGACAAGTGAACATCTATAAATCTGCTAATATATTAGCTTATAGTTGTTATGGCAATGGTTGCAACTAATGGTCAGGTCCAAAACTCAAAATGACCTGATTGTTGGGCGATAGCGCCCTTGTGAGTCATCGAGACACAACCACATTCGCATTCACTGGCTGAGATGCCGGCTGCACTACACGGTGGTCTTTGGCTGTGTGATGTGTGTTGTGACTGAAGTCGCCGTGTAGCCCCGCCCCAGAGATAAGCGGCCATCATGGTCATCAGTTATTATGTCATCACAGAGAGGATTCCTTACTATAGTCTGTAAGCTCCACGGAGCAGGATAACCCCTATCATTACAGAGGATGGTATTAAGTTATATTATATATGTATGTTATTGTATATCTATATGCATTGTGAGCCTTCGGGCAGTATTTCTAGTTTGTAAGCTTTTCAGGGCAGGTTTCAGGTATGGAGCAGTCGGCAGATGGATAGACATGATCCAGGGTTATATCACCGATCGCCATATTTTGGGTCAGGGAGAAATTATTTTTTCCCCTGAGACTCAGATCTCCGGGGTTTTTCTTTGCCTTCCTCTGGATCATCGGTTTGGGGTTCTTATCTCAGGACCTTATTTATGGATGGTCAGATGGACCGTCACAGGAGCTCAGACTCCATGGAGCTGAGATAAGAACCACAACCCCCATTATTTAGTGGGATATAATACAAGCCGTTATTATTAATGGCTCCTCTGCTTATTGCTAATAAAAAGTATAAAATTAGCCGTTCCCGTGTCCGGTGTCATTTTTCTCTCCTATTATTTCATTATACAGTTACCGTAATTCACAGAAACACAAACCAATACATAGTCGTCAATGTACAAATGGAGCAGGCGGTCTATGAACCACCACATAGTGGTCCATGTACAGATGGAGCAGGCAGTCTATGAACCGCCACATATTCGTCCATGTATAGATGGAGCAGGCGGTCTATGAACTATTGTGGCACACTAAAACTGATCAGATTGTGCTTACACTACTTAAATATCACATGTATTAGCGCAGCGGCTCCACACAAATGGGATAGTGTGCCATGACACAGAACTAAGGTTCACTCAGTGCCTACTACATCTATATGTAATAGCAACCCCATTATAACACATTAGTGGATCAAGTGTAACATTGTCATGAGCGCCCCCTCCTCATTTCCATCCCCTCCAACATTATACCATGGAAGTGAGACAACCCTACCTGACCTACCTGAGGATGGTGGTAACAGGTGTAAAAGCAGCACAGGCCGCCAATATATATTTGATGAACAGCTCCACAATCTCATGACTTTTGTAAATTTTACAGGATTGCTCCATAGAAAAATATATTTGGCCAGATTTACTATTGAAAATGCACCAGGGTGAGAACACAAGGAATCCATGAGAATAATCCGAAATTCACCATCAGGACTTATAACCTAGGGAGGAAAGTATGAAGGAGTTCGCCTGGAAAGTTTTCTGGCCATTGATGTGAGACTCTGTGGATCGGTCTCAGTATTGTAGCTGGAGGTGTATTAGGTTTAGGTTGTTGTGGTGTCACATTGGCATTGGGACTATCTAGCTCCAGCTAGGATAGCTTTGCCCTGGCCAGGAAGATAGACCTACATGGTCAGTCATGTCTTCCTGTGGCCTCCCATAGCCCTTAGGCCGCATGCGTATGATCTCAATTTTATCTGCAATAGTGGATAAAAGTACTGACCCATACAGACATTTAAGAGCCACAAATTATGGAGCAAAATGGCCCATTCAATGGAAAGGATGGGTCAATAAACAACCACGGATGCCACCTGAATACCAATCTAGGTGTCATCCATGCCTTTTTCAATGAAGGAGCAAAGAAAAAAACAAAACCTGAAGCCTAATGGATTTATTACAAATTACGGGATGAGCGAACCGATTAATTTAGAACCAGATTCAACCTGAGATTTCCAAAAGTTTCAGGTTTGCCCTAAACTTTTGGGGTTTACTACCCACAAACCACTATTATACTATGGGGTCTCCTCAGAGTATAACTGCAGGCCCAACGGAGGTGAGGGAGAATAAAATGCACATATACTCATCTTGCCTTACCTCTCCTGAGCATCCAGTGGCTTCTCAGCATCCTCTTCAGGTATCTGACTGATGTCACGCACCCCAGATGACCGTGGTCATCATCATGCACCCAAGGCGTCACCACTGAGACCTGTGATTGGCCCATAGACTGGAAGAAAGCTAAAGAGGACACTGAAAGACTGCTGGACGCTGTAAAGATGCCCAGGAGAGGTAAGGTGAGTATAAGTGTTATTTTTTACACCTCTCCAGAGCCTCCATTTATTATACTCTGGGGGGCAGGTATACCGCTGCAGTGAGTGCCCCCCCCCCCCCATAATGGTAGTTCGTTTTGTTCGCCACCCATAAAGTACTATTATACTCTGGAATTTCCACAGACCCTCAGAGTATAATGATCGGAGGCCCAGGGGAGGTGAGGAAACATAACAAACAGTGTTACTCACCTCCCCTGGGCTCTGGCGTTGGTCTTATTTCCCCTTCGGCCTCTTGCAGCCTACCAAGTGATGTCAGGGACTGCTTAGGCCTGTGATTGGGCCTCAGAAGTCTCATGGGTCACATGGTATAATGAGGCCTCAGCAGTCCCTGATGTCACTTGGGAGGCTATTTGGCAATAACTTTGAGATACTTCACCTTACCCATGTGATTTTGAGATTGTTTATTCGTGGCACATTGTACTTCATGTTCGTGGTTAACACTGAACAATATTTTTCGCATTTATTTATAAAAAAAAATTGGAATTTTGTTAGAAATTTGGAAAAATTAGCATTTTTCAAAATGTGAAATGCTCTGCTTTTTTAGACAGATAATCATACCACCCAAATACATTAATAAATATTATCTACCATATCTCTGCTTTATATCAGAACCATCTTTTAATCACCCCTTAATTTATTTTGGACATTAGAAGGCTTACAAGTGTAACAACGATTTTCCAGATTTACAAGGAAATTTTCTTTTTTTTTACGGAACACTTCAGTTCTGAAGGGGACTATAAAGGCCTATATATTAGAAATCCTCATAAATTGACCGATTTCTAAACTGCACCCCTCAAATAATTGAAAACACCATTTTGAAAGTTTGTTAACCCTTTAAGCATTTCACAGGACTTAAAACAATAAGGAGGTGAAATTTAGACATTTCATTTTTTTTTTCAATAATACATTCATTTAGGCCTAAAATTAACACATTCAAAAAGGGTTAAAGGAGAAAATGCATCTCAGAGTTTGTTATGCAATTTCTCCAGAGCACAGAAATACCCCACATGTGGGTGTAAACTGATGTTTGGGCGAATGGCAGCACACTGAAGGGAAGTAGCGACACGGTGTGTTTGAAAGGCAGATTTTGCTGGAATAGTTTTCAGGTGCCATGTCTCATTTGTAGAGCCCCTAGAGTACCAAAACAATAGAAACCCCCAAAAAGTGACCCCATTTTGAAAACTACACCCCTCAAGGAATTTATCAAAGGGTATAGTGAGCATTTTGACCCCACAGCTGTTTTACAGATTTCATTAATATTGGGATGTATAAATGAAAAATTACTAAAACGTCACTTTTCACAAGGGGTTAAAGGAGAAAAAGCACCCTACGGTTTGTTAAACAATTGCTCCTGAACACGGCAATACCCCATATGTGGTCGTAATCTACTGTATGGGTACATGATGGGGCTCAGAATGGAAAGACCCCTATTTGGCTTTTGGAGGGCAGATTTTGCTGAAATAGTTTTCAGGTACACATTTGCAGAGCCCCTAAATTACCAGTACAATGGAAACCCCAAAAAAGTGACCCCATTTTGGAAACTACACCCCTCACAGAATTTATCAAGGGGTATGGTTAGCATTTTGACCCCACAGCTGTTTCACAGATTTTATTAACATTGGGACGTGAAAATGAAAAATTCCTTTTTTTCCAATATACAATTTAGCCACAAATTTTTCATTTTCACAAGAAGATAAAGGAGAAAAAGCACCCCAATGTTCGTTACACAATTTCTCCCGAACACGGCAATACCCCATATATGGTGGTAATCTACTTTATGGGTAATTGGCGGGGCTCAGAATGGAAAGAGCACTATTTGGCTTTTGGAGGCCAGATTTTGGAAACCCCTAAAAAGTGATCCCTTTTTGGAAACTACACCCCTCATAGAATTTATCAAGGGATATGGTGAGAATTTTGACCTCACATGCATTATATTAGCACTGGGAAGTAAAAATGAAAAAAATACTTTACAATATATTGCAGACGAGCAGAAATCACTATCAAAGCAACCAGGGCTTCCATAACACCTGAGCAGTGCCTCAGGCTGATCTCATTGACGCAGAAATTCATGCAAGAGCCCTGAGTGCATATACTGTACAGACCATGAGATCATCATTTCTGCACTGAAAATAATTTTTTTCAATGGCCTTATATAATTTGCTTATTTTCAGAGATAGTAAGTTTTGGGTTTTCATTACCTGTAAGCCAAAATCCTCAACCTTCACAGAAGTAAACACTAGGAGGGGATCCCTCTGTGTGCAATGGATCTATCACTTTATGAACTGAATTACTGAAATAAATTCTTGAGATTTACCTTCATCTTAGGGTCACCTGAAACTAATGGTGTTTCCCCCTTGTGAATCATTGCCTCTGTTGCTTTTGTTAATATGTAAATGAGCTCTCTGGATCAACGAGGGCGTTACTGCTTACCTCTTTTTGCTCCATAGACCTCATTGGCATATTGACAAAAACAGCGATATCTCAGCAACTTAAGCACTGATTCACAAGAAGAAAAATATTGGGTTTTTGTCATAGTCTCTGGTTTTGACAGAATCAATACATATGTAAAGAGCCTAAGTTGCCTAAATTTAGAACAGTGTTAATAAATCTGCAAAAATACTGTACTTATTTTGTCTTGATCCTGAGTTACAACCTGTTTCATACTTCTCCAGAGCTGCAATCACAATTCTGCTTGTTCTTAGAAACAGTCAGTGAACTTTTTAATAGACATCCCTAACAGCTCAGTTGAGCTCCTATAATATAAGTGGTTAGGAGTCAGAGTCATTTTTCCCTACATCAGATGACTGTACAGTGTCTGATTTAAAGATGACACTAGAGATGAGCGAAGCAATTCGTAACGAGCTAGGTTTGTTACCAATTTTCCAAAAACTTTGGGTGTTTGTCACCTCTTCTGTCCTCCTGAGTGACATCAGTGGCCCCCGAGGAACTGCAGAGGGCTATGATTCAGCCTGAGCAGTCATGTGAGGCATGCTGATGTCATGACGCTTGCGTCAAAGCACCATGATGTCGGCGCGACCCACAGTCAGTCCTCAGCAGTTCTCTTAGGCAGCTGACATCACCCAGGAGACTGGAAGAGAACAGAAGAGGTGAGAGAAGGTAGGTGTGACTATTTTTATATTATTATTTCTGCACCTCCCTTGGACCTCCGAATATTATACTCTGGGGTCTGAATAATAGGACTTCTGGTTCAGACCAATAAGAAACTGGTGGGAATATTCGTGACATGAATATTCTCTGAATATTCTCTGCCCAGAATGACATGGAACAAACCAGGGATGCTGGGATATTTCAGCTGTGATTTTTACAGAAGTGTGAGTTCTGCTCTGAAGTATAACACAAACTATAACTCCAGATCAGTACAGGATAAAACAATGCAATGTATTTACAAAGTGACTAAATTGTTAGATTGCTTCTATATATAAATTGTAAAGGGACCAAACCTAATTATTAGTCACTTTGTTCCCATTTTTTTCATATTTTATTTTTTTTTTCTGTAGGAGAAAATGTCGATGTGACTGCAACTTTACCAGAGCTGTCCATAAGTCAGATCCCATACACTCTGAGCCTGATGGCTAGATTTCAGTCTGCATATGGTATTACTAGGATTAAGTCTAGTTGTAACATCACACCTCTGAGGTACACAAGAGACGACAAAACCAAGGCCGAGGTGAGGACCCATATCAATGGAAGTTATCATGATCAGCAGTGGCCTGTAGCAAGCTGGCTGATAACAGAGAAATTAGGCAGCTGGCTGATAACAGAGAAAAGCAGATATTGTCAACTTATCCTGGACATGTGTGTGTTATACAGTTTTACAAAGCACAAGCCTGTGATAATCCCCCACCCCTGCTCCACCAAATTGTATTTCCTGGGAGCTGAGATCCAGGATGCTGTATGCACGGGCTGTGCACTAAAGGATTGGTTTGGCCATTCTTGTGTCTGCCAGTATTGGTTTGGCGACTAATTTCGTAACCCACTTCCTGACATCCGACAGACTTCATTTTGACTCTTTTGACCCCTGTATTGAAAGTAACTACTTATATTTTCTAGAGGAGTAACATGGAGCTTCCGAACCCCAGTGCAAAATCTGTACCAGACCCCCTAACTATAATATATTGTTTATAGCACTTGGCTTCTCATTTTCGGAATAGACACCTTATGGGCCTGTGATGATTCCACTTAAATATGGCTATAACTCAAAGATGTATTTTGATCTCTGGGTATCGTATCTCCCTCTTACTTCCATTTACTCATAATGTGCGCAGCGCTAATCCTAGATGTATGTTGTCACTGGTGGCAACCATGTAACAATGGGACTTTGTATCCATCCCAGAATGGCTCCATTGAATTCCTACATAGCCCTGGGTGATAAAATACACATGCATTGTTCAGCCTGGGCTGTTGATCAGACATGGTTGATAACATCTAGAAGGCATTGTATCATTCCACTTAATCCTATCTCCTTACAAAGAATCTGGACTTGAGTGCGTTAGTCAACCAGACTTGCCGTCGCCGGTGACCTCATCCTGGGTGGTGTAATCAAGGGTATAAAAGATGAGGTTAGAGGTCAGTGAGGAGGAGACTGTGCTGAGACTACAAGGAGAATACTATGATGAGACTACTAAGAGACTACTGGGATATACTGTGATGAGCATGCAGGCTGGAATGCTGTGATGCTGCTAGAAGCCTCCACTGGTTATTCACACATACCAGAGCATGTGTGAGTGTTGGACTACAGAACCACATCAAGGATATGTGTGGTAAAGTAATCATTTCACCTTTATTCACTTTTTATTTTATGCACTGTATCTTGTAACTAGTAACTGTTAATGTTTGCATACATCTGCATATCTGTTCTGAACTGCATGTCTTAGATGTTAATACCGACCCATTTAGGGGTTAATAAATATATAAAATTTAGAAAGCTTGTCTTGTATTTATCTTGTGGACCCAAAACTCACTGGCGGTGAGTGTGGTTTTTAGTAAAGAAGTCTCAGGTGTGGGCCAACGCGGTGTTGGCGCACTGAGGATCTTTCACAGGGCCCACTAAGGCTCCCCAGTTCAAGCGTAACCACGACCTCTGTACCCCCTCAAGTTATACCGAAAATTCCAGTTTGACTGGGTATAAATAAATAATTTAATCCCAGCAGATAATCAGTCAGTTGCTGTGAATAAAGTACCCAATCCTGCTCCTTGTCCTGCAGGTGGCGCTGGCTGAGGGACATAAGTTTGACCGAGATGTGCAACTTCTTGCCTACTACTCTGAAGTAAACAGGCCAAGTGCTATTTTGGAGGAGGGGATTCCTTATGCTGAAACAGGTTAGCCAATAAGATGGAATGTGAGCAAATTACCACACTTTTCTTAAACCTGAACATTTGGCTCCAAGAAGCTTGTATGGTCCTTATACTGTAGATCTACTTTAGCTGTCCCTGTGCTACATATGCAACAACCATTTAGAGGGAATCCGGGGCTGTGAGTAGTAATAGAAACAAGATATCCTCCAGGGCTGGTGCAGAATTGAGGGGGCCTGCGGTGTACCTGATGGTGGAGGAAGCCATCCCCCAGAGCATATCCTAATCGTGTTCAGCCAACCTGAGCCAGATGGGGGTTGGAGTGCCCATGATGTTGTCGCAGGAAATGAGATTCAAGGTTGCAGGAAACAGATCACACGTATAACTTTTACCTGCAAAACAGTGCACTAAGGCAACCAGCAACTTCCAGACAATGGATAATGTTCCTATTATGGAAGTCCACTGTGAGTATGGGATGAGCCCGGGGGTTGGTAGTTGCATGTCTCCTCTCTCACTAAGTGCCAGTCTCTTTTTCCTTCATCCTCGCCTGGGGAAGACTAATTAGGGCAAAATTATGAATATTGGTGTTTTTAATGCCAGTCTTTATAACCAATGAGCCAGTAGAGGGTGCACCTCATTTAGGACTAGCCGCATGCTTCCTCATAAATGAGGCCCACCCTCCCCAGGACCGTGCGCCTTCTGGGAAATTTACACTAGCTCATAGCTAGCATAGATTACCAGCATCATTTATGTCAGATTTCTGGCATAAAGGATAATAAATCTTGTAGGGATGATGGCCCCACCCTCTGAACACTTTACACACCCTCTTTTCGGGAAATTGGAGCGGGGGCGGCACAGAATAGAAAAAAAAAGTCATAAATTTTTGCACAAAAAAAAAGTGTGACATTTTCATGCCTTGTACGCCAAAAAATAATAATTCTTCTCCATTGTCTCCTCCCACACTCCAAAATTTGCTGGCTTGACAGCAATGCTCGCGTTTCCCCTCTCACAGTGGCACAGCCCCCGTAAGGGGAAAATATACAGGTTTCATGCAAAGTGAGCACAAAGAAGCACAAACACATTATATAGTTTAGCAGTGCCTACTGGGATACAAACACTATAGAGGGAACACCATAGTCACCACATAGATTTACCCCACTAACATAATAGTGGCTCAAATTTTCTTGACATCACAAGATGCTGTTTTAGAATGCAACTCCAACCAATGGAGAAGACTCAGCGGTGACCACTGCTCCTGGTCAGGCAGCATAGAGACAGCTAAAGCAGCTCTGCAGTGTTGGGGACCTTACAAATAGCCCCTCATATCTTAGCTTTCTGAAGCATTGTACATGTTATATGAGAAGGGTGGGTGACTGACAACTGGAAATGCATCAAAATGTCAATGTAATATTTTTTGCATAAATCGGGACAATACGTTAACCGTTATGTCCAAAATGTAAATTTGTGTAAACATCTTAACCTCAGGCCATGAAATGACTAGTGACCAGATTCTTTCCTTTCCATAAAGGTTCCTTCATGGCTGACTCCGCAGTTATGTTGACTTTCTACCCTAGTATTCCAGAGGCCCAACAACAGTCCTGGTGTGGAGAGTTTATCTTTTTGGTGGACCGGTCTGGGAGTATGGAGTGTCCAATGAATTCTGAACCAAATGCTCCACAACGTATTCAGAGCACTAAGGTCCATATAAAGTATCGGACTGGGATGTCTAGGGCTCACCAGTGGAATTGATTCTACGGGCCCACCCTAATACTATTGTACACCTGTCCACATAATATAAATTATGCCAACATATATTAAATGGGTTATCCACCTCCCTAATACTGATGGCCTATCCTAAGGACATCTACAGGGATCTGACAGCCAGGACCCCTGCAGATCAACTGTATTGAGACAGAGCAGCTACAGGTAATAACAGGCAAGGAGCCATGTAACTCACCGGCCATATGACGTGCACCACTGCAGTTCCTAAACCCACCACTACAAACTTTATGGCAAGAAAGCAGCATGGCTCCTGGAATTGTTAACATTACCTATAGCCACATTACCTGGGAAAGCCGATCTGCAGAGGTCCTGGCTGTCGGACTCCTGCAGATGTAATATTGATGGCCTATCCTAAAGACAGGCCATCAATAGTAGAAAGGTGGATAAACTCTTTAAAGTGGCCGTCCAGGAACTGGAGCAATCCATGTGGCAGGCAGAGAGGTGTAAAATAAAAAAAAAAAAAAGCATGCTCGCATGTCCACAGTGTTCCGCCGCTAGTGTCCATACAGTCTCATGCCGGCTACTTCTTGCAGCTCAGCTCTCACTGACCTCAATGAGTGCTGAGCTGCAGTGATGGCACCCAGCCACTATACAGCAGATGGTGCTTTCTGTTTCTGGCCCCATTTTGTGTACAGGATGGGCGCCGGAAGTGGCTCTGTGCAGCTGATAAGGTCAGGTGCCCGATGTCGACCCTCTACCAATCAGGTACTTATGACCTATCCTGAGGATAGACCATAAAAATATTAGGCCCAGATAACCCCCTTAATATTTCCCCCATCACTGCACCCACACATTATAATGGCCCCACCACTGGTCCCTCATACAGTGACCCCATCACTGGTCCCCATACAGTATGGGGTCCAGTGAAAGGGCTACTGTATGGGGGGAACCAGTAAAGTGGCTCCCCCAAACAGCAGTATTTGCTCACTACTTACCTGTCTGCTCCCGGGTCCCATTCTGTTTCTTTGCTCCGAGTGCACTGTTGTGACATCATGTGCGCCCAGAGCAGGAGGGGACAGAGAGCAGACCAGTAAGTACTGATATTCAGACTGTAGGACAGTAGAAGAACCAGTTCAGGGCTCCACATTTTCCTGATTCTGTGTTCTGGTTGTATTTTTAACAACCGGATCGGCAGAGCCAGGGAGAATTGACTGAATTCATTTACTGAAGCCTCCTCTGCTTCCCACACCAGCCTCCAATGGGTCCTGTTGCGATGTGATGACGTAATGTGCAGCGCAGGGGGCCCCCTGGAGGGCTGAAGGGGAAGCAGAGAAGGCAGTGAGCAGGAACGGAGATGGTAAAGTTAATAGGGGTCATTATTGGCTCAAGTAATCCACATGGTAACGGCTTATTAAAAAAAGCTGTGGGGTTCAAGTAGGGCTGGGCTCCCTAAAGGCACAGGGCCTACTGTGGGATTCTCCAGAACCCTGGTGGGCCAGTCCCAGCCTGTCCGTATGCATCATAATGGATAATGGCTGTAATATATTTCAATTCCTTTCCATTTTCATGATCTCAGCTTACTTTCATCGAATTGGAAAATTCTTATTTACATTCAAATACACGACAACCTGTCGTGACCTAATACTTCTCAAAGCTGAGGGTCTGCTACAGTTATGCAAAGTTCATTCAGTCAACATTACAATCCGGACCTCAGATTACTATATTGCAGAATATAGGAAAGGAGAGATGTGTACTGAGGATAACCTATGTTTATTCTTTAACCATCTCCAGGAATCCCTGGTCCTTTTATTGAAGAGTTTGCCCTTGGGATGTTACTTCAATATCTATGGTTTTGGCTACCAATTTGAGTCTTTCTTCCCGTAAGTAAAGCTTTGATACAAGGTATCAGCAAATATTTTTTTCAGGAATGGTCCAAAAGTAAGTAGATTTTGGTTGATTCTCTTTAGGCAGAAATGGAGCAGATGCATCCCCAAAGACAGCTAGAATACTTCAGGCACAGCCAAGTATAGATGTAGAAAAGTCAGGAAGTGGGTCTCTGGATCGCCTTCTTTCTCCCTCCCACTTCTGGTTGTACTTCCGAAAGTTACAACAGCCAGAGAGCTTCTTGCAGGATGTTGTAACATGATCCAGGAAGCAGCTCTGGGTTTCCCTTTCTGACAAAAAGTACATTGAGCAGCTCAGTCAGAAAGCAGGCTCTGCTCACCGCAATTTCCTCTCTACTGTTGGAATATGACAGTGATCAGTAAGAGACATAAGTGTGTGTAATGTATGTATATATGTGAGAGAGAAAAATGTCATAGCTATTGGCTTCCAAGCAGTGGCAGATCAACCTCAGTCTTCTTAAGCACCAAACAGAGTAATCCGATTAGGAATGTGAAGTAAGATTGTCTACTGTGTTACTAACTAGATTATATAACCCAAGGAGGATCAGAGGCATTAGTTGCACCTGAACCCTGATGTCTTAGAGAGTCAAAAGGTTTTATATATTACACGTATTAGGTAGTGGTGGGAGTGGGGTGAGTGCGGCTTCAGTGTCTATGTTTCACACTTTTGATTATAGTTTTGAAGGACTATATCAGGGATTAAACCAAAATTGAAAAACAAGGTGAAAAAGAGCATGTGGTGGATCCAAACCTTGTTCTTTCCCTAGGGAGAGTGTGGAATACACGCAACGATCATTGGACATTGCTGTCAAAAAAGTTAACCAAATGGAAGCAGACTTGGGAGGGACTGAAATTCTTCAACCATTAAAGAAAATCTACCAAACAGCAGGAATACCAGGCCATCCCAGGCAGGTAATGATGAGCTTTTTTCAGAGGCCTGTCCTTCACTATTGAATGCAGTTTTCAGTTCTTTACAATTTACTACATATCTTTATTATAGGACACCCATATTAGATTAGGTTCCCCCCGCTGACCCGCTCTTCGGGTGAACGCTGCAATCCTCTCATTGTTTGTGTTCCGTATACAATTATGCCACACATTTTTTAGCAACTTTGCGGGATACTGCAGCTTTGTCCAATTGTGCTTACTTTCCAGTAACAGATGTAACTGAACAATATGAGCAATATTTGCTCATTCTTTTCTTCAGGTCTTTATCTTCACTGATGGAGAAGTTGATAATACTACAGAAGTGATAGCCGAAATCCAGCAAAATTCACATAGTCACAGGTAATGGGTCATCGGAGCATCCTGTATAATGTAAACCAGTGGTCTCCAACCCATGGCTTACAGTTGCATGGACATCTTTAGGCTGGTGTTTGAAGTTTTGCAACCACACAGATAATTTGGGAATGTCCCAAATCTGCTGGGATAGTTCCAAATTGTCAGATGCAATCCTGCAAAATTTGGGCATGACATATCCTCACCCAAAAAGGGGTGTGACGTACAAATCCCACCCAAAAGTGGGCAGTCCCACCAGATTTAGGGGTCCAACTTGAATGGAATGTAAGAATGCCACCACTGCAGAGCCACAGGTTGGAGAGCATGGCTGTGGACACCTTACTTGAAGCCATTGTTCAGCAATGTATAAGGTAAATCTGTCATGTGCCTTGTTTTTGAGGATGAGCCGTGTATATACAGATTTCTTTATCTGTATATTTCTTTTGCTCAGGTGTTTCACATTTGGCTTTGGAGAAGGCGCCTCCACTGCATTCATTAAAGAGATTTCACGGGTGGCAAATGGCACATATGACTTCATCACTGGCACAGACCGCTTGCAACCCAAGGTAAATTTTTGAACTGCCCAAGCTTTTCAACACATCTGTAAGGACTGGTGGTGAGTGGTATGGCAGTCTGTATTGTATATAGCCAGTATCTTATGATGCATGCTACTAAACAGCAGATATGATTCTGGTTGAGTAACACAGCTTCTCACTTTTAGTTTATAATCATTCTATACTTGCTGTAATAGAAACCAGCCCTCCATGTAATGACTTCCTGCTGAGCTTGTGCATCAGCCTGGTGTGAAGAAGGCCAGGAGGTTGGGAGTAGTAGTAGCTGTAGTCACGGTGGCAAGGATCTCTATCAAACATTCCTCAGGGCTGGAGAAGTGCATAGGGGGATGCAAGGTGAATGACAGAGGTTGTGGTTTCCCTTGGGGCACATCCTAGTGGTGAGTTTTCCTGAGCCTGATGGTGGTTGGAGTGCCCTTGATGGTGAGTGCAGAATTAAGACTCAGCAGATGGTGATGTGGAAGCAATAACTCACAATTTTCACTTGTAGGAGAACAGGTAAAATGGGCAATTTCATCCATATAATGGAAGCACAGTTCTTTCGGAACTTACACTTTGGATAATGATACTCCATGGGTCAGTCAATATCTGTTTTGCAGGGGCAGTCTTCCTCTCATAAAGTGTGCACTTAATCTTCTCAATCCACAAAGTGTCTGCAATACCCTGGCTGCAGGGTGCAGCTCCAAATGGTTACCCTATCTGACCTGAGACTAACAGGCAGGTCATAGCTATGAGGTTCATAGAATAGTCTCTTCCAGTACATATTTTTTAAGCAGGGGTTCTTCCCATATGTAGAACAACACTGGGGCTGACTTCTAGCTGGTAGGGTTTCCAGTGTTACCAGGCACTCTCCCTTCTACTTTTCACTGATTGGGCAGAGGGTTCACAAACTTCTTTATTCTAAAGAAGGAGCAAAGAACTCCTCACTACACCCTCCTCCTAGCTGAGGAAGGAAGGGACTAACTATCTCATTCCCTTCACTAGCATGTCCTTAGTCACGGGATGTACCATCAGTTCAGCCCAGACAAAAATAGTAGGTTCCACTAAAGGCATCATCGCATATTAAACATGTATGGCAATGCTGTAAGCATTTTGCACACTATATACAATGGTGCAAAAACCATTAAAGTGAGAGTGGCATGTCACAACACTCTTGTAGTCCTTTTTACCAGTGTTTGCACTGAGGTGCGACAATTGTGCTTATACAAAGTAGTCAATGTGAACAGGCAGAGCTTCAGTATAAAGCATGGAGTGGTATAGAGCAGCAGTCAAAGCCTTGAAGTGTGCCTTACAGGTCATCGTGAAAGATGTCTCCATTAACTGGACCCTTACTCCTGATGTGGAAGTGAATTTAATCTCTCAGACCCCCGCTGTTATCTATATAGGTCAAAGATCTATCATCTATGCCATGTTGAAAGGGGAGGTATGTAGGACATATCTACTTGAGCAGTAATGGGACCATAGAAGGGCTTTATATTATGTCCATATCAATGTGGTGTAGTATGTATGGGCCCAAATCTGCCACATATCCTTCTGCTGTAAGTACAGTCTTCACTTTATGACCTAAATCCCTCTATTTCCCCTCCTTCTGAAATGCCTGACATGATCAGATTGGATCTGATTCCAGTTTTGGCAAAATATACCTAAAAATAAGTATTGCCAGTGCCCTTGTTATAAAGCAATATTTTCTTTCTTTGATATTTTGAAGCTGGATGGGGAGACAGAATGTGAAGTTTCTCTTCAGTACGAGTTTAAGGACAATATTCTCACAAACCAATTAAAGTTCCCTTTAAAAGCCAACGCCAAGGAAAGGTGAGAACTGGAACGGGCAACCGTAGGAAAAATGATCTTGGGTAAAGAAACCTGCATAATGGATCATTTTTATGGTGTCTGGTCTTTCCATATAGATTACTCTATTAATGATTCAGACAATTCCTCAGCCCTTTGCTAACCAAGTTTCTTCACACCATTTTTTATGTGTTTATCACGTCAGAATCGGAGTGACATAATGTTCTATTGTCTCCCTGCATTAATTAAAAATTGCAAACCATGGAAGAAACCCAAGGCCAAACCTCAGAGTTCTGCCATGGGTGAAGCAAACTGTTGGAGAAAAACCAGAGACTGGGAGAAGTAGTTCTCATAAGTGTTCACAGTGGCTATAAATCTCAACCAAATTTGCTCCACCTCTCCTCCTGGGCTGGTGCAGAGCTCAGGGGGCCTGCTGTGTACCTGTTGGTGATGGTAGTCTCTCACCCAGGACATTTCCTAGGAGTCTTCAAAGCAGTATACCTTTTCCATGCATGGAGGCATAGATCTTAGAGATCTACCACTGTGAGTTGAGGGTGAGCCAGCAGATTGTACTCCTAGATGCAGCCTGTACTTATATATCTACGGAACCTTTTTTTTAACTAGGTGCCACTCTCCTTCTCTCTGTCTGTCAAGTCCCACCAGGGTTCCAACTCAGAGGCTGCTCAGTGAGCAGCCTCTGTCCTCCTGACTTTAGGCTAGCACGCAGTGCTGGGGTAGCTGGAGGTTTCTACGCTAGATGGGGATCTTGCTCTGGCGCAACACTACCTCCCTGAACAAACTCTCTCTTCTGAAGCTTATAAAAAGCTTCAATGTGCCCCTATCCAATCTCCAAGGACATGCCAAAACTCCACAAGATAGGTCATCAGTATCAGATCAGTAAGGTTCCTGATTATCTGTTTGGGATGCTGGAAACCATATACTAGGTATACAGCAGGAGGCACATCTGCTCCTATTCAAGTGAATGGGTGCGAAACTGCAGTTCCTGGCGCCACTGCTACTGTGTACAGAGCCAGATACTTATCCTTAGAATTCTGGCACACTCTCTTTTCCTATACTATAGCACTAGAAGTCCCAGAGAGGGGTCATTTAACATTTCTACCTTTGGAACCCAGAGACCTGAAGGATTTTATCTAACATCCTATAATCACCGTCTTTTGTTCTGTAATTAAGGCCATTACTGTCACACCACAGGAGGTTGTTGTTTTCCATTGAGTTTAGCCATTTAGTGTCTAGTTAGTTCTATTCAGTTTATTGTATTTGATAATATAAAGACTATACATATTGTATTAAGTTTAGTTTTATTTGAGCAAAAAAGCACTGAAACAATTAATCATTTTTTATATATTTTAAATAGAATTAGAAATTTTAGAGCAAGGTACAGCTGTGAGTAATGACCAGAAGCATTTGTCTAAGGCAGGGGTAGGCAACCTTTTTTGTTCGGCGTGCCGATTTTAATAAAAAAATCAAAGATGAGGTACTCGGAGTGCCGGTCAATAATTGTAAGTCTGACGACCCCCTAAACTAAAGTCATATACCACAAACCGTAACACAGAAGTGCTGCCACCAGATGCTTTAGGACACATGCGTTTACTGCTATTTCCTGGGACACTCCTGTACTTTCTGATTAGAAGCAATGAAAGTCCATGTGCAGCCCCCAATTAGTGGTAAATTTATTGTGTCCAGGAGCACCGTATGGCAGCACCTTATGGTGAATACACACTATGTATCTGGATGCAGCTATATTTGGAACTTTTTCATTCAATGTAAAACTGGTGCATTTTTGCACAAAAAAAAAACAAAGCCGGAGTTTTCTGTGCAAAAACACATCCTTAATATAGAAAACACACCGTTATACAGAATAATGTCCCATAGTGATCCCTGCACACGGTATTATGTCCCATAGCGGCCCCTTCAACATGGTATATGTCCCATAGCTGCCTCTGCACACGGCATTTGTCCCATAGCTGCCTCTGCACACAGTATTTGTCCCATAGCAGTCCCTGCACACAGTATTTGTCCCATAGCGGCCCCTGCACACAGCAATATGTCCCATAACGGCCCCTACACACCGTATATGTCCCATAGCAGACCCTGCACACGGTATATGTCCCAGAGCGGCCCCTGCACACGGTATTATGCTCTATAGTGGCCCCTGCACACGGTATTATGTCCCATAGCAGCCTCTGCACACGGTATTTGTCCCATAGCGGCCCCTGCACACGGTATTATGTCCCATAGCGGCCCCTACACACAGTATTTGTCCCATAGCTGCCCCTGCACACAGTATTTGTCCCATAGCGGCCCCTGCACACAGTATTATGCTCCATAGTGGCCCCTGCACACGGTATTATGTCCCATAGCGTCCTCTGCACACGGTATTTGTCCCATAGCGGCCCCTGCACATGGTATTATGTCCCATAGCGGCCCCTACACACGGTATTTGTCCCATAGCTGCCCCTGCACACAGTATTTGTCCCATAGCGGCCCCTGCACACGGTATATGTCCCATAGCGGCCCCTGCACATGGTATTATGCTCCATAGTGGCCCCTGCACATGGTATTATGCTCCATAGTGGCCCCTGCACACGGTATATGTCCCATAGCGGTCCCTGCACACGGTATTATGCTCCATAGTGGCCCCTGCACACGGTATTATGCTCCATAGTGGCCCCTGCACATGGTATTATGCTCCATAGTGGCCCCTGCACACGGTATTATGCTCCATAGTGGCCCCTGCACACGGTATATGTCCCATAGTGGTCCCTGCACGCGGTATTATGCTCTATAGTGGCCCCTGCACACGGTATTATGCTCCATAGTGGCCCCTGCACACGGTATATGTCCCATAGTGGCCCCTGCACACGGTATATGTCCTATAGTGGCCCCTGCACACGGTATATGTCCCATAGCGGTCCCTGCACGCGGTATTATGTCCCATAGTGGCCCCTGCACACGGTATTATGCTCCATAGTGGCCCCTGCACACGGTATATGTCCCATAGTGGTCCCTGCACACGGTATTATGCTCTATAGTGGCCCCTGCACACGGTATTATGCTCCATAGTGGCCCCTGCACACGGTATATGTCCCATAGTGGCCCCTGCACATGGTATATGTCCCATAGTGGCCCCTGCACACGGTATATGTCCCATAGTGGCCCCTGCACACGGTATATGTCCCATAGTGGCCCCTGCACACGGTATATGTCCCATAGTGGCCCCTGCACACTGTATATGTCCCATAGTGGTCCCTGCACACGGTATTATGCTCTATAGTGGCCCCTGCAGGCAGAAGCGCCCGAAGAGTACAGAGCGGCTGCGGAGCGTGGAATAGTGAGTACATTGTTTTTTATGTTTGATCATCTCCCCGGGGGCTCCGCTTATTATACTCGGGGGTCTGAAGAGACCCCACAGTATAATAATAGCAGTTTCGTTTCGGCCGTGTTTGGTCCGATCGAAACTGCTGGGTGAGGAGTCCGCTGCCGTGCCAGGGGAATAAGCCTCGCGTGCCAAGAGTGGCACGCGTGCCATAGGTTGCCGACCCCTGGTCTAAGGCCTCAAGCACACTAGCGAAAAAAAATTGCGCGAAAATCGCATCGCAATGCGATGCAATTTTTTTCTGCAATTTGCCAATGTATTTCAATGGCACCAAGCACACCTGCGATTTTTTTTCATAGGTGCGATTTTCCTGCGATTTTTTTTTTTTTGTGCGATTTTTTTCGTGCGAAAAAATCCCAGAGGAGTGATCTATATGACCAATGGGACAGATCACAAAAATATCGCAAGTAGCTGTGATTTTTTTTGCGATTTTTTTTTTTTTTTCTGCACCCATTGACTTGAATCTAAATATACAAAAATGTAAATATACAAAAGAACAACTGTTATTTGTTTCTATGCTTTTTATTTTTGTTATGAAAATAATAAAAAAAATACAAGGAATAAAACAATTCCACACATATTTACAATAGGCTGCTGTGGGGGGCTGCGTGTGTGTGTGTGAGTGGCATGTCCTTCTTGTGTGACTAGCATTTCAGCACTTACTCAGCAGTCTGTCTGCACTGTCGGAACATACCTGGCACTGCCTGGGTATGTCCCTGGTACATTTGCCACACGTGTATTTGTAGCAGTAAACACATCTCTCAGTTGCACAATTGTTCGTGCATCGATGGTTGACCTGACACTTCGCCCTTTTGCCAGGGCTGGGTGTGGAAGGTTGTTGCCGAAGGAGTTTCTCCTTGCGTGCCTTCTTTTCAGTCACATGAGAGCCACCTAACTCTTTTGCAAGCTCAACCAGGAAGTCCACCCGTCTCTCCTGCACCCCAGTGCATGCCTGATAAAGAACATGAGCATTCAGTGCTGCCATGTCAATCATGTTGTAGAACACGGCGAATGGCCATCTCCGTGTTCCTGCATGCAGGCTGTACTCCCGCACCATTTGGTCCATTACATCCACACCGCACTTTGTGTGGTTGTATTGTGTGACCGTGTTTGGCTTCCTTTTGTTGGTATCCTCAGTCTCAACCACGCTGTGCATGCTGCTGAGAATGTAGACGGCCTTCTTTCGTTTGGGTGCATACACTGTCAGTGTGGCACCAGTGGTTGAAAACACCTGAGTGGTGAATTCAGTGAGGTCCATCTGTTTAGCGGATTGAGGAATTTCCCGGCGACTCTTGTTGACTGTGCCGAGGATAGTGGTTTTCCGGCTAAGCAGTCATTGTGCAAGTGACAATGATGTAAAGAAATTGTTCGTGGTTACAGTTCTGCCCTTGTCCATGAATGATTCCATCAGCCTCATCACTACAGTTTCGGACAGTCTCTCCCCGCTGGGACGACTGGGGTCCTTGCCAAGATATGGGAGGACATTACAGATGTACTTTGATTTCAAGTCACAGACTACTTTGAGAAGCAGTCACATCCCCCACAGCACAAAAGGCTGCATGCAAATTTGCTAAGGTGTTAGCAAATATTCCCAGCACAACAATGCAGCTGGGGGGTGGGCAGACCCTCAGGAGCAGCTTACATTCTTTTCTTTACACTCTCTTACAAGACCTGAGGTGGATCAACACAATTCCCCCCTGCAGATTCCTCAGACAATGGCCACATTTACAAATGAAAGGAAATGCTAATTGGAGCCATCAGAGTTGTCAGTTTGGACGAAGGGTCATTTGACCCTCTTTCAGGACTTGAAGGGGGAGCTCGAAATTTCTGGGACTTCTAGTGATAGGGGCTCAGTAAATAATAAACAGCCCCTCACCTCCTGACTTAAGGCAGACAAACTATATACAAAATGTCATATAATCATACCATATACATTACAAACACAGTATATATGTTTTGTAGTGTCCAAGGGAATGCTGCATGGGCAATAAATGTTGGATTTTTCCTATACTGACAAGTATTTCTGCCATTTGAACAAACCCTAACAATGCAGATACTCTGTAGAGGGAAGTCCATCAAATATTCATGCCACTGAATAGCATATGGGATGGAGTAACAAGGGCTCGGCCTCCTCTCTCCAATAGCCCCATAGCTGCCTTGATGGTGTGTATACTTTATATTTCTAGTATTTTATATTGTATGCCATTCTTACCTTCAGTCACACATCAAGACAAAAAAGTTACAAAGAACAAAGTACAAAGAACGGTCAAAGTGAGCAGTGCAAAATGCATCATCTCATGGGGATGGTAGCACAACCATATGTATAGGTGACATCTAGTTTTTTATTCCCTCCTTCAGACCCACCATCCATCGACTGGCAGCTAAAAATCTTATATCCCAGCTGGAGAATGAGCTTGATATTGAGAAGGTGAAGAGGAGGATCCTAGAGACCAGTCTACAGTCTGGAGTCATGTCTTCTCTTACCACCTTTCTAGCTGTCAACAAAGACTCAAAGACCCCTTTAAAGGGTATTCCTGACTGCAGATACAACCCTACAGTTGGTAGGCTCAAAAGCTCAGTGGTTTTAAAATACCCCATAGTATGGGAGTCAATGGAGGATAAATCAGTGATTCTGGTTTCTTCTATATTTTTCAGCATTGACCTCGATTACATTTGCAAAAGATAATGCATGCTGTTTCTCAGCTCAAATACCTGGTAAGTCTGGCATGAAGTATACCGTCATCCAAAACAATACATATGTATTGCCAACTGAGTTAAATATGAGGGTGTTCCACTTTAAATGCATACACTTCTGAAGCCTGAGTCTGCCAATAGGGGGAATAAACAGAGGACAACTGTGTACAGGCTCACATTGGGTTTAAAACTGAGGGTTTTATTGATGTAGCTTTTGAAGGTGTGGATCATAAAGGGTAAGAACCTGTAAGGCTGAGGCCCCACGTTGCGGAAAAGCAGCTTTTTTTGTTGCAGATTTTGTTGTGTGTTTTTTTTAGCCATAGCCAGGAGAAGATTGAGCAGAAGGTAGAAGTATATAAACTTCCTATATATTTTCCATTCCTTTTGTAGCCATTCTTGGCTTTGGCTCAAAAAACCACAACAAAATCTGCAACAAAAAAAGCTGTGTTTCCGCAACGTGGGACCTTAGCCTACAGGATAGATTTTGGGGTACATATAATGTTTTGATTAGCTTTTACTAATGTTTTTTGAGGGTCCATGTTAAAAATTCCACAATTCTTTCTATATATCTTATATATATTTTTTTGCATTTTGTTTTTACTGCGTTCACTCTGCCTTAATGACATGACATGGCAGCTTTGTCCAGCGGGTCATTACTATTACGGCGATACCATATTTATATTTATTAGGTTTTACTACTTTTACAAATAAAACGTCACTTTTTGAAAATTAACAATTTTCCTGGGGTCACCGTATTCTGACGCCTATAACTTATACTATTTTGTTGACGGAGATAGGTCAGGGCTCTTTATTTGCGGGACAAGTTGTACTCTTTATTGGTACCAATGTTTGGTTTGTATGACTTCTTGCTCACTTTTTATTGCTGTTTTCTGGAGAAAGCAAAATGACCAAAATACATTAATTTGCACATTGCAATATATATATATATATATATACAGTATATATATGTATATACTGTAGCTTGCCAAAAATTTCAATTTTTGTCTTATCTGTCCATAGGACATTCTCCCAGAAGTTTTGTGGCTTGTCAACATGTAGTTTGGCAAATTCCAGTCTGTCAGATTCAAGTTATTTCTGTGACCATTGTGGGTTTTTCTTTCATTAAACGAGGGGTACCAACAATTTTGTTCACGTCTGTATATGTGGAGCAGCTGAGGATATTTATCAGACATATCCATGGACTGATGTACATGGATGGCCCATGATTTAATATCACGACGAACCACATTGAGGGAATATGTGAATATCCATTACACATTACATATAATGGGGAAGCACAGCTTGACAAGCAGGCTCATGTTCGAGGGTTGAATTAGTTATATGTGACCCGCAAGCTATATATCAGTTTATTCAGATGAAAATTGGCCCTTTGCTTTGTGGGTGTTGAGAGCTGATTTATTGATCTGAGTTAGGATAAGACATATGGGCTTCCTCTGTGTGGAATTTGTTTTGGAATCTTGGTAGATCTCGGGTGTGTTAATATTATTGCAAATAGGTGATCAAGATATCACCATACATTCTAATATTCCGACATAGATAATTCAACTGGGGAATTATCCTTCCCTTATAAGGATAACCCGAGTGACACATTATCTACCTGGAGACAGTTCTGAGAGTTTATTTCTGCTGTCTTCCACAAATACCTCTGGTAGATAATTTTTTTTCGAGGAGCACACATGATTTCATTGGCTGCTACTATTTTTGATGGTTAATAAGTAAAAAAGTTAAGTTTTATATATTTTTTCTATCCACACTCCACTGATTTTGTCTTAGGTTGGTGGATATATTTAACCTCAGTGATCTCTTGTTCCCCTTATAAATTGATCCTATTTATATTTTTATGTATTTATTACTAAAGATGTTTTGTGAGTCACAACACTGGATTATACTGTAAGTTTATACCACTTAATGGTTAGCTTATTTTGCTCCAGAATTTTTGCACCTATTGTCATGCCATAAAGGCAGGGTCGGACTTGACAAACGGAGTACCGGTGAATCCCCCGGTGGGCCCTGTGCCCATAGGGGGCCCTACTGAACCCCCACTACTTTTTTTTAAATAGGCAGTGGAGGTGCGGTAATGGCCCCTATTCACTTACCGCTCCCCACTCTTGACCAGGGGTCCCCGTACACCACACATTGAGTAATCGTGGTGCACAGGGCCTAGGCTGAAGAGGAGAGGCCGCGAGCAGGAATGGGCAGAGGTAAGTGATGCAGCCAGGTTCTCCCTGGTTTTGTGATAAAGTTTTAAGAACCGGATCGCAAAACCAGGGGGGGAATTGGGGCCCCCGACCTGGTACTGCTACTAGTAGAGCAGAAAGCCACTGGCTTCCTGTTCTACCACTCGTAGACTTGTAGGCTATGGGTCACATTGAGCCTGTGGCCTACAAGCTAAGCCCCAATTCTTACCTGACTGCTCTCCGGCGCCTCCTGCTCCCTGTGCACATGACGTCACATCAGTGCGCCCGGAGCAAGAAGGAGCTGGAGCATGGAGCAGACAGGTGAGTACTGACCTAATGCTGCTATATGGGGAACCAATGAAGTGGCCCCTTCACTATTCCCCCCCATACAGTGGCCCCTTCACTGGTCCCCGATACTGTATGGGGACCATTGATGGGGCCATTATATTGTGGAGAGGGGGCAGTGATTGAGGCCAATAGCCTGAGGGACATTAAAGGGGGTATGCAGGATAACATTTTTTTTTTAAAATTAGGCTGGGTCAAAGGAAAAAAAAAAACAACAACTTTTTCTCCTGTCTCCAGTGTCTCCCAGCGTGGTCCTGCAGCTCTGTTGTTTTCTTCCAGTGGAAGTTCCCTCTGCATGTGACTACCTGTGATGTCACGTCACTCCTGAGGCCAATCAGCGGCCTAAGGGAAGGGACCTGGGACGTCATAGCCAGTGAGGACTTCCAGCAAAAGAAGACAGCGGAGCTGCAAGACCGGACTGCGCTGGGAAACACCGATTCACCTCCCCCGGACTAATTCTAAAAAAGAAAAAAAATTATGCTGGACAACCTCTTTAAAGTGTGGCACATTAGGGTGCTTTATTAAAGGGTTTGTCCAGGCATAATTTGTTATGGTTTATCCTCAGGATAGGCCATAAATACCTGATCTGTAGGGGGCCGACCCCAGACCAATCAGCTGTATGGAGCCACTTCTGGCGCCCGTCCTGTACACAACACAGGGCCAGAAGCAGAAAGCTCTGTCCACTGTATATTAGCCGGGCACCTTCACTGCATCTCAGCACATATTGAAGTCAGTGGGAGCTGAGCTGCAGTGAAGGCGCTGGGCTGCTATACAGCGGATGGAGCTTTCTGCTTCCGGCCCTGTGTTGTGTACAGAACAGGTGCTGGAAGTGGCACCGAACAGCTGATGGGGCCGTGTGTCAGCCCCCTACCGATCAGGTATTTATGGCCTATCCTGAGCATAGGCCATAAAAAAGGTTAACCCTGGACAACCCCTTTAATATGCCCCACACAATTTAATGTCCCCCCCACACGGTTAGCCCCCATCGCTGCCCCACACAATATAATGGCTCCATCACTGTTCCCCATACTACATCTGCGGGAATACAACAGCCAGGACCTCTGCAGATCAACTTTTCCAAGACAGTGCGGCTATAAGTAATGGTAACAATTCTAGGAGCCACGCTGTTCACTTGCCAGACAGGGTGCAGCAGTGGGTTTAGGTAGTGCAGTGGTGAACATCGTATGGTGGGTGACCAGCATGGCTCCCGACATGTTATTACCTTTAGCCGCCCTGTCTCGGTACCGCAGATCTGCAGGGGTCCTGGCGTTAGGCCCCTAGAAACAATTCCACTGGTGGGCCCTAGACATCCCAGTCCGACACTGCATAAAGGGGAGTGTGTGTCATCAGAACCCGCAAACCAACTTGGGCTCACAGATAGATAGGTTAGCTAGAGAGACTGAAGGAATGCCAGGGAAGTACCGACATGAGTTAGAGCTAGAGTTGAATGATATATTGGCATTCAAGCCCTTGGCATCAGTTCATCTTTGATAGAGTTTCCACTAGAAAGACTGTATATACTGTTGGAGGTGAGATAAGGTCTACTCAGTTAATGGTCAAGCTACAAGCTACAAAGTTCCGTGGAAATGGAAAATCTAAGTGGCTGAGGTGGCAGAGTGGTTACGGTGATGGAGTGCTAATTCATTCAGCTCTACATGCATGGGTTCACTGTCGATATCTGGTGCTCTCCTCAATGTGAGAGATTCTTGTCCCTAACCCACTCATTGCCTCCCACTAAGCCAGCCAATTCACTTTGCTCTGTACTGATGAAGGACAACAATCCGGAAACAGCGCTGTATGCAGATAAGTGAAATTGGCTTGGCTAAAATCCCTTTTGCTGTTTCAAGGCTCGGTGAGTCAAAAGCAAATTGAGGATTTGTTACATCCAATAGAGGGCGCATGAACTCCCCAGCTCCTTTCCCATAATGCCTTGTGATATGATATCTTTTGAAAACTTCCTTGCTATGTCTGTCTTGGCAGGCAGTGGACGCCCAAGCCGTGGACAATCACCATTCATGAAGACTGTTAGCAAACTTTGGGAACAGGCCGCATACTTCATCCAAATCTATCTACCAGACAATAGTAAGTCCCCTCTTTTCATTTGGCATGGGGGATGGAGGCAACAGGTGTATGTGTATATGGAGAAGAAGCAGAAAAGAGGCAGCGTATAGCTGTCTGAACAAAAATCTGCTCTAAAGAAGATGATGACGTTGTTCTTTTTGAGTGTTTAGTCAGTACAGATTCTTTATCCCTGAACTTGTCTGTCTTCGGGCTCTGAAAAAGATAAGTTTGATGTCAGGCATGAGCAGACTTCTCCTTTTTTTGCATAAAAAGCTGAAAAGAAGAATGATAGGCACTGCTGAGCTTCAAACTCAGGATCTCCTGTTTACAAGGCAGACACCTTAACAAACTAAGCCGTAGCCCCACATAACTCTCGTGTCTCCAAGCCTGTATGATAAGATTCAGCTCTTATAGCTTCTGTGTTTTTAATGGCCCAGCCGTTAGACCCCCACCGCTTAGACAGTTTTCCCTATTGTTTTAGTTTGGATGACATACAGTATATTTTGAGAGAAGAATTTGTGGCAGAGTAATCTATTTTATCCAGTCCATCTAGAAGAGGAATGAGTGTTTTTCAAGAAAGAGCCCAATATTGGGCAGATCCAGCAGAGTAATATCGATTTGTGGCCGCTGCTGAAATGTATCATTTTCATTTTGTGCTTTGATCTAGCGTTTGTGCCTGGGGACGAATACCAAACAGGCTCCAAGATTCTGTGCTTGGTTATTCCTCTAAAAATAAGTCGTCGTGAAGGTTCTCATCTGTTTACAGAACTTATTGAATTGAGAGCAGGACCACACACAATGTCTTCGGTCCATGTGTGGGGTTTGGCACTTGGCCATGAATGATCGATAATGCTTCCAATGAGATGTCCTCTTTATGTGTTAGTTTTGTTCACCATCCCACAGTATATAGCTGAGGGCAAGTATGGTATTTAGCTGCCATTCCCAGAGCTCTTATGATACCATCTGTAGTTTTCCATTACATATGTCCAGTAAGACAAGATGTTTTTGGATGTAAATATTCTGTTTTTTAGGGTGACTAATTGGCCTTGATATTGATACTAGATGATGGCCGTGCTGGGACGGTGGAGACCTCCGCTCTGTACAGACTGATTTGTTTGCAGAAAGCGGATGGATACTGGAAACCAAGTGCCGAACTGGCATCGATTCTGGGAACATCAAAAGACTTCCATAAACGCTGCCCTGATGTGGTAATGTACAAAATGCATAGCTGCAAGGCATATCTAACATGTACCTGCATAGTCATGCACCTTCTCTGGTCGCCCCTACGTGACTAGAGGTCTAGCTCTAGCTGTTTAGGCATTATGAGAGACCATGTATTTAGATATATGTCACTAAATGTAAAGATGATGAAAAACAAAAGCCAATGGGTCATAGTTGAACAGGTTGTTCAGGGTAAATGAGGTCCATAAATAACTTTTTTAGGTTTGTTCCACAGTGACCACCATTTAGTGGAATCAAATCCAATACTAGAGCGCTATGTAATATTTAGAGCAATATGTCATAAAGAAACTGATCACTGTTATTCCTTCTGCCCAGGACATGGATCCATCAGTGTGGGCAACAATCCTGGCCTTGATCTGGCTTCATGGCTCCTACTCGGAGCAGAGGAATGAATGGGAGTTAATAGAGCTGAAGGCCATTGCCTTGGTGAAGGCTAAAGTTGGTAAGTATCCAGCAAGTGAAAATGGTTACTGTACATCGATGACAGCGCATGACATGATCGGATCTGTCATTGAGCGCACAATATTTGGTGGATCTCAGATGGTTCCTGTGCCTGAATAAGAAATCTCCACTAGCTAGAGACTGTCATACATTTTAGTTGTTGTTTTTCCAGATTTCTGCAGCAAATAATGTTAAAGTAGTTGTCCGAGCTGATAATCACCACCCCGCATCAAAGGCAGCAGAGGAGGCAGAAATGGGGCAGTAGTCTACCATATACACTGACTGGCGGAGGAATTGGATAACTTCTTTATTGTCTGATATTCCAGGTTCTTCTCTTCATGAATTTATCAAAGCTGGAAATGAGTTGCTGAAATCTTCTGTGGATCCCAAAGTATTTGGTGTCTGACCAATAATTAAGAAGTAAATTTTTGGACATGGAGTACATGGGGTTCCCAGCAAGCTGACATCCTGAATAATGGCTTTGTTACATTACACTTCAGCAGCGGTTCATGCTTCCTATCTTGACCTTCTACAGGACTATACTTTGTCAGTGTCTTTGTGTGTGGTGTAAAACTATAAACATGCAATAAACTGCATGGCTATACAGGCAATTACACAAATAAAATCCCTGCATAGCTGTAGATTAGATTTTATGCATGTAACCTTTTTGCAATTTTTTTTTTCTTCCTTCAACATTTTGAACATGCTTGTGGGTGGTTCTTTCTGCTAAGATCTATGTCCTCCTGCTGTGCCCTCCCCTTTCAGTCACAGAGAGAACTGCATCTACATCCCCCTCCTCTCCCTTTTCCTGTCTAGTACTTCATCTACTATTGCAACACAATCTCTTTAGAGAATAAAGATGTCTCTGAATCTTTACAGAGATCTTAAAGACATATGACAGGCTTCTTAAAGGTGAGACTTCTGCCCTGTTCCCATAAGGACTTGTTCAAATATTACATATTCTATGTAGTGGAAAAATTCAGCTAAAGTACTGAAAGTTGCATCTAAAAATGCAATTCCAAAATTTACAAGTGATAACATGATCATGGCTTTCCACAGAAACAATTTTTGAATATTTTTGTGTTATCTGTGATTAGAAAACGTGGCTGCTTTCTTCACCATCACAAGAGTTTTACTGTGAAAACCACTACTCTATGTCAAGACAGACTGCAGGTCACATGCATGACTCAGAGTACTCCTCTGTATAGAAGTCTATGGAGAGGGGAGGGAAGAGGAGTGAGCAGGAAGAGAGAAAGATAAGACAAAACAGCTTTTAGTCTGACCCTAAAGTAGGGGGTGTCAAACTCATTTTTTCGCCAAGGACCACATCAGCCTTATGGTTGTCTTCTAAGTGCCCTTAGTAATTCTGTGACTGTATAAATGTAGCTATGCCAGTTAGGTGTAGTTACATTTATAGCCTGTTGAAGGCTACCATAAGGTATTACCATAGGTAATAGTGTTCTAATTACCCCCCCCCCACACTGGTAATATACCTTTGAATTGGTATAATAGAGCGTGAGGACCTGCGCCAATTCAATAATGAAAACTATGACAGAAACCCAAGGCTCAGCCACAGATTTCTGCCATGGGTTTGGATTTTTCAGGAGGTGTATTTCCATTGTGTGAACATAACCGAATGGAAATAACTGTGCAGTATCTGTGGTGGGCACAGAGGTAAAGGGGGTCCATAGCAAATATCCAAATGGGGCCCCTTCTGGCACTGGTTAAAGAGAACCTTTCACCACCTCCACTATCATTTAATAGGCACCGCTCCACTGATTCCGGCACAGATGAATTTTTTTCTGTAGCCCTCACCATTCCTGATCAATAAGTGCTGCTATTTTTGGTGTTATTTAGGCTCTGTACTGTCAGGAGGACGGTGTCAGGGAGGAACAGGAAAGTGGACATGACTCAGAGCTCTGTCTCTGCAGATTGGAGCTCTGAGTCATGTCCACTTTCCTGCTCCGCCCTAACACTGCCCACCTGACAATACAGAGCCTAAACAGCATTTCCCTGCTCCAAAACTAATTGCACTGATTGCTCAGGAATGTTGGGGGTAAGAGAAAAAATTCCAACTGTCCTGGAATCAGTAGAGCGGCGCCTATTAGCAGATGCTAAGAACTGGAGTTGGTGGGAGTGCTGAAAGGTCACCTTTAAAGGGACGTTGCGTTCTTATCCTCATTAGGCTATACCAATACTTTATAATTAGTCTGGGTCATACTTCTGGGACTCCCACCGATTCAGAGAATGAAGAGGATGCACAATAGGCCTGAACCATTCATGTGAATGGGTCAGACGCAGTTTCAGCCAGGTAGCTGGAAAAGGCACAGTGCAGGGAAAAATAAGTAGAGGAACCAGCACTAACCAACACAGCATCCACTTAATTCTCAGTAATAGTGGGGATCCCAAAGGGCAGTACCCCCCTGCATGTAGGGGTACATGAATTTTAGTGACAAAAGCACGAAAATATGCCAGCCACTTACCTCCCCTGGACCTCTGTTAACTATACTCTAAGGGTCTGAAAAGACCTCAGAGTAAAATAGTAGTTTGGGGATACTTTGCTTGAAAAGGTTGAGAACTCTAGAGTACTCCTGGTGAGAAAATGTCCCAACCGAATACCCCCAAAGTAGTGATCACTTATAAATGTTAATAAAATAAAGGTTTATTTAGAGCCTTTTTTATCAATTATGTAACAGGCCCCTCAGTGTCCCCATGTAGTGTAATGTCCCTCACACTCAGTAGAATAGAATGTCCCATAGTGGCCCCTTCATATAGTATAATGTCCCATAATGGCACCCATAAAGTATAATGTCTTATAGTGGCCCCTCCATACAGTATAATGTCCCCTAGTGGCCCGTCCATGCAGTATAATGTCAGCCTCACCGATCACGTAGGGTAATGATGCGTCATAGCGTCATTAAGCCATGTGACCTACGTGACCACTGAGGCCCAATCACTCAGAGCTCCCTGACGTCATCTCTGGAGGCCAGAGGAGCACATGGAGCAGCACTGGAGCCCAGGAGAGGTGAGTAATATTGTTTGTTGTGTATGATCACCTCTAGGGGCCTCGGCTCATTATACTCTGGCGTCTGAAGAGACTTTAGTCGGTGAGAGTCCAATTCCTTCTGGCCATCATTATCTAGGTATAGCAGTTCGTCTATACATGTGGCTATGTCTGCTACTTTACCCATGCCATCAGATCTCCGAGCTTAACGGTTTGTTGCGGCTGTGATCATGGCATCACAGGGTTTAAGCAGCCAGAAATTGGAGTTTTTTGCAGTGTTTATTTTTTATTCATTTTGTCATATGTGCCCATATACAGTTGTGCTAAAAAGTTTACATATCCCGGCAGATTTTTTGTTTTTTTTTGGCCTTTTTTCAGAGAATATGAATGATAACACAAAAACTTTTTCTCCACTCATGGTTAGTGGTTGGTTGAAGCCATTTATTGTCAAACTTCTGTGTTTTCTCTTTTTAAATCATAATGACAACCAAAAACATCAAAATGACCCTGTTCAAAACTTCACATACCCCAGTTCTTAATACAGTGTATTGCCCCCTCTAACATCAATGACAGCTTGAAGTCTTTTGTGGTAGTTGTGGATGAGGCTCTTTATTTTCTCAGATGGTAAAACTGCCCATTCTTCTTGGCAAAAAGTCTCCAGTTCCTGTAAATTCCTGGGCTGTCTTGCATGTACTGCACACTTGAGATCTCCTCAGATTGTCTCAATGATATTGAGGTCAGGAGACTGAGATGGCCACTCCAGAACCTTCACTTTCTTCTGCTGTAGCCAATGACAGGTCAACTTGGCCTTGTGTTTTGGATCGTTGTCATGTTGGAACATCCAACTATGTCCCATGCGCAGTTTCCTGGGTGATGAGTACAAATTTGCCTCCAGTATTTGCTGATAACCTGCTGCATTCATCTTTCTTTCAACTTTGACCAAGTTTCCTGTGCCTTTGAAGCTCACACATCCCCACATCATCAGTGATCCACCTTCGTGCTTTACAGTAGGAATGGTGTTCCTTTTATCATAGGCCTTGTTGACACCTCTCCAAATGTAACATTTATGGTTGTGGCCAAAAAGTTCGATTTTTGTCTCATCACTCCAAATTACCTTGTTCCAGAAGTTTTGAGGCTTGTCTCTGTGCTGTTTGGCGTATTGAAGGTGAGATTCTTTGTGGCATTTGCGCAGTAATGGCTTTCTTCTGGCAACTCGACCATGCAGCCCATTTTTCTTCAAGTGCCTCCTTATTGTGCATCTTGAAACAGTCACACCGATAGTATTCAGAGAGTCCTGTATTTCTGCTGATGTTATGTGTGGCGTTTCCTTTGCATCCCAAACAATTTTCCGGGCAGTTGTTGCTGAAATTTTGTTTGGTCTACCTGACCGTGGTTTGGTTTTTACAGAGCCCCTGAGTTTCCATTTGTTAATCACAGTTTGAACACTGCTGACTGGCATTATCAATTCCTTGGATATCTTTTTGTATCCCTTTCCTGTTTTATACAGTTCAACTACCTTTTCCCGTAGATCCGAGGACAATTCTTTTGCTTTCCCCATGACTCACAATCCAGAAACGTCAGTGGCTGGAGGAAAGATGCAACAGTCTGTCTGGATCCCAGAAACTCACTCAGCTTTTATGTACACACTGATTACAAGCAAACAGGTCACAGGTGAGGATGTTACCTCTAGTAGCCATTCAAACCCCTTTGTGTCAACTTCTGGGCATGTTATCAGGCTAAAATCACCAGGGTATGTGAACTTTTGAACAGGGTCATTTTGATGTTTTTGGTTGTCATTGAGAAAACACAGAAGTTTGACAATAAATGGCTTCAACCAACCACTAACCATGAGTGGAGAAAAAGTTTTTGTGTTATCATTCATAATCTCTGAAAAAAGGCCAAAAAAACAAAAAATCTGCCGGGGTATGTAAACTTTTTAGCACAACTATGAAAGTAAACTGGAAACTGACATCTAGTGGCCAAACAGGTGCACTGCAGACTAATAAATATAATACAGATCATAACAACATAAAAATACTGTACATCAGGGGTCTCAAACTCACGGCCCGCGAGCCAACTGCGGCCCTCGGGACAATAGTTTGCGGCCCCCACCTCAATATCAAAGTTTATTGTTACTGCGGCCCGAGTTTGATACGAATGGCACCAGGGGCGCACTGTCTGGGGGTGGCATTTTTTACTATCTAATGTAAACCAGCCCAGGACAGGCCGCTTTAAAAAAAAAAAAACAACGCTGAGCGGGGCCTGTCCTGGGCTGGCTTACGAGACGTCCGCATCACAGCGCAGGCAGCGATATAATGACGTCATCGCGCCTCCTACGCTGAGACACAGACGTCTCGGACAAGAGGAGGCAGGTAATGGCCTATTTATTTACCTACCCCGCGTCTGCTCGTGGCCGCCTCCGCTTCCCCTTCTGCTATGGGACGCAGAAAGGGAAGTGGACGCTGCTGTGAGCAGCCGCAGGCCTCGGTAAGTGAGGCCGCGGGCCTCAAATACTACTATTATTACACTCTGGGGTCTTTTCAGACCCCGGAGCAGGGGCGGAACTATCGGGGTAGCAGCTGCCACAGGGCCCGGGACATTAGGGGCCCCAGAGCCCTGTGGCAGCCGCTACCGCGAACCCCACAAACCAGTAACGATCACGGTCGCAGGGGGTGCGACCGCGACCGGACCCGGCAGGGTATGGAGCCCACGGCCCGCTGGAGATGGCCAGGCTCCGGACCATTATGATAGCGGTCGGGGAAAGCCTGGCTCCCCGACCGCTATACATACTGTTATTGGAAAGGAGTTCTGGCATATTGCAGGCCCCTTTCCAATACATGCCAGCCCAGGGGAGGTGACTGAAAATAATAAACAGATATTCTCACCTCTCCTGGGCGCAGCGTTCTCTCCGGCGCTCCTCCGTCATGACTGAGGCCTGTGATTAGGCCCCAGCGGTCACATGGGGCGCGGGCGCGTTATGACGTCAGTGCGCCCCATGTGACCGCTGAGGCCCAATCACAGCCCTCTGCAGCGATGTCGGAAGAGGGCCTGAAGACGTTGAAGACGGCAGGATTGAGCGAGGATGCCAAGGAAAGGTAATACAAGGTGAGTATGAATGTTTGTTATTTTTAATCACTTTCCCTGGGCCTCCGATTATTATACTCTGAGGTCTGAGGAGACCCCAAAGTATAATAATAGCACCGATGCGGAGGGGGCTGTTGGGAGCTTATAATACTGTGTGGGGGCCACTGTAGAGCATATAATACTGTGTGGGGGCCACTGTAGAGCATATAATACTGGGTGGGGGCCACTGTGGGGGGCATATAATAATGGGTGGGGGCCACTGTAGAGCATATAATACTGGGTGGGGCCCACTATGGGGGGCATATAATACTGGGTGGGTACCACTGTGGGTAACATATTATACTGTGTGTGGGGGGAGCAATGTAGAGCATATAATGCTGTATGGGGGCCACTGTGGAGCATATAATGCTGTGTGGGGGCCACTGTTGAGCATATAATACTATTTGGGGCCACTGTTGAGCATATTTTACTGTTTGGGGACCCGTAACCGGTTCAGGGGGGGCCCCATGTCAAATGTTCGCCTTGGGGTCCAGCCATTCCTAGTTACGCCACTGCCCCGGAGTATAATAATCGGAGGCCCAGGGGAGGTGAGGGAACATAAAAACCAATGTACTTACCTCTCCTGCGATCGGTGTTACTCCGAGCAGGCTTGGGGCCTCTGGTGACGTCATCAGGTTGCGTCGCTGGCCCGATCACGTGACGTGTGTGCACAATTAAACAGGGCCGAAAGCTGCAAGGAGTGCACTGATGTCCAGGATAGGTAAGTAACATTGGTTTTTATGTTTGTCACCTCCCCTGGGTCTCCGATCATTATACTCTGGGGTCTGAAATAATACCGTGTGCAGGGTCCACAAAGGAGCATAATACAAGTGCAGGGGCCACTAGGGAGCATAATACCGTGTGCGGGGGCCAATATGGAGCATATTACCAGTGTGGAAAACCTGATGCGGCCCAGCAACACCCAGACTCTACCTCCAGTGGCCCCCGGGTAAATTGAGTTTGAGACCCCTGCTGTACATGGTATCACTGGTAAGCAGTGCTTTTAACAACATGTACATACTCCTTCTAAAATAATATTTTTATGGTGGTGTTAGCCAAGAGTATATACACTCATTTATACCGCACCAAGATATAGTTGTTAGAATTGAATGAAACTTTATATGTGTAAATGTGTGAAGAAATAGCAGTGTTTAATAAAGGGTCTCTTTAGACCCCTGAGTATAATGATTTGGAGTCAAATGGAGGTGGTGATCAAACATAAAAACAGTGTTACTCACTCCTCCAGGGCTCCGGTACTGGTCTTCAGGCCTCTTCAATGACGTTACAGACCGCTGAGGCCTGACAGGACATAATGAATTGCTTTAGATCTTCTTCTGGGCATTGCAGTACAGTACAAGGGTGTATGGTGCAACATGTCCGTTGACCAGTAGGATTTTATTGTGGGTTTCTTTGTAAGACCATATTTAATAGTAACCCCCAGAATTTAATCAATTCAGCTGCATCAACAGGATGTCTCTTTAGCCCGGCATAAAATGATTGAGGATAAGCTGAAATAAATAGTTCCGCATAAAGGTTACCATTAAATTAACAAATAAATTAATAATAAAAAAAATTTTTTAAAAAACAACTTTATTCAGCCCTGCCGTGCCTATATGGATCCCTGAAGTAGAATTAAAGGGATTCTATCATTGGGAAACCCTATTTTCATTAACAGCACGTCGGAATAGCCTTTAGAAAGACTATTCGTCTCCTACCCTTATTTTTCTGCTCCGTGCCGCTGTTTTAAAGAATTTTCTTCTTTTTTCTTTATGCAAATTAGTCTTCAGAAAGAACAGGGGGCGTCCCCTGTGCTCACGTCACACGCTCTTCTGAGGATCCCGCGCTTCCTATCTCTTCTTGTGCTGACGCCTCTCCGCAGCGTCAGCACCCGCCGATCGTGTCTGTTCGGGATTCAAATTCCGCGCAGGCTCAGTCGGCTCTGCTACTTCTGCCAAAACAGCAAAAACACAGCAGAAAAGCAGTGAATAACGCAAGTGTTTTGGGATTGTGTTTTTCCACGGAATTTTTCTACGTGTGGCCTTAGGCCTCATGCACACGACTGGGTCCGCAATTGTGGATAAAAGTACGGGCCCATACATTTCAATGGACCCATACACACAGCTGTCGTTCTTGCGGTTGTTTGTTGGGGTCGCATTTAAGAACCGCAAATACTGGAGCAGGTCTTATACGTATCTGTAT
Source organism: Leptodactylus fallax (assembly GCA_947044405.1). Lineage (NCBI taxonomy): Eukaryota > Metazoa > Chordata > Amphibia > Anura > Leptodactylidae > Leptodactylus > Leptodactylus fallax. The sequence continues at coordinate 439,076 of CAMRHE010000669.1, forward strand.
TTGTGCCTCGGCCCATTCAGTAGAATGGATAGTCAATGAAAACCAATACCAATCCTGGTGTCATCTGTGCCAGCCCGCAGACTGCACATGGTAGTTTGCATGAAGCCTTAGCCTAAAACGGATTGGAAAAAGCAGTGAATGCTGTGTCTATTCTGGTTCTCTCTGCCACTATATACTCATAGCAAGAAAAGATCATGAAAACGGTGAAGATGTGAAATTTGTCCGCTACTTTTTTTTTTTTGAGTCACATTCAATAAGAATCTGATAAGTTATATACTGTGCTGGGAGGTACGGTGCCAATAATCTCTTCTGTAAGGGTGGTGCCCACTTTTGCTATAGTGCCAGGTATTACAGTCATTTTTTTTTTATAGATAAAAAATTACCCATGCTGGATAAACCAAGCAATAGGGTGTGTGCTTCTAAGGTGTGTTCAAGTGCTTGTGCAATGTGCCATACTCAGTGGGTTTCCCACGCCCAGTGAGTTAAGGCACCTCTGGAGTCACCGTCCCCAGAGGCACTTGCACCATGAGACCTTCGAAAGCCTCCCCTGCCCTTGGCCTTGATCAACCAGGGCCTTCTGCATACCCTGGTGTGGTTCTCTGCCTCATGTTCACAGTCTTCAGTTGGCTCCCAACAGGGGGTGTGCGACTTCCCCTGGCGGAACCAACCTACTGGCTGCTACTGATAAGAACAGATACTACACTTGATCTTAGCCAAGAGGCCGAGAAGCGATGTTGGTGTCAGATTTTTTGGGATTGAACAAAAGCTTTTATTTGCATCCAAGTCTTAAACAAAAAATAACAAAGGTACTGCGACGCAGCGCATAACTGTATTACAATACCACAATTCAGACTATATCATTCATCCTTAAGGGATGCGGCGCGGCATACGGCGGCAGGAAATACATCCTAACACTACATGCTGCACTACAAACCTAACTGACATACTTTTGGTCAATGCAATAAACACAGTCAAGTGACAAAACAGAGGACGAGGGGGAGGGGAGGTCACAGGCCCGAAGCTTTATTGATTGACCACAACACACATGAGGGGAGGACAGGCAATGCAAGAAATAATATACTTCCTATACTACCACTACTTCCTACCCTGGCAATAACTAACACATTTAGGGGGGGACAGGTAAATACAAGAAATAATATACTTCCTATACTACCACTACTTCCTACCCTAACGCTAAACAAAATAGTTAAACAGCAAAAGCATCAAAACATGTGATGGGATGGGGAAGAGGAAGGAGGGAAAGGGGAGGGGGTAATCACAGGCCCGAAGCTTTATTTGAGTAACACAACAGACATGAAGGGAGGACGGGGTAAGGGAAAAAACAGACGTCGCCGAAGACTCAGTCCTCTTCTCCCTCCTCTTCACCGGCCAGGCTATCCAGAATGGCATAGTCCCGCTGCAGGCTGTGGATCAGCCTGCAACAATCCTGAAAAGTGATGTCCTCTCTTCGCAAAGTCAGTCCTTTTCTGGCGAACCAGATAGCGTCCTTGAAGCAGTTCACAAGTCGCCAGGCCTCCAGAATGTCACTCTCTCTGTGAGTCCCCTGGAAGAGCCCATACAATACCGCGTGGTACGTCAGGCCCCTCCTGGGTACACAGTCCTCAAAGTCATCTTCCAGCTCGTCCAACAGGCCTTGAGCAAAAGGACACTCCCAAAAGACGTGCAAAGATGTTTCCTCCTTGTAGGGGCACCGTGGGCAGTACCTCGTCTTGCTCAAGTTGCGGGCATGCATGAACAACCTGAGGGGCAGCCCCCCTCGGATAGCCATCCACGACAAATCCTTGTGCCCGTTGGTCAGCAGACGTGAAGAGACGTTCTCCCAAACGACCTTCGTGGCATCCGCTGTGAGTCCTGGAACCTCCTCCATGCCATCCCTAGCTCGGATGAGCTTGTGGATGGTCTTTGGCTTCCACAGATCCGGTTTAAGACCCTCCAGCTGGAACTCCCTCACGAACTTGGGCACATCCTTGTAGAACCACGGGACGGTCCAGTTGTAAGGGACGGAGCTGTCCCATTTCTCCCAGCCGAGCCCTCGCCAGAGGGGGAGCAGGAACAAACGAGACATGGCCTTCCCCGCAGATCCGCTGACTGTACTCAGGGTTCTGCGAACACAATCACAAACAAAAGCCGATCTTAGAAGGGTTGGAATATCAGGGACATTCTTACCTCCCTTGAGCAGGTCCTTGTACATGATGCTCCGCTTCACCCGGTCCATTTTGGAGCCCCACACGAAGTAGAAGACAGTCCTGGTGATGGCCCGCGCCACCGTTGCCAGTGGGGGCCAGGCCTGTGCGGTGTATTGGAGCACAGGCAGGATCTCATTCCTCAGGACGAGCGCCTTTCCCTTCGATGGTGAGCTGACGTAGGCTCCAAAGCCCGATTCGCTGATTGATTTTCTTGAGTCTTTCGTCCCAAGACTTCAGGGCGGCGCCTTCCTTTCCGAACCAGACTCCCAAGATCTTGATGAAGTCCGGTTGCACTGTGAAAGGAAAGAAAGCAGGGGAGGCCAGGTGCCACTCTCCGAAGAGCATGGCCTCTGACTTTCCACAGTTCACCTTAGCCCCGGAGGCTCGGCCGAAGCGTTCGCAGGTCTGGACGAGCGTTGACACCGACGACTGGTCAGCGCAGAAGACGGTCACATCATCCATGTAGAGCGAACACTTGACTTCCAGATTTCCTGAGCCCGGTGCGATGATCCCTCTGATCCCTCGATTCTGCCGGATAGATTCTGCGAACAGTTCTATAACACAAACAAAAAGGAGAGGAGAGAGCGGGCAGCCTTGTCTGACCCCGGAGCGAACCGGAAAGGGGTCAGTCTTCCAGCCGTTCACCATCACCGAGCTGTGGATGTCGAGATACATGAGGTTAACCATACGACAGAACCACTCACCCACACCAAGTTGGCGGAGAGCTTTCGCCATGAAATCGTGAGAGACACGATCGAAGGCCTTCTCCTGATCCAGACTGACCAGGGCCGCGTGTGCACGGCGGTCTCCGATGTAGTGCAATGTGTCTCTCACCAGGGCCAAGCTGTCCGCAATCCTCCGACCAGGAATGGCGCAGGTTTGGTCCGGGTGGATGACGCTGCCGATGACTGCCTTCAACCTCGTTGACATCACCTTGGCCAGGATCTTGTAGTCCACGTTGAGGAGCGAGATGGGACGCCAATTCTTCAGGTCGCATCTTTCCCCCTTCTGCTTGTACAAGATCGTGATCAAGCCTTCCCGCAACGATGGCGGCATCGTCCCCACCGCCACCATCTCCTCGTAGAGATCTTTCAGATCCGAGCAGATCAGGTTCCCCAGAGCTACGTATAGCTCGGCGGGGAGACCGTCGCTACCCGGAGTCCTTCTGACCTTAAAGGATTTAGCGGCAGCGAGGACTTCGGCCACCGTCAGAGGGGCGTTCAGAGCCTCAGCGCCTGCAGGATCAAGAGGATTAGTGATACCTGACAGGAACTCTTTTGCTGCATCTTCGTCGGTGGGTTTCAGGGAGTAGAGGTCGCGGTAGTAGTCGCGGACGACGCCCATCACTTCCTTCTTCCCCCTTCTCGTGTTGCCGTCTCCATCCCTCATCTCTGTGACAGACGTGTGGCCTGAGTGGACCTTTCTGAAAAAGAAAGAGTTACATTTCTCACCCTTCTCCAGATGCTCCACCTTGGAACGGAAGATGATCTGCCGCGATTCCTCCTCAAAGTGCCTCTTGAGACCCTTCTTGGCGTCCTCCAGCATATCCCTGACGTCCCAGCCACAGCGCTCGAGGTCCTGAAGGGAACGCAGCTCGCGCTGCATCTCCCTCAGGTCCCCCTTGCGCCGGGCCGCCTACTGGCGGCCTCTCGCCTGGAAGAAACAACAGATATTGACTTTAACATATTCCCACCAATCCGACAACCTGCTAAAGGAAAATTTGTCGTTACGAAGGCACACGTAAACATCTCTAATCTCCTCCAACAACTCCTCATTTTCCAGCAAGGAGCAATTCAGCTTCCAGGAACCGGGGCCGGGTGGAAAACCGTTGCCCACGGCGCCCTCAAAGAGAATACCCCTGTGGTCAGAGAAGAAGCAAGGGATCATAGAGTGGCTTACCTGTGCTACTGACCGAGAGGTGAACACGAAGTCAATCCTGGAACGCACTGAGCCATCGGACCGACACCAGGTATAGTTGGCTGATGCCGGCCCCATAGAACCCACCGCGTCCCTGAGAGAGGCCTCGGTCACCATCTCGATCAGCAGTTTAGATGTTACATCGAGCTTCGCTGACGCAGAAGAACTCCTTCCGTCACCCTCCACAGGACAGTTGAAGTCCCCAGCCAGAATGACCGCCCTGGTGGTAGCGAGTTGAGTGCGCAGGATCTGGAAAAGCTCCAGTCGCTCGTTCTTCATGGGGGAAGCGTACACGTTGATGAGCCTAATAGGCTCCCCCGCCCAAGAACCATCTATGACCATAAGCCGGCCACAGACGAGCTCCCGGTAGGTTTCAAGCGTGAAGGCATTCCCCCTGATGAGAACGGCAATACCTGCGGACTTGCAGTCGCCACCACCCGACCAGTAAGACGGACCGTGGCTCCACTCCCTGCAGAGGTGTCCGTAGGACCGAAGAGAGAGGGGAGGCCGCACTCCTGCATCATCACGACATTCGCGTTAGCAATGTTTTCCACAAACGACAAAACCGTCTGACGTCTGCTCCTCTCCTTGATGCTCCGCACATTTATGGTAAAGATAGAGATCCTAGCCATAGTGAGAGAAAAAAAGAAAAGATTAAACCTTCAAGACAGGTTTTCTAGTTACCGCTCCCGTCGGGGGGGTTCCTCTTCCTTCTTGTCCGCAGGCAAGAGTTGCTCCAAGGAGTCGTCAATCGCCTGCAGGGCGTGGGTATCGAAAGCCTCCACCATCTCCACCGCCTCACCGCCGAGGATCTCGTTGATGATTGACGCTGGGGGTTCGGCCAACAGGGTATCCACATACTGCTCAAGTTCTACGTCCACCAGGATGGCGTCCTCGGCGGGCTCCACTGCGATCTTTTTGGAGACCTCGTCGTCTTCGTCGGGGCCTTCGCTCTTCTTTCTTTTTCTTTGTTCTGTAACAAGACAAGCGGGAGAAGGGAGGGGAGGGAATTCCTCCAAGGAGGGGCCCTCAGCAGCTGGAGGGGGAGGTGTTAGTGCTGCTGGGGGGAAGGGAAACCTGGGGGGGAGGGTGAGGGGGGGCAGGGGTGGCCACTGAGGTGATGGGGGGAAGGAGTGGGATAACCTCAGTGGGGGGAACACAGAGAGGGGGGGGAGTCGTCCGCTTACCCTGCTCAGGACCTTTCTTGGGCTGCTGCGGCGGCTGCGGCTTCTGCTTCTGCTGCTGCTGCTGCTGCTGCTTACCCTTGTTCTGCTCCGGCTTCTGGGGATTCCGGGGCTTCTGCGTGTCTTTGGGCTTGGGCGCTGGCTTCTTCTTGGCCGGTGCGGCGAAATCCGCTGCCACCTTCGCCCAGGATCTCTTCGGGCACCCCTTGTAGGCGTGGTCCGCCTCCCCACACAGATTACAGGTCTTCCGTGTGGGGCAATCCTTCGTCTCATGCCCCACCACACGGCAGTTCCTGCAAGCGTTCTCCTTACAGGCCCTTCCTTCGTGCCCTTCCTTACCACACTTGCGACAGCAGCGCGGCATATCAGGGTAAAAGATGAGCCCGTAGGAGTTCCCGAGCGAGAACACCGGCGGCAGATGCACGAGGCCGTTAGGATTGTGGGGGTCCCTGTGGAGGCGGACTACGACTGACCACTTGCTGTTCCAGAAGCCGAGACTGTTCAGGATCTTGGACGGCTCCTTGATCACAGCACAGTACCTGCTCAGGAACGTGGCTACGTCGCTGCCTGGGGTGTGCGGATTCCTCATCGCCACCGTGATCCGCCTCTCATTTTGTTGCACTGGGCAGCTGCCCACGAACATCCTGAAAGGGGATCCCGGCAGCGCTGACTTCACCGCATCCCAATACCTCCTGCATATGTCCACGGAGGCAAAGGTCACGAAGAATATCCCCGTGAGAAAAGCGTGGACTGCCAGGGTCTCGGATTTGGAAAAGCCCTGCTCCAGGACCATCTTTTGACAGAAAACTTTTTCCGTCATGTTTGGACGCTTTCCGTCCACCTCTTTCAGCCTCAGAGTCACCGTTTGCCTCATCCAGGGCTCCAAGGTTGGAGGACCCTGAGTGGGCAGCTGGTTTCCCGTCTGGCTGGCGGAAGTGGACGGAGAGACGTCCGAGATGGCTGCCGGAGCCTGGCTTACCTTGGCCGCGCCCCCAGCTGGTCTCCCCGCCTTCTTTGGGATGGTTCCTCCTGTGGCCATTACCTCCTGACACCGGGCTGTCCCACGAAGTCTCCGGGCAAAGAACTGTCCCTCGGTGCTCCTGAAGTCTTCTTCTCCTGGAGTTTCAGCTAGGCTCCGCCCCCTAATCTGAATATCTCCCGAAGCTCCGCCTCCTGAAGTCCAAGTCGTTCTCTCTCCCTGAGCTTCTTGGGATGTGCTCACGGTGGGTTCTCAGCTGCTTCTCCCTTGCTGGCGTCGGTCTTCGATGGCGAAGGTCTCGAAGGCGCTGGAGGGCTCGCCCTCTCAGTCTAATGGCAGATCAAATGCAGCACTGCTCCCCCGTCCAATAAATGACACTCGGTTTATCCTGGAAATTTCGGATATGGGCGTCCGAGCGGATCCGCTTTCTGGCGTCCCAGAAGTTTTACCGGATATTGCTATCCGAACAGTTCCTATTCCAGTTCCCCTCGCACCAGATATTGAACTGATAAGAACAGATACTACACTTGATCTTAGCCAAAAGGCCGAGAAGCGATGTTGGTGTCAGATACCACAGATCACAGTCAGAGGTTTTGTAGAGTCAATGCCTCGATGGGTCAAAGCTGTTTTAGGGGTGTGCAAAGGACTTTAACAATATTAGTGAGGTGATTTTTAATATTATGGCTAATCGTTACACATTAAAGTTTTTTTTTTTTCAACCATGACTCAACCGCACAGCGTGAAGAAGCGCAAGTGTGATAATTGCACCACCTAACAGAATTCATGTTCAGACATGTTCTGTACGGTTATATTATGGTGATTACGGTAGTGACAGCTCCGGCCAGCACTTCCGCCTTTCCTGTCACTAGTGTAGAATTTACCTTAAGTAGTAGAATACACGCGCATCCCACGTCATACTCTGCACTACTGTCCCTCTGTAGTGAAACTACCATAAATAGTAGTATACACGCGCAGTATCATCACGCGCTCATGTGTCCTTCCGTAACTGTAGTGCAGTAAGTACCATATATAGTGGACTATACGAGCCCATAATTCATACTCTGCTCTTGTGTACTTCTATATTGGGATTCTAGCCTGTCATATGGTATTTACCTCACATATTAGAATACATCCGCAGCTCTTCACTGCTCACTGCATTGATGCACTTACTGTTAGCCTGTATTATAGCCAGTACGGTAAGGACTACTTCTGATAAACACACAGCCCTAGGAGGATTACAGTAGAGGTAAGACTCTGTGCAGGACTACAATCCCCAGCATGCTCTAGTGCATGCTGGGATCTGTAGTCCCACAGACGATTTATGAATATGATATATACATCCAGTGACATTCCTTTACTTCATATATAGAAGGTTTCTTAACTTTCGATTAAGTAATAACTCTTATGTTTTTGCAAGATGTGCCCCTATCCCCGACCCCCTACATCCTACCCCCGGCCCCCCTACTAGCGCCATGACAGTAATGAAGGATATGAAATACACTGACAGCAACAGATCTTATATGAACTCACCGTGTCTGGTCCTTTTCTGCATTACTTTTAGCCAAGGACTACATGGCGACTTTGGCTGCGATGGGAAAGATCCTTGTCTTGCCCCGTGACTCCTTCATCAATGTAAGTGAATTCAGTCACAATACAACCCAGAGGGTGCTGCGAGTGCGACTTCTAGTCCCAAAACACCTCCAGCAGTGCTCGATCGTTATGTGAGAGAAGTCGCAGCCACAGCACCCTCGTGTCCCCCGACGTGTCCCCATTCGCTTACATTACTGATGGATTTGTGGAGTGACAAGGTGATGTTTGGTCGCAGGAATCGCTACCAACGTTGCCGTGTAGCCCTAACCTTATACAAGCAGGGAAAATTAAGAATGTGTTCTCACAGGACTGCAATGATGCAGATTTTATGGAGAAAAAAAATCTTCAGTGTTTCAACTGGTCAGCAGCAGAAAAATAATGCTACCAATAGGGGGAGTCTGCAGCGGAAATCTGCTGCATATAACTTCTAAACTGCAAATTTAAAGTCTTCAGTGCAAGTCAATATCTGAATATATTCTGTGTGGCTTTTGTTTGCAGTGTTCCAGTACCCTGGAAGCATACAGGAAGGTTATATGACCCACATGGGTTAACGGCGGCTGACCTGGTTGTACGGTACCCATGGTACATAGTGGGTGAGATTACATCCGCACGCTGCAACAAAAGAGCAGACTGGTGAGTAATGAATGCTGCTTAGTACTCACTCCTCAATCACTGAGCTGGGGCACTGTTGGGGCTATTGTATGAGATGTGGGGGGCACTGTGGATGGCCATTATCTTAAATGTGGGGGAATTGTTGGGGGGTTGTTGTCTTAGACGAGAGGGGCACTGTGGAGAGCCATTTTATTAGATGTGGAGGCACTGTGGAGGGCCATTATCTTAAATGTGGAGGCACTGTGAAGGGCTATTGTCTTAGATGTGGGGGCACTGTTGAGGGACATTATCTTAGATGTGGGGGCACTGTTGGAGGAACATCTTAGATGTGGGGAGTACTGTGGAGGGACATTATCTTAGATGTGGGGAGTACTGTGGAGGGACATTATCTTAGATGTGGGGGACACTGTTGGAGGGCCATTATCTTAGATGTGGGGAGCACTGTGGAGGGATATTATCTTAGATGTGGGGGACACTGTTGGAGGGACATTATCTTAGATGTGGAGGCACTGTGGAGGGCTATTGTCTTAGATGTGGGGGCACTGTGGAGGGACATTATCTTAGATGTGGGGGACACTGTTGGAGGTCCATTATCTTAGATGTGGGGAGCACTGTGGAGGGACATTATCTTAGATGTGGGGGACACTGTGGAGGGCTATTGTCTTAGATGTGGGAGCACTGTGGAGGGACATTATCTTAGATGTGGGGGACACTGTTGGAGGGCCATTATCTTAGATGTGGGGAGCACTGTGGAGGGCCATTATCTTAGATGTGGGGAGCACTGTTGGAGGGCCATTATCTTAGATGTGGGGAGCCATTATGTTTAACATTGTGTCTTATTTCCAGGTCAACCAGATACGATGCCACTGTTTCCTCCACGTTCTGGACTTATTATTGCGGACTCTAGGAGGCCAGGTGAGGAGTATTTTTTTTTTTTTTTTTAAATATAGGCATTTGCAACAGCGATGATTCAATCATGAGGGACAATATGTCAACATGGTGTCTACAGTTCTGTAAAGCTGATTCATAGGTAGTATAACATGCAGATGTAGCAGAGTTGATTTTGTCATTTGGTATGATCCATGGTCATTCCATGTATCCTTTATATGCACCATTTGCTAGGCTGCACCTATATATCTTAGACCCCCAAGTCTCTACATAGTATTGTAAGCCCTTGCGGGCAGGGCCCTCTATCCCACTGTGCCAGTTGGTCACTGTTTGTATTATCTGTTTTGCATATCTTGTGTACTGTATGTAAATCCTCAAATGTAAAGCACCATGGAATTAATGATGCTATATAAATAAACAATAATAATAATAGTATAAGTGACCACATCATAAAGCATAGTCTCCTTCTCTTCTGTTGAGGCCATGGGTGGCACGTATATATGATACACCACTACAAGTTCCTTTCCAGGGATTTTTCTTGGGTTCCTTGATTGTAGTTGGGTCATTCAGTTCCTCTGCAGGGGATCTCAGTTGACGTCCAGGTGAAAGGTTTTGTGGCTGATGTGTCTGCAACGCTCAAGTACAAGAATGAGGAGGAAAAGGCGGTGGAGGCAATCTTTGTATTCCCCATGGATGAAGACTCTGCCGTCTACAGTTTTGAGGCCACAGTGGAGGGGAAGACCATTGTAGCTGATCTCCAGGAGAAGAAAGAGGTTTGTCATTTCCAAGCAATTAAAGAGGTTGTCTACCCACCCCATGTGTCCCTGTAGGGCATATCGGGGCAATAGAGGGGATCATCTAACTGAGATACTGATTGCTATAAAGACCACTATGGGAGATTTTCCAGGACAATCATATTGATGACCTATCCTTAGGATACACCAAAGTCCAACACCTAGGACACCCACCGATCAGCTGTTTTAAGAGCTTGGGTGAGCTCTACTTCCTCTTCTCAGGCCAATGACATCACATCCATTAGTTACATGGGCATTCTACAGCTTAGTCCCATTCAAATGAATGGGGCTGAGCTGCAATACCAGGTACAGCCACTATATAATGTATGTTGCTTTGCTTGGTAAACAGTGAAGAGGCTACTTCTTGTGTCCAAATTCTCCAGCCCCTTCAATCATCTGATCTGTAGGTGTTTTGGACATTGGTCTACCACCAATTTTACCTATCCTACAGACAGGTGATCAATATCATAATCCTGGAAAACCCCATTAACCCATCCTTAACCTGCACTCTCCCCTTAAGGCTCACAAAACCTACGATGATGCCATACGTCAGGGCCAGCAGGCGTTTCTCCTGGAGGAGAATGAGGATTCCTCTGATGTATTCACCTGCAGCGTTGGTAACCTGCCCCCCAGTCAGATGGCCGAGGTCGCCATAAAATATGTGCAGGAGGTTCCGGTGGAGGCAGACGGAGCTGTGCGGTTTGTGCTTCCAGCCATTCTCAATCCGAGGTATACACCAACAGGTATGGATTGAAAGGATTATAAGGGATATATAGAAAAATGTTACCCATGCAGTCCCCTAGGGAACATATTGCAATTTGCAGTGGGCTCTGCAGCTGAATAGTTTGCTACGTTATTGACCTATGACCTCATTTTAGATAATCATTTCACAAGTCTGGCTGCCATTTTGGCCAACTTAACATGATTGTGGACAGTTTGTCATACCTTAGTCTCAATGACAGGCAAATTTGTGCAAATTTATTAAAGGGGCTTTTCCAGCAGTTTCCTGCTGTTACGGGACAGGAGAACAAAGCAGCGGGAACCCAAGAACCATCAGAATGGTGGAAGTGAATATAAACCCCTGGAAACCACTGGAAAATCCCTTTAAAATGTCTAAAAGAAAGAGAATATATTTGCTACCCATGACAACCAAATCACAGCACAGCCTTCATTTTGTAAGAGCGGAATGTGAAATCAAAGCTGAGCTGTGACTGGTTTCGTTTTGCAACAAAAAAAAGGTTTCTTTTAGACAGTTTCATAAATCTCCCTCATTGTTTTTCTGAAAAGAAGAGAACTGTATTTTTCAGAGTTCTGCATCAGTCTTAAAAATAGGAGGAGTGAACAGAAGCTGAGTGAGATAGGAGAGACATAGGCATAGACAGAGGCTGCTGCAGCTAAATAGGAGGTTTCTATTTCACTCTAAGTGCTTTATGCACATTAGTATGTCCTCCAAAATCATGCTGCTGCTAAAATGAGAGACAAAGAGTTGGTTGAGCAGATTCTCTATTTTCCGTGTGAATTGTATGTGAGATGAGGTAGCAGCTATAGTCTACACACACCAGCTCAGGGAGAACTGAGAATTAGAAAATGGTTAAAAATGCAAATTATAAATCATATAATGGCCAGAAATAGTGTTACTACTCTTGTATACTTTGTACTATTTATTTATGCAAAGTTTAAGTAAGAGTTAAATATAGGTCACAGCTGCTGCTTTACCTGTGTATAGTATGTATCAGCCTTAAATATTGGTTACGGCTACTGATTTGTCTGTGTATGTGTCCACCCTAAATGTAGGTCACATCTACTGCTTTACCCGTATATATATATCCACCTTAAATATAGGTCGCGGTTACTGCTTTGTCTATGTTTCAACCAGGGCTGCGGACTCCAACTCTTTCATAAATGGCTGTCAGTAAAGCTCCCCTAATTTAGTAAGAATCTAGTGATTGTATTCTTATGGAAGTAAATATATAACAAACTGTACATGTAATTAATTATACAATATTCATCATTTACAATATAATTAAAAATAATGAATTATTCAGCAACATTTTTCCAACTCCACCGAAGTCCTGATTCCGACTCTACAGACCTGGTTTTAACTTTCGCCCTTGACTTTAGGGTGCGTTTATTTCCATTGTAAGACCAGAAGAACTGATTAAACAATAAAACGGATCCATCTAATGACAGACAACAACAGATCCCGAGGAACCCTATTGGGATCTGTTAGGTATCCGTTATTTTCTCCCGGATTTCTCTGCATGAAAAAGTCAGGGTTCTGGGACTTTTTCATTCGCGATTTCGGACAGACTTTGTGGCAGATGTAGGCCAATGCAGATGTGAAGCCTCGGCTGCTGCCCTACTTGTCTGACTATCCCCAGGATTGTAGCACTGCTTGTCTGTGAATGTTTTTTCCTTTGTACAGACCACAATGTGAGCGTCACTGCCACCCGCCCACAGATGCCTCTAGAAAGGATCCCATATACCCTGAGTCTGAGCGCTCACTTCCAGTCTGCCTATGGCATTGCTAAGATAGAATCCAACTGTGCCATCAGCCCTGTGGAGTACTCCAATGAGGGCAAGACCGCCGCCAAGGTGAGGGGTTTACAGCAAATATGCTTTTCTTCCCTTTTTTCCTTCCATATAGCAAGTCCTTAATAAATACAGATTTACAGCATGGTGGTTCAGTGGTTAGCATTGTAGCCTTGCAGCGCAGTCCTAGGTTCGAATCCAGCCAAGGACATCTGCAAGGAGTTTGTATGTTCTCCCTGTGTTTGCATGGGTTTCCTCCGGGTACTTCAGTTTCCTCCCACACTCCAAAAGACATACAGATATGGAATTCAGGATGTTAGGACAGAGATGGGGAAGTCAAGTGTCCTGTGCTTGCTCCCAGCAGAGCGGTATGTAGAGTGCAGGTTCTGGTTAGAGCGTGTCATCCAGTCAATGGCTAGAAGAGAGGAGCTATTATTATTAGCGCCATCATATTCCGCAGCGTTTTACAGACATTGACAGTCACTGTCCCATATAGGGCTCACAATCTACATTCCCTATCAGTATGTCTTGAAGTGTGGGAGGAAACCGGAGTACCCGGAGGAAACCCACGCAAACACAGGGAGAACATACAAACCTAGGACTCCAGCGCTGCAAGGCTTCAGTGCTAACTACTGAGCCACCGTGCTGCCCCACATACACATCGCGGCAGACCCAGTTGACAGAATATGGGTACCATGAATGTAAATCACATTTCCAACACCTTAGCCCACTAGTATTATCTGTAACATTCAATCTACATAGACTTTACTTACTCAATGAAAAAAGGAGAGGATCTGCCATGGCAGTCACCAGCAAATGGCTACATATCCTCACTCCATACACAAAATATATGGTTGGGGTTCACTCCATGCACTCTGTGATCTGTAGTGAAAATCCACATCAGAAATTAACATGCTGTAAATTTCATCCACATGCCAGGTACTGTCAACCATTGCAGGTAACCTTTGTAATGTTCTCCTTGCGGACCTACCCAAACACTGCATGTTCTGGGATCTAATTTTAGTATCCTACATTTTTAGCTGTCCTTGGCTGAGGGGCACAAGTTTGACCGAGATGTGGAGTTTCTTGCATACTACATAGAAGTCTATAAACCGTTCGTGGCCGTGGAGGTCGGGCTTAATTCAGAACTGGCTGAACCAGGTGAATTCATTTGGAACAACAATTTCTTATGAAAACAATTAAATATGATATTGCAACATGCTAGCTTTACAAACTGCAATTCATAAGTCAACCACTGTGTGGCCACTCATAGACACATGTAGGATAGTTACCTCATGACAGAGTGTCGCAAAATCATGTTTTTAAAAGCTGGCCATCTCGTGACCAACGTATGGAGACATATCGAGCAGGGATGTACATAGAAATCATGAAGCCCCATAACAAAAGTGAAAATTGTATTATACTCAAGAGCTGCATTCGCAATTTTGCTGGACAGCTTAAAGGGTTTGTCCAGTGCCTGAATGTAATTGATACTGATGACCTGTCCAATGGACAGGTCTTCAGTATCAGATCAGTTGGAGTCCGACACCTGGACCCCGTCTCATTCAGCTGTTTCGGCCACCGGAAGCCATATACTAGGTATATGGCCTGAAGCAGCCCTGCTCCTATTCAAGTGAATGGGGCGGGGCTGCAGTTCCAGTTGCCACCACTAAAGTGTACGGAGCTTCATACACTGTATACAGCATCCTACTCCATATGCTGTAGTATTGGCACCAGGAACTACAGCTCATAGTAGCGGAGCTGCTTCCAGCCATATACACACGTGGACAAAATTGTTGGTATCCCTCGTTTAATGAAAGAAAAACCCAAAAAGATCACAGAAATAACTTGAATCTGAAAAAAGTAATAATATATAAAAATTCTATGAAAATGAACAAATGAAAGTCAGACATTGCTTTTCAACCATGCTTCAACAGAATTTTTTAAAAAAGAAAACTCATGAAACAGGCCTGGACAGAAATGATGGTTCCCTTAACTTAATATTTTGTTGCACAACCTTTTGAGGCAATCCCTGCAATCCAACGATTCCTGTAACTGTCAATGAGACTTCTGCACCTCTCAGCAGGTGTTTTGGCCACTCCTCATGAGCAAACTACTCCAGTTGTCTCGGGTTTGAAGGGTGCCTTTTCCAGACGGCATGTTTCAGCTCCTTCCAAAGATGCTCATTTCATTGTACCCTGCACAGATTCAAGACACCCTGTGCCAGATGCAGCAAAGCAGCCCCAGAACATAACAGAGCCTCCTCCATGTTTCACAGTAGGGACAGTGTTCTTTTCAAGATATGCTTCATATTTCCATCTGTGAACATAGAGCTGATGTGCCTTGCCAAAAATTTCGATTTTTGTCTCATCTGTCCATAGGACATTCTCCCAGAAGCTTTGTGGCTTGTCAACATGTAGTTTGGCAAATTCCAGTTTTGTCAGATTCAATTTATTTCTGTGACCATTGTGGCTTTTTTTCTTTCATTAAACGAGGGGTACCAACAATTTTGTCCACGTGTGTACCTAGTATATGGATTCCAGTAGCCGAAACAGCTGATTGGGACTGGGTCTGGGTGTCAGACCCCAACCAATCTGATACTAATGACCAATCCTGTGGATAGGTTCTCAGTATCAATTACCTTCAGGTCCTGGATAACCCCTTTAACTAAGCTCCTATAATGAAGGATGCAATACTGTATTTCTGAGAGATTATTGCATGGTGTTGGTGCTTCCTAGACTGTAAAACACTAGAGCAAGCAGACACGATACCAGCAGAGAATTCTGGGAGATTTTAGCTCTGTAGTAGAGAAGCAGCTATTTATGTGAAGTCAGCGGTGGACATGGGTTTTAAACTCCATGTTTTTTTTATTTGAGAATGAAATTATTAGTATCCTTTAGCATTTGCGGTACTTTTGTATAGAATATCCTTCATTACCAACACATTTATTTGTCCTCGATTATACATCCTATCTAGTGTATTGTTCCCTTCCCTTTTACTCTCATACCATTTATTTCTTTTTATTAATTTTTCAGGCTCCTTTATGTCTGACCCAGTTGTCATGTTGAGTTTTTTTCCCAATTTCCTGACTCCTCAGGAAGAGGTGATTGGTGGAGAGTTTATATTTCTTATGGACCAATCTGGAAGTATGAACAGTCCCATCAGTTCTGAGCTCAATGCTCCACGACGTATTCAGAGTGCCAAGGTCAGCAGGGAATGTCTGCCTTTTCCAACTTAATTTCATAATTTATAGATAATATTAATTAAGCATAACATTACTTATCCTGTACTAATCCTGAGCTACATCCTGTATTATACTGCAGAGCTGCACTCACTATTCTGCTGGTGTAGTCACTGTGTACATACATTACATTACTTATCCTGTATTGATCCTGACCTACATACTGTATTTTACTCCAGAGCTGCACTCATTATTCTGCTGGTGTAGTCACTGTGTACATACATTACATTACTTATCCTGTACTGATCCTGAGTTACATACTGTATCATACTCCAGAGCTGCACTCACTATTCTGTTGGTGCAGTCACTGTGTACATACATTACATTACATATCCTGTACTGATCCTGAGTTACCTCCAGTATTATACTCCAGAGCTGCACTCACTATTCTGCTGGTGCAGTCACTGTGTACATACATTACATTACTTATGCTGTACTGATCCTGAGTTACATCCTGTATTATATCCCAGAGTTGCACTCACTATTCTGCTGGTGCAATCACTGTGTACATACATACATTACTTATCCTGTACTGATCCTGAGTTACATCCTGTATCATACTCCAGAGCTGCACTCACTATTCTGTTGGTGCAGTCACTGTGTACATACATTACATTACTTATGCTGTACTGATCCTGAGTTACATCCAGTATTATACTCCAGAGCTACACTCACTATTCTGCTGGTGCAATCACTGTGTACATACATTACATTACTTATCCTGTACGGATTCTGAGTTACATCCTGTATTATACTCCAGAGTTGCACTCACTATTCTGCTGGTGCAGTCACTGTGTACATACATTACATTACTTATCCTGTACGGATCCTGAGTTACATCCTGTATTATACACCAGAGCTGCACTCACTATTCTGCTGGTGCAGTCACTGTGCACATACATTACATTACTTATCCTGTACTGATCCTGAGTTACATCCTGTATTATACCCCAGAGCTGCACTCACTATTCTGCTGGTGCAGTCACTGTGTACATACATTACATTACTTATCCTGTACTGACCCTGAGTTACCTCCAGTATTATACTCCAGAGCTGCACTCACTATTCTGCTGGTGCAGTCACTGTGTACATACATTACATTACTTATCCTGTACTGATCCTGAGTTACATCCTGTATTATACTCCAGAGCTGCACTCACTATTCTGCTGGTGCAGTCACTGTGTACATACATTACATTACTTATCCTGTACTGATCCTTTGGGCAGTCATGGGCCATATTATAATCTGCCATCGATCACACACACATATAAACACAGATACATATAACATATATAAATTTACACAAACACTCACACACTGGAAGGTCTTGGAAACAGCCTGGTTAAATATAGCTCTGGGTTATAAGGGGTTAAAAGCAGAGGATAGGACTGAGATCATCCTTGACTGTCTCCCCCTCCCTCCTCTGTCAGTCCTGACCAATACTGTATCTCTGAGCGTCTATCTGTATCAAGGTACAACTGGCAGAAGTAAAGGCAGGAGAGGGAGGGGGATACAGGACCTGTATATGTCCTATGAAGAAGGGCAAAAATGGAGAGGACTTTGAAAGTAAGTTATCTGCATCTTGCTACCTCTCTCTGCACCTGGGCCCATGCCCTGCTATGTTGATAATTCTAATCCTCCTACCTTCTTAGGCACTGTTTTTCTATGGGTTTTACATCTCCGCTTCCTTTTTCTTCCTCTTCTCCCCAGGAGACCCTGATCCTTCTGCTGAAGAGCTTACCACTTGGATGTTACTTCAATATCTATGGATTTGGGTCTAACTTTTCCTCCTTCTTCATGTGAGTATTAAGATGTAGGAGTCACATTAAATCGCCAGTTCCTCCCCCATTAGGACACATGGCGATTCTTGCAATTTACAACATATCAGATTGAAAGGACGTAAATGGAGAAGCTGTAAAAAAAATGAAAAGGAATTTGCAGCATTTTAGAAATGTAAATATTTATAGAGACGGCCAAATTCTCTGTACAGACATGGAGTTAAAGGGGTTGTCCAGGTCATTTTTGTTGATGATAGGTCGTCAATAAGAGATCTCCGGGGGTCTGACACCCAGAACCTTCACCGATCAGCTGTTTGATGGGACTGTGGCACTTGTGTGAGCACCGTCTCCTCTTCTCTTCACACGCCATCTGTCTCATAGCACATGTGCAATGTAATTACAGTCCTGTCCATACAGTCATATGAAAAAGTTTGGGCACCCCTATTAATCTTAATCATTTTTAGTCCTAAATATTTGGGTGTTTGCAACAGCCATTTCAATTTGATATATCTAATAACTGATGGACACAGTAATATTTCAGGATTGAAATGAGGTTTATTGTACTAACAGAAAATGTGCAATATGCATTAAACCAAAATTTGACCGGTGCAAAAGTATGGGCACCTCAACAGAAAAGTGACATTAATATTTAGTAGATCCTCCTTTTGCAAAAATAACAGCCTCTAGTCGCTTCCTGTAGCTTTTAATCAGTTCCTGGATCCTGGATGAAGGTATTTTTGACCATTCCTCTTTACAAAACAATTCCAGTTCAGTTAAGTTTGATGGTCGCCGAGCATGGACAGCCCGCTTCAAATTATCCCACAGATGTTCAATGATATTCAGGTCTGGGGACTGGGATGGCCATTCCAGAACATTGTAATTGTTCCTCTGCATGAATGCCTGAGTAGATTTGGAGCTGTGTTTTGGATCATTGTCTTGCTGAAATATCCATCCCCGGCGTAACTTCAAATTCGTCACTGATTCTTGTACATTATTCTCAAGAATCTGCTGATACTGAGTTGAATCCATGCGACCCTCAACTTTAACAAGATTCCCGGTGCCGGCATTGGCCACACAGCCCCAAAGCATGATGGAACCTCCACCAAATTTTACAGTGGGTAGCAAGTGTTTTTCTTGGAATGCTGTGTTTTTTGGACGCCATGCATAACGCCTTTTTGTATGACCAAACAACTCAATCTTTGTTTCATCAGTCCACAGGACCTTCTTCCAAAATGAAGCTGGCTTGTCCAAATGTGCTTTTGCATACCTCAGGTGACTCTGTTTGCTTTCAGAAACGGCTTCTTTCGCATCACTCTCCCATACAGCTTCTCCTTGTGCAAAGTGTGCTGTATTGTTGACCGATGTACAGTGACACCATCTGCAGCAAGATGATGCTGCAGCTCTTTGGAGGTGGTCTGTGGATTGTCCTTGACTGTTCTCACCATTCTTCTTCTCTGCCTTTCTGATATTTTTCTTGGCCTGCCACTTCTGGGCTTAACAAGAACTGTCCCTGTGGTCTTCCATTTCTTTACTATGTTCCTCACAGTGGAAACTGACAGGTTAAATCTCTGAGACAACTTTTTGTATCCTTCCCCTGAACAACTATGTTGAACAATCTTTGTTTTCAGATCATTTGAGAGTTGTTTTGAGGAGCCCATGATGCCACTCTTCAGAGGAGATTCAAATAGGAGAACAACTTGCAATTGGCCACCTTAAATACCTTTTCTCATGATTGGATACACCTGGCTATGAAATTCAAAGCTCAGTGAGGTTACAAAACCAATTTTGTGCTTCAGTAAGTCAGTAAAAAGTAGTTAGGAGTATTCAAATCAATAAAATGATAAGGGTACCCAAATTTTTGCACCGGTCAAATTTTGGTTTAATGCATATTGCACATTTTCTGTTAGTACAATAAACCTCATTTCAATCCTGAAATATTACTGTGTCCATCAGTTATTAGATATATCAAATTGAAATGGCTGTTGCAAACACCCAAATATTTAGAACTAAAAATGATTAAGATTAATAGGGGTGCCCAAACTTTTTCATATGACTGTAAAAGTAAATGTGATGAGGCTGTAATTAGATCACATGAATGGTGTGCAGTGTGAACAGTCAAGATGTCATGGCACTCGCACAATCATTATGGTCCCTTGAAACAGCTGATCAGTGATGGTGACACAGGTGTCAGACCTACGCTGATCTCTTTTTGATGACCTATCCTGAGGAAAGGTCATTGATAAAAATTGACTGGAACACCCCATTAAAGAGGTTGTCAGATTAAAAGAAAATTAAAGGGGTTATCCAGTTTTTAAAACCTGATCCAGGTTTTTTTTTCAGGTCATTATCCGCAACTGTGATGTTTTAATTTGCAATCTTACTCCCCTCCTCGTGAGCAGTTCAGCCAGCAAACAAAACATCACAGCAGCACGTGACCTCCTTGCACCTTGAAGCCATGGGAGTGATTTATTGTCTGGTCAGATATGAGGAGGAGAGCGATGCTGCATGGACTGAAGAAGTGAGACACAAGACAGACCCTGTAGCACAGAGAGAATTTGCACACATGGGAAAGTGAGAAGCAAGGGGTACATAGAGAGTGAGAGCAGGCAGATGAATCATGGGAAATGTAGTTTGTCCACAGATTCACTGCATGTAGGAGCAGCAAGTAAAATAAAGCCAAGGAAAAGCTGCACAAGGGAACAGTGAGGATTTAGCACTGATGTGGATGTATTTGCAGTTAATTTTTGGAAGCTGTATAACCCTTTAATTCTCTACTGGTCCCGCTGATCCTTGTTTACTGGCCTGCAGTGATGACGCGCCATACATTCTTGTGACCGCTGCTGCCGACCACTGAATTCAGAGGTGATGCTATTGAGTACAGCACCTGTCCAAGTGATCGCCTGCCCTGGTCATATACACTACAGGCCAGTAAGCAGGGACCACAGTCACTATGTGGAGGAAATTTGGAGCTTTGTGCATACATCACCCATTCAACCCATTAAGATATATGTTTTAGGTCAGTGGTTGTGAGGGACGTTCAGCAGAAAGAACTGAGCAGACATTTCGAGAAGGAGATTAGGGATTTTTCCATTCTGCTACATAATACAGAAGTTCCCCTGTCCACAAAGTGAAGAAGAGGAAGAGACACAGATGGGCGCATTCAGTGCTCGTATTTGCTATATAGAGATAGTGCTGTGTACATCCTGACATGCAGAGGTCAATAACCCGACATGTAGACCTATGATCTGTATAATAATAATAAATTTTATTTATATAGCACCAACATATTCCACAGCACTGTACAACTTGAATGTTGTTGTCGTCAAATTCATTAGTCAAGTAAATGGGGCTGAGCTGAGGTAAAAGAACTTAAAGGGGTTTTCCGGGATAAAAATATTAGTTACCTATCCTAAGGATAGTTTATCAATATCAGATCAGTAGTGATCCGACAACCCCCCCCCCCCCCGCTTCTCAGACCAGATCAGGCCCTGCAAGTAATCTCCCATTCTTTTGAATAGGCGCTAAGTTGCAGTGACTCAGGTCCACCACTACACAGAGAACAGCGCTGTCTGCTTCCTGCTCCATTCTCTGTGTATTAGCTGCTGATCGGTGGGGGTGCTGGGTGTCAGACCCTCACAGATCTGATATTGGTGGCCTATCTTTAGCATAGGTTGCTAATACTTTTAGTCCAGAAAACCCCTTTAATTGGGCACAGTATTTTCTCAGGTTTGAGAACAGACCCAAAAAGGCTAAAAATTGTGAACCCAATTGGCAGTAATGACCTTTATGATTCTGACACCCCACAGGGAGAGCTTGGAGTACACACAGGAGTCTATGGAAGAGGCTGTTAAGAAGGTTAATATGATGAACGCTAACTTTGGGGGGGACAGAAATCCTCCTTCCCCTGAGGAAAATCTATACAACTGAGAAACAAGAGCTCCCCAGGCAAGTAAGTGCCCCTATGTCATACTGGTTACATAGAAGAATGGGCCGTGTTCTCCAGTTCCATACATATTATACATATACAATACCACAATGCCAGTGTATTGTGCACCTACTGGGAAAACCCCCTCTAAGAGCCACAGGGCAGCACAAAGAGTACTGTTCACTTCAGTTGTGCATTATGTAACACTGAACTTCCCCTATGTTAGCAGCACTGAGCTTCTTCCAGAGAAACATAAGCCATGGTAGCAGGATAGTCACAAGACCGGTTTTATTCTAAGGTGGTTGTTGTAATGGAATTACCCTTTAAACCACATTTGTAGTCTGAAATTTCTTGGTAGCTGCGAGGACTCTGAATATGATATTAAATATCTACCTAGTCATGTTGCAGTATGGGGCAACACTTCATAGATAGGAAATTTTTCAGGAACCCAGGAAAGCTAGGTAAGGACCTTAAAGGGGACCTTTCACCATCTCCACTAAGTCCAAATCTTTGTGTTCTTCAGTAGGTGCCTCTCCACTGATTCTGGAGCAGTTGGAATTTTTTCTGTAGCCTCCACCGTTCCTGAGCAATTATTGTTGTTAGTTTCACAGTTATGGTCTCTGCTGTCAGGTGGGCGGTTCCTGTCTTCCTGCTGCAGCCAAGGCCAACCCTCTGGAGAGTAGAGAACATGATTGTGCTGAAAATAAGAACTATGATTACTCAGGAATGGTGAGGGCTAGAGAAAAAATTCCAACTGCACCGGAATCAATGGAACGGCGACCATTTAAATGATGAAAAGAGTTGGGGTTGGTGGAGCTGGTGAAAGGTCCCCTTTAAATGTGAGCTCCATGCTTTATTACATCTTGCTCTATTTAGGTCTTCATCTTCACTGATGGAGAGGTTGGGAACACAAG
The DNA here is from genome assembly GCA_947044405.1 of Leptodactylus fallax. Lineage (NCBI taxonomy): Eukaryota > Metazoa > Chordata > Amphibia > Anura > Leptodactylidae > Leptodactylus > Leptodactylus fallax. The sequence goes on from CAMRHE010000669.1 coordinate 461,638, forward strand.
AGAAGTGATAAAAGAAGTCGGGAAGAACTCTCACAATCACCGGTAAGTCATTCATTGCTGTATCTTCAGTAATTTATTGTATTGAGATAATTCTATGTAAAGGGGTACAAACATTGAGATCAGCCCATTTTAAAGATATTATACAAGATTAATAAGCTCTTATTCACATGTAATTCCAGGTGCTTCACATTTGGGATTGGTGAAGGCTCCTCCACGTCTCTCATTAAAGGCATGGCACGGGCAGGCGGTGGAACTTATGACTTTATCACAGGGAAGGACAGAATGCAGAGCAAGGTGACATCATTTCTCCATCATTTCTTACATTTTTCCATCTCAGACTTTATCCCATTCCAATCATGGAACTGGTTAACACTTGACTCTTCTTGCTGGTTATATAATGTCTCCCAAAAAGTATACAGGGAGCACATAACTTAAAATATTCTTTGTCCAGTTTGAGGCACAAGTCAGCATTGAGAGGCACCTCACCCTGTAGCAGATAGCACTTCATGTGACAAAAGATACCGCTGGGCTGTTACCAAGGTGGGAACTAATGTGACCTGCAAAATATACTCAGAGGAAAGGCTACAGTACACACAGAATATAGTTTGGGACATGTCACAGAGGCTTGTGTCCTCACAAATGATGACTAGAACATGAAAGGTGTTGTACAGAACAATGATACTGATCACTACGTACCAACCAAAGTACCGTTACATTGTAGGGTGACTGTGATTGGTGTTGTTGCTCAGTTCCATTCATTTCAATGGGACTGAGCTGAAGCATGGTCATGTGACCAATAGATGTGATGTCACTGATCTGAGAAGATGGAGCTCAATATCCCAGTCCTGGGCAACCCCTTTAAAAGAGCATTTTCATTAACAATGTAACAATAAGTAGGGGAAAATTGTAAGTGAGAGCGATACTTAAAAGGATTTTCTTGGACTTTAAAATTGATGAACCTGTAGATGAGCTATTTGAACAGGCAGCCGCATTCCCTGTGTGCCGTTTCCTCTTCATGGGTGATGTGATTCATTCATACGTCACATGGCATGATTGCAGCTCAGTCCCATTCAAGTGAAAAGGCTGAACTGCAATACTAAGCACAGCCACTGCTCATCCGAACCCTACAGATTTTTCAAACAGCTGATCAGCTGGGTGTCTAGGTGTCCCTGCAGTATCCAAAGTATATTAATAGTGTCATGTACTGCTGCACTATTTGTAATGTACAATCCTGCTTCTCTGTATAATGTACTGCCACTCCATCTGTAACGCCATACCACTCCATCTGTAAAATACAACTGCTCCTCCATCTATAATGAACCGCTGCACCTTCTGTGATGCACTGCTACACTATATATAATGTACTACGTCTCCATTTGTAAGATACCTTTCTATGTGCATTCATTGACACAAAAAATAACACACCACAAAGGAGTTGTTGGGATGGAATGAAATGAAACTTTCTATATGTGACTGTAATGATGATATATAGTATGTAAGTGATTGCAATATTATAGAAAAGATGAAGTTCATTGGGGAAGAGACAGGGGTGTGTAATGAAGGAGCCTTCTGTTTCTGGATGGTGGACAAGGAAACTGTGGGAGCTGCTCGTGCTTGTCAACAGACCAAACAAGCCTGGAGCTCATTTACCGCGTGTATGTGCCCTCACATAACCACTGCTCATAGATGTGCACCGCCTAAAAGTCTGTCAAGTTGGTAAAATGTCTTTGAGTGCATTGTAGAGGCATGTCTAGCAGCAAATACACACGTGGACAAAATTGTTACTATCCCTCGTATAATGAAAGAAAAACCCACAATGTACACTACCTAAAAGTAGCCATGGAGAGCCTTTTTTTAGGGCAGTGGAGGAAGCACTGCCTCTACATCTGTAATATACCGTTCTGTGTGTACTGTACAGTACTGCCTCTACATCTGTAATATACTGTTCTGTGTGTACTGTACAGTACTGCCTCTTTATCTGTAATATACCGTTCTGTGTGTACTGTACAGTACTGCCTCTTCATCTGTAATATACTGTTCTGTGTGTACTGTACAGTACAGCCTCTTTATCTGTAATATACTGTTCTGTGTGTACTGTACAGTACTGCCTCTTTATCTGTAATATACTGTTCTGTGTGTACTGTACAGTACTGCCTCTTCATCTGTAATATACTGTTCTGTGTGTACTGTACAGTACAGCCTCTTCATCTGTAATATACTGTTCTGTGTGTACTGTACAGTACTGCCTCTTTATCTGTAATATACCATTATGTGTGTACTGTACAGTACTGCCTCTTTATCTGTAATATACCGTTCTGTGTGTACTGTACAGTACTGCCTCTTTATCTGTAATATACCGTTCTGTGTGTACTGTACAGTACTGCCTCTTCATCTGTAATATACCGTTCTGTGTGTACTGTACAGTACTGCCTCTTCATCTGTAATATACTGTTCTGCTTGTACTGTACAGTACTGCCTCTTCATCTGTAATATACTGTTCTGCGTGTACTGTACAGTACTGCCTCTTCATCTATAATATACCGTTCTGTGTGTACTGTACAGTACTGCCTCTTTATCTGTAATATACTGTTCTGTGTGTACTGTACAGTACTGCCTCTTTATCTGTAATATACCGTTCTGTGTGTACTGTACAGTACTGCCTCTTCATCTGTAATATACCGTTCTGTGTGTACTGTACAGTACTGCCTCTTCATCTGTAATATAACGTTCTGTGTGTACGGTACAGTACTGCCTCTTCATCTGTAATATACCGTTCTGTGTGTACTGTACAGTACTACCTCTTTATCTGTAATAAACTGTTCTGTGTGTACTGTATAGTACTGCCTCTTTATCTGTAATTTACTGTTCTGCGTGTACTGTACAGTACTGCCTCTTTATCTGTAATATACTGTTCTGCGTGTACTGTACAGTACTGCCTCTTCATCTGTAATATACTGTTCTGCGTGTACTGTACAGTACTGCCTCTTTGTCTGTAATATACGATTCTGTGTGTACTGTACAGTACTGCCTCTTCATCTGTAATATACTGTTCTGTGTATATTGTACAGTACTGCCTCTTTGTAATATACCATTCTACGTGTACTGTACAGTACTGCCTCTTTATCTGTAATTTACTGTTCTGCGTGTACTGTACAGTACTGCCTCTTTATCTGTAATTTACTGTTCTGCGTGTACTGTACAGTACTGCCTCTTTATCTGTAATATACTGTTCTGTGTGTACTGTACAGTACTGCCTCTTCATCTGTAATATACTGTTCTGCGTGTACTGTACAGTACTGCCTCTTTATCTGTAATATACCATTCTGTGTGTACTGTACAGTACTGCCTCTTCATCTGTAATATACTGTTCTGTGTATACTGTACAGTACTGCCTCTTTGTAATATACCGTTCTGTGTGTACTGTACAGTACTGCCTCTTCATCTGTAATATACTGTTCTGTGTGTACTGTACAGTACTGCCTCTTTATCTGTAATTTACTGTTCTGCGTGTACTGTACAGTACTGCCTCTTCATCTGTAATATACCGTTCTGTGTGTACTGTACAGTACTGCCTCTTCATCTGTAATATACCGTTCTGTGTGTACTGTACAGTACTGCCTCTACATCTGTAATATACTGTTCTGTGTGTACTGTACAGTACTGCCTCTTCATCTGTAATATACCGTTCTGTGTGTACTGTACAGTACTGCCTCTTCATCTGTAATATACCGTTCTGTGTGTACTGTACAGTACTGCCTCTACATCTGTAATACACTGTTCTGTGTGTACTGTACAGTAGTGACTCTTCATCTGTAATATACTGTTCTGTGTGTACTGTACAGTACTGCCTCTTCATCTGTAATATACTTTTCTGTAATCTATGTTCTTTTGTTTTTTAACCAAATCAGGTTCTTCGGGCGATGAAATGCGCGCTGCAGCCCAGTGTGAGAGAAGTCTCCTTGACATGGAACCTTCCTCCTGGACTAGAGGCCTCCGTCCTGTCCAAAGTCCCCACCGCCATCTTCCAGGGTCAGAGGTCGATAATTTATTCCCAACTGAAGGGAAATATGGTGCGATATATTTATATCATTGAACAGTCACAGAGGGGACTCCTCACGTTATCTATTTTCTGACCTTCCATTAGTATCCATGAACTAGTGACTTGACCCCAGTAATGTGTCTGAATCTATTCTGTGCTGTCCTGAGATTTCTGACTAAGCTCATCCTTGGTTGATTCCAGGAGCTCCTTACTGCTTCTTATACACTTGTAGGCCTTCTTGAACCAGGATTGAAGGGATTTGGACAGATTTCTTAGTGTCACAGCCCTTTGATGCTGTCCAGAGTTTTCTTTAAAGTGACAGTGGAGCATCTTCTTTTTTTTAGCTATGCAAGGTAGTCTTCAAGGTAGAATCAGAATCTGCTATTACTGCTGCTGTCACCCATGTCTAGTTCCTGTACCTTTGTCTATTTCCTGTTTCTGCAAAGCACTGCAGGACTTATACTAAAATGCACCTTCCAGGACCTTAGATAATGTTGTCAAAGGCCCTGTAAGCTGCACCAACTGTTGCTGATAACACTGGAGAAGGTAATGGGGGTGTGGAATATGTGAGAGGCAGGCAAGTGTCTGTGACAGTTGAATTAAGGCAGAAGAACAGGGGGCAGGATGAATCTGAGGTTACATGGTTGCACTCAATAGTATCTGCAGGCAGCAGAGAGAGACATTATGTTTACACATAACCCATGCTAAAAAAAAAGTGGTCACACTGTGATCTTGTAACTTACTGAAGAAAATGATAGCAGAATAAGGAAAAACACAGATCATAACTACATTGGGGAAGGAAATGGAGGCATGGTGACCTGACATTGAGGGATGGGGAACTATGGGCAGTACGTGAGAGAGGGGGCTATAGGGAACAGATTATGTGAAAAGTATTCAAATCATTTTGGCTAGGGCAAAAGAAAAGGGGCAGAGACTTTGATGAATCTAAGGTCATATAGTAGTTTTCAGTAGTATCTTCAGGTATCAGAGAGCAACCTGTTTGCATAGCAACCCTTGCTAGAAAAAAACAGGTCATACTATGATTCTGTGACTTACTAAAGAAGGTGAAAGCAGGATAAAGAAAGACACTGTGAGTAGACAACTTATAATTAAGGAGATGGTCTTTCAGACAGTGTAATGAGTCAAAAAAAAATCACAGGAGTGTCCCTTTAATTTACAATTGGGATGGAATTTTTTTTTGTCATACAAATTTACTTTTTGGAATCAACTGTATCGTGTTTGTCAGAAAGGCAACCTCCATCATTGTCTCAGACCATGAGAACTGAGTATGGGTAGTGGGAGGCAGTCTTAAAAGGTCTCCCATCAATAGCAACTACTCCTACTTTAGCAGCCGCAGCTAATTACAGCATGAGAGACTGAGGGGAATTCGGGGACCACTCCCCATTCGCTTCAGTCAATATATCTAAAATTATTCACCATGAGCTGTTTGGCACGTACGGTAATTGACTAAGGTAGGTCAGCGAGTATAGATAGATTTTATGCACTAATGTCTTGTATATTACAGGTGGAAGGTTCTGTGGCGGGCCGCGTCTCCCTGCAATACAAGCTCAAAGGCGAAACTATAATCAACGCCTATAATTTCCCATTAAATCTCAGGAATGTTGAAAGGTAATTTCCTCATCGGGAAAGCTACGGAAATTGGAAAAATATGAATAACTACAAAGGTTACTTTTTTTTTTTTTTTTTAAAGGGAATGTATCGCCAGAAAATGATAAAAAAAAAAAATCAATTTCAATATCTTTAGTAAAGAAAAAAGTACTATACACTGCAATTTTTACTCTGGCCACTAGGCCTAATAATAGACTGGCACTTAACAATTCTGTAGGGGTTTTCTTCAGTAACCTCATTTACATCACAGACACGATTACAGTAGGAGATAACACCTCTATAGATAACACCACTGACCCATCATTGCATTCACTATTCACAATAGATGATGTCACAGCTTATCTGCTCCCCCTCCCTGCACAAAGCATGTCTAGAAAACTGCCCCATTGACCTCAGTGAGTCAACTAGAGACAATTGCTGCCTATGGCAATGACTATGCTGTAACAACACTAAATGCTGTTAATAGAACAGAGCAGAAGGTCAGGCAAGATGGCCGACCCATAATCATGTACATAAAATAGAATAAAAACCTACAATCTCAAAATAAAAACATATTAGTACACAGTGACATATTTCAGTCTCTGGTTTTAATAAATGATAAAGGTGATACATTTACTTTAAGGGTCTGTTCACACTTATCCTTTTTTTATATTTGGAAATAATGTCAGTAAGCGTCTCAGAGATTTCAATGGACTTTGACTTATAAAATGTCTCTTTACGCATCTGTCGCTGTCTATCATGGTGGCTGATGTTACTCAGGATCCTTAGTGTAGGCCATGAATGTGGAATTGGTGGGGATTAGACCCTCAGAGTTTGGAGTGCTGCTGAATCTTAATTTCAGTATGTAGCACAGCGCCGTCCTTGCTTATGTGGATGTGTGTGGTACTGCAGCTCTGTCTATGCTATTACATGGCTGAGCTGTGGTAGTCAACAGACCTGCATAGATGGGCGTCTCACTGTATCCGTAGTAAACGAGCAATGGCACTGCAGTGAGAGGGAGACCTTTAATGACGTGCTCTTGGGACACATAGATGGTCTGACTATACTGGTTTGTCACCCAGGTTTCCAGAAACTGATTTAACCCAGAAAGGGTTAAATAGAGTTTCACAATGTGATTATCTTTAACCTTCTTTTTTTCTCTCAGACCAACCATCCATAGACTGGCAGCCAAGTCTCTGATCTCTATGTTGGACTATGGAGTGGACTCGGGCTCTGAGGAGGTGAAGAAGAGGATCCTGGAGATCAGTCTACAGTCTGGGGTCATCTCCTCTCTTACCGCCTTTGTAGCTGTCATCAAAGATACAAAGATACTGGTCGAAGGTCCTCCTGTGCGCCGTGACCTCCCCTCTCCAGGTACACCACTAGCCTCTTAGTCTTGACCAGGGAATTCTCACCCACTAGTCTCAGAAACAAGTATAAATAATCCATAATGCAATATAATAATCCAACAGGGCACCGCAATAAGACAACCTCATAGGAATTATGAATAAATAATGCATAGTGATGTGTTTTCCTGATAAAGTGCTCCAAATCCCCTGGATAGACATAGAGGTAAATGATAAAATGCTGGCTGTCTGCAGTCACAACTAGGAGGAGTTCACAAGCTTACTGCATCTACTTACACCCTGAAGGCAATAATTAACTAGTATGCAATAAGCTTCTTAGCCCCCCTAGTGGTGGCTGCAGGCAGCTAAAATGATTTAAAGGTAGTGTCCAGTTAGAAAAAAATGGTGCCAATCACCGCCACAACATCGCCAATCTCCGTCGCTGCCATTCCACCGCTGCCCAGGTCCCTGCTCAGCCTGCTTACTGCATACTGGTTTATTATTGACGTCAGTGTAAAATTATATACATGAGGCTCCTAAACTCTCCCTAGTAGAGACTGCAGACTGCCAGCATTTTATCATCCACCTCAGCTAGCCTGCTACAGCAGTAACCATTGCAGGAACCTGTCGCTCATACTTGGGTTTCTGCTGTAGGTTCCATGGCAAAAATACATGTAGGATTTTTTTTCTTACATCTGACATCCCCAAATAGTGAACATTCACTGTCTATAGGCTCTGTAGTTACTTTACAAAAAATTATAAGGTAAGGAAATAGAAGAGAAAATTGTTAATCCTTATGTCAGTTTCTGTATTCTGAAGTTCTGTCCTTTTTTCCACCTCTACAGCTTTTGGGTATTCGGGCTTCTCTTTAGGCACAGGTAAGAGTTTCCCTTCTCTCCATGTTTAGTAGGGTCAGTTGTACATATAGAGTGACAAGCCTTGTGGGAATTGTAATGGCAGTCCTAAGGCTTTTCAAGAAACTTAGTTTCTTTGTTTCTTTTCCAGGGTTTGGACTCAGTGGCGCCTCTTCAGGTAAGAATTGTACTTTTCTATCTTTTATGCTGAAACCGGCGGAAACCACGCGGACTCCATTATAGTCTAGGTAACGTCAGAGATAGGTTTAGGAGACAAAATGAATATCCAATATAAAGCCAAGGTTCAGTTCCGAGAGGTCAAGTCAGAGGCAGAATCAGCAGACCAACACATAACCAGAAACAGCCAAGAGTCTGAATAAAGCTGTCCAATACACACGCGGGTACAGGGCCAAACTAGAGGTCTTATTATATTTGCAAGCATCTGATTTAGGAGGAAAGAGTTTTTTATACGCCTCCTTAGCTTCTAATTGGACAAGCCCAGGGGACATCTGATACTGCAAAAGCTTCCCAGGTCAGCATGGTAACCCTAAAGGAATAGCATCTGAATTGAGATTCCTGACATCTTCTCTTTGCTCTTCCATAGGTGCTCTCTTTGGAAGCAGCAACTTCTCTGGTACAGGTATCTATCATTTCCTCCCATTGTTTTGTCTTTGCTGGAAATTAGTAAAAAAAATTAGCAAAAACTGAATTTATATACTATATATAGTATATAATCCATACAGAAAAAGGTATTACTGATCACTGAGAACCTACGTGCTGGTTTATAGTAAATCCTTAACACTACTTGTCTGTTCTCTGCCACATCGTTCACTCCCCTCATTTACATATGGTTATAAGCAAGAGATTTGGAGAGTGTTTATTTCTCCAGGCGAGTATTCCTTTCTTTCCAATACCCAACATACAGTATAAGCTCTAGATCAGGGGTAGGCAACCTTTTTTGTTTGGTGTGTCGATTTCGATTAAAAAATCAAAGTTGAGGTACTTGGAGTGCTGGTCAATAATTGTAAGTCTGAAGAACCCTGCACACGGTATTATGTCCCATAGCGGCCCCTGCACACGGTATTATGTCCCATAGTCGCCCCTGCACATAGTATTATGTCCCATAACGGCCCCTGCACACGATATTATGTCCCATAGCGGCCCCTGAACACGGTATTATGTCCCATAGCGGCTCCTGCACACGGTATTATGTCCCATAGTGGCCCCTGCACATGGTATTATGTCCCATAGCGGCTCCTGCACATGGTATTATGTCCCATAGTGGCCCCTGTACACGGTATTATGTCCCATAACGGCCCCTGCACACGGAATTATGCTCCATAGTGGCCCCTGCACACGGTATTATATCCCATAGTGGCCCCTGCACACAGTATTATCTTCCATAGTGGTCCCTGCACACGGTATTATGTCCCATAGTGGCCCCTGCACACAGTATAATATTCTAACTTTTACTGTATAATATTCTAGTTGTCACTAATCACTAGCTATTATTATACTGTGGGGTCTCTTCAGACCCCAGAGTATAATAAGTGGAGGGCCAAGAGAGATGACAAACATAAAAAACAATGCTACTCACCTTTACCTGCACGCCGCAGCCGCTGTGTTCTCTTCGGGAGCTTCTGCCTGTAGGCAGCAACCGCCGATTGGGTCTCAGGGTCACGTCGCATCATTATGTGCAATGAGTTCGGACGTGACCCCTGAGGCCCTGTCAGCGGTCTCTTATGTCAGGCAGAAGCACCCAAAGAGCATGGAGCGGCTGCAGATCCAGGTAAGGTGAGTTAACATTATTTTTTATGTTTGATCACCTCCCCGGGGGCTCCGCTTATTATACCCTGGGGTCTGAAGAGACCCGACAGTATAATAATAGCAGTTTTGTTTGGTCCGATCGAAACTGCTGGGTGAGGACTCCGCTGCCGTGTCAGGTAAATATGCCTCGCGTGCCACTCTTGGCACGCGTAGTGGGGGTTGCCGACCCCTGCTCTAGATATTCAGATGTACCAGAGAATAACTTGACACTTAAAGAAGACCTTTTACCACTTCCAATAACTTCAGCTCTTTGTATCCTTTAATAGGGACCTCACAGCTGATTCTGGCACAGTAGGAATTTTTTCTCTAGTCTCTGCCATTCCTGAACAATCACTTCTGTTATTGTAAGTGCAATTATGCTATCTGTCAGGTGGGCGGTCCTTGATTTTCTGCTCCATCCCAGGACTGCCCACCTGACAGATAGCATAATTGTGCTTACAATAACAGAAGTGATTGCTTAGGAATGGCAGAGACTAGAGAAAAAATTCCAACTGTGCCAGAATCAGCTGTGAGGCCCCTATTAAAGGATACAAAGAGTTGAAGTTATTGCACATTGTGATAGGTCTTTAAGTTTCAAGTTATAATTGTGCTAAAAGTAACAGAAATGATTGCTTAGGAATGATGTAGGCTAAAGAAAAAATACCAACTGTTACAGAATCAGTGGAGTGGAGCGGCACTGGTGTAGCTCGAGAAAAGTCTTGGAGACGGGAATGGGATGATCGGATAACAGGGGATGCCAGTCTATTAACTTGTATGGGAGAATTTTCTAGGCATATGCTATTGCGGTGACCAGATGGAAGGCAACGCTGCAGTTGGGATTGCGGGGTGCAAACAGCGCAGACTTGTCACGGTCTCTGGGCACGAGGGCGCAGCGCTGGTGCTGTCCCACGTTACCACCACTGGTACCGGTGATGAGGGGGCTGCACAAATGTTGGTGGTGATTTTTCCCCCAGGGCGCTTCCCCTATACTGTGCCGACTGGTGGTGTTTGGGGCGCCCTGATGTTGTCGGTGCAGAGTCAGACACAGAAACAGTTGTAAAGTTGAACTTTTACTTCCATGGGTGTGGAGGCACAAATGCTTAAACAGTTTCTTCAATACAAAACAACGGGGTACGCCTGGTGACACAGCAAAGTCCTGGGGTGCAGGGTAGACTTGATGAAAGGTGTTCCTAGCCCCTTATACTTCAGTGTTACAGCCCTAAGGTGCGTCTGGGCTCCTATTTGGCTCATAGGAGGATGCCCACCATGATACTAGCACATAATATTCCCCACTCACGTTATGTGGTCCTGATAGCTCAGAGTTTCGGGGTACAATAGTCAGGGTGGCAGGATATTCCACAGGTCTGGCCTTGGCCCCTGGATCCTGTGATACTTGCTATGGAGCACGTGTTCCAGAATGTTCCCTCCACAGTCTCATGCTGACAAGATAATGATGCTTGACTTCCTTCAGGGCGATGGCTAGGCAGACAGGGGACAGGATCTTCTGAATAGCTGGAGTATGTCAGCTCTCCAACCTTCCTGGGCCTGTCTAGGACTTGAGATTCCTGCACTAAACTCACTGCTTTCTTCACAGGACATCACACTTATCTCCTCACCTCCTCCTCCTAACACTCCACACTTCTAACTCCTCACACGCAGGACCTTCCTGCAGGGGTGTTACCATGGGGACCCAGTGATCAGCTGACTCCTCCCCTTTTCCCAGGCGATGTCCTCCCATTGGACATTTGGTTACTATTCAATCCTATGGGAGGTGTAATGCATGTGTGAGGCTCACTAGGTGGCGCTGTGTTGTGTGAGACTCAGGACCCCCTGCTATGTCACACAGGCTATGAAGCAACAGGAAATAATACAATGCACAGAGATCACCCTCAGCCCAGCCATAGCCAGCTCGGGGATGCCACATACTCCCCCTCTTTCACTGAGCCGACCTCGGCGACGGGCTGGGGTGAAGGTGAGAAATGTAACATAACGTTAATAAATACGAATAAAGTGCAAATGTCACTAACAGTTTAGAAAAATATAATACCTAGAAACTTGAGGTAAGACCTCCCGGCATAGTCCTGGAATGTCCATGAGAAGTCTGAAGGGTAACGGAGAGATAATTAAACTCAGACTTATGGAACCTTTTGGCGGTACCATCAGACAGTCCATATAGAAACAACAGTAGTGCAAATGGGTCCAGAGGCTCTCTGGCACAAATTTCGTGAGTGTCCATTATCATGAGAGTCTCTCTGAGAAACAATAAACAGTCCTTTCTGTAAGGAAGAGTAGGCACTCTAGCACGAATGCCCATACCGCAATGGGGTAACAGAACTTCCTTGGCTCGGTGAGCCAGGCACTATGGCTTGGATTGTTGCATATAAATGTAAATACTATATTACATGGCAAGATATTATATATATACTGTATATACACACAGGAAAAACATTAATGTAATCAGAGCAGGAATAACATATATACAGAAGCAGAGACAGTTAACCTCTTTTACTCAAGGACAGCCATGGCATCACTATAGCGTGTTGGAGGTATGCCTTTTGTGGTACGCTCAGAACGCCTAAGTGGAACGAGATTTGAATCAGGAACAGAGTCACTGAAATCAATTAAATCATCTGTCGAAGGGTTCTCTTGCACTAGAGCAATTGGTGGATAACAGCTAAATGGTAGTAGTTTAGGCGCCCACATAAGCTCAGTTAACGTTGGGGGTCTCTCTTTCGCTTCAGAAGGTGACAAGATCTCTGTACTCGTCGTCTCAGCTGGGGTCACCTCCGTGGGTAGTCCTTCTTTAAGGCACAGCTTCAGACGGTTTCGGTGTACTACTTGGGGCTGTCTCCCAGGTTTAGAGATCTCATACACGTCGGATTCAGGATATGGTATGGAGATGACACTGTATGGTTCTTTCTCCCAGAATGGATCCAATTTCCCATTCCGATGGTTATTCCTTAACCATACACGGTCGCCAACTTTCAGGGGCGCTGCATGGGCGTGATGGTTGTAATCCTCCTGTTGTCTCCTACGAACCTCATCCATGCGCGTTTCAACTATCTCTTTAGCTTCCAGCATACGTCGGCGGTGTTCTACAACCCAGTCTGTTATGGGTAGTGGATTGATGGTGTCAGGGACCTTCACACCAAGGGTTAAGTCTGAAGGAAGTTGACCTTGTCTTCCAAACATTAGATAAAATGGTGCGTATCCCGTAGATGTTTGGGGTGTGTTGTTGTAAATATAGGCCAAGTCCTTGATACGCTCAGGCCACTCAACACCAGGTGTAACTGCGGCTGTTCTTAGTATGCCGATGATCACTTGATTTGCCTTCTCGCACATACCATTCCCTTGAGGGTGATACGCTGTGGTTCGCAACTTCTTGCAGTCTTGGAACTGACACAGCTCACGGAACAATTGGGATTCAAACGCCGATCCACGGTCGGTGAGGATATGCTCAGGACAACCGTAATGGCGGACAAACTCTGCGTAGAAGGTCTCAGCCGTAGTTCTTGCTGTAAGATCTCTGACAGGCACGATGACAAGGAACTTGGAGTAATGATCCACCATTGTCAGAGCGTAGCTGTAGCCGGAACGTGTGGGACCCAACTTCACATGGTCCAGAGCAACAATTTCACACGGCTTTTGAGTCTTAATTGGATGTAGAGGGGCCTTCTGATCTCTTCGACCTTCCTTGGTGATACTACAGGCGGGACACTCTCGGCACCAACTCTCAATGTCACTTCTCATCCCAACCCAATAGAAGCGACGACGGATGGTAGCTTCGGTCTTTTGTACCCCGAAGTGACCGGATCTGTCATGATACGCCTCAAGTATCATCTGTGCGTCTCTTCTTGGTACGAGGATCTGATGAAGCCTTTCACCTGTGACAGGATCAAGAGTGTTTCTAAGTAGAAGACCTCGTTGGACAAACAGGCGCTTCCTCTGTCGCCAAAGGCGTTTTAATTCCACGTCATGAAGACCTGTCTTTACACGGGTTGGTATTCTTCCTGTAAGCAGGAAATCTGACAATTCTCCTAAAACTCTGCTCTCTTCTTGGAACGTTTTCCACAGCGATGGCTCCTGGAGGGATTCGGCAGCTGTTTTCGTCAGAGATTCTCCTTCTACAGGGACACCAATAGCAACCTGTTGGGCAAACTTGTTGTAGAATGGTGGCATCTCCACCTCTTCCCAGATGTCTTCTCGGGGTGGTTCTTCTCCCACAGGCAACCTTGAGAGTGCATCAGCGTTAGCGTTGGACTTGCTACTGCGATACTTGACAGAGAACTTGTAATTCGCGAGTCTTGAGGCCCACCGTTGTTCAAGGGCTCCCAGTCGAGCAGTGTCCAGATGCGCCAATGGATTGTTATCTGTGTACACGGTAAAGGGTGTGGCAGCCAGGTAGTCTTTAAACTTCTCTGTCACGGCCCAGACAAGCGCCAGAAGTTCGAGTTTGAAAGAACTATAGTTCTGGTCGTTCTTCTCCGCACCTCTCAGACTCCTGCTGGCGTAGGCGATGACTCGCTCTTTGTTGTCCTGAACCTGGGACAACACTGCACCCAAACCTTGGTGACTTGCATCTGTGTACAAGCGGAATGGCTGACTGTAGTCGGGATAGGCTAGAATTGGTGGTTGCGTCAGAAGTGCTTTAAGCGCTTGAAAGGCTTCCTCTTGACGCGCTGTCCAGTCTACCGGAAGCTTTCGGTTGTAGTTTTCTCTGGGACAACCGCGCAACAACTCGTTCAGAGGCTCGGCTACTTGGGCGAAGTGTGGTATGAAACGCCGGTAGTAACCTGCGAATCCAAGGAAGCTTCGGACTTCTTTGACGGTAGTTGGTCTTCGCCAGTTCTGGACTGCAGTGATCTTTTCAGGATCAGGTTGGACGCCTTGTGTGCTCACGACATGCCCAAGGTAGTGAACTTGGGGTTTCAACAGGTAGCACTTGGAGGGCTTCAACTTTAGGCCGTGCTGTATAAGTACCTTGAATACCTCGGACAGGTGACGAAGGTGTTCTTGGTATGTCCGGGGAGAATACAATAACATCGTCCAGGTACAGTAGCACACTCTGGAAATTCTCATGGCCGAGGCACCTCTCCATAAGCCGTTGGAATGTGGCTGGGGCATTACATAGCCCAAATGGCATACTATTGAATTCAAAGAGTCCCATCGGGGTCGTAAACGCAGTCTTTTCACGATCTTCAGGCGCCATAGGGACTTGCCAGTATCCACTGGTTAAGTCCAGGGTCGAGAAACAGGTAGCTGATCCCAAAGCCGTTAGAGATTCCTCAATCCGCGGCAATGGGTATGCGTCTTTGTGCGTGACGTTGTTGAGTTTACGATAGTCCACACAAAATCGTAGGGTTCCGTCTTTCTTCTTGACAAGGACTAGCGGGGCTGCCCAGGGGCTGTTACTCTCCCGGATGACATCAGCATCTCGCATCTCTTGGATCAACTTTTTCACCGGTTGGTACATCGCGGGTGGTATTGGACGGTGACGCTCCTTGATTGGATGGTGGTCGCCAGTCAGAATGCGATGTTGTATGGTCGTGGTCTTACCAAAGTCCAATGGGTGTTTGCTGAATGCCTGTTGGTAACGCTTGGCCACATTGCGAACCCCATTGATGTGCTCTATAGGGGTATTGGCGTCTCCCACGTTCAATTCATCCCACCAGGACTTCGTGGCTCCATTCTGAATGTTCTCAGCAGCTTGGGTGGAACGCTGTGTGGCGGTAGAATCACCAGAGAGAATGTCTTCTGGTGCTAACCGGTGTAGCAGGGCCACAGAGTGGAACTTGTGGAGGTTCACGGGAACATCGCCCAAGTTGACTAAGCGGACAGGAACACGTCCATTGGAAACTGTGACAAGGCTGCGAGCAGCCATGACAAGTGGTTGGCCATCTACCTGTATGGGTTGTAGCAAGGCCTCGTAGTCCTGATTTTCTATGCCCGGACGGGCACGGCACCACACCATAGTTTCTGTTCCAGGCTGTAGGGTTACTGGACGGGTATCTTGGATCCGGACTCGACCAATTTCACCTTGTTTGTTGGCGAACTTGTGCTGGGCATTGAGTACACGAATGGCCCGCTGAATGGTCTGCTGGTCACTGGGAGAAGCTGTAAGGAGAGAGGCATGCAAGGCATCCAACACTTCTGCAAAGCAATGGCGTAAAACATTCATGCCTAATATTATAACTGCAAACCTATCATCCTCTACATCAGTGACAATTACACCCTGTCTAGGCAGTTTCAAGTCCCCAATCTGGATAGTGGGTTCCCAATAACCCTGCTGTGGTATGGGCTGTCCATTGCTGGCACACAGATTTATCCATGTGTCAGGTGTTCTATTCAACACACCTAAGTCCCAATGTTCAAGGAACACCTGCTTGCGCAGGGTTGTTACCTGAGATCCAGTGTCCAC
This sequence comes from Leptodactylus fallax, assembly GCA_947044405.1. Classification (NCBI taxonomy): domain Eukaryota; kingdom Metazoa; phylum Chordata; class Amphibia; order Anura; family Leptodactylidae; genus Leptodactylus; species Leptodactylus fallax. Next base: position 477,709 of record CAMRHE010000669.1, read on the forward strand.
CAACGCTGTCAGAGGGACGCCGTTCACCCGGATTGTGATGTGTGGGCAGGCTGAGACGAAGCGTGACAATGGCACTGAAGATTCACCTGGGCCCTTCTTCTTTCCTCCCGAGGGGCGGCCCGCTGCCTCGGGGGTGGCCCGTTTAACTGAAAACACTGAGGCCTGGTGTGTCCATATCTATGGCAATAGGTACAGTATGGCCTCTCACTCTGCGGAGGTTTCACTGAAGACGGACGTCTGGGTGGCGACTCAGGTGAGATGTTGAGACTTCGCAAAGGATCACTGGACGATGAAGACGGCTGGGTCAGACGATCTAGACGGACGGTGATCTGTTCCATGGCACGGGTCAGATGATCCACTCGGGCCAGAAGGTCATCTCTGGAGTCTGCTGGGCAGCAGGCAGTTTGGGCAGCAGGTGAGGTACCCAGAGGTAGTGGCAGGACAACTGGAGCAATGCTTGTTGAGGGTCCAGGTGAGGGAGCACAGATGACTGGGCTCGGCTGGGGCTGCTCCTGTCCCAAGACCTGGATGGCAAGGGCCTTGAAGTCAGCAAACGTGATGCTGGGATGTTGTGCAGCAAGCATTCGCAACTGACTCTGGAGCAATGTGGTACCCGCCCCTTCTATGAAGCGGTCAAGCAAGATTTTATCAGAGTCCACATTTTCACGTGGATCCACTTGCACCACAGCTCTGAACGCCTCTTGGAGGGATAAAGCATAGTCCCGCAGGGTCTCACCAGGTAGTTGTCGTCTGGAAAAGAAGCGCATCTTTACCTCGGAGACAGATCGCACGTCAAAGTTCACCTGGAGTTTGTCCAGAATTTGCCCAGGGGTTCTTTTGTCAGAGGCAGGCCAGGATTTGACCTCCCTATCTGCAGCACCCTCAAGCTGGCCCAGCAGGATCTGTATCTGCTGTTCTGTATTCAGAGGATAGAACTGGAAGAGAGACAGCATCTTCTCACGAAAGTCCCTGAGGGTATGCGCCTCCCCTTTGTAGCGCGGCAGCCATGGTGCGCCAGGGTAAAATGGCATGGAGAATGGTAGGCTGCTCGCCATGGGCACTGCTGGATCACTAGAAACAGATGGCACAATGTCACTTTGGTCAGTCATGTTGTTTGCAGGTATGACTGAAATTAGGTCGCCGTCTCTTTAAGAAACTCAACTGCTTGCTGGCAGGGAATGGAGACTACAACTTGGAATGCTGTAGCTATTAACAGAGTCACTGTGATGCAGGCTGACGGTGTGCTCCCCCTCTTTAATGGTGGCACTCCCCACGGACACTGTACACGGAAAACACTCGCTGGGGCCGTGGGAGGACTGAAGACAAGGACAGGGAGGCACAGTACTCACTGACAGCAACTGCAGCGTGGACCAGAGATCAGCGGTGCACAGCAGGGACGGTGATGCGGCACCGGAGAGTCAGAAATGGCGCCGGCACGTTCGCCTTTCACTTTCTTGTATGGGTGCGCTGGAGCATTGCGCTCAGCATTCTGGGCTCTCCTAAGATGGCGGCAGATGGGTCTCCTGGCCTCATGGGCAGTGCTAAAAATCTCCCGCACTTTTGCAAGGTACAGTTAACCCTTTGTGGGCGTTCTTACACAGCGATGTGGCGCAGCAAACAAGTCCTGGGCGTTTTAACTCTTCCAGGGCTGTAACACACTGAGAGGACAGTCTTTAGGGCTTACTTCAGGGGTATAGGGCTCCCCCTCTTTGTGGCAAGCACTCTCAGGGAATAAACTTGATCTTAGCAAAGTCCACAATAAAGACCGATGCTCTGGAGACAATTTGGCGCACTTTTCGTGGCGACTTTCTCAAAATGGCACACACCCGTATCCTGTTCGTGACGCCAGTTTTTCTTGCGGTGACCAGATGGAAGGCAACGCTGCAGTTGGGATTGCGGGGTGCAAACAGCGCAGACTTGTCACGGTCTCTGGGCACGAGGGCGCAGCGCTGGTGCTGTCCCACGTTACCACCACTGGTACCGGTGATGAGGGGGCTGCACAAATGTTGGTGGTGATTTTTCCCCCAGGGCGCTTCCCCTATACTGTGCCGACTGGTGGTGTTTGGGGCGCCCTGATGTTGTCGGTGCAGAGTCAGACACAGAAACAGTTGTAAAGTTGAACTTTTACTTCCATGGGTGTGGAGGCACAAATGCTTAAACAGTTTCTTCAATACAAAACAATGGGGTACGCCTGGTGACACAGCAAAGTCCTGGGGTGCAGGGTAGACTTGATGAAAGGTGTTCCTAGCCCCTTATACTTCAGTGTTACAGCCCTAAGGTGCGTCTGGGCTCCTATTTGGCTCATAGGAGGATGCCCACCATGATACTAGTACATAATATTCCCCACTCACGTTATGTGGTCCTGATAGCTCAGAGTTTCGGGGTACAATAGTCAGGGTGGCAGGATATTCCACAGGTCTGGCCTTGGCCCCTGGATCCTGTGATACTTGCTATGGAGCACGTGTTCCAGAATGTTCCCTCCACAGTCTCATGCTGACAAGATAATGATGCTTGACTTCCTTCAGGGCGATGGCTAGGCAGACAGGGGACAGGATCTTCTGAATAGCTGGAGTATGTCAGCTCTCCAACCTTCCTGGGCCTGTCTAGGACTTGAGATTCCTACACTAAACTCACTGCTTTCTTCACAGGACATCACACTTATCTCCTCACCTCCTCCTCCTAACACTCCACACTTCTCACTCCTCACACGCAGGACCTTCCTGCAGGGGTGTTACCATGGGGACCCAGTGATCAGCTGACTCCTCCCCTTTTCCCAGGCGATGTCCTCCCATTGGACATTTGGTTACTATTCAATCCTATGGGAGGTGTAATGCATGTGTGAGGCTCACTAGGTGGCGCTGTGTTGTGTGAGACTCAGGACCCCCTGCTATGTCACACAGGCTATGAAGCAACAGGAAATAATACAATGCACAGAGATCACCCTCAGCCCAGCCATAGCCAGCTCGGGGATGCCACACTATGACCTGCGCAGAGGTCATTGTATAGAGAGGGGAGTAGATAAGCTGTGACATTCTCTATTGTGACTGGTAGATTCTGTGTCTTATCTACTTATATTTGATGGCTGTGATCATCAGTGTGCTGTAAGTGAGATTGCTGCAAAGAAATCTGCAGAAAACAGGAAGTCTCCGCGTATTATATTAACTAGTGGACAAAATTAGAACTGCAGGATTTTTAGGAATTTCTTTTAATATAGATAACATTTTTAAAAAAAAACTCACAAAAAATTCTTTAAAAATGTATTTAACATAAAACTTGTTTTCAAGCTGTAGATCATTTTCTGGCAACATATTGCCTTTAAAGAAAAAAAGCTAAACTGATACCTTCAGTGTTGCAGTCTGAACAGGGTTTATAGAGCTCTTCTTAGAACAGAAGGTGATCACATGACCGGTGACTACTGCTCCTGACATTATCTCTTTGTTCTTCTATAGGTGGCTTGTTTGGAAGTAGCAGCATCTCTTCCATAGGTATCAATTTCGATTCTGTATATAAGCAACACAGATATAAAATAATATAGATAGAGGGCAGTATGGAGTCACTGCTACCTTTCCATTGATTTCCAGTTACTCAGGAATTGAAAGGGGTCAGACACAGTGGGGCAGATAAGCTAATAAATATGAACCAGAATTCTGGCCTAATTTGCACCAAAAAAAAAAACTGGTATACATGCTTTACACCTCATTTTCTATGTGCTTTCTCACAGCTTCTGTGCCTCATATGACAAGTGGGCAGGGCATGTTGGAAAGAGGTGGGGCTTAATATTCAAAACTGTGAAATTACACCAACATTTTGGAAGCAGTGCCAAAATTTTTGCCATTGTGACAAATATTAGCACCAAAATTTTATCGGAATTTAAAGGGGTTGTCCATTTTCAGACCAATATTGAGAGACCAATATTATTGTTTGTATAATAAAACGTTCTACAATTTTCCGGTATACTTTCTGTATCAATTCCTCACGGTTTTCTAGATCTCTGCTTGATGTAGTTCATTCTGTGTACTCCCAGTGGATAAAAATCAGTCCATGGTCATGTGATATGCAGTCCATGGTCATGTGATATAGTCTATGGCAGAGGCGTAGCTAGCGGGGGGGGGGGGGGGCAGAGGGGGCGACGGCCCCATTGAGAAGGTGGGGGCCCACTAACAGTAGATCATAAGATTTCCATCTACATCAGTTGCTCAGCGTTAAACATCCTAGACTGGTTCCTCACTCGGGTACTTCTGGCTGAGGAAGACATATTAACCGAGTGAGGAATCAGTCCAAGATGTGTAGCGCAGAGCAGCGCACATTGCTGACTCTTACAGCGCTTACTAACCCTGCTCAGCCTCAGTTGTTACTGGCTGACTGAGGTTATCGTTCCCTGCTCAACCTCAGTCAGCCAGTAACAACTGAGCTGATTAGAGCAGAGCGTCGGCACGTGACGCGCAGCGCGCCGAAACTCCGCCCCCTGGTCCCTGCCTGTGCTCTATGTGCTAACAGATACTGCAGAAAGTAGCAGCAGGTCGTTCTGCAGGGTGTCCTCTACATCAGCGTCCTTCTAGGCCAAGCTGCAGTTTCAAAAGTGGTCAGTACTAAGTTTAATAGGCTGTATTTGTGTAATCTTAACAGTGTCCCTTTTCAGCACTTTTAAAGGAGTTTTTAAGTTTTGAAGATATTTGATACTGATGACCTCTCCAAAGGAGAGGTCATCAGTATCAGATAGGTCAGGTGACAGTCCCAAAATTGAACCCCACAGTGATCAGTTGATGTGGCCGCTGAAAGTAGCCCTGCTCCTATTTAAGTGAATGGGATTGGGATTTCAGCTCCGGCCACCTCCGCTACAATGTATGGAGCGCTGCACACTGAAAACAGATGTTTACACTGTAGCGGTGACACCTGGAGCTGCAGCCCCGCTCCCATTCCCTTGAATAGGAGCAGGGCTGCATTCGGTGGCCACATCAGCTGATCAATGTGGGGTTCAGTTTTGGAACTGTCACCTGATCTTTCTGATACTGATGACCTATCCTGTGGATCCTATAAAATATCATCAGATCTGTACAACCCTTTTAATAAAAGAGGTTGTACAGTTGATAAAGTATTTAACCCATTCCTGCTCTGTGGCGTACATGTACAGTGCAGAGCGGCTCTTTAAGGAGGTTGTGCCACCATACACGCTTATCCCCCTATTCTGAGGATATGAGATAAGTGTCAGATGGCAGTGGGTCCAACCATTGAGACTCCAGTAATCAGGAGAAGGGGGAACAGAAAGTCCCCCTGAATCTTCCTTGTGAATGGAATACTAATGCGCTTGTGTGACTGACGCTCCATACACTTCTATGGGGCTGGGTGCATTTCTGGCAAGCCCCATAGAAGTAAATTGAGCATCAGCCACACAAGTGCCTTAGTATTCCATTCACAAGGAAGATTCAGGGGGACTTTCTGCTAGAAGATAACATCAGCACTTCATAAATGAGGTGTAGGGTCTCAACCTGATGTACTAGTAAAAATGAACTTCACACTCTTGTGTCAGATGCTAATTAATGACTTTTATTAGGTGTTTGGCAGAAGACATGTGACGTTTTGGTCCTGGACCTTTTTTTAAGGGATTAAAGTATAAATAAAAATATATAAATTTGGTATCCCCATAATTGGGTTGGGGGCCCACTCAGACATGTTTCGCCCCCCTGTGCTGAGACCCTAGCTACGCCTCTGGTCTATGGGCATGTGAGTACAGTATTAGTTTATGTGCCCCACTGTGTCCTTTTGAGATGTGCGGGAGCATGGCCATGCAGATTAAAAAGTTCCCCAACTCAGGGAATCTCTGTTCCCATGCAGACTCTCTGAGTTGTCCCCTAGAGATCGGGCAGATTGTAGATAAAAAAGCTCTGTCCGATCACAGAGAAAACTGTGTACAGCTTTCGATCCCTTCCCAGCAAGGATTTCTATGGTCAGGGCACAGAGAGAACAAGAAGCTGTTCAACAATCATAGACATAGCTGGAGCGTGAAGGGGTGAGCAGCCCCCTGGACCCCATATATAAAGGATTAATCCTGACAATGCCCTAGACCAGCAGAGGTTTTAAAATTAACCACTTCTCTTCCCTAGATTTTAAAATTAACCCCTTCTCTGGCCTACACCACTAGCAATGCTGCTTTGTGCTCAGCTAAATGATGTACTTACAGATTTGTCCCTCTTTATCTTTCCTCTTGGCTGGACATATCCAAATTCTTATGAAACCAATTCAATACAGTCTTGTGATATGCTAGCAAAGACCTTAAAACGCTGCAATTCCCAACACAGCCATTAGATGGCTACAAATAGATAAATATAGCATATCATTCTGTGACACAATATTATGTAGCAGTATAGTCGTGAAAGGCTTGTCATCGCTTGACCCACACGGGAAGGTAAGGAAGGACTCGTGTAAGTTGTTGTGTCTTTACACAATTTACAAAGGTGTGCATTCATTATACTGGGCTTGGTGGTCGGTATTCTTCAAGTCCAAAGGTTCTTCCCAAGGGGGCTCTGATTTGTTTTTAGTATTCTTATGATATGTGGATGTTTAATATAGGTGTGTAGATGTTTAATATTAGATATAAGTTATACAATATCATGAGGTGTAATATAACTTGTTTTCTTATCAGGAAACTTTACATTTGGAAGTGCGCCCTCTTCTGGTAGGCATTATCTTCTCACTAGTGACTACACGTCATCGTTTTTCAGTCATTGTAGATATTTAACAATCTTCACATTAGTCAGTCCAGGGTCGGACTGGCCCACTGGGGTCCCGGTGAATCCCCCGGTGGGCCCCGTGCCTTTAGGGGGTCCTACCGGATCCCCACTGCTTTTTTTAATAGGCAGTGGAGGTGCGGTAATGGCCCCTATTTACTTACCACTCCCCGCTCCTGCTCCCAGCTTCTCCTCTTCCCTCTGCAGTCTCCAGGGGGCCCCCTCGTACACCGCACATTACGTCATCATGACGCACAGGGTCCAGGCTGAAGAGGGAAGAGGAGAGCAGGAGTGCGATGAGGTAAGTGATGCAGCCAGGTTCTCCTCGGTTTTGCGACCCAGTTTTAACAACCGTATCGCAAAACTCAGGAGAAGTGGCCACATTGAGCCCGTGGCCTACAATCTAAGCACCAATACTTACAGTGCTGGCCAAAAGTATTGGCACCCCTGCAATTCTGTCAGATAATACTCAATTTCTTCCAGAAAATGATTGCAATCACAAATGCTTTGGTAATAATATCTTCATTTAATTTGTCTTCAATGGAAAACCACAAAAAGAATTGTCAAAAAGCCAAATTGGATATAATTCCACACCAAACATAAAAAAGGGGGTGGACAAAAGTATTGGCACCCTTTGAAAAATCATGTGATGCTTCTCTAATTTGTGTAATTAACAGCACCTGTTACTTACCTGTGGCACATAACAGGTGGTGGCAATAACTAAATCACACTTGCAGCCAGTTGAAATGGATTAAAGTTGACTCAACCTCTGTCCTGTGTCCTTGTGTGTACCACATTGAGCATGGAGAAAAGAAAGAAGATCAAAGAACTGTCTGAGGACTTGAGAAGCAAAATTGTGAGGAAGCATGAGCAATCTCAAGGCTACAAGTCCATCTCCAAAGACCTGAATGTTCCTGTGTCTACCGTGCGCAGTGTCATCAAGAAGTTTAAAGCCCATGGCACTGTGGCTAACCTCCCTAGATGTGGACGGAAAAGAAAAATTGACGAGAGAGTTCAACGAAAGATTGTGCAGATGGTGGCTAAAGAACCTCGACTAACATCCAAACAAGTTCTAGCTGCCCTGCAGTCCGAGGGTACAACAGTATCAACCCGTACTATCCGTCGGCGTCTGAATGAAAAGGGACTCTATGGTAGGATACCCAGGAAGACCCCACTTCTGACCCAGAGACATAAAAAAGCCAGGCTGGAGTTTGCCAAAACTTACCTGAGAAAGCCAAAAACGTTTTGGAAGAATGTTCTCTGGTCAGATGAGACAAAAGTAGAGCTTTTTGGGAAAAGGCATCAACATAGAGTTTACAGGAAAAAAAAGAGGCCTTCAAAGAAAAGAACACGGTCCCTACAGTCAAACATGGCGGAGGTTCCCTGATGTTTTGGGGTTGCTTTGCTGCCTCTGGCACTGGACTGCTTGACCGTGTGCATGGCATTATGAAGTCTGAAGACTACCAACAAATTTTGCAGCATAATGTAGGGCCCAGTGTGAGAAAGCTGGGTCTCCCTCAGAGGTCATGGGTCTTCCAGCAGGACAATGGCCCAAAACACACTTCAAAAAGCACTAGAAAATGGTTTGAGAGAAAGCACTGGAGACTTCTAAAGTGGCCAGCAATGAGTCCAGACCTGAATCCCATAGAACACCTGTGGAGAGATCTCAAAATGGCAGTTTGGAGAAGGCACCCTTCAAATTTCAGGGACCTGGAGAAATTTGCCAAAGAAGAATGATCTAAAATTCCAGCAGAGCATTGTAAGAAACTCATTGATGGTTACCGGAAGCGGTTGTTCGCAGTTATTTTGTCTAAAGGTTGTGCTACCAAGTATTTTTATTTTTTTTTTTTTTCCAAGATAGCGCCGCTGGAGTGGCTGCCTGTCACAGTAGCTCTGAGACTCTCTCTCTTATTTTTCTTTCTTTGTCTCGTTTATTACCTCTCTACTTAAGGATTTTGCACTATGAAGAAACACACAAAGACTTGGACCCTTGTGATACTTTTTTTTTTTGTTTGTTTTTATCTGTCTTTTTGTTCTGCTTGAAATGGGAACTTTTGTGTCTGCAGACAATTCCTTTGTCTATACAAGAGAGAAACTTTTGCAGCTGAGAGACACAGCAGGACTGCATACCATCTGGCCACACATCCCCCGCGAGCTTTGGAGAAAGAAAAAGCAGGTGAGGGGCTGCAGAGCTGGTACTCTTCAGAGGATTAAAAAGAGGCGTTACCGACCAGCTCTTCCCTCCATTATTATGGGCAATGTGAGATCTCTTGCAAACAAGATGGATGAACTAACAGTGCTCACCAGAATCATCAGGAGTTTCGGGTGTGTAGCATGATGCTACTTACAGAGACTTGGCTCACTGAAGTTACTCCTGACCCTCTGGTCTCCTTGGATGGTTTTAAACTCCTTCGGGCAGACAGGACAAGGGATAGCGGTAAGAGGAAAGGAGGAGGGCTGGCAATGTTTGTGAATAATAGATGGTGTAATCCTAGGCACATTGTGATTAAGGAGCAAACTTGCTGTGAGGACATTGAACTATTAGCTGTGAGCATGAGACCTTTCTACCTACCAAGGGAACTATCGCATGTCATCGTGATAGCTGCATACAGTCATATGAAAAAGTTTGGGCACCCCTATTAATCTTAATCATTTTTAGTTCTAAATATTTGGGTGTTTGCAACAGCCATTTCAATTTGATATATCTAATAACTGATGGACACAGTAATATTTCAGGATTGAAATGAGGTTTATTGTACTAACAGAAAATGTGCAATATGCATTAAACCAAAATTTGACCGGTGCAAAAGTATGGGCACCTCAACAGAAAAGTGACATTAATATTTAGTAGATCCTCCTTTTGCAAAAATAACAGCCTCTAGTCGCTTCCTGTAGCTTTTAATCAGTTCCTGGATCCTGGATGAAGGTATTTTTGACCATTCCTCTTTACAAAACAATTCCAGTTCAGTTAAGTTTGATGGTCGCCGAGCATGGACAGCCCGCTTCAAATTATCCCACAGATGTTCAATGATATTCAGGTCTGGGGACTGGGATGGCCATTCCAGAACATTGTAATTGTTCCTCTGCATGAATGCCTGAGTAGATTTGGAGCTGTGTTTTGGATCATTGTCTTGCTGAAATATCCATCCCCGGCGTAACTTCAAATTCCTCACTGATTCTTGTACATTATTCTCAAGAATCTGCTGATACTGAGTTGAATCCATGCGACCCTCAACTTTAACAAGATTCCCGGTGCCGGCATTGGCCACACAGTCCCAAAGCATGATGGAACCTCCACCAAATTTTACAGTGGGTAGCAAGTGTTTTTCTTGGAATGCTGTGTTTTTTTGACAACATGCATAACGCCTTTTTGTATGACCAAACAACTCAATCTTTGTTTCATCAGTCCACAGGACCTTCTTCCAAGATGAAGCTGGCTTGTCCAAATGTGCTTTTGCATACCTCAGGCGACTCTGTTTGTGGCGTGCTTTCAGAAACGGCTTCTTTCGCATCACTCTCCCATACAGCTTCTCCTTGTGCAAAGTGTGCTGTATTGTTGACCGATGCACAGTGACACCATCTGCAGCAAGATGATGCTGCAGCTCTTTGGAGGTGGTCTGTGGATTGTCCTTGACTGTTCTCACCATTCTTCTTCTCTGCCTTTCTGATATTTTTCTTGACCTGCCACTTCTGGGCTTAACAAGAACAGTCCCTGTGGTCTTCCATTTCCTTACTATGTTCCTCACAGTGGAAACTGACAGGTTAAATCTCTGAGACAACTTTTTGTATCCTTCCTCTGAACAACTATGTTGAACAATCTTTGTTTTCAGATCATTTGAGAGTTGTTTTGAGGAGCCCATGATGTCACTCTTCAGAGGAGATTCAAATAGGAGAACAACTTGCAATTGGCCACCTTAAATACCTTTTCTCATGATTGGATACACCTGGCTATGAAGTTCAAAGCTCAGTGAGGTTACAAAACCAATTTTGTGCTTCAGTAAGTCAGTAAAAAGTAGTTAGGAGTATTCAAATCAATAAAATGATAAGGGTACCCAAATTTTTGCACCGGTCAAATTTTGGTTTAATGCATATTGCACATTTTCTGTTAGTACAATAAACCTCATTTCAATCCTGAAATATTACTGTGTCCATCAGTTATTAGATATATCAAATTGAAATGGCTGTTGCAAACACCCAAATATTTAGAACTAAAAATGATTAAGATTAATAGAGGTGCCCAAACTTTTTCATATGACTGTATGTCCCCCCCTCTGCGAAAGCTGACACTGCCTGCGAGGTCCTACAAGCCACGCTGAGCCTTTTACAGTTAAAACATCCCCAGGCCCTCTTTCTTCTGTAGGGTGATTTCAACCTTGCCTCTCCATCATCCACACTGCCCAGTTTCACACAGTATGTAACCTGCCACACAAGAGACAACAAAACACTGGACTTGTTCTTTGCCAATGAGAGGGAGGCATATAACTCATCAGCCCTACCGCCCCTGGGGAGATCAGATCACAACCTAGTACATCTCCGACCTGTGTACAAGCCACTTGTACGTAGAGAACCAGCTGTCACCCGCACAGTGAGGATATGGTCCGAGGAGAGTGATGAGGCTCTGAGGGATTGTTTTGACACAACCGCATGGGAAGTTCTGCAGGATTCTTATGGAGAAGATATAGAAGGACTCACACACTGCATAACGGACTACATTAATTTTTGTGTGGACAACACAGTACCCACAAAAGTGGTGAGGTGCTTCTCCAACAACAAACCATGGATTAACTCTGATATAAAAACACTACTTAAGGAGAAAAAGATGGCATTTAGGACAAGAGATAAGGAGGGGTTGAGGGAAGTACAAAAGGAGCTGAGGCATCAAATCAGGCAGGAAAAAGCCAGTTATAAAGAAAAAATGGAAAAGCAAATGGAAAGAAAAGACATAAGGGGGGTCTGGGAGGGGCTAAAGTCAATTTCGGGTCATAAACAGTCTGCCAGATTGAGGCAGATGTTAATTGGCTTAATGAACTAAACCTATTCTTCAACAGATTTGATCACACACCAGCTCCCCCCACCACAATGACTTCACCCCATTCACCCCATGTGGCCACTTCCCAACAGACCAGTAAATCCAGAAATCCGTCTTTATCTGACCACAGTCTGACCTTCACACGGGCCCAGGTGAGGAAGGAGATGAAAAAGATCAAGGCGAGGAAAGCCGCAGGGCCAGATGACATCAGTGCAAGGCTAATTAAGACTTGCGGGAACCAGCTGTGTGGTATAATTACATATATGTATAATATGAGCCTGAGGCAGGAAATAGTCCCTGAATTATGGAAATCTTCTTGTGTGGTACCAGTTCCAAAGAAACCCCACCCTATGGACCTCAATGACTACAGACCTGTAGCACTGACATCCCACCTGATGAAGATCTTAGAGAGATTGGTTCTCACACATCTCCGCCCTCTAGTGAGCCCCGCTATGGACCCCCTCCAGTTTGCTTATCGGCCGGGCATTGGGGTAGATGATGCCATCATCCATCTTCTGCACAGGGCTCTGTCTCACCTGGAGAAACCAGGGAACACAGTGAGAATAATGTTCTTTGATTTCTCCAGTGCTTTTAACACCATACAGCCCAGGTTATTGAGGGACAAGCTGGGCCTTGCTGGAGTGGACCACCACCTCTCCAACTGGATCCTAGACTACTTCACAAATCGACCTCAATACGTGAGAGCCCAAGACTGTGTGTCAGGTACCGTGAACTGTAATACGGGGGCACCTCAGGGTACGGTTCTCGCCCCTTTCCTCTTCACACTGTACACTGCAGATTTTAGGTGCAACTCATCCAGCTGCTACCTACAGAAGTATTCTGACGACTCTGCAATAGTAGGCCTCATCACAGACGATGATGACAGGGAGTACAGAGAACTGAACCAGGATTTTGTGGACTGGTACCACCGGAACCACCTGAAGATTAACGCGGGGAAGACCAAGGAGATGGTGGTGGACTTCCGTAAAGGCAGAAGCCCTCCTAAACCAGTGGACATCCTGGAGACGGGCATCGAGATTGTGAACACCTATAAGTACCTGGGTTTGCTCCTTAATAATAAGCTGGACTGGACAGATCATATGGAGGCCCTGTACAGGAAGGGCCACAGCAGGCTCTACCTGCTTAGGAAGCTGAGAGCCTTTGGAATCCGGGGCGCACTTCTTAGGACTTTCTTCAACTCGGTAGTGGCATCAGCCATCTTCTTTGGAGTGGCCTGCTGGGGGAGCAGTATATCAACCAGGGACAGAAATAAACTTGACAAGCTGATTAGAAAGTCCAGCTCTGTCCTGGGGAGCCCACTGGACCCAGTGAAGGTGGTGGGTGACAAAAGGATACTGTCCGTGGTGAGCTCCATGCAGAAGAAGAAGTCCCATCCCATGCATGAGACTGTGATCGTGCTGAGCAGTACTGTCAGTGACCGACTGCTCCCACCCTAGGTGTGAGAAGGAGCGCTATCGGAAGTCTTTCCTCCCCACCGCGGTTAGGCTGTACAACCAACACCGACCTAAGCGGAGATCATTACACACAGAGAACTGAAATATCTTTCTGCCTGTTAAATCCTCCCCGCTACTTCCTATCTGTCTGTCGGCTATCAATGTAATGCCTCTCACCTTGGAACATTCCTGTACATGTTGTATTTGTATTTGTATCTGCTTATCTTATCTTTGCTGCTGTAACACACTGAATTTCCCCATTGTGGGACTATTAAAGGACTATTATTATTATTATTATTAGGCTGAGGGTGCCAATACTTTTGTCTGGCCCATTTTTGGAGTTTTGTGTAAAATGATTTGACTTTTTTTTTCATTCTCTTTTGTGTTTTTTCATTGCAAGCAAAATAAATGAAGATATTATTACCAAAGCATTTGTGATTGCAATCATTTTCTGGAAGAAATTGAGTATTATCTGACAGAATTGCAGAGGTGGCAATACTTTTGGCCAGCACTGTACCTGACAGCTCCCCGTCGCCTCCTGCTTGTTCCTGCTCCGGGCGTACATGACGTCACATCAGTGCGCCCGGAACAAGAAGGAGCAGGACCATGGAGCAGACAGGTGAGTACTGACCTAATGCTGCCATAGGGAAGGACCAGTGAAGGGGCCACTGTATGGGCCATACAGTGTCCCCTTCACCATTCCCCCCATACAGTGGCCCCTTCACTGGTCCCCTATACTGTATGGGGACCATTGATGGGGCCATTATATTGGGGGGTAGTGATTGGGGCCAATATCCTGTGGGGGACATTAAAGGGATTGTGTAGGATAACCATAAATACCTGCTCAGTACAGGGCCGACACCCGGCCCCCGAACCGATCAGCTGTACGGAGCCACTTTCGGCGACCGACTTGTACACAATACAGGACTGGAAGCAAAAAGCTCTGTCCACTGTTAGCCGGGCACCTTCACTGCATCTCAGCACATATTGAAGTTAGTGGGAGCTGAGCTGCAGTGACGACGACAGGCTGATATACAGTGGATGGAACTTTCTGCTTCCGGCCCTGTATTGTGAAGTGGTTCTGTACAGCTGATGGGGCTGTGTGTCAGCTCCCTACTGATCAGGTAAAAAAATTAAGTCTGGAAAATCTCTTTAATATGCCCCACACAGTTTAATGTCCCCCCCCCCCCACAGGATGTTAGCCCCCATCACTGCCCTCCCCCCCACACAATATAATGGCCCATACAGGTCGTCTATAAATTAGAGCGACCCCGGTGGCGGCCAGGGAGGTGTAAAATTAAAATAAGCATACTCTCCCCTGTTCCCACCTGTGTCTGTTCGGTCTCATGGCGGCCCCTCATTTCTGGAAAATCTGTACCTAATTGGTCTTAGCGGTCACATGAGGTTCAGGACTCCCAGCAGGAAGACGCTGGCACGAGACTGAATGGACACTGGTGGCGAACAAAGGAGCGCCACAGACTGGAGAGTATGGTTTTTAATATTTTTATTTTTTTTTTTTAACCCTATACCTCCCGATTGCCACATGGTTTGCTCCAGTTCCTGGACAACCTCTTTAAAGGATTTGTCTATGTTTATAATATTGATGACCTGTCCTTAGGATATGCCATCAATATTACATCTGCGATGATACAACAGCCAGGACCTCTGCAGATCAGCTTTTCCAAGACAGTGTGGCTACAGGTAATGGTAACAATTCCAAGCGCCACACTTGCCATACAGGGTGTAACGGTGGATTTAGGTAGTGTAGTGGTGCACATGATATGGTGGGTGAGCAGCATGGCATTGTTATTACCTTTAGCCGCCTTGTCTCGGTAATGCTGATCTGCAGGGGTCCTGGCAGTGGGCCCCTAGAAACAATTCCACTGGTGGGCCCTAAACATCCCAGTCCAACACTGAGTCAGTCTATGGTGATAGTGATCCAGAATATTTTACTACTTAGTCTTGTGATCTTTAATATTGTAGCTAAGCTATTGTTCAGACTGTTTTTCATTTGGGATATCCTTTGCTTGTATTGTAGGATTACAGTTATTTGGAAGTGCACCCCCTACAGGTATATGTGATTCATTTATGTATTTATTTTATTTATTTATTTGGTCTTGAGAAAAACTAAGTACGCTCTCTGAATTCTGGTCCTTAGAAGGTCTTCTAAATTCTATAGCTCAGTCCCATTAACATGAATGAGACTGAACTGTAGTATGGACATGTGATCAACGGATGTGATGTCACTTCCTGAGAAATAAACCGTTTTGTAATCCCACACAATCCCTTTAAGGACATGTTCAGTAGATATTAAAGAGGTTATGCAGCTTCTAATGGGATAGACCATCATTATTAGATCTGCAGAAGTCCGGCATTCCGGGAGTCCCGCAGATCACCTGGACTGAGACAGCGCAGCTGTAGTGGCGAGTGTAGGTACTGCCGAGCTGTCTCATTGTAGTCTAAGGATAGGCCATCAATATTAGAAACCGGATAACCCCATTAATAACAAAGAAGTATAATAAATATAGCATGTTTTAATATAATCTGTTTTCTTCCTAGTACAATGTGCATTTGGAAGTGCGCCCCCTTCTGGTAGGCATCACCCTCACACTACTGACTCCAGTCGACAAAACACATTTTTTCTACCTTTTTAGATCAGATATGTCATAATACATTATTATTGGGGCAGTCTTTGGTTTAAAAAAAAAATCAACCAAAATATTCCAGTGATTATAATAAATGTTAGATTTTTTTCAGTCTTATTTCAATATATGACATCATTTACTTGAAGTGCGCCCCCTACAGTTAAGCATGATTTGCTAACTGCAGTTTTATTTTGGTGATGGTGAATTTGGCCTTATACATGACAATATGCACATTACTGTTATTAAGCTGCCGCTTGCTATATCTGTAGTACTACAATTCCAGCAGATGGATCTGAGCTTGCACAGCTTTGTCGATAGAAAATAATAGTTATAATCTGATTTCTTTCCAGGAACTATGGCATTTGGAAGTGCGCCCTCTTCAGGTAAGGATTAGAAATACACTTTTCAACCATGTGGATCAAATATTTGATAGGTACATCGTATTTGGCATGAGGTTTAGCAACAGTTTACAAGGAATATGGTTGATTTACTTATTGCCTTTAGTCATTGCTACTCCAAAGACACTCAAATATATTCAATATCTCTCTGGCCCAGACATTACCTCTCTGTTGTCCAGAGTTCAAGAGTGTCTAGCAGCCATAGCCTCCTTTCTCTCCTCCCGCTTTCTCAAACTCAACATGGAGGAAACGGAGTTCATCATCTTCCCCCCACCTCGCATGGCCCCCCTACCTGACTCATCTATCAAAGTTAATGGGACCACACTCACCCCAGTCCCACAGGTCCGCTGCCTTGGGATAACCTTTGATTCTGATCTATCCTTCAAGCCCCACAAACAAGCCCTCAACACCTCCTGACACCTTCAACTCAAGAACATTCATTGAATCTGCTCCTTTCTCTCCCGAGTTCTTACCCTCATAATCTCCCAATGCCCAACAAATAGAATTTAACATTTTAACACTGACATACAAAGCCGCCCATAAACTGTCCCCTCCATGCATCTCTGACCTCCAATCTCCCGCTACTTGCCCACACATAACCTCCGATCCTCTCAAGACCTCCTACTCTGCTCTTATCCACTCTTCACACAACCGCCCCCAAGACTTCTTCCGTGCATCCCCCATACTATGGAACTCACTACATGACACATGAAACTGTTCCCCACAATCACAAGCTTCATAAAGAGCCTGAAGACTCACCAATTCTGGAAGGCCTACATCCTTAAATAACACTACCGTCACCACACCACCATCTAAACAGCCTCTCCCCTCACCTACTGTCTCTATCCCTCTTCCCTCATAGATTGTAAGCTCTTGCGGGCAGGGCCCTCTATCCCACCATTCCAGTTAGTCACTATTAGTATTGTACTTGTTTTGTGTATTGCTTGTAAATCCTCCAATGTCCAGCACCATGGAATTAATATAATAATGTTCAACACTATGGAATTAAAGGGAGTCTATCACTGCCCCAAGCTACTTTAAACCGCTCCCATAGTGCTGTAGATGCTGTTAGCAGAATAAAAACCATACCTTTCTTAAGTTTCAGAGCCCCAGGGATGCAGAGAAAAAGTACTTTTATTCTTTATTCAAATAAGGATCTTGGAGCACAGGGAGAGTTTTCTTCTATTACTGAGCACTGCTGCTTCATCACTTGGCAGTGTTTGGATCAACTGACACTGGGAGGATCAATTCGCACTGCCCAGGGGGGAGGAGCTGAATGCTGGATGGGCATGTTTAGTGATGATGCAGCAGTGCTCAGTAATAGAAGAAAACTCCCCCTGTGCCCCAAGATCCTCATTTGAATAAAGAATAAAAATGCTTTTTCTCTCCTATCCCTGGGGCCCTGAAACTTAAGAAAGGTATGGTTTTTATTCTGCTAACAACATCGACAGCACTATATTAATATACAGCACCATGGAACTAACATAATAATGTACAGCACCATAGACTTAATAATAATAATGTACAGCACCATGGAATTAATATATTAATATACAGCACCAAGGAACTAATATAATAGTGTTCAGCACCATGGAATTAATAATAATTATGTACAGCACCATGGAACTAATATAATAATAATACTGTACGTCATAGAATTAATATAATAATGTCCAGCACCATGGAATTAATATAATAATTTAATTAATAGTGCTCTAAAAATAATTAAAAACAATAGTCAACATCACATCAGTGAGTCTACATGATTGGTGATTACTTCTACTGACAATATCTCTTTGTTTTTCCATAGGTAGTTTGTTTGGAAGCCACAGCATCCCCTCCTTAGGTATCAATGTCAATCCCATATATATATATATATATATATACAGTAGAGATAAAAAGCTATGTACAATATATACATGTTATTGTGAAAGCACCTTTCTTTAACTCCCATAGACTTTAATGGAGAGGGCCACATGGAAGCACGACTACCTGTCCATTGACTTCTTTAGGGATAGTAATAGTCTTACAGATTTGTCTGTCCTTACCTTTCATCTTGGTTCAGCCTCTCCTGAGATGTGTGGCATGAGATAAAGCACCAGCTTTATGTCTATGTGTTCTCACCCAGTGTCAGAGTGGCCCACCAGAATATACCAGAGTATCCTGTGGTGGGCCGAGGTTCTAACACAATAATGGTCCAGCAGAAGACACCTGAATTTAAAGGGTATTATGGTCTGTTTTCGAGGAGTTATTGGAGGTTGGGTCCCCCAGAATCTTTTTATCTGACACAGTATGGTAGCAGATGGTGATGCTTTATTGATTTTTTGCAATAAATTGGAGACCTTAACCAGATATGAGTTAAGGTTTGGCTGGACAAATCTGTAGACACAATTCTGTAGGCTCTTTGTGGTCATTCCCTTTCAGGAAATGGCGCTGTGTTCTTAGATGGAGGCCCAATCCTCTGACATTGCTGAATCCCTGCTAAGCTGCTGTCTGCTCTACACAGATGATATAGGGAAGACTTGGCAATATAAGTAATTCTTCATCTAAAGACCTGAGGAAGGGCATAGATCACAACTGAACTGGTAGAATGAAATACTTTCTTAGTTTGACACCATCTGTTTTATCCTCAGCACCCCAGTCACTTGGAGGCGCACAATCTACAGGTATGGATCAGTCATCTGGTTATTTACACAGCCATTGATATGGGTCAAACATTTTGTCCTTTGCTGTATATGACATAACTGCTGCCAGCTGTCAGTCCTCAAGATTACACTGAAGACTTTCTTAGTAATAACCTGGTAGTACAGTATGTTCCAGGAGATAGCACCACATTAATAACATGTGACACCTACTATTACAATTATGATGGTAAATTTCTGGCAAGATGGCAATTACAAATCTGCCATGTGCTATATATGCGTATTATAAAGAATACTGACAGCATGTATAGGTTGTACATGGAAATATTAATAACAAAGAGGTATAATAAAGATATTATAATATGTTTCTGTGTAATCTTCTGGGAGGAATTAGAGAGGAGCGAACCAGATTTGACCGAACTGGATTTGACTCAAATGTTCCAAAAGTTGTGGACACGACCTGAACCCACAAGACCCATGAATATAATAAGTGGAGGTGCGGAAATGGTCTCATGGTCCTCTTCAGTGGTCTTCCAGCCTCTTCCAGCTTCCTTGGGTGTGCCAATGCAAGCAGGACTTTTCTCTCTGCCATTTTCAGCGGAAACCTGGCGGATCCCATTACAGTCTATGGGGTCCAAGGGTTTCTGCGGGTAACTGCTTTTTAAGCAGATAGGGTTTCCATTTTTCAGGTCCCCAAGCGGACCCAGAGAATGGAAACCTGAACGCTAGTGTGTACCTAGCGTAATACATGACAATATGCACATTACTGTTACTAAGCTGTCTCCAGCCATATCTGTATTTCTACAATATCCAGCAGGGACCTGTGATGTAACAGTTATATGTTTTCTACCTAGGAATTATGGGATTTGGGAGTGCACCCTCTTCAGGTAGGGATGAGCAACACTTTTCATCAATTTGGGATGAGATATTTGATAGCTTGCAAAATGTGTTCAGCTCCCAATATAATTTACTGAACAGCAATAGTGACGGACCCTCCAGTCATAAAACTACCCTAAGTCACACAACCAACAGAAATAAACAAAAATTACAAAAGTAGGAGACATAACTACTCCTCTCTGAATGCCACATAAGTGAACCTTGATACAAAAAACTATTTTTTTTACATCTTTAGTCTATGGAGTGTTGAGAGGGGAGGGGGAGAAGGCTGCTGGAAAAGACAGGCAAGTAGTTGCTACAATGTGAGTAAGGGAATTCTTTTGGAACTGCTAACTTTCAAGATAAGACTCCACTACGTCGACAAATGAGGCAATAAACTTGCCAGAAGTAACCACTTCCCCTTCCCTCTCCATAGAGCTCTTGTGTGCATGTGTCTAAAGATGGTATGGATGTTATAGCGATAAACAATCTGAGTAAGGAGGAGGAGAAAAGCCTAATAAGTGTTACAAAGGTTCTTATATTCACATACATTATTCATTTATGAAAACTTATAAGTGAAGGTACGCTTTAACCCCTGCCTTCCCAGCCATCTCATGACTGCACTCCCCCTAGCCATCTCCCTAGCTCCGGGTTAACATTATATTTGGGACAGAGTTTCGTGACAGCTTGCAAAGAATACAGTTGATAAATGGCCTTGAGTAGAAGGCCTGTTAATGTGTCCATAGACCACAGATGGGTGAGACAGGTAGACTGAGACCATATATACACCTTACACTTGTAGCAGTATCTGCTGACGGTCCACCAGTATACTGCAGCACATGCCTCAGTGTATGGCCTATACAGTTACAGTGATAGATTTCTATTATCAGGGACATGAGGGAGCAGCTTGCTTATATATAAATCTTCCTATGCAATTTTTCTTTCTAGTACCACCTACATTTGGAACTGCATTCTCTTCAGGTTCTACAGGTTGGGGTCACTTTCTTACTCTATCTGCAGCCTGCCCCCTGCCTTCCCCAAAAAATATTTTTTTATAATGTTAGATTGTTTATTGCATTGTAGGATTATTTATAGGATTATTTATATACTGTTTGGAGTATTATCATTGCATAGAGTTAATATTTGGCCATTTTACAGTCATGTTATTTGTGGACTGTATAATGTACTTTATGACTGTATTATTTGAGCCAAGAATGTCAGATTTTTGGGGGTATTTTATGATGTTATTATTTTTACACTGTATAGAATTATTACTTTCACACTATATTGTGAAATTATTAGGGCTTTGTATGGCAGTACTATATACTATATTCATTTTGGCATTTTATACCAGCGATTGGCAATGTAAAGAAGTAGTAAAAGTGGATTTACATATATCCCTATCTTCCGTATCTGTAGCTGCATTTACAGTACCTATGTGGTTCATCTACATACAGTGCCTTGCGAAAGTATTCGGCCCCCTTGAACTTTTCAACCTTTTGCCACATTTCAGGCTTCAAACATAAGGATATAAAATTTTAATTTTTTGGTGAAGAATCAACAACAAGTGGGACACAATTGTGAAGTGGAACGAAATTTATTGGTTATTTTAAACTTTTGTAAAAAATAAAAAACTGAAAAGTGGGGTGTGCCAAATTATTCGGCCCCCTTAAGTTAATACTTTGTAGCGCCACCTTTTGCTGTGATTACAGCTGCAAGTCGCTTGGGGTATGTCTCTATCAGTTTTGTACATCGAGAGACTGAAATTCTTGCCCATTCTTCCTTGGAAAACAGCTGGAGCTCAGTGAGGTTGGATGGAGAGCGTTTGTGAACAGCAGTTTTCAGCTCTTTCCACAGATTCTCGATTGGATTCAGGTCTGGACTTTGACTTGGCCATTCTAACACCTGGATATGTTTATTTGTGAACCATTCCATTGTAGATTTTGCTTTATGTTTGGGATCATTGTCTTGTTGGAAGATAAATCTCCGTCCCAGTCTCAGGTCTTTTGCAGACTCCAACAGGTTTTCTTCCAGAATGGTCCTGTATTTGGCTCCATCCATCTTCCCATCAATTTTAACCATCTTCCCTGTCCCTGCTGAAGAAAAGCAGGCCCAAACCATGATGCTGCCACCACCATGTGTGACAGTGGGGATGGTGTGTTCAGGGTGATGAGCTGTGCTGCTTTTACACCAAACATATCGTTTTGCATTGTGGCCAAAAAGTTGGATTTTGGTTTCATCTGACCAGAGCACCTTCTTCCACATGTTTGGTGTGTCTCCCAGGTGGCTTGTGGCAAACATTAAACCAGACTTTTTATGGATATCTTTGAGAAATGGCTTTGTTCTTGCCACTCTTCCATAAAGGCCAGATTTGTGCAGTGTACGACTGATTGTTGTCCTATGGACAGACTCTCCCACCTCAGCTGTAGATCTCTGCAGTTCATCCAGAGTGATCATGGGCCTCTTGGCTGCATCTCTGATCAGTCTTATCCTTGTTTGAGATGAAAGTTTAGAGGGACGGCTGGGTCTTGGTAGATTTGCAGTGGTCTGATACTCCTTCCATTTCAATATGATCGCTTGCACAGTGCTCCTTGGGATGTTTAAATTTTGGGAAATCTTTTTGTATCCAAATCCGGCTTTAAACTTCTCCACAACAGTATCACGGACCTGCCTGATGTGTTCCTTGGTCTTCATGATGCTCTCTGCGCTTTAAACAGAACCCTGAGACTATCACAGAGCAGGTGCATTTATATGGAGACTTGATTACACACAGGTGGATTATATTTATCATCATCAGTCATTTAGGACAACATTGGATCATTCAGAGATCCTCACTGAACTTCTGGAGTGAGTTTGCTGCACTGAAAGTAAAGGGGCCCAATAATATTGCATGCCCCACTTTTCAGTTTTTTATTTTTTACAAAAGTTTAAAATAACCAATAAATTTCATTCCACTTCACAATTGTGTCCCACTTGTTGCTGATTCTTCACCAAAAAATTTAAATTTTATATCTTTATGTTTGAAGCCAGAAATGTGGCAAAAGGTTGAAAAGTTCAAGGGGGCCGAATACTTTCGCAAGGCACTGTAAACACATTTCATGATGTATATTATTAATATATTATTTTGTACTAGATATTTATTCTTACACTTTCCAATTGTAAAAGGGGACTCAGAATTGAAAATGGTGATAAAAATAAGGGCTGATTCTCTATACATTATAATTTGGAAGTGCGCCCACTGCAAGTATGGCAGCATTTTTTATTTTATCCTGGTGGCAGTGTATTTTCTTAGATTGGTGAGCTTTTAGGATAAGGAGTCAGCTTTCTATATGATTGATAGTTTATGTCATTGTCATCCCAGGAACCATTGCATTTGGAAGTACACCCTTTTCAGGTAGGAATCATTGATTCGACTTTTTTTCATCAACATCGACTTTTTCCACAATTTTAGCCAAGTATATGGCAATATGAATTTTATTATGAGGATAGCCTTTGATGGTAGCCAGAATACTCCAGGAAATAGCAGAGCGTGGTACTTCAGTAATATGGAACTACCAGTTTGTTTCTTACAAAATGGTTGCACAATATTTTAGGGATAGTTTTGGTGAAAATCAAAATTACTAATCCTTCCAGTGATCATAACAAATTGGAGCTCAGCACATTTTTGCAGTTGGTCGACCACTCTTGGGGAGGGTAACAGTGGTCTTGAATTTCTTCCATTTATATATAATCTATCGGACTAGCATCCTTTAGTTTAGTAACCTTTTCCAGCCTGGTAAGCATCAACAACTCTTCTTCTAAAGTCCTCAGAAATCTCCTTTGTTCATGTCATGATACACTTCCACAAACATGTTTTGTGAAGATCAGACTTGGATAGATCCCTGTTCTATAATTTAAACAGGTCGCCCGCTCACACCTAAGTGTCATCCCATGGACTGAAAACTCTCGCTTTATTTGCAGCTTCTAATTATCTGCTAATCCTAAAGGTTCACATACTTTTGCCACTCACACATATGTCATATTAGATCATATTCTTCTATAAATAAATGACCACGTCTAATATTTTTATTTTTTTAATCTACTTTTTGCACTGTGAAAAGCAAATGTATCTTAAGGGGAAATTTATGTAGAAATATAGAAAATTCGTAAAAGGGTTCACAAACTTTCAAGCACCACTGTACATGGCATAATTTATTTTGACACTTTTATTTGGAAGTGCGTCCCCTCCAGGAATGAGTGACTTCATTAAATCCAGTTTTATTTTAGTGCTGATAAATTTGGCCTCATATATGATGATATTCACATTACTTTTACAAAGCTGACGCCTCCTATTTCTGTATTTCTGACATTTTCAGCAGAAATCTAACTGAGATCGCACGGTTTTGTAGATGTTAGATAATATATGTAATCTGTTTTCTTCCCAGGAGCCTCAACATTTGGAAGTGCGCCCTCTTCAGGTGGGGATTATAAGCACATTTTTGATAATATGCAGAGTATTATATGGGCGGCCTTTGGTGACAGTTTATACAAAACCTTATGTGGTCCTTATGTGATTGCAGATGTGTCAGTAATCCCATAGACAATAGATGGCTCCATATTTGTTTGCTGTTCTTTATAGAAAGAACACATATACTCAATACTGGCCATATATGACAATATTCACACTCCAGACGGACTAGGGTCTGTTATCAGCCAGTCAGTATACTTCAGCATACTATATGACATGAGACAGTGCAGGGTCAATTACATGATAACATTTGTTTTTCTTTCCCACAGGAGCCTTTTGGTTTGGAAGTGCGCCCCCTTTAGCTATGCATGACAGTTGGTATATTTGGTTTCCTATTACATAATGGGTTTTCCTTACGTCCTGTAATTTGCAAGGGTTTTATCTATATATCCTCAGACAACCATGCTGAGCCTGAAGTATCTACTCATATGAAGCTGATTTTGCTACAGAGAGCTGATGGTTCCTGGAGCCCCAGCATGGAAATAGCCGACATTTTGGGAATATCAGCGAGAGACTTAGAAGACAAGAACCCTGACCAGGTATTACTTCAAGACACTGAGTCTGTTACTGGTGCACTCAGCAGTCCGCTGCTGGCATTGAGGGATGGGGCTTAATAACACCACCCCCTGCAGGTTGCCTACCAGAGATTCCCACCACTTACAGACACCGAGGATTTCTTTGCAGGGTTCTTTACTTTATCGAAGTTCATACAGACGGATAGATAGAATGATATAAAGAGCTGTACAGTAGAATGTTATACAAGCAGAACCAGTTGGCAATTTTCTGGGCCCTAGTAACTGACACCACACTTCCGCTTTAGCTGGAGATGTAACACCTTCCTCCCACAAATCCGGGTTATTGCTGGGTGAGATACTGTTTGTGTTTCGGAGCCAGTTGATGTCTCAATGCAAAGCGCCTTCTTCCCCAAGCTATCCAGGCGTCCTATGCTGGCATTTGAGCAGCAAGTCGCTGCTTCTCTTAAGCAGGCTCTCAGGTTCCCTCGTGAGAACAGGCCTTTTACTAGTGCGTCCTTGCCCATTCCCGCCATGTGTAGCCTGGGCAACCCCTGACCTCAGAGTGTTGCACCGGAAGAGAGCAACTCAAATGCGCCTATCAAGAGCTACCTCTCAATCCGGCTTCCAGGAACCTCCCAAGTAACACTTGCACGATGACCTGCACCACTTAAACTGACATGAACTTATCAATGCAACACACAGTGCAAAGCATACCTTGTGACAGATGTAACTACAACGTAACATGCAATGTAACCTTAATAACCGTTAGCTTAGGACAAGCCAAACTGTGCACCGAGGCCATGCCAGACTGCGCACACAATGTGAACAGCAGCTGGATTCCTCCCCTGCCCATCTATGTAGCTGCACGTGTGGACTGAGAGGAGAACAGTCAAACTGTTAAGGTGTGCGTCCACAGCACCTTACAAGATATGCCCGCAGCTTCTTCACTGGGGAGATTTATGAACACTAGTGTATTCTACACAAGTTATCATATCCCAAAGTAAACTGTAGACCATACCTTTCCCAGGACATATCTGTCAACTCCAGGGTTCCTTACACTGAGCCTGGGTTATGGAGTCATGAATTGTTAAAAAAATGACCAACGTTGACTTCAGAATAAAATAATTATTTTTAATTATATTATACACTTATTTATATTGTATAATTAATTCTATGTATAGTTTGTTACATATTTTTCTGGAATTCAATCATTATTTTTTTTCCTGAATTAGAGGATCTTTACGGCTTCTATCTGACCATGGCTGTCAGCCATTTATGAAGGAGTCTGACCAGGAGTCGGGCTAAGGAAAAACAGAGGTGTTGGAGTCTGTGGTTTGGCCTACCAACTCCATAGCCTTAGTATGATTAATGGAGAATTTCATGAGCTGAATATCATGTCCTCATATTGTCCTTCTCCTCTAGGGAATGGACTTATCGGTGTGGACGACACTTCTGGCTGTCATCTGGCTTCATAGTAACTGTGAGGGGCAGAAGGATGAGTGGGAGTTATTGTCCAGGAAGGCAGTGACCTGGATTAAGTTGAAAACAGGTAAAGACCAATAATTGTCCTTGTAAAATTAACTATTTGGTGCCCGTAGACATAGCAGTATGTTTCAACAGGCCGAGAGCCATGCGGCTACACTGGTTACTTGGTGTTCTCTGTTACAGGCTCCTCTCTAAATCACTGGGTCAGGGCCGGGATCGCATTACTGAAGTCATCGGTGGAACTTGCCGCTTTGGACTTGTAAAAGTGATCGTTGGTGGAGTGGACAACACGGAGCTTGTGATCCGTTTCCGGTGACATGAAGGACGGGTCAAGCTGTTTCAATTACTTTGGAGCTTGATGAATTGAGACTTATGTTTGGGGCAGTTGCAGGCAGAGCATTCTCCTCCACTTGGTTAAGTCTGATTCTCGAAGACTCCATTGCATCTTGTGAACAGATTAAGGACGTCTTAGAGTTTGCTAACAATAAGCTTATAGATTTTGTTTTCTCAAAGGAGAACGTAAAATGGAAAAAGATTTGAAAGGAAATGAAAAGATTGAAAAATTTTATGATTGAGACAAATGATGGTTTAGGACAAGTTGTACCCACCCCTCCATAGACAGGACACACTGTGTGTAAGCAGAAGCCTACAACCCATGTCCATACTACTACCTCAGCTTGTCAGTGTCCCAAGACATAGGCAAAGCTCTCATGGGTTAGAGAGAGGATAGCATCAGCACAGCAAAGTAACCAGAGAAGCCGCACTACCAAAATGGGAATTTGGTATACTACAGCCCTGATACTGACCAAAGTAAAGACTGAAGGTTTCCAAGGAAGCTTGATTTATAGTCCTTGTGTAGAGACTGTTATTGGTAGAGACTGTTAGAAGTAGGCTCTTCATTATCCAATTCTAGCTGTTATTGGGAGAGACCTATACTGTCTGTCAAGATGGGCCAAGTCCTGGGCCGTGTTCTTGTTCTTATTGTTTATACATTTCTTCTAAACATTATCGATAAAGAAAGAGATTTGTTGCCGGTCCAAGTACACCTTACAGTGGTATATGTGTCCCATTAAAATGCAATAACCCCATACGCGAGGATGAGTAAAGCCTTTGTATGTTGTATCCAACCAATTGTTATATTTCCTAATTCTGATTGTTGTGCCGAGGTTGAACCTCCACCAATTGGATGCTGATGAGTTATAGGTCATCAATGTTGACAATCCCACCAACTCTACAAGGAGGGGTGGTCAGGGCCAAAGTTTGGTTTGAGACTCAGACACAACCTGACCTGCTAATGCAACTGCAAGTCTGTTAACCAAAAAATAAAAAAAGTTATGAATCCTGAAAGTGGTGATGCAAAACTATTTTTTTTAATAAGAAAAAAGGATTTACTGTGCAAAAGCAGTAAAACTTAACACACGTATATAGATTTGGGACGCTGCAATCATATCGATCTTTCACCATCTCCACCAGTTCAAGTTTTTAGAATCTATTAACAGATCCCGCTCCACTGATTCTACCACATTTTGAATTTTTCTCTCTAGTCCTCACCGTTTTTGAGCAACAAGTGCAGTTAGTTTTGGTGCCTGATGTGCAATTTAAGCTCTGTAATGTCAGAAGAGCAGTGTCAGGCAGGGGGCGTGATTCAGAGCACCAATCAGAAGCAGCCAGTGACAGAGCTTGGAATCACACCCCTTGTCTGCTCCTGCCTGACACCGCCCTCCTGACTGTACAGAGCATTAATAGCATATCATGTACCAAAGCTAACATCATTGTTTGCTCAGGAACAGTGGGGGCTAGAGAAAAAATTCCAAAAAGATCTATCTTGGTCTCACCTGTCCACAAGTCCAGAAGGATTTTGGCTTACTCACATACATTTTGGCAAACTGTAGGCTAGCTTTTTATGTCTCTGTGTCAGCAGTGGGGTCCTCCTGGGTCTCCTGCCATAGTGTTTCATTTCATTCACATGTGGAGTGATAGTTGGCGCTGACACTAATGCCCCCTGAGCTGGCAGGACAGCTTGAATGTCTTTCTAACTTGATTGCAGCTGCTTATCCACCATTCGGACTATCCTGTGTTACAACCTTTCATCAATTTTTCTCTTCCGTCCATATCCAGGAAGGTTAGCTACAATGCCATGGGTTGTAAACTTCTTGATTATGTTGCACCATGGACAAAGGAACATCAAGTTCTCTGGAGATGGACTTGTAACCTTGAGATTGTTGATATTTTTCCACAAATTTGGTTCTTAAGGTCTTAGACAATTCTCTTCTCCTCTTTCTGTTCTCCATGCTTAGTGTGGCGCACACAGACACACAATGCAAAGATTGAGTCAACTTCTCTCCTTTTTATCTGGCTTCAAGTGTGATTTTTATATTGCCCACACCTGTTTCTTGCCACAGGTAAGTTTGAGCGAGCATCACATGCTTGAAACAAAGTTATCTACACACAACTTTGAAAAGGTGCCAACAATTTTGTCCTGCCCATTTTTGAAGTTTTGTGTGAGATTTTGTTCAATTTGCCTTTTTTTTTCTCAGTTTTTTTGTCTCATTCCAATACACACAAAGGAAATAAACACGTGTAGAACAAAACATGTGTGATTGCAATAATTTTCTGTGAGAAATACTTCATTTTACTCTGTTAACATCATATAGTGATATACTTTACAGCATAGTAATGGCTATAGGTAGTAATAGACTGGAGTTGACTGATTAAGGTCTGTGGGAGAGTTTTCTAGACATGCTCTGTGTAGGGAGAGGAGTAGATAAAATGTGACATCATCTATTGTCTGTAGTGGATGCACTCATGGGTCACAATGGGTGTTATCTGTAGAGGTGTGAACTTCTACTGTGATAGTGTCAGTGTTGTTTGTGATATAAATGAGCTCACTGCTAAAATTAAAACCCCTACAGAATTAGCAAGTGTAAGGCTACTATTAGGTTACATTGGACAGAGAGAAAATAGCAGGATGTTGTACATTGTTTTTAAATCTAGATTAAAAAATAAAATCATCAAAAATTCTTTAAAAATGTTTCTTATTAAAAACTTGGTTTAAAACATAATTTTGGTGACATTCCCTTTAAAGCTTTAATTTTATTCTGGACTTAATTTTGTTGTATGTGCTATAATCAGTAATAGTCTGAGGAGGGCGCCAAATTATTTCAAATCTATTATCAGCATAAGTAATGCTGAAGAAATCAGCTATATCCAGCAGAGGGTATTCTAAATCTACAAAACATTAAAGAGAAATAAACAGAAACAATAGATAATTCATCTGCACGTTCTATACATTTTTCCATATTGTACCAGGGATAATTCTCAGATAATGCACAGTCCTATGGATCACTGTATACCGGGGTCACTCTCAGTTATTATTCTAGTTTAGTTATTATAGACAAGGGTAAGGCTGGGCATACACATTTGATATGTACTGGACTAATCTGGACTGGACTAATTTTGGCCACTTAATGCGCTTCAGGACTTACAGACTCTTTCAGGATAGGGACTGTGACCATGGCCGATATGTGTGGTATGGGGGAAGAGGGAATAAAGCGTTTGGGCTGGTGGAAATCGGAGTGTTTCCACTCCTATGTAAGGCCTGACCTTTTGACGTGCTGATAGTGGTTCCTTGTGTTGCTCTTTCTTCCAGGCTCAAATCGACCTCACATCTGGATCATAGGACACTCCTATATATACTGGTACTCTCAGAGGTAGTAGCAGTGAACCGGATCTGCCGCGGCCCCCTGGTCCTTATAATCCATGCAGGAGGTAATGACCTGGGGAAGTTTAAAATCGTTGAACTCCTTGCTATACTATGTTAGGACTTGTCTCGTTTTGCTAGGTTCTTTAATAAAATGGTTCTAGTGTGGTCGGAAATGGTGCCCAGGAAGGTTTGGGGTGGCGCAAAAAGCCATTCCGCGTTGGAAAAGTGTCGCCGATTGCCTTGTATCAAAATGTTTTACTGGATTAGAGGTTGTAGATGCTCACCTGAACATCTTCCTAGCCGAACTCCTAGATGGCACGGAGATGGGTTTGTTTCTTATGCATGGTGTTGGTCGGACGTCAGAGTAGGGCTGCTCATGACAACTTCATGGCAGAAGTCCGTGCTCACAGGAGGACGTCGTATGAGTCCACACGCTCGCTGGCTACCAACAGTGGCATCCGGATGAAGGTTAAAAAAACAGTTTGATGAAAAAAGTTAATGGGCATGGACGGTTTTATTTGTTCATCTTTCTGATGGTTGAGATTGTTGGTTTATTGTTTAATAAAAAGCTGTGGCCAACCGCATATAACCAAAGCTAATGTTTCTGTCATCATTCTAAGATTTTTCAGTGGGAGATGTTTTTTGGTTTTACGGTGAGAGGTGCTCTAGCATGCCTGCAGTATTGGTTATTACTCTAGACCTCTTGGTAATGCTCAGTACTACTGATCTCTATACAGCGAAGTTATTCTTCTTATCGGTCATTATTGTAGACCTGTAGATAACAAAAAGTACTACTGATCTCTGTATACCAGTGTCATTTTTCTTATTGGTCATTATTGTAGATCTGTAGATAACACACAGTACTACTGATCTCTATATGCCAGTGTCATTCTCCATATTGTTTTTTTTTTTTTATATATATATAAGTTTGTCACCTCCCTCCCCGGGTCTCTTTTTTGTAATATTTCCACCAAACACCGTAGGGGACATTATAGTGTGTGAAGAGGCCAATATGGGACATTATACTGTGACGGGGTCACTATGGGACATTATACTGTGTGAAAGGGCCACTATGGAGCATTATACTGTGTGAAGGGGCTGCATGGGACATTAAGCTGTGTGAAAAGGCCATCATGGAACATTATACATTGTGAAGGGGCCGCTATGGGACATTTATATATATATATATATATATACTGTATGTATATATATATATATCAGTGAATTATGTCAGTGGGTATATAGATGAGACATTTGAGGAAAGGATATGATCGGTTAGAAAATGGCCAGCCTGCCCAACCAAAGCAGAATCAGGTCATGTAGTCCCCCATATGTTGCAGCCATGTATAACTAAGACTAAGTTCACATCTGTGCCGGAGTCTCCAGAAACCACTGAAAATCGTTGGAGACAACCGTCCTGCATGGAGAAATTTTCTCTCCACCAATTTCAAGAGGACCTTTCACATCCTCTGGCACCTGCGGTTTTATATACCGCTAGAAAGCTGACAGTGCGTTGAATTCAGCGTACTCTCAGCTGTGACGGTACATGCCACAGTGCTGGAGGGACCGCTGTGGGCCATAATAACGTGTGGAGGAGCCACTGTGGGCCATAATACCGTGTGGAGGGGCCACTGTCTGACATAACACCATGTGGAGGGGCCACTGTCAGACATAATACCGTGTGGAGGGGCCACTGTCGGACATAATGTCGTGTGGAGGGGCCAATTTGGGATATTATACAATGTGTGGAGGGGCTGCTATAGGACATTATACTGTCTGGAGACCACTTTGGTACATTATAGTGTGTGTAAATGGGGCGTTAGACTGTGTGGGGCCCAGGTAAGGGGCGCTGTGCTGTGGGGGGGGGCCAAGTCAAGTTTGCTGTGGGGCCCAGTCTTTGCTAGTTACGCCCCTGCTGATCTCTATATACTGGACTCATTCTCTATATCGGTTATTATTCTACACCAGTATATAACACACAGTACTACTGATCTCTATATACCGGGGACATTCTCTATATCGGTTATTATACTAGACCAGTATATAACACACAGTACTACTGATCTCTATATGCCGGAGTCATTTTTCGTATTCGTTATTACTTTAGTACTACTGATTTTTATATTCTGGTGACATTTTTCAGGGGTACCTGTGTACTGTGGGCAGGGGAGCTTTTTAGTATTGTTAAGGTGGGATATCAGACTATTATGGGGTGTGGGAGAAGATTTTTAGAGACTCTAGACCACACAGTCATACATTGCTGTGGAGCTCAGTAGAGCTTCTTCCTGTTGTCATGACGACCGGCTGTCTCCAAACATGACCATCTGCAGCCCCCGCATTCTGTTGCCCCCACTACTTCCGTGCTACCTCCGCCTGACTGCTGTGTGGGCATCACCACTGACTCACCTGTGTCATCAGCTTCGTGCCAGATAGATCCTGGATGTTCACTGATAGATGTACTAAGTACAGGAAGTAGTAGATATCAGACTATTCAGAGCATCTGACATGCTGGTAGTTGTAGTTGTGCAGCGGAAATTTCAGTAGTGAGAGACCACTAGCACAAACCATGCCACTGTATTCCTTTTAGTCTCCCTAGTGTACAAAGATAATAAACACAGTGATGTCACAATACAGAGATAATAAACACAGTGATGTCACAGTACAAGGATAATAAACACAGTGATGTCACAGTACAGGGATAATAAACAGTGATGTCACAGTACAGGGATAATAAACAGTGATGTCACAGTACAGAGATAATAAACACAGTGATGTCACAGTACAGTGATAATAGTGAGTTAAGAACAATTAAAAATACAAAGTAGAACTGATTCCCTGGGAATACATGGCACATACTGTAATATAGATATGATCCGTTATGGTACAGAAAATAGAACAAATATATTTGTATGGGGCAGTGATACAATGAAATAAAGTGTCAATAAACAATATAAGCTTTATATATATATATAAAGTCAAAGTGTTATAAGCCTCATCCTGTGCCTATACTCTCTATGTGTGTGAATGGCTGAAAGGTCGCTGTCGCCAACATCCCAGGAAATCCGGGTACAGAGGCCCTACACATATTGCCGTGAACAGGGCAGCCTCAGGGGTAACTATCAAGCCACTCAGTAAGGCCTCTTGCACACTACAGTGTGATTGAACTGTATGGGTGCACACAGATGACATATGTGTGCCACCAGTGCACCACCCGTGCTTCCACAGCCCCATACATTCAAGGAATAGGGGCTACGGAAGCAAGGCCACAAAACCAGACAGCAATAGAACCTGCCCACAGAACTGTGTAATACAGAAATAAATGGGTAGTAAACCCATATGTACATGAGGTATAAGCGCCACTAAGCCGTGTGTGTGCTGTCAATTGGTGTAAGCAACCTGTTCACAATCTACTGCACCTGAGCGCAGGTCAAAACAGAAGAACTTAAGATTTACTTTATTTTTTGGATTACGCTTCTATTATATTATGGTTTTTTATGGTATTATATCTATCATCATTATTTGTCTATCATCATCATCATTAACTGGAGAGCCACAGATTGGAAACCGCTGTCCTAAGTAATATGAATATCAAAATGGTGCCTAAAAACTAGTTTTCTTGCATACAAAGCATGAAAAAGTCACAATTTTTTGCATAGGTTGGGTATTTTTCACCAAAAATTGGGACTTTTTTCTGTTTTACGCTTAAAGGAATGAGGAGATGAGTGTGGCGTGGGTGAGGACACCAGACCTGTCAGATTTATGATCATTTAAGCCAGATAACTATGCTCATAGCTACCATAGATTTCAGTGCAAGCGATTGGCCCCAGCAGAGGGTGCGCTTAATTTAGGAGGAAGCATGTGTCTCCTAAAGATGGGCGAATCAACTCATAGTGAGCTGGATTTGACCCGAATACTACAAATTGTTCGGTTTTTAACAAAACTAAGTGATTTGGAATTCATCTCGGATGACCTAAAATGGCTGCACCACCTGTGTTTCCGTAGGTATAATTGACAACGGTTTTGGAAATCGCAGCGTTTCCACTGTATGGATTTTTCTGCAATGTAAATGAAGGGTTTTTGCAGGGACTGTAAAATGCAGTGGTTTTGTGCCGCTGCTTTTACGCCACGTGGGGCCCAGGCCTAAAGGTTTTTTTATTTTTGTCACCTCACCTGGGCCTTCAGCTATTATACTAGGGGTCTGAAGATACCCCAGAGTATAATAATTTACCTTTTGGTTCTATCCGAACAAGTTTGCACCAAATTCAACCGCTTCGTCCGAACACAGGACAAAACAAATCTTCTGGGGTTTGCCCATTTTTAGTGTCTCCTCATAATTCGGGCGCATCCTCTGCCGTGATCTTTTCTGTTTTTTTTGCAGTGATTCGCTGCATGGGGCCTTAGCCATAAACTCCATAAAATCCAGAACAAATGAGGCTTCATTTACAGTTCCTATACGTCAATGCAGAAATAAAAAAGTTTGGACTGAAGAAATGTAAAATAAAAGAAGTTTTGTGGTCTTCAAGGACCTCAAGTTTATTTCTAGAAACCAGACAGGCCCATTAACACCTTAGAGCAGGTGGCTGAGGCGTACTGTGCATTCTTAGTCACATTTTTCTGTATACGCCGCGTACCTGCCGCTCCCGCTCATTAGAGTCGTGACTAGAATTGCTTAGTAAAGTTTAAAGTGCATATTATTTATATCAGCGGAGAGGCAGACACCGGCACAAGTCGTTCTCTTCTACATCTCACATTTTCTTAGGAGTTCGAATCTGATATCTCCGTGACAACACAAAACACAGGAGACATAGTTCTATCTGGGATCCCCGTCCTTACGTAGCTGTAGAAGGATCATGTCATGTATACTTGTTCTGAATAGTCCAGAACCGTTCTATCAGTGGTTGACCACCTGTGTCTCTCCAGCTGTTGGGACGCTGTGAAATGGCACGTGGGCCTTGGATTTTGGCATTACCATGTCTTGGTGATCTCTAAATATTGAAGGATGGGACATCATCTTCTCCACAGCTTTGTGCGGGGGCTTTCCTAATAATTGGTGTATAGAAGAAGGAAAACGTTGGGCCCCCTATAGAGATCACCCTTCTCAGGATTTGCCCTGAGATAAGTCGTGCCACAGGTGTCTTGAAGCAACTCATTCCCCACCTCACCTCTACAGTACATAACAGACAAGCTAAGCTTGCATGTTAATAGGAGAATCTGCCATGACAAACAACTCTTGCTTTACTTGGACCCCATGCACATGGGGCAGCCCAAACTGTTAAATCTGGTCCATATATTGGATAGTGATCTATGATGCTGGAAGCTCCTGTCTCCTCGTAGCTCCATTGTCTCCACAACATACAGTACGAGACAACAGAGCCACAAGGGACTCCAAGCGTCATAGATAACCGTGATGCAAGGAGTTCCCTCTCCCGACTAGGTTCATACCGGGGAATCCAGCAGATATATAGACTGTATTTTCCACTTTGGATTGCCCCAGGATTGGGGCCCAAGTAGAACAAGAGATGTTTGAAAAACCCAATATCATGGCAAAAGTACAGACCGGATTTTCCAGGCTGGATCGCCTTGTGTGGGCAGCACGGTGGCTCAGTGGTTAGCACTGCAGCACTGGAGTCCTGGGTTCGATCCTGCCATCATCTCCAAGGAGTTTGTACGTTCTCCCCGTGTTTGCATGGGTTTCCTCTGGGTACTCTGGTTTCCTCCCACACTGTAAAGATACTGATAGGGAATGTAGATTGTGAACCCTATATGGGACAATGACTGACAATGTCTGTAACGTGCTGTGGAATATGATGGCGATATATAAGTAAGCTAAATAAATTTTAAAAATGTGTGCATGGGGCATTATGTATCCTGATAAGTAAAAGTGTGTAAAATCGATTTACACAAAGTGATCATCATACATACACATCACAGGGACATCCGAAAATTCCTTGAAATATATGGCCAAAGCAAAAGCACTGGAATATTGTGCTAGCATTAAAGAGGATATGCCACGAAAATGATTTATCCTCTCTCCATAGGATACATTGATGATAGGTGGGGGTATGGCCGCAGAAACCTCCACCAGTCATGAGTATATGGGATCTGTACTCCCATTTACAATGTA
The DNA here is from genome assembly GCA_947044405.1 of Leptodactylus fallax. Classification (NCBI taxonomy): domain Eukaryota; kingdom Metazoa; phylum Chordata; class Amphibia; order Anura; family Leptodactylidae; genus Leptodactylus; species Leptodactylus fallax. The sequence continues at coordinate 513,812 of CAMRHE010000669.1, forward strand.
GCTGCAGTGGACACAGATGCACTTCTACTCTTTGCATTTCAATGGGAACCCCAGAGATACCCAAAGTACAGCACACCCCATGGACTGCACCCATTGAAATGAATAGCTTGGGTGCCACATCCTTTTTGTGAAAGTGAGCAGTGCAGTGTAGTCCATGGAGGGTGACATCTCGGCCTGACAGATTTATTATAACTTACTCCAGAAAACTGGTGTGAGTTACATAGGAAAGCTATATATCACAAGGCATTATGGGAAAGGAGCTGGGAGCTCATGCGCCCTCTGTTGGATGTAACAGAACCTCAGTTTGCTTTTGACTCACCGAGTCTTAAGACAGCAAAAGGGATTTTAGCCAAGCCAGTTTCACTTATCTGCATACAGCACCGTTTCGGGATTTTTGTCCCTCATCAGTGCAGAGCAAAGTGTACTGGCTGGCTTTGTGGGAGGCAATGAGTGGGTTATGGACAGAGACATCTCTCCTTGAGGAGAGCACCAGTTAAGGTGTGTAGAGTTTTGAGTTGCCTTTCGCCCTTAGTAGAGGGCGAAAGGCAACTCAAAACTCTACACACCTTAACTGGTGCTCTCCTCAAGGAGAGATGTCCCTGTCCATAGGAAAGCTATGTCAGTGCCTGACTGGCGTAGATTTCAATCCTGGTGCACTGGAATGTGATTTATTAAGAGGTTGGAGTCTGGTAATAATTCAGGAATGCCTTACGTCAGTCGAGATCATATAAATACTGGCGTAGGAGATGTCCATCTTAATACGTTTTCCCCAATATTTATTCTAGACATTGGGAGTCCTCTAGGATTCAGAAGTTCATGCAAGTTCCTTAACTATACACAAATGCAGGGCTGGGAGAAAGCTGCACCATGGCGGATTCCATAGTTGTATACATGGCACTCATTGGGGAAAATTTTACAATACTGTTGAACTTTACACTTAAACTATGAATCCCGGTTGGTAGTTTTAGACATATTTATGAATCTGTCGTACTGATCTTCATAAATATGGAGTGTTTCTAGAAGCTCTGAAATTCTGACTCAAATACCATCTGGCTAAAAGTGTCGAGCTTCACCATGAAACAAATATTTGGCGCAAAACACATAGACAAAATCTATAGACAAAAACCATAACTCTCAAGCTGTGAGGAAGAAATATTTGGCGCATGCATCAAAAACCCTACAATTTTTGGCACAACATAAGCAGACACAAATCATCTCTCGCTTACTGAGGAGACAAAATATGTGGTGCACAACATTTACACATTACAAGTTTACACCATTTTAAACTTGGTCTACTTTGCACAAGAAATTCTGCGCCCTATTCATTCTTTTCTGTTTCATACATGTGTCATAAAGTGAGACACTTCTAAACCTCTCCCATTCTGGGGCACATTTTCAAAAGTGTCGAGTCTGTCGTATTTTTCTATTCTTTCTGGTGCACACTGCTCATAAATATGTCGTAAAAGCCATGCACCATAAATTTTGGAGCAAATGTAGACAGAAAAGTGTAGTTCTTCTATTGATATACATGACCCCATTAAGTGCTGTCGATACAGCGATCAAGAAGGCAGGGATGATAATAAACCGTCCTTGCCATCTCTTCGGGCAGTGCAACCTGTTGGAGCACCTGCATCTGCTAACGCTGCGAGGATGGACAGGTATGTCCTTGCAGAGTTATATGGCAACCACCATATTAGGAATTGCATTGTCGTTGTGCTGAGGGGGACAGGACTAAAGCTTTCCCAAGTATCGGAAAATGGTTCAGTGAGTTCCACTTATCGTGGTGAGGCTTCTGTGCAATCCATTTTGAAAAGAAAGTCTCATTTTTCTAAGAATAGCGTAAATGATGGGGTTTGTCTTTGTAGCCATGGTTGCAGTCTGGCTTTAGCTCCTGCTGTCGCCACTAAATGCAGCTCTCCCCCTCCCAGGGTTCACACTAGTGTTTGGGTCTCTGTCGTTGGAAAGCCTGTCCGCTTAAAAAGCAGTTACCTGCAGACACTCGTGGATCCCATAGACTATAATGGGGTCCGTCAGGTTTCCACCGGTTTTATACTGAAACGGGCAGAAAGAAATGTCCTCCTTGCAGGACTTTTCTTTCCGCAGATTTTAGGCAGTATCTGTGGCAGAGTCTCCTACGAAGACTCCAACGCAGATGTTGGAGTGATATGCTTTACAGCAATCTCGTGGCCATAGACAGCAATAGTCTGGAGCCGACTCATTGAGGTCTATGGGAGAGTTTTCTAGATTTCTGTGCAGGGAGGGAGAATAGATACGTTGTGACATCATCTATTGTTAGTAGTAGATGCAATGATAAGTCAATGGTATTATCTAAAGTGGTGTTATCTTCTCTTGTAATCCTGTCTGTATTGTAAATGAGGTGACTGCTGCAAAGAAAATCCCTATGGAATTGTCAAATGTCTGTCTATTATTAGGTTTAGTCACCAGAGTGAAAATTAGAGGTTTTAATAGTTTTTTTTTTTTTTTTAAATATAGGGATATGAAAATTCATAAATTCCCAACATAAAAACTTAAAATAGGCCAATTTGGTGAAATTGGTAATGTCTAGTTATCACTCTTGTAATGTCTGAATGTCCCTATCCAATAGTTTTGGAATTGGCTTAGAGATATAGTATAACTTCTAGTCTAAAGAGAGGGAATTGGGTGTCTGGCCATTTCTGGACTAGTTCACACCTATAAAGCATGCGTTTATCTTGCATATGTAGAAATTTACCTTTTTTTGTATTCCATGTTGGTACCATGTAGTCATCCTGAAAGTTTGGGTTTTGATATAAAGTCAAGTAAGGAGAGACTAAAGGGGAGATGTGAACAGCGCAACTTATTTTATTCCATCCTTTCTAGAAAGTATATGGAAGGTGATTATTCTTTACTGCCAGCAATTGTGTACTGTATGTGGTTGGTGTAACATGGTGGGCAAGGCCCTGTTGGTGTTACAGGGCAACTCAAGCAAAGTGTGATGTGCCTTTATAGTAATTATCTGGGCACTGTATGACACCATCTGGATACTATATGTATATTTGTCACTGCAAAATAGATTAAAAATGAAAATATTTTTTACCTGGAATGTTTTTGATCAGCTGAATTGCTGAAAGTCCCTGCAACTGTTATCGAAATGGGACCACTGCCTCAAAGCTCATTTATGAAGTGCTCCAGACTAAAAATATCAGTGGCTTCTAAACTGAAAAATTTAGAAGCCAAAACAAGGTTTTAGTCGACAAACAGTATAATGCTCACACAGTATTATATGGAACCTCACACAGTATAATGCTCCCCAGTGGCCCACACACACAGTATAATGCTTCCTTGTAGCCCCCACACACAGTATAATGGTCCCCAGTCTCCCCCACTCTCACAGTATAATACTCCTGAATGACCCCACACACAGTATGCTCCCCAATAGCCCTCCACACAGTATAATGCTCCCTAGTGCCCCACAAACACAGTATAATGCTCTCCAGTGCCCCACACAATTATAATGCTTCCCTGTAGCCCCCACACTCAATTTAATGGTCCCTACTGCCCACCACACTCACACAGCATAATTATCCCCAATGACTCCACACAAACAGTATAATGCTCCTCAATAGTGTTCTGTACAGTATAATGCTCCCCAATGACCCACACACACAGTATAATGATATCCAGTGTCCCAGACAAAGTATAATGATCCCCAGTGCCCCCACACAGAATATAATTGTAAGGGAATTCAGCAATTTCCCAGTGCTGCAGCAGAACCCTGGGGGGAGGGGCACAACAAGACAGTGAGCCCTAAAACTGAACCCCCAACTGGCCCTGCCTCTTGCCTGACTGTCCTAGGTGACAGCTGACAACTTGGAGCCAGTCCCTACTCTGGATAAGTGACAACACAGAACGCAGACAGGACAAACAACAACACTGGGAGGTCAGCAAGCCAAGGGGTCGGTAACAGACGAGCAATGCAGCACAGAATCACAATCCAAGAGAATAGACGTCAAAGCCAGAGGTCAGGAATAGGAATACAGCAACTAGCATAAAAGGAGCTAGCAGGGACAAAGTCACAAGACAGAATCTCAATAGCCAGCGACCATGTGTGGGCTGACGACCTGTTTATATCAAGTCCAGGACAACCCCAGACTTGATTGGTAGACAGGCTGTCACACAGGCAAGGCTAAGATTAACTATTGAGGAGCCGAAAGAAACAAGGTACAGGAGATGGGTGTGGCTGAAATTCAATTACATAGTCTAGGACAGTATTCAGACTGAGCAACAAGAACCTTAAGCAAGGAATCAAACTGAACATGCCTCCTTCGCCGCAGCGTGTCAGCGGAGGGTGGCGTAGAGACCCGAACAGGCAGAGACGTTACAATAATGCTTCCCTTTAGCCCCCACACACAGTATAATGCTTCCCTTTAGCCCCCACACACAGTATAATGCTCCCCAGTAGCCCTCCACACAGTAAAACGATCTCCAGTGACTCCACACATAATATAATGCACCCCACAAAACTCTCTGCAGAATACAGATCTACAGCTCAACGCAGCAGAGCTACACTGAGTCACAGACAGTAGTAGTGGCAACGTGAATGGTAGAGTATGAGGCTGAAGGCTTACTGCTTCACTATTCTTTTCAGCTCTATCTTTGCAGATAGAATTGACATTGACACAGACGGCCATTACGGCTTATTATGTGGCTTTATGTGCCACATGTTTATTTTTTACTCAAATAGGCAGCATGGCAGCAATGCAAATGGTGCCAAGGCTTAAAAGGTTTGTCACCATTTGCAAACTAGTCATTTTGGTGGCCATTTTGGTCGCCATCTGGAGACCTGTTATGCTGCATTTCAGGGCATTCATTGATCTGGATAGTTCACTACCGCCATTTTGCAGTGAACCTCCTCTATTAGGGTAAGCCACCCAAACAATACATATAGAAAGGCTTAATAAAATAGTTGTTAATACTAAATAGGAACGCATTCCCATAGTACAAATGAAAAGAACACTAAAACACATAATCCCGCAAATATAATATTTTCACTTAGTTGCTGATTCTATATCTGCGGAGATGGCATTTAGGAGACAGTCAGGAGCCCGGTTTCCTTTATCTTCTGCCAATTACCCATCATCCCTCTTCTGACACACTTCAGGGGATCAGTAAGGACCTAATTTTCTGATTTCTCTCTGCTGTCTCGCTCCCGGAATACTAATGATGCTCTGCTGAGTCGAGGCGGTCATATGAGGACACAGACTGAATGCAGACTTCTCGTCCATGCTGAAATCCTTGTCATCCTCTGCAGAACAATAGATTTGTATGTCTACAGGTGGCAGAGACACATGTCAACGCAGTATCTCAAAACCGGTGGCAACATGGCAGAACAGGTGTTCAGAATACATGCCATAGGCTTCCGCTGCAGGTGTATGGTCTCTGTGGTCAGTGACAGTGCACTTTAGTTGCAAGGTTAAAGGGCATTCAAGGGACTGAGACCCAATCAGATGCTGGAAGGTACTGCACTGGATGGGGCCATAAGCAGCTAGCTCTGCTCCTACTTAATAGACATAGAGCTGCAATACCTAGTGCCACCACTATACTGTGCATGGGGCTGCAGCTCTGCAATTGTAATTTTAATAGGAGCAGAACTGCTTCCAGTCCCATCCTGTGCAGTAGCTCCTGGTGCCAGGACGCATCGGGATCAGCTGATCATGCAGGGTCCGGTTGTCAGACCCCCATCGATCAGATACTGATGACCTATGGACCTATGATATCCTATGGATAGGTCATCTTTATAAATAAAAACCTTTAATTACATGGGACATGCTTAGCTTCAGACTGGTCCTTTACTGGGCAGTGGCCTCTATCACTTGTGGCTTGGGACTCCCAGGTCAGAGGGGTAGCAAGTAGTAGCATTGCCTGATGCTGGAGTGGCATCGTCAGGGGCGTAACTACCGGGGTAGCAGCTGCCACAGGGCCCGGGACATTACGGGGCCCCGCGGGCCCCCAATGGTTTTTTTTTTTTTTTTTTTTTTTTTAATAGGCCGTTACTTGCTGGAGTAACCTCAGCAGGTAACAGGACCTATATACTTACCGTTCCCCGGGGTCCCGCTCACGGCCGCCTGCGCTTCCGATTCTGCGGAGGCGGCTGTGAGCAGGAGCGGGGATCGGTATGTGAGGCCGCGGGCCGAACACCACAATCTCTGCTATCATTATACTCCGGGGTATTTGAAAAGACCCCGGAGTATAATAATCGGAGGCCCAGGAGAGGTCAGGGAACATAAAAAACAATGTACTTACCTCTCCTACACTTCTTCAGGCTTCAGGCCTGTTTGGTGACGTCCCAGGCGTCATTTTGCATCGCGACGCCGGCCCGCATCACGTGACGCCGGCCTGGTCCAACATTGAAGAAGGCCGAAGTAGCAGGGAGTGAACCGGAGCGAGGAACAGGTAAGCAACGTTGTTTTTTTATGTTTCTATCCTCCCCTGGGTCTCCGATCATTATACTCTGGGGTCTGAAAAGACCCCAGAGTATAATAATTGTTCATGGGACATATAATAGCGTGTGCAGGGGCCACTATGGGGCAAAATACTCAGTGCAGGGGCCACTATGGGGAATAATAGTGTGTACAGGGGCCACTATGGGATATAATACTGTGTGCAGGGGCCACTATGGGGAATGATACTGTGTGCAGGGGCCACTATGGGGCATGATACTGATGTGCTCGGGCCACTATGGGACATGATACTGTGTGCAGGGGCCACTATGGGACATGATACTGTGTGCAGGGGCTACTATGGGGCATAATACTGTGTGCAGGAGCCACTATGGCACATAATAGTATGCGCAGGAATGCATTTTTTTGGGGGGGGGGGGGGGGTTGGAGGGGGCGGTCCGGGGGTTGGCGGTGATTGGGGGCAGCGGTTCGGGGGGGGACCCCATGTCAAATGTTCGCCTTGGGGCCCAGCCATTCTTAGTTACGTCACACCTCTGTTGAACCCCTAGGTTACAGCGTAGACAGCAGTCACTACCCCATATCAATATTGGGGTTGTGAATTTTATTCCGAGCTGGGACCATCTGAATGGAGTTTTTAGGAGATGACATAAAAATGTATATATTATTTTATTATGTGTAGATTGTTATGTTCTACATTAGTTGTGTGTTATGCTGTATAGGACTGGCGAGCGGCCATGGTTTGTGGTAATGGTGCCAAACTCTGGCAACCTTATTTGGCATTGCTGGTGGTCTGCAGGCAGAGACAGAGAAACATGGAGTGCCTGATAGAAGCGGCACAGAACTGACCCAGTAACACCACCATGAGACGATTAGTGGGCTAGAACCAGTTGCTTAGAGACCTGAGGAGCCTTAGTGGTGATGTGCAGTGTAGCCACCATGAGGCAAACTAGTGACCTAATAGACTGTGGGTGCCATTGCTGGGTTGGAGGGTAGATGCACCAATGTAGAGGCTGAAGGGCCAGCACCAGTTACGTACACCACATGGAGGCCGGGTAGGCAATTGCTATGGAGCCCATGGAGGTCCTTCTCACAACAGTCCGACAGTCCACATATCATAAATCGTACCCTTTATGAAGATCATTAACCCTGAAAAAGTAGCAACAGGTCAATATATTGTTAAATAAAGGGGGCTGTGGAGAAAAATGTACCTGAAAGGGTTACAGTGTTCTGCCTGTGACCTGGACTAGAGGGCCCTGTAGGCAGAGGTAAGTGCCCCATTGTTGTAGTTGTTACTGAGGTTTCTTTGTTATTCCTCAAATATATTTGATTAAAAATATCAAGAGAAAAGACATCATTTCCACAACCACTGTCCTTCTTTACCCTTTTTTTTTTTTTTTGGAAAGGAGGGCCCTATTCTGAATCTTGCTATGATTTCCAGACCAGTACATATTAGTGCTGGCTGCTCTGAGGCCTACTGTTGGCCTGTATACCCAAAACAGAGTGAGAGGACTTGTGGGTCTCAGGGGGACAATATAAGCCCATAATGTTTCTGTTAGAGTCCCCCCTCCTGCACAACAAACTGAAGGTTCTGGTTAGAGATGAGCAAACTGGTTCATAATAAACCAAATCCAACGATAATTTCTCTAAAGCTTTGGTTTCCAATGAAACCAGAAGTTTAGAGATTTGTTACACAGTTCTACGGAGGGTTTCGGGGCAGGTGTAACATTTAAAAAAAAGCTCACTTGTCCCCAGCGCTCCATTGTCCACCACCGCAGTCTGTTCGGACGCTGAACCCCATGTGACTGCTTAGGCCACTGGGACCGTGAAATACATCACCGGTCACTCTCCAGCAATTGCTTCTCAGGACCGAGGTATGACATGCGACCAAACGGATTGTAATGGCAGAAAACGAAGTGTCTGGGACAGGTGACAACCCCTTTAACAAACGTTCCTCAGGGGGTCTGTTATTCTAACCAACATTAGGGCCATTATAGTGTATCTGTATAGCAGCACTAATGATTGTTCACTATGGCCACCATAAACTCCATTGTACCACACACTGTGCTATACTGTAGATTTGAAAAGAATTCTGTCCGAAATGAATCTCGGGACAGGACCGTACAAATTTTCTGGTGTTACCACAATTGTGTTACTATGATATTGCCGTTATTACTGTTGCAGGTTAAGGTGAGCAATTCCTTAAAAAGAAATACCCTGTTTGTCAGAAATGTGGACTGGAGCTATTCTAGCCACATTGGTGCCCAGGGTCTGTACTCTTGTGGTCACAAATGATTGCACAGTGCATGGTCTATGTTTGCAGCAGTGGGTAGTCAGGCATCTGTGAAAGGTAAGGGTAATCATGGCCATGAGGACCCACTAAGATGCAGAGCAGTGTCCAACTCTCATGCAAGCGAGTGGCACAGAGTAGTCTCCGGGAGACCCACAGCAAGACAGACAAAGCCAACAGTCGTTTTGCCACAACAAGACTCTGGTGGAACCTACAGTGTAAAAATAAAAGCAGCCAACCAAAGTCAATCCAAAGCCTATGCTTAAAAGTGGGTGCAAAAGTAAAGTAGTTTTTCTGTATTAAAAGGAGTTGCCCAGGCGTCCCCCACACTGATCAGCTGTATGGGCCACTTCCAACTCTTGCACTATACACAACATGGGTGTGAAACAGTTGGCTCAGTGCCTTGTGTAGTGGATGACCAACATTCCTGCACTTCAACTCCCATTGACCTGGCCACTACTTCCAGTTCTAATGTTGTGTATAGTTTTGGAGTCAGAAGGGTCCCCACACAGCTGACCCGTGCAGGGGCCACCAGTTACCCCCAAATCCCCACTGATCAGATATTTATGACCTTTCCTAAGGACATGCCATAAAAAATAAATCCTGGACAACCCCTTTACGTTATTCTCTTATGTGGAATTGTTGTAAAAAATTTTTGAAAAATAAATAACAAGGCTCCCAATTATCCAACCGGTCGGGCGCCATGACAGCTTGCTATCTAATTGGAAGAATGCAGAGCAGATGGTTTGATGGGACATGTGGACAGTACAGGAACATTGTGATCATTAGTGCTACAGATCCATAATGCTTTGTCCTATTACATCTAATAAATAACACCATGTTGGTTTCGATAAGATGCCGTTTCAGTGCGATATAGCTGCTATCCCTCTGAGCTGCAGAATACAGGCCAAGCTAAGATGACAGTTTTTTAAAGAGATGCTGGCAATGAGTCCCTGACTATATGATGCACTACAGATGTGAGATAAGGGGGTGGGGGATTTGTGAACCTCTAATCACCAACTGATCGGATCTGACAGGGTCCCAAATTCAAGGAACCAGAGGTGTAGCTATAGGGGTTGCAGAGATAGCAGTCGCTTTTGGGTTCTGGAGGCTGAGGTGGCTCAAAGGTCTCTATACAGAAGGAATATTCAACTGATATTCATACTGTGGACACTAGATGGCCGGACCCTGCCTCCCGGGTGCTGTCATAATGAAAGGCAGTAACAGGCAGCCGGGAGAAAAAAAATTTACCTCTCAACCGCTGTCCCCCAAGCCCTGATATCTTACAATAATGTCAGCAGGGATCGGCAATCGTCCCTGCTGCCTGTACAGGAGAGTGCTGTTGCCCAGATAGCAGGAACGATTGCCGATCCCTGCTGCCGTTATTGTAAGGTATCAGGGCTTGGAGGACTGCGCTCAGGAGATAAATGTTTCTCCCAGTCACTGTTAATGTCAATTGTTTTTGGGGGCATTAAGGGAAATTATACTGTGTGGGAGGGGACACCAAGGGGCATACTGTTATTGCCCACTGTTATTGCCCACACAAAGTATAATCCTTAATCCTTCCCACACAGTGTAACATTAGTGCCCCCACACAGTGTAATGCCACGTTAGTACCCGCACACAATATAAAACTCATTATGCCACCATATATATAAATATAAAGCCATATTAGTTTCCCCTCACAGTATAATGCTCCTTAGTGTACCCTTACAGTATAATGCTCCTTAGTGTACCCATACAGTATAATGCTCCTTAGTGTACCCATACAGTATAATGCTCCTTAGTGTACCCATACAGTATAATGCTCCTTAATGACCCCCACACAGTATAATGCCATGTTAGTGCCCCCCACACAGTATAAAGCCCCTTAGTGCCCCCTCAGTAGTTAGTATCATTTACCTTTGTACTGCATTTGACCACTAGCAAAGGTTAAATTAATATGAAATATTTTTTCCTACTTTTTCTTGTCTAAACGTCCAAATGATACGGTAAATACTGGACCTTTATTAAAAGTAATTGAGTACCCCTGCTCTACAGAATAATAAGACACCAGCTGATGGAGAGACCCTTGACTTAAGAACCACTGGTGTAGCAAGGGGAGGAGACAGTTGCTCTTTTCCTTCCTGTGAGAGGTGGAGGTAGTAGTGAGGAGTCTGAACTAGCGCCCCTTGTATAAATCATCCATTTTGTTGTTCTTCAGTCAGGAGATGGGAGAAATCCCTGCTCTTTTTACGGATGTTGTATGCTAAACGAGACTGTGAGAGTAACTATTGAACCTTATAGTTACGACCTGCCTATTCGCCTCAGGTCAGACAGGGTACCTTTTGGATTTGCACCCCACAACTAGGGCATGAATCAAGATAAGGCACACGTCTCTTCATAACTCAGCGCATGACGGGCTGTGTGCCTGCACACTGAAATCTACACCAGCTTGTAGCTGGTATACATTTGTGGCATCATCCACGCCAAGCTCCTGTCCATGCGTGGGTGGCGTAATCCAGAAAAAAGTTGCAAATTTTTGCGCAAAATCCAATTTGCCCGAAATATTCAATTAATTGTGATTTTGATTTAGGATAGAATCCCCCAGCCCTAGTACAATATATGGGAAGACTCTGTTCACTATTTATCTGAATCCAGAATAATGTGAGTTTATCGTCACGGATCTCATGTAAATTATAATATGCACATAAGAAGATCACATCTGTCTAATCTGTAATCCCAGATCTTAATGATATCAATCCAAGTGGATGAGGCTCATGATCTGTGCTTTTCTACTATCCTCTACGCTGGATCAATCCCACACCCACAAACCATCTGCCCCCGCCATCCCTCTATTCTTTCCTTCCTTCTTAGAAAATCTCATTGTTGCCTGGAATGTTTTCTGTCTTTGAACAGTCTTCCTCCTTGATACATAACGCTCTGTTCTGTACCACCCCTGATCTCGCCTGCTCTCTCTCTCTCTCTATTTCTTGTCTCTGTCTCTCTCCCTCTTATTAAACCGTTCAGGACTTAGTGTTCCAGACAGCAGCTGCATGCCGCTCCATTGTAACTGAGACAATGTGAGAAAATAACACCGACATAAGTATCAACAGGAAGTGTGATTGCTCAGGATTTGTTTTCATTGGACTTCATATTATTATGGGGGTCGGGATATGGAGCAGCAGGTGTCAATGTTTATAATGACACCTGCTACAAAAAATGTTATGTACCACATTATGCTAGCAGCCCAATTCCCTGTACTCAAAGAACTTGCTCAATTTATACCAGCTGTACATATATAATTATATACCAGATGCCCATGTTATACCAGCATTGTCCATATCACTATATACATGACGATGTATAAATAATAACAGCTGTACATATATGATATATACCAGAAGATGCCCGTTTTATACCAGCATAGTCCATTGCACAAGATGCATAATATACCAGCTGTACATATATAATTATATTCATAAAAAGTCAGGGTTATACCAGCAAGGTCCATATCACTATATACAAGAAGATGTATAACTTATACCAGCTGTACATATATAATTATATACAGAAGATGCTCAGGTTATACCAGCATGATCCATATCACTATATACAAGAAGGTGTATAACTTATACCAGCTGTACATACTGAAGACGCCTAGGTTACACAACCCCAATTCCAAAAAAGTTGCCACGCTGTGTGAAATGTAAAGAAAACATGAATGCAATGATTTGGAAATCTCATCTAACCATATTTTCTTCACAATGGAGCACAGAACATATATCAGAAGGTGACATTTATACAATAAAACATAGAACACATAGCAAAAGGTGAAAGTTACACAATAGAACACAGAACACATATCAGAAGGTGAAAGTTACACAATAGAACATAAAGCAGATATCAGGAGGTGAAAGTTACAGATAGAACACAGATCACATATCAGAAGATGAAAGTTACACAATAGAACATAGAGCAGATATCAGGAGGTAAAAGTTACACAATAGAACACAGAACACATATCAGAAGGTGAAAGTTACACAATAGAACATAGAGCAGATATCAGGAGGTGAAAGTTACACAACAGAACATAGAACACATATCAGAAGGTGAAAGTTACACGACAGGACATAAACAGATATCAGAAAATGAAATTTACACAATAAAATATAGAACACACATCTGAAGGTGAAATTTACATGAAAGAACACATATCAAAAGGCAAAAGTTACACGGTATAACATATATCAGAAGTTTTATAGTTACGCGATAGAACATAGAACACATATCAGAAGGTGAAAGTTACACATAGCAGAAGATGAAAGTTACACAATAGGATATAGAACTCATATCAGAAGATGAAAGTTATTCAGTAGAACACAGAACACATATCAAAAGATAAAAGATACACATACACACGTGGACAAAATTGTTGGTCCCCTCGTTTAATGAAAGAAAAACCCACAATGGTCACAGAAATAACTTGAATCTGACAAAACTAAATTGCCAAACTACATGTTGACAAGCCACAAAACTTCTGGGAGAATGTCCTATGGACAGATGACACAAAAATCGATATTTTTGGCAAGGCACATCAGCTCTATGTTCACAGATGGAAAAATGAAGCATTTCTTGAAAAGAACACTGTCCCTACTGTGAAACATGGAGGAGGCTCTGTTATGTTCTGGGGCTGCTTTGCTGCATCTGGCACAGGGTGTCTTGAATCTGTGCAGGGTACAATGAAATCTCAAGACTATCAATGGATTCTAGAGAGAAATGTGCTGCCCAGTGTCAGAAAGCTTGGTCTCAGTCGCAGGTCATGGGCCTTGCAACAGGATAATGACTCAAAACACACAGCTAAAAACACCCAAGAATGGCTAAGAGGAAAACATTGGACTATTCTGAAGTGGCCTTCTATGAGCCCTGACCTAAATCCTATTGAGCATCTTTGGAAGGAGCTGAAACATGCCGTCTGGAAAAGGCACCCTTCACACCTGAGACAACTAGAGCAGTTTGCTCATGAGGAGTGGCCAAAATACCTGTTGAGAGGTGCAGAAGTCTCATTGACAGTTACAGGAATCGTTTGATTGCAGTGATTGCCTCAAAAGGTTGTGCAACGAAATGTTAAGTTAAGGGAACCATCATTTCTGTCCAGGCCTGTTTCATGAGTTTTCTTTTTAAAAAAAATTCTGTTGAAGCATGGTTGAAAAGCAATGTCTGACTTTCATTTGTTCATTTTCATAGAATTTTTATATATTATTACTTTTGTCAGATTCATGTTATTTCTGTGACCATTGTGGGTTTTTCTTTCATTAAACGAAGGGTACCAACAATTTTGTCCATGCGTGTATCAGAAGGTGAAAGTTACACAATAGAACACAGAACACATATCAGAAGGTGAAAGTTACACAAAAGAATATAGAAAACATATTAGAAGGTGAAAGTTACACAATAGAACATAGAACAAATATCAGAAGATGAAATTTACATGAAAGAACACAGAACACATATCAGAAGGCAAAAGTTACACGGTAGAACATGTATCAGAAGTTTTATAGTTACACGAAAGAATACAGAACACATATCAGAAGGTGAAAGTTACACAATAGAACATAGAACAGAAGGTGAAAGTTTACTATGCTTACTTATATAGCGCCATCATATTCCGCAGCGCTTTACACACATTGACAGTTACTGTCCCATATAGGGCTCACAATCTATATTCACTATCAGTATGTCTTTGGAGCGTAGGAGGAAACCGGAGTACCCAGAGGAAACCCATGCAAACACGGGGAGAACATACAAACTCCTTGCAGATGTTGTCCTTGGTAACTATGAAGTTGCGCAGGAGCCGACCTGCAACCTCAAAGGTATGGGGCCGGTGGGGACCTGCCCCGGGGGCTACTTTTCCACTGTAGGGGGGCTTTGAAGTAGTAATGCCTGCATTCAGCGTGGACTCTGATTGCGGGCATTAGTTCCGGGTCTGCGCTGTACTTTACAGCGGGAGAACTGGTAGCTATGGCGACCTCTCTGCAGCAGAGCGGCCGCCATCATCTTTGCAGGGATGGGTTCGCTGAGACACCTGCTCCTCTGATCCCAGGGCCCGTACATCGCCCCCACTCCTGCCGCTGGAGGAAGCCCTGCTACAGGAAGCTGGCGGCAGCAGGAGTGGGACGATGCTGCGACCCCGCTCCTCCCCCCCCCCCCAACATCCACATTCGGACTATAAGACGCACCCCCCATTTTCCTCACAAATTTGGGGAAAAAAAGTGCGTCTTATAGTCCAAAAAATACGGTATATACAGAAAATGCCCAAGTTATACCAGAATGATCCATATCATTATATAAAAGAAGATATATAACTTCCAGCAGCTGTGTATATATAATTATATACCAGAAAACACCCAGGTTATATACTATATCATTATATAAAAGACTCTACAGGTTTCAGCATGCTACATGTTCAAGTTCATGACAGTACAGTTAGAAAAAGACTGGACACGTATGGTATGTTTGGAAGGGTTGATAAGAGAGAGTCTCTGGTTTCTATCAAAAAAACATGGCAGCACGGCTTAAGTTTGCAAAATCTAAACTGACCACAACACCACATTTGGTGACATATCACGACAAACCTCATATCAACTGTCAAGCACAGAGGTGGAGAACCAATGATTTGGGCTTGTACTGCAGTCACTGGACCTGGGCACCTTGCATCATTAAGTCTACCATGAACTCCACAATGACTTCTCCCCATGCGGCCACTTCCCAACAGACCAGTAAATCCAGAAATCCGTCTTTATCTGGCCACAGTCTGACCTTCACACGGGCCCAGGTGAGGAAGGAGATGAAAAAGATCAAGGCGAGGAAAGCCGCAGGGCCAGATGACATCAGTGCAAGGCTAATTAAGACTTGCGGGGACCAGCTGTGTGGTATAATTACATATACGTATAATATGAGCCTGAGGCAGGAAATAGTCCCTGAATTATGGAAATCTTCTTGTGTGGTACCAGTTCCAAAGAAACCCCACCCTATGGACCTCAATGACTACAGACCTGTAGCACTGACATCCCACCTGATGAAGATCTTGGAGAGATTGGTTCTCACACATCTCCACCCTCTAGTGAGCCCCGCTATGGACCCCCTCCAGTTTGCTTATCGGCCGGGCATTGGGGTAGATGATGCCATCATCCATCTTCTGCACAGGGCTCTGTCTCACCTGGAGAAACCAGGGAACACAGTGAGAATAATGTTCTTTGATTTCTCCAGTGCTTTTAACACCATACAGCCCAGGTTATTGAGGGACAAGCTGGGCCTTGCTGGAGTGGACCACCACCTCTCCAACTGGATCCTAGACTACCTCACAAATCGACCTCAATACGTGAGAGCCCAAGACTGTGTGTCAGGTACCGTGATCTGTAATACGGGGGCACCTCAGGGTACGGTTCTCGCCCCTTTCCTCTTCACACTGTACACTGCAGATTTTAGGTGCAACTCATCCAGCTGCTACCTACAGAAGTATTCTGACGACTCTGCAATAGTGGGTCTCATCACAGATGATGATGACAGGGAGTACAGAGAACTGAACCAGGATTTTGTGGACTGGTGCCACCGGAACCACCTGAAGATTAACACGGGGAAGACCAAGGAGATGGTGGTGGACTTCCGCAAAGGCAGAAGCCCTCCTAAACCAGTGGACATCCTGGGGACGGGCATCGAGATTGTGAACACCTATAAGTACCTGGGTTTGCTCCTTAATAATAAGCTGGACTGGGCAGATCATATGGAGGCCCTGTACAGGAAGGGCCACAGCAGGCTCTACCTGCTTAGGAAGCTGAGAGCCTTTGGAATCCGGGGGGCACTTCTTAGAACTTTCTTCAACTCGGTAGTAGCATCAGCCATCTTCTTTGGAGTGGCCTGCTGGGGGAGCAGTATATCAACCAGGGACAGAAATAAACTTGACAAGCTGATTAGAAAGGCCAGCTCTGTCCTGGGGAGCCCACTGGACCCAGTGCAGGTGGTGGGTGACAGAAGGATACTGTCCGTGGTGAGCTCCATGCAGAAGAAGAAGTCCCATCCCATGCATGAGACTGTGATCGCGCTGAGCAGTACTGTCAGTGACCGACTGATCCACCCTAGGTGTGAGAAGGAGCGCTATTGGAAGTCTTTCCTCCCCACCGCGGTTAGGCTGTACAACCAACACCGACCTAAGCGGAGATCATTACACACAGAGAACTGAAATATCTCTCTGCCTGTTAAATCCCCCCCCCCCCCCGCTACTTCCTATATGTCTGTCGGCTATCAAAGTAATGCCTCTTACCTTGGAACATTCCTGTACATGTTGTATTTGTATTTGTATCTGCTTATCTTTGCTGCTGTAACACACTGAATTTCCCCATTGTGGGACTATTAAAGGACTATTATTATTATTATTATTATTATTATAACTCCTCTGTATATCAAACTATTCCAGAGTCAAATGTGAGGTCATCTACCCAACTTGGCCGAAACTGGGTCACGAATGATCTCAAGCACACCAGCAAATCTACAATGGAATGGCTGAAAAACAAAAGAATCAAGGTGTCATGGTGGTCAAGTCACAGTCCAGACCTCATCCCAAAGCTGTGGTAGGACCTTAAGAAAGCTGTGGAGAAATGAATGTCCAGAAACCTCAATGAACTGAAGAAGAGTGGGCCAAAATCCCGGAAGAACAATGTGAGAGACTGATAAAGTCCTAAAGAAAACCATTACTGCAAGTTATTGCTGCTAAAGGCGGTTCTACAAGCTACTGATTCTTCGGGGGCACTTAGTTTTTTTACTCATGGCTTTTCTATCTTTAAAGACTTTCGGAGCGCCAGATGTTTTTTTTGTTATGTCCTGATACCTAAAACCATAGACATCAAATAGGGTGGATTACGATTTTCTCATGACTGTGTATTTATATACCAGTTGTAGATACCTAAGTTATATGTAGCATGTAAGAAGGTCATTTAAACAAGGAGAATATTTTGCTGTAATAAATCTAGTTATGGGAACAGGATTCAGGATCTTTTGACTTCAGCCAAGGAATTACATAAAAGACCTTGTGTGTGTTACAGTAGTGTGTGGGTTGTCAGGAGCAGTGTGAGACGCGCTCGGTGCTCCCGCACAACATTGTGTATATACTGCTGGAGGCAGACTGAGCCCACAAACCTGGGAGGAGAAATTGAGGGGGTGAGATTCATAATAGAATGTGGAAGGGAAAAACATGGGGAGGAAAGAACCTAAAAATTAAAGTAACCTCGCTGCTGAGGAGCTTCTTAAACAAACAAGTAACTTAATGGGCCAGTTGTGTTTGGCTTAAATAACCTCAAAGCTGCCCTGCGGCTCGTAACTGGAGCTCAAATTACATTAAAAAAATCATCTCTGGATCATAGAAAAATATTCATATCAATGAATATCTTCCGAAACAGGGACTGAGTCACCAAGCTACTGGACACCAGGGACTCAGACACTAAACCACATGACGTCAAGGATTAAGATACTAAACCGCATGACACCATGGACTAAGACACTAAACCGCATGACACCATGGACTAAGACACTAAACCACATGACACCAGGGACTAAGATACTAAACCACATGACACCAGGGACTAAGATACTAAACCGCATGAGATCAGGGACTAAGATACTAAACTACATGACATAAGGACTAAGACACTAAACCACATGACACTGGGGACTAAGATACTAAACTACATGACATAGGGACTAAGACACTAAACCACATGACACCAGGGACTAAGACACTAAACTACATGACACTAGGGACTAAGATACTAAACCACATGACACCAGGGACTAAGATACTAAACCACATGACACTAGGGACTAAGATACTAAACCACATGACACCAGGGACTAAGATACTAAACCGCATGACACCATGGATTAAGACACTAAACCACAGGCCACCCAGGACTGAGACGCTAAAGCACTAGCTATGAGGAATTGAGTTTGTAAACTACTATCTATAGGGGACTGGGGCAACAAACACTGGCCACCAAAGGCAGAGACAATAAACCACTGACCACCAGGGACTGAGATACTGAACCTCTGACCACAAGGGATTCAGACTGTAAACCACTGACCACCAGGGACTGAGACACTGAACCAACAGTTACAACAAATTAAGGCACTGCTGTACAGTATTACTGATGCAATAAACTAATTAACACCAAGACTACTCTAACGATTGTGCTCAACCAGAGGGACTGCAGAACTATATCACAAAACAACAGTAACAGGAAAAGGAAACCAATGTACTAGAGATTACAACACTAAACCAGTGGACACCAGAGACTACAGCACTAAACCCGTGGACAACAGGGATTATGGCACTAAACCAGTGGACACCAGAGAAACTAGACACCAGGCCCAAATACTCACCAAGTACTGTCTGGGTCATAAAAACCACTAGGCAATAAGTAATAGGAAGTAATCCCCAATAACCTGGGGTGCTGGGCCAATTGAGCATCACAAATTCACAGGCCTTAAAGGGGAACTCCAGGAAATAAAACTGAGATTCCCAATGTATTTATTACCTGGGCTGTGCTGCATCATATTTAGTGCATAATAAACTATTTACACATATTATACTAATCTTTATGAACTGAACCAGATCCCCCTACAATATCTACAGTGTTCTAGCCCTATGCCCCCTATATTAGAAGCTCTGACAGTCAAGACTGTCACGTGTTATTTTTGCTAACATGGATCATATTCTTTTTTTTACGTTCAAGCTGCAGACACAAGCACTTCCTTTTCTGAGCGACTCATGATCCTGTCTTTGGCATCGATATCAATTTCGTGCAGCAGCGGTGGCCAAAACAGAGCGTTCATTGGCTGCAGTCTTTGGCTCTGATATTATGTTATTTACGGCAGGACTGGACAGACAGCAGACTGAAGCTAAGCAGTTCATTTCTACCAAAGTTGTAAAGCCTGGCCGGCCAACAAATATACAGCGCTGCCAACATTAGAAAATAATCTCTAGGGACTGTCTAAAATTGTGGATGAAAAATTCCTGCAAACCCAACATTTCTGTCCGGTGATGTCAGAGATTAAACAATGGATACCCAATGGACCCCATTATAGTCAATATGGCTCTTGGGATCTATTGTTTTCCGTCATAGAACCGATCCGTCTATATTGTATAGTTTGTTTCTTTGGTTCCTACAACAGAACAGTAAAACGGATAAAACAATGCAGATGTGAACGTATCCTTAACCTATAATGTGTCACAACATCTGTTGAACCAAGGTATCTAAACCTATCATGTCCGAGATGGTCTGATGAGCCCATCGTATCCAAGCCTATACTGTGTGATTCTGCCAAGCCACTGTAGCTAAGCTTTTCATGTGTGATATTCTCTTTTAGGCCGTTTGCAGATGACCATGCTGCAACCAGCTTGCCATGAATTAAAAGCACGGCCTGCACACGGGGGACACGGGGTTGTCCCCGTGTACCGCACGCGCCGTGCTTCCGCGGCTCCTTTCATTAAATGAATAGGGCCATAGAATAGGGCAGGAATAGGAACTGTTCTATCTGATGCAGCCCAGACTGTCGGCCCACACACGGGACCCGTGAAATTCACGGTCGTGTGTACAGGCCCATAGAAAAGAATGGGTCAGTGTGCTGTCCGTGAAATACACAGACAGCACACTGACCCACACCACGGTCATCTGCAACCGGCCTTACCCCCAGTGGACATTATAATGGCCATTACAGGGGACAAAATCACGCAGAGGCAGGAGGGAACAGTATTAGAAGACGTTACACACTATGACAATGAGTTGATGGATGACAATAGAAACTTTACATTACAGCACTTATCATACAGTCAGGTCGTCTTAGAGTCAGTAGAAGATCTTAAAGATGGAAGTGCATTATTAAAACGATGACTGTTCCATCCACATTACTTCACACAGACTCCCACTGGCAGAAATACTGAACATAATCTCTTGGCTCTGTTCCCAAGCTCTCAGAAGCCATATAAGGACTGTGGGGCTGTGAGCGCTGATGTCACCGGCAGCGAGTGACAAGTGGGTGGGCTGCAGGTATTACAACGATGTGTCACCGCTGGGATTTGTCATATTAAACACTAAGCTCAGAGTGTAAAATGTGAGAGTCGGAAATGAAGAAAAAGGAAAACAAGGACGAGGGGATAGAGAGAAGTCAACTCTGCTATAGGTCGCAGAACGTCTATTCAGACTGAGAGCGACGCAGCACATTGCAGCTGGAGAGAGAGCGCTGCATTGTATGAGTGTGGAAGAAGAGAAGGCTCATATACCCTACAGAATGAGAAGAGGTTGCCTGTTTGTGGGATAAAGGGCTCTGTACTTATGGGCATTATGTGCTCTGTATACCTCCAGCTCTGGATGTCCAGAAAGGCATAAAGAGACATGGCAGGGTGTAGATATGAAGGATTGTAGAAGTTATATTCTTATACATAGGGGGTCTCTTATACATAGGAGCAGTATTATAGTAGTTATAGTAAATATAATTATGTATTATATACGTATTTATATATGACAGTATTATAGTAGTTATATTCTTATACAGTATATACAGTAGGTAGAAGTATTATAGCAGATATATTCTTGTATAGTGGGGGCTGTATTTTAGTAGGTATATTCTTTAAGGGGGCATTCACACTACCATTGGTGATCGTCAGTAGTGTCCGTTGCTATTGTCCTTTACATTTATATTGTGTCCGTTTACATCCAATCCGTCAGAAGTCCGTTTTTTTTTCCGCAGACAAAAAATCCTACATGCAGGACTTTTTTGTCCGTTTGAAAAAACGGATTCTTGACGGACAGAAAGTGTCCGTTATTTTTTTAACATTGAAGTCTATGGGTAACGGACTTATAACGGATAGTAACTGATAGCCATCAGTTACTGTCCGTTATTTTATGTCCGTTTTTTCCTGCGCATGCTCAGAAAGGAGAAACAAACAAAAAAAAAACGGACAGTGTTAAAAAACGGACATTAACTGATGCTAACGGACACTAACTGATTCTAATGTGTCCGTTTTTTTAACTGAACCATTAATTGGATCAGTTAAAAAACGGACACATTAACATCAGTTAGTGTCCGTTATGATAGGTGTTCGTTTTTTTTTTTTTTTGTTTTTTTTTAACGGACACCTTCATAACAGACTCCAACGGTAGTGTGAACCCTGCCTTACAAATAACATGCTATTACAGTACATAGGGAGTGGCACTGTTATATTCTTGTACATCATGACAGTATTTCTATTTTTGTACATATATTTTCCTCCATAGAAAGCTGTATATAATGACTTGTGTGATGGACAGCGGGTTGTGAAACCACTGTGTCACCAAACCAGTTTGGCTCAGGGTCACTCCTAAGGGCACTGTGTAAGTGCCCCCCGGTTTTCACCCTTTAACCCCAATACAGGAATCTGAAATTCTCTGAACAGAAACCAACATGTCGCTACCTTGTGGTCGTGTTGGTGAGAGCTGACCAGACAGATCAAGGACTAGGGATCAGACAAAAAAAGTAGAGTGTGAATACAGGCTGAGGTCAGGGCTGCCAGCACAGGTTCAATAGTGAGTAAACAAGCAGGAGGTCAGAAGAATGGAGACAACAGACAGCGACAACGTCAAGAAACAAGCCGAGATCAAACACAATAAATGAAGCAGTTTGGGCGCAGGTATACCTGCACAGGACACGAGTGAAATACAAACACTTGATCAGGCAGGGTGTGACAGGTAAAGCGGACTTTTATACCTGCAGACGAAGGCTGAGTTCACAACAGCACTTAAATTCCATTTGGGGTTTCCGCCCCCGAAGCCACTTAAAAAATGCAGTGCTTTTTTCTCGGAAACCCTGCGGATCCCATTATAGTCTATGAAGTCCGCGGGTTTCCGTGGGTAACCGCTTTTTTAAGTGGATTAGGTGTCTGTTCAGGGAGTCCCCAAGCAGACCCCCCGAACAGAAACCTGAACGCAGGTATGAACCTAGCGTCACAGAGAAAGACTGGGGAAGATTTAGGCCGGTTGCAGACGACCATATATATTTTGCGGTCCTTTTTTGCGAACAGATTGTCTTCAGCAGCAGTGCTGTATGTCCGCATAAACGGACAGTTTGTCATCTGTTTTTGATTCTAGTTTGCGGATCCACCAAAAAAAACCACAGGAGACATCTAATGATATCCCTAGCTTGTCTGCAAAAACGGATGGCACACTGATGACACAGAGCACATCCGTGTGCCTTCCTAAGTTTTTAGTCTCCGTTAGGCTTCTATGGATGAGTCTGTTCCGCAAACACTGAACAGAATAGGACCTGTTCTATATTTTGTGGCACAGACTCTCGGCTCGCACACTGATCAGTGGAAATCACGTCGTGTGCATGTACCCATAGAAATAAATGGGTCAGTGTGCTATCCGGGAAAAACACGGTTAGCACACTGATCTCGCCCATGGTTTTCTGCAAGAGGCCTTACTGGTAGGCCTGCTGGCCCTCTTAACCTCCTGATACATCTAGAGGTACATAATAAAGTTGGTTGTTTGATAAATAATGTACTCCGTTTATTACATGGAAGCATAGCATAGGTTGTTTTAAATGATTTACACTGCCTAGCATAGGGGTTGTTGCGCCCAATCAGTCTCAGGGACCCACCTATGGATTCACCTGTGCCCCTGTGGGTCATTCCGAGCCTTTATTTAGGTCTAGTAGGATTCAGAAGCTTATTTTATACCATCATCCTCGTGATGACAAGATCTGGACACGATCAAGAGGACTATTGTAAATGGCAATGTGCATTTACAAAAAAGCCCGGTGTCTTGAAAGGGCCCAATGTCTCCTCTGCCATATAAGATGGCACCGGTGTTATGAAGCACATGCCACTTTCCCAAGAAGGGAGCGTGGCGAGGGAGTGCTGGGGCTGTCAGAATGATCATTTATGTGGCCGCAGGATACCCTGTACATATCACTGAGCTGTTAGTGTACCTTGTATCACTACTAGGGGTGACTGACTGCCGTATACGATGGCTCCAAAGATTATCTCAGCAGCAGTTGGGGCAGTGTGTCGCTCTACAGCAAAGGCAGGATTAAAAAGTTCACCACAAGGCCCACCTTACTTGAACCCAACCATCATCGGATCCCAGACAGAACTTGGATTTGTCGCTAAGGATTCCAATCCATAACAGTCCAGGTTTCTCATTCATGATACCACTCTAAATAAAGATGATGGTAGCTAACAATCAATGGCATGACACATAATGGGCGACTTAACACCAAATATCCTTCTGCTAAGCACCTGGAATGGTCCAGGCAGAGACAGACCTGTGTCTGGATGATGAACAAAGAAACTGTGGAATCTGATCATGCTTTCTGTTGATCTGTCTTCAGATCTTGTTCACTGTATGCCCTAACATAACCACTGCTCCCAACACCTTCTAACAGATGGCAGGCAGTTTGTCAAAATGACCATCCTGCTTTGCTCAGTCCAAAAATATGCCCCCTCTCAAAGTCTGGGCAAAATGGTTTGAGTGCCTTGTAAATACATGTCTAGCAGTCAACAATTTCTCACCAAGTGGTACACTACCCAAAAGTAGCCTCGGAGAACCTATTTATTAGACTAGAGATGGCCGAATCCCTCAAGATTCATTTTGTTTCAGGTTCGGCCAGTTCGGGTCCCTGATTAGTTTTGGGTCGGACAAGTTTGTTATGAATCACAACTTAAATTGGCTTAAAACATAGTGCAGAATACTCTTAGGACTACCAGAATAAACTGGTGCTCCTGTGTCAATCATGGGAGAGCCTCTCGCTTCTCTGTGGTAACGGGACCACCACTGATAATAGCGACAGTGGTCCCGCTATCATCTATCCCTGTGCTGTGACACTATAATGCCACAGTATAGGGATAATAGTATAAAAAAAATTGGTGCCAGTGGGTAAAACAATAAAAAAAAATTATAGTAGAGTTACCACCGCTATGATTTTTTTTCACCCACTGCCACCATTTTTTTTTTTTTTTACAGGGATAGATCTGATAGATTTAATTTAGAGCTGGAGCAGGTGCTTTGGTGCTAAATTCAAATGACCAAAGTGTCTCTTGCAAAGTGGGGTCGGACACGAATTCCAAATAGTTTGGTTTTGATAAAAATGAACCGATTGGCTCATCTCTAAATACGAACACACCTGTTCTTATTTACATATCTGCCGGAGACATATAGTGGGGAAAAAAAGTATTTAGTCAGCCACCAATTGTGCAAGTTCTCCCACTTAAAAAGATGAGGCCGGCCTGTAATTGTCATCATAGGTAGACCTCAACTATGAGAGACAAAATGAGAAAACAAATCCAGAAAATCACATTGTCTGATTTTTAAAGAATTTATTTGCAAATTATGGTGGAAAATAAGTATTTGGTCACCTACAAATAAGCAAGATTTCTGGCTCTCACAGACCTTCTTTTTTAAGAGGCTCCTCTGTCCTCCACTCATTACCTGTAGTAATGGCTCCTGTTTGACATTGTTATCAGTATAAAAGACACCTGTCCACAACCTCAAACAGTCACACTCCAAACTCCACTATGGTGAAGACCAAAGAGCTGTGGAAGGACACCAGAAACAAAATTGTAGACCTGCACCAGGCTGGGAAGACTGAATCTGCAATAGGCAAGCAGCTTGGTGTGAAGAAATCACCTGTGGGAGCAATAATTAGAAAATGGAAGACATACAAGACCACTGATAATCTCCCTCCATCAGGGGCTCCACGCAAGATCTCACCCCGTGGGGTTAAAATGATCACAAGAATGGTGAGCAAAAATCCCAGAACCACACGGGGGGACCTAGTGACTGACCTGCAGAAAGCTGGGACTAACGTAACAAAGGCTACCGTCAGTAACACACTACGCCGCCAGGGACTCAGATCCTGCAGTGCCAGACGTGTCCCCCTGCTTAAGCCAGTACATATCCGGGCCCGTCTGAAGTTTGCTAGAGAGCATTTGGATGTTCCAGAAGAGTATTGGGAGAATGTCATATGGTCAGATGAAACCAAAGTAGAACTGTTTGGTAGAAACACAACTCGTCGTGTTTGGAGGAGAGTGAATGCTGAGTTGCATCCAAAGAACACCATACCTACTGTGAAGCATGGGGGTGGCAACATCATGCTTTGGGGCTGTTTCTCTGCAAAGGGACCAGGACGACTGATCCGTGTACATGAAAGAATGAATGGGGCCATGTATCGTGAGATTTTGAGTGCAAACCTTCTTCCATCAGCAAGGGCATTGAAGATGAAACGTGGCTGGGTCTTTCAGCATGACAATGATCCCAAGCACACCGCCAGGGCAACGAAGGAGCGGCTTCGTAAGAAACATTTCAAGATCTTGGAGTGGCCTAGCCAGTCTCCAGATCTCAACCCCATAGAAAACCTTTGGAGGGAGATGAAAGTCCGTGTTGCCCAGCGATAGCCCCAAAACATCACTGCTCTAGAGGAGATCTGCATGGAGGAATGGGCCAACATACCAGCAACAGTGTGTGCCAACCTTGTGAAGACTTACAGAAAACGTTTGACCTCTGTCATTGCCAACAAAGGATATATAACAAAGTATTGAGATGAACTTTTGTTATTGACCAAATACTTATTTTCCACCATAATTTGCAAATGAATTCTTAAAAAATCAGACAATGTGATTTTCTGGATTTGTTTTCTCATTTTGTCTCTCATAGTTGAGGTCTACCTATGATGACAATTACAGGCCTCTCATCTTTTTAAGTGGGAGAACTTGCACAATTGGTGGCTGACTAAATACTTTTTTTCCCCACTGTAACTGCATGTCGTATTTTGCAGCAATCCAACATTTCTATCTGGGTGTGATATTTTTTTTGTCACTGGGTGTATTTCCTGCAGCTTTTATGGCTTCAATTGTCGCAGATCATAAAGCATGAAGAGCTATATAGAGATATACGATATATGAGATATAACATGGAAGTGCCATGTATGCCATTTCTGAATGTGCAAATAGGTAATATCTACTTTAATGGAAGAAACGAGACTACAAGTTCATGAGTGACAGTATATACAGTATAAATATGACAACATAGTATCTGCCCCATGATTGCCGCTGCCTCCTCGTGTGTCTGCCATGTTTGTAGTAATGTACAGTCATGGCCAAAAGTTTTGAGAATGATACAAATATTAATTTTTACAAAGTCTACTGCTTCAGTTTTTCTAATGGCAATTTGCATATACTCCAGAATGTTATAAAGAGTGATCAGCTTAACAGCAATTATTTGCCTAGAAAATGAACTTTATCCCCCAAAACACATTTCAACATCATTGCAGCCCTGCCTTAAAAGGACCACCTAACATCGTTTCAGTGATTGCTCCATTAACACAGGTGTGGGTGTTGATGAGGACAGGGCTGGAGATCAATCTGTCATGATTAAGTAAGAATGACACCACTGGACACTTTAAAAGGAGGCTGGTGCTTGCCATCATTGTTTCTCTTCTGTTAACCATGGTTATCTCTAAAGAAACACGTGCAGTCATCATTGCACTGCAAAAAAATGGCCTAACTGGGAAGAGTATTGCAGCTAGAAAGATTGCACCTCAGTCAACAATCTATCGCATCATCAAGAACTTCAAGGAGAGAGGTTCCATTGGTGCCAAAAAGGCTCCAGGGCGCCCAAGAAAGACCAGCAAGCGGCAGGACCGTCTCTTAAAAGTGTTTCAGCTGCGGGATCGGGCTACCAGCAGTGCAGAGCTTGCTGAGGAATGGCAGCTGGCAGGTGTGAGTGCATCTGCACGCACTGTGAGGCGGAGACTCTTGGAGCAAGGCCTGGTCTCAAGGAGGGCAGCAAAGAAGCCACTTCTCTCCAGAAAAAACATCAGGGACAGACTGATATTCTGCAAAAGGTACAGGGAGTGGACTGCTGAGGACTGGGGTAAAGTCATTTTCTCTGATGAATCCCCTTTTCGATTGTTTGGAACATCTGGAAAACAGCTTATTCGGAGAAGAAGAGGTGAGCGCTACCACCAGTCTTGTCTCATGCCAACTGTAAAGCATCCTGAAACCATTCATGTGTGGGGTTGCTTCTCAGCCAAGGGAATCGGCTCTCTCACAGTCTTGCCTAAAAACACAGCCATGAATAAAGAATGGTACCAGAATGTCCTCCAAGAGCAACTTCTCCCAACCGTCCAAGAGCAGTTTGGCGCTCAACAATGCCTTTTCCAGCATGATTGAGCACCTTGCCATAAAGCAAAGGTGATAACTAAATGGCTCAGGGAACAAAACATAGAGATTTTGGGTCCATGGCCTGGAAACTCCCCAGATCTTAATCCCATTGAGAACTTGTGGTCAATCATCAAGAGACGGGTGGACAAACAAAAACCAACAAATTCAGACAAAATTAAAGCATTGATTCTGCAAGAATGGACTGCTATCAGTCAGGATTTGGTCCAGAAGTTGATTGAGAGCATGCCAGGGAGAATTGCAGAGGTCCTGAAGAAGAAGGGTCAACACTGCAAATATTGACTTGCTGCATTAACTCATTCTAACTGTCAATATAAGCTTCTGTTACTCATAATATGAATGCAATTATATTTCTGTATGTGATAAAAACATCTGACAAACACACATAAAAACCAGAGGGCAGCAGATCATGTGAAAATAGAATATTTGTGTCATTCTCAAAACTTTTGGCCATGACTGTATCTCTGCAGGAAACACAGAACACACAACTCACAAGCTACTGCAGAGAACAAAACCTAATGTTTTTCCCCTGGTGAGGAGCAGCATATTGAGGATGAGACATCACAAGAGGCCTGGTACAGCAGACTCATTCATTGAGAGGTTTGTGACAGTTTGGCGCAGTGCGAGCTCCACTTTGCTGTACACACATATGTTGCTGTCTCTTTGCTTCTGGGTTGCTGCTGAATTTCTATGACACCAGCTGGATCTTTGTGTAGTACTTTGCAGCAATGAGTCAGAGACCCTTTCATGTGACCTTTGTTACTGACATTTAATTTGTTACTGACTTTTTATTTAGCCCTCTTAGTCACTAAGAATACCACCTTGCAATTACTTCCCTGCTGACCTAAGGTCCATATATGCCTCCCCCCTTGAACACCCACCCAGAACGAGTCCCTGCTGTTAAAGGGGTTGTCTAGGATCTGAACATTTTTGATGCTGACGACCTATACACAGCTGATGGGTCCTCCAGCAGCCATATATCAACTATACAGTTGGAAGTAGTCATGCTCCTATTCAAGTGAATGGGAGTGGGGCTGCAGTTACAGGCATCACTGCTACAGTATATGGACTGGAAGCTCCTTACAGTGTAGCAGGGGCGCCTGAGTTTGCAGCCCCACTCCCATTCACTTGAATAGCCTCAGGACGGCTACCGGCAGCCACATCAGCTGATTGGTTTGGGGTTCCAGTGTCGGACTCCAACTGATCAATGGATAGGTCATCAATATAAGAAATGTTCAGATCCTGGACAAACCCTTTAACAGTTATGTAAGTGGTAGGCTACTAGAGAAATTAAGGAGTCCAACTGTGACTATTGGGGAAGTAGAGTTCCTGTTGCGTCTAATGGGGAAGTGAGTGACCTGCTGTGACTGTTGGGCAAGTGAAGGGTTCGCTTGCTGTGATTACTAGGGACATTGAGGTGTTCGATTGTGAATATGGAAGAAGTGGGGGACCACATGTGTGTAATGGGTAAATGGTTGACCTGCTGTGACTGTTGGAACAGTGGGGGCATGCTCTAACAACGCACTTTTGGAGCTGACTCCTAGATCTGATGATGTCATCAATCCTAAATGATTAGTCTGGTGGCGAGAGGAAACACCCGACACTCCACCTCTTTCTTCTCACTGGACACCAGGGGTAGCAGTCTTCTCCTTCCCACTAGACACCATAGAAAATATATTACATTTCCTTCTCCCCCAGTTACGGGGGTATGATCTCACTCTCCTGTAGCAGTTAAGAGAGCGCCCCAATGCTCTGGAAACTTGATTACAGTCTTACAGATTACAGTCTGGAAACTTGAGCAAAGCTCCTTCCTGGGCATGTGGGAGGTTTGGCAGGAAAATGCAGTTACCACTGTCACCAGACCATGATGTCACAAGTTATCAGACAAGAACACACTTGTGACGTCACCTGACTAGGGTACAGCTGTGAGGTCACAACACTTCACTTAACAAAAATACAAATGTAATGTCGCAGCCGCATATCTCATAGAACAACACTCATGATGTCACACAAGCTTACCTGACAGGAAAAATATGTGATGTCACAACAGCTTATTTAACATCAATCCCTCTTGGGTATGATATCGCAGTAGCTAATCCAGGGCAACAGAGGACCTATAATAGAGTTGTTGGAATGGAATTAAACTTTCTCAGTGTGATGTAATGATGATATATATAAGTGGCTACAATATTAGAGCCAACAGAGAAATTTATTGGGAAGCCACAATTGTAATGAGGCTCTAGGACCCTGTTGGCCACCTCTAGCCTGGATACAAGACGAAATACAGTTGGGCATTGAAGCATACAAGTTCTGTATAATATCCTGCGGCATATTTGCCCACAGATGTTGTAGCTGGGCCTATAGATGCCGCACACTTGTAGGTTGCCAAAGTTTGTGTCCCAGTTGGTCCCATAAATGCTTGATTGGAGTTAAATCTAGTGACCGGGCAGGCCAAGAAAGTGTTGTAATCTGACGGAGACATCGCTGGGCAAACTTTGCTATCTGTGAGCGAGCATTATCCTGCTGAAAAAATTCCAGTTGATAGCCCTACCGTGAGAGACAACAGATGTGGCTAGAGGATATCCTGTACATTTTTCTGAGCTGTTCACATCCCTCGTATCACTACTAGGGGTGACCTCCTGTCGCATGTGATGGCTCCCCAGATCATCACACCAGCAGTTTGGGCGGTATGTCACTACATAGCAATGCAGGATTGAAAAGCTCTCCACGAGGCCTCCATACTCAAATAGTCACATCGTAAACTGAACCTGGATTTGACACTAAAGACATTATGATTCCAGTACGTAGCAGTCCAGGTTTTTCCGTTCGCTACACCACTGCAAACCATGAGACCTCCATGCTCGAACCTGACTGTCATCAGATTCCATACAGAACCTGGATTTGTCATTAAAGATAATATGGTTCCAGTTTACAGCAGTCCAGGTTTCACATTCACATCACCACTGGTTGTCAAAGGCCGGACATGCAATGGGCACCATGACACTAGATTTCCTTCTGCTAAGCACCTGGAAGAAGTCCTGGAGAAGACATGGGTGTGTAATGAAGGTGCCCTCTGTGTCTGGATGGTAGACAAGAAAACCATGGGAGATGCTCATGCTTGTTGGT
This sequence comes from Leptodactylus fallax, assembly GCA_947044405.1. Classification (NCBI taxonomy): domain Eukaryota; kingdom Metazoa; phylum Chordata; class Amphibia; order Anura; family Leptodactylidae; genus Leptodactylus; species Leptodactylus fallax. Next base: position 544,908 of record CAMRHE010000669.1, read on the forward strand.
GGATAAAAGAATCCTCTCTACTGGTGGTCTGTCATCACGTGCGCGCCCTCACACATTACCCCCGCTCCCAACACCTCCTAGATGGTAGTCAATTTGTCGATATAACCATCCTGCTTATCTGGGCGAGGTCTTTGGATGTATTACAGAGACATGTCTAGCAGTCAACTATCTCTCATCAAGAGATACACTACCCAAAAGTAGCCTGGGAAAACCTTTATATAGGGCAGCAGGGAAGAAAATTTAAGCCCTCTAGTGGTGTGACCCAGTGTCACACCTGTAATTATTTGCATATCTGCCTGAGACTTAACTGCATGCCGAGTTTTGCAGCAATCCAATATTTCTGTCTGGGTGCAGTATTTTTTTTTTTTTTTTTTACCAATAACTGAATGCCAAAATCGACCCCTGTTACAACATACTGGAGCCACAGTTATGTCTGTCATGTCACAGAGGCATTGTCTCTGGAGTCCAGGCTCTGAGTACCCCCTAGCTTACATCATAAAAAAAAGTTTGTGCCCCCTTGTGCCAGTGAACAGTGGGGTCTGTGCTGTATTTTTATGTACTTACTAAATACATGTGTGGGCTGCTGTCATCTGTCAGTCAGGACAGATTTTCATTTCCAGTCCGGCACGGATTTACATTGTGCAGTATTTCTGTGTGTGATGACTGTGTGGGCGCAAGTGAGTGTGTCAGTGCCACGTCAGTGTTATCATAGGGATCTTTGAATATTCTTTCAAAAAGAGGAATGCCATGTTAAATCCTGTATATAAGGGACATGACTAATAAAACACTAGGTTCACACCTGCGTTCGGATTTCCGATCGGGGGGTCCACTTGGGAACCCCTGAACGGAAACCTAATCCGCTTAAAAAAGCGGTTACCTGCGGAAACCCGCAGACCCCATAGACTATAATGGGGCCCGCTGGGTTTCCGCCTGAAAGGGGCGAAAAATGCGGAGAGAAAAGCACTGCATTCAGCGCTTTTCTCTCCGCATTTTTTAAACGGGTTCAGGGGCGGAAACCCCGAACGGAATTTAAGCGCTGGTGTGAACCCAGCCTTACCTGAGCCAACTTAAAAAAAAAATCAGGTGCAAATTGTGACAAATTAGACACTATTGATAAGTGAGCTCAATGTAAAGGCACATTCACTATTTTACTCTCAATACTATAATATATAGTAATAAAATACGTAAAGCGTCTGTTAACTTAAGGATCATCATTTACATAAAATATTGCCATTTTGACTTAGAGATAATACCGTATATTACTGATCCCTCAAACCAATATTTAGCGGGGTCTGATGCTGTAAATATACATTGATAGCAGCACAGATACAAGGAGAACATTGCGCTCTCAGCTCCTGAGGGCTTGGACGTGTTTCTGCATTGCAATACATCATGTATTGGGGTCCTGCTGTCCGCAGCTCTCTGGCAGAGTACAACAACCCCCCACCCACCCCGCTACCACCTACTCATTCACATTCGGATATTCTGGTCTATTCTGGCACGAACCATAAGTAGTTCCGGCGGCGCTCAGACTGAGCACTATCTGTACTAACTGTTTTCCCAGAGCCTCTTACCTGTTGCCATGGAAACATTCACAGCCGTTACAAATTATAATATAACACGGAAAAAAGGAGGAAGTGGATGAATGGATGGGGACAAGGTGGGATGGAATCACTGGGGGTGTCAGAAGAAGCGCAGAGCTACGAGGGCCATGTCTACTAAGCAGAAAGTGGTTATATAAACGGTACAGACACAGGAAACAAAATCATGGAAGTGATAATATAAAAAGCAGCATAATACTGTAGCAGTTATATTGTGTATAGGGGTCAGTATTATAGTAGTTATATTCTTGTACATAGAGGGCAGTATTATAGTAGTTATATTCTTGTACATAGGGGCAGTATTATAGTAGTTATATTCTTGTACATAGGAGCAGTATTATAGTAGTTATATTCTGGTACATAGTAGCAGTATTATAGTAGTTATATTCTTGTACATGGAGGCAGTATTATAGTAGATATATTCTTGTACATAGGAGACAGTATTATAGTAGTTATACTCTTGTACATAGGAGTAGTATTATAGTAGTTATATTCTTGTACATAGGAGCAGTATTATAGTAGTTATATTCTTGTACATAGGAGACAGTATTATAGTAGTTATACTCTTGTACATAGGAGTAGTATTATAGTAGTTATATTCTTGTACATAGGGGCAGTATTATTGTAGTTATATTCTTGTACATAGGAGACAGTATTATAGTAGTTATATTCTTGTACATAGGAGCAGTATTATAGTAGTTATATTCTTGTACATAGGAGTAGTATTATAGTAGTTATATTCTTGTACATAGGGGCAGTATTATTGTAGTTATATTCTTGTACATAGGAGCAGTATTATAGTAGTTATATTCTTGTACATAGGAGACAGTATTATAGTAGTTATATTCTTGTACATGGAGGCAGTATTATAGTAGTTATATTCTTGTACATAGGAGCAGTATTATAGTAGTTATATTCTTGTACATAGGAGACAGTATTATAGTAGTTATACTCTTGTACATAGGAGTAGTATTATAGTAGTTATATTCTTGTACATAGGGGCAGTATTATTGTAGTTATATTCTTGTACATAGGAGACAGTATTATAGTAGTTATATTCTTGTACATAGGAGCAGTATTATAGTAGTTATATTCTTGTACATAGGAGTAGTATTATAGTAGTTATATTCTTGTACATAGGGGCAGTATTATAGTAGTTATATTCTTGTACATAGGAGCAGTATTATAGTAGTTATATTCTTGTACATAGGAGTAGTATTATAGTAGTTATATTCTTGTACATAGGGGCAGTATTATTGTAGTTATATTCTTGTACATAGGAGACAGTATTATAGTAGTTATATTCTTGTACATAGGAGCAGTATTATAGTAGTTATATTCTTGTACATAGGGAGTAGTATTATAGTAGTTATATTCTTGTACATAGGAGGCAGTATTATTGTAGTTATATTCTTGTACATAGGAGCAGTATTATAGTAGTTATATTCTTGTACATAGGAGCAGTATTATAGTAGTTATATTCTTGTACATAGGGGGCAGTATTATAGTAGTTATATTCTTGTACATAGGAGACAGTATTATAGTAGTTATATTCTGGTACATAGTAGCAGTATTATAGTAGTTATATTCTTGTACATGGAGGCAGTATTATAGTAGTTATATTCTTGTACATAGGAGCAGTATTATAGTAGTTATATTCTTGTACATAGGAGCGGTATTATATTATTTATATTCTTGTACATAGGAGGCAGTATTATAGTAGTTATATTCTTGTACATAGGGGGCAGTATTATAGTAGTTATATTCTTGTAAATAGGAGCAGTATTATAGTATTTATATACTTGTACATAGGAGGCAGTATTATAGTAGATATATTCTTGTACATAGGAGCAGTATTATAGTAGTTAAATTCTTGCACATAGGAGGCAATTTTTATTAAAGTAAAAACCAACATAGATACAATTTAAAAAACATTCTTCCAGTAATTTCAGACATTTTGTATGTACAAAGAAGGATCAAACAAGAGAATTCTTAAAGCAAAATCAACTTAAAGAGTCCACATCTGTTGGAGAAGAAAATTTAAAGAACATATGGTAAAAATAAATAGATCAAACTTAAACTAGATCCACTTTCCTCCATCATAGATCTGAGTCAGAGCTCTCCTGATGACCTGCCGTTTCCATGTCTGATTCGGACTGCACCTCAGCTCGACGGGGTCTCATTTTAGTAGGAGGATCGCCCTCTGGTTCCTCATCATACTCTGCCATCATTTGTTTGATCTTTCTGTCTATTTCCGCTTCTCCGTCTGAATCTGATAAGATATTGAACCTACTTGCTGTTGCTGTGACATCGCCCGTTCTATCTGCTCTCATCCTAGTTGTTTTTTTGACAGTGGTCCACTCACCCTCAGGTTTATGGCTGGATCTGTCTTTTTTCCTTCTCTTAGCAGTGGTGGGTGTCGGGGCAGGAGAAGAGATGGCCACTGAGGGTTGTACAACCTGTTCAACAACCTCCATGGTCGCCTCAATGGGTCCTGACTGGGCTTGGTCTTGGGTGGTGTCACCTGTATCTGGTTGTGGCTCTGACTCAGTGACTACTGACTCTGATAACAGCGCCTCCTCCTCCTGTATGTCATCAGCTGCTGCCAGCAAGTCCTCATCAGGGATATCCCTATGGATGTTGTGCCAAGCATCAGGACAGTCCCTGTGGGGGTGACCCATCTTACCACACAGATTACACCTAATGTTCTGGCAGGTAGCGCTCACATGGCCCATTTCATTACACAGGCTGCACATGGTGTACACACTCGCCACATGACCGGCCTTCCCACACTTAAAGCATCTCCGCGGCTGAGGTTGGGTTCACACTTGCGCTTGAGTCCGTCTGCAGCCAATCCGAGTGAAAATCTCGGGAAACTGGATAGGCACTGGATAGCGACAGGTTAGCGATGCATTGCTTAAAAACCCATTCATTTGAATGGGTTTTTAAAGCAATGCGCGGGTGTCCGATGGCACCCTCTGTGCCACGAAGCCGTTTTTTTTGTTGGACACAAAGTCCTGCATGTCCGACTTTGTATCCGACGAAAAAACTGGATTTGCGGCGCAGAGGGTGCAATCGGACACCCGCGCATTGCTTTAAAAACCCATTCAAATGAATGGGTTTTTAAGCAATGCGTTGCTAACCTGTTGCTATCCAGTGCCTATCCAGTTTCCCGAGATTTTCACTCGGATTGGCAGCGGACGGACTCAAGCGCAAGTGTGAACCCACCCTAACCCGCATAGAAGCAGACGCCTTTCTCTCGGCCATTAAAGAATGAGTTGGGCAGGTGTTGGGTTATATCGTTGTGCTGACGCAACTTAACCAGGACCTTCCACCCACCAGTCCAGACCCCGTCTTCGTCCCTGTTCTTAGTTAGGTCGGACATGAGGTCGCAGTGTCTTCTGAGCCAGATTACAATTTCCTGAGGGGGAACGGCTTCATTCCAGAATATAATGGTGACATTTGCCATATCTGGCTTAGAGATGGGGATGAAGCTGAACTTATTCCAACCCTCAGTATCTTTGAACCTGGTGAGATTAGCCCAGAAACGGTCCAGATCAGACATCAGCTTAAAACTAACATCATACGCCTGGTGGTCAGTAAGGTTTATCACTGCCAGCATGTCAGTCGGCAGGAAGCCCATCTGGGTACATAGGAGCCCTCTGACCACAAACCTTCTATCAGGCAGATCTTCCTTGGCACCTCTGTGCCTAAACCTGACTACATTCCTCCTCTTCAAAGCCTGGCCTGGTGGGTCCCAGGAATGGCTCCGTAGCCGGCGCCAGGACCTAGGTGCAGTATATCAACCGCTCCGGCAGCCTAGCCCGATGCTGCTGAGCCGAGGCCCCGCCCACCAGAGCCATGGAAGGAGGGGATGAAGAGGAGGCAGCCGACGCCATGACAGCCTCAGGATCCCCTGCACCTGCTGCTGCAACCAGGCAGCATCCACCGTGCCGGCAGCAGCATGAAGCTGCCCCAGGAGGCCTTCCAGATTCGACATCCTGCAGGAAAGTAATAATGCCCCGACCTCCTCTGTTCCTCCTTCCCAGCAGTACTGGCCGTGGGAATCCCAATCCGGTCCCCTATATCATCTGCCCTTAGATATTCCCGCCACGGGCTCCTTCACCCCTCCCCTTAGCAACCTGACGACAACCCCGTCAGGCCCTGTCATGGCGGCCTCCCCCTATGTTTCACCCCAGGTCCGGCCTTACTTTACTTTCATTCCTGGAAACTTTGGGATTTTCATCCACTTTTTCAGTTGTCTGGGAGTTGTTTCCTAGAGTAGGCCTTGGAGCCTGGGCCTTAGTAGGGGAGCTGCCCCACCCAGGGTGGCCCCGCCCTGGGCTTTCTCCAGACATCAGAAGACTCAGGAGAGCTACAGAAACACAACCTCACAGCTAGGAGGCAGTATTATAGTAGTTATATTCTTGTACATAGGAGCAGTATTATAGTAGTTATATTCTTGTACATAGGGGGCAGTATTATAGTAGTTATATTCTTGTACATAGGGGGCAGTATTATAGTAGTTATATTCTTGTACATAGGAGCAGTATTATAGTAGTTATATTCTTATACATAGGAGCAGTATTATAGTAGTTATATTCTTGTACATAGGAGCAGTATTATAGTAGTTATATTCTTGTACATAGGGGGCAGTATTATAGTAGTTATATTCTTGTACATAGGGGCAGTATTATAGTAGTTATACTCTTGTACATAGGAGCAGTATTATAGTAGTTATATTCCTGTACATAGGAGCAGTATTATAGTAGCTATATTCTTGTACATAGGGGCAGTATTATAGTAGTTATATTCTTGTACATAGGAGCAGTATTATAGTAGATATATTCTTGTACATAGGGGCAGTATTATAGTAGATATATTCTTGTACATAGGGGCAGTATTATAGTAGTTATACTCTTGTACATAGGAGCAGTATTATAGTAGATATATTCTTGTACATAGGGGCAGTATTATAGTAGATATATTCTTGTACATAGGGGCAGTATTATAGTAGTTATACTCTTGTACATAGGAGCAGTATTATAGTAGTTATATTCTTGTACATAGGGGCAGTATTATAGTAGTTATATTCTTGTACATAGGGGCAGTATTATAGTAGATATATTCTTGTACATAGGGGCAGTATTATAGTAGTTATATTCTTGTACATAGGAGCAGTATTATAGTAGTTATATTCCTGTACATAGGAGCAGTATTATAGTAGTTATATTCTTGTACATATAGGGCAGTATTATAGTAGTTATATTCTTGTACATAGGAGGTAGTATTATAGTAGTTATATTCTTGTACATAGATGCAGTATTATAGTAGTTATATTCTTGTACATAGGAGCAGTATTATAGTAGTTATTTACTTATACAGTCATGGCCAAAGGTTTTGAGAATGATACAAATATTAATTTTTACAAAGTCTACTGCTTCAGTTTTTCTAATGGCAATTTGCATATACTCCAGAATGTTATAAAGAGTGATCAGCTTAACAGCAATTACTTGCAAAGTCAATATTTGCCTAGAAAATGAACTTTATCCCCCAAAACACATTTCAACATCATTGCAGCCCTGCCTTAAAAGGACCACCTAACATCGTTTCAGTGATTGCTCCATTAACACAGGTGTGGGTGTTGATGAGGACAGGGCTGGAGATCAATCTGTCATGATTAAGTAAGAATGACACCACTGGACACTTTAAAAGGAGGCTGGTGCTTGCCATCATTGTTTCTCTTCTGTTAACCATGGTTATCTCTAAAGAAACACGTGCAGTCATCATTGCACTGCAAAAAAATGGCCTAACTGGGAAGAGTATTGCAGCTAGAAAGATTGCACCTCAGTCAACAATCTATCGCATCATCAAGAACTTAAAGGAGAGAGGTTCCATTGGTGCCAAAAAGGCTCCAGGGCGCCCAAGAAAGACCAGCAAGCGGCAGGACCGTCTCTTAAAAGTGTTTCAGCTGCGGGATCGGGCTACCAGCAGTGCAGAGCTTGCTGAGGAATGGCAGCAGGCAGGTGTGAGTGCATCTACACGCACTGTGAGGCGGAGACTCTTGGAGCAAGGCCTGGTCTCAAGGAGGGCAGCAAAGAAGCCACTTCTCTCCAGAAAAAACATCAGGGACAGACTGATATTCTGCAAAAGGTACAGGGAGTGGACTGCTGAGGACTGGGGGAAAGTCATTTTCTCTGATGAATCCCCTTTTCGATTGTTTGGAACATCTGGAAAACAGCTTATTCGGAGAAGAAGAGGTGAGCGCTACCACCAGTCTTGTCTCATGCCAACTGTAAAGCATCCTGAAACCATTCATGTGTGGGGTTGCTTCTCAGCCAAGGGAATCGGCTCTCTCACAGTCTTGCCTAAAAACACAGCCATGAATAAAGAATGGTACCAGAATGTCCTCCAAGAGCAACTTCTCCAAACCGTCCAAGAGCAGTTTGGCGCTCAACAATGCCTTTTCCAGCATGATGGAGCACCTTGCCATAAAGCAAAGGTGATAACTAAATGGCTCAGGGAACAAAACATAGAGATTTTGGGTCCATGGCCTGGAAACTCCCCAGATCTTAATCCCATTGAGAACTTGTGGTCAATCATCAAGAGACGGGTGGACAAACAAAAACCAACAAATTCAGACAAAATTAAAGCATTGATTCTGCAAGAATGGACTGCTATCAGTCAGGATTTGGTCCAGAAGTTGATTGAGAGCATGCCAGGGAGAATTGCAGAGGTCCTGAAGAAGAAGGGTCAACACTGCAAATATTGACTTGCTGCATTAACTCATTCTAACTGTCAATATAAGCTTCTGTTACTCATAATATGAATGCAATTCTATTTCTGTATGTGATAAAAACATCTGACAAACACACATAAAAACCAGAGGGCAGCAGATCATGTGAAAATAGAATATTTGTGTCATTCTCAAAACTTTTGGCCATGACTGTACATAGAGGGCAGTATTATAGTAATATTCTTGCACATAGGATCAGTATTATAATAGTTATTCTTGTACATAGGAGGCTGTATTATAGTAGTTATATTCTTGTACATAGGAGCAGTATTATAGTAGTTATATTCTTGTACATAGGGGCAGTATTATAGTAGTTATATTCTTGTACATAGGAGCAGTATTATAGTAGTTATATTCTTGTACATAGGAGGCAGTATTATAGTAGTTATATTCTTGTACATAGGAGCAGTATTATAGTAGTTATATTCTTGTACATAGGGGCAGTATTATAGTAGTTATATTCTTGTACATAGGATCAGTATTATAATAGTATATTCTTGTACATAGGAGCAGTATTATAGTAGTTATATTATTGTACATAGGGACAGTATTATAGTAGTTATATTATTGTACATAGAAGCAGTATAGTAGTTCTATTCTTCTACATACAGGCAGTCAGGGGCGTAACTAGCAAAGACTGGGCCCCATAGCAAACCTTTTATTTGCCCACACACACACACACACACAGACGACATAGGAGGCAGTATTATAGTAGTTATATTCTTGTACATAGGGGCAGTATTATAGTAGTTATATTCTTGTACATAGGAGCAGTATTATAGTAGTTATAGTCTTGTACATGGAGGCAGTATTATAGTAGTTATATTCTTGAACATAGGAGCAGTATTATAGTAGTTATATTCTTGTACATGGAGGCAGTATTATAGTAGTTATATTCTTGTACATAGGAGCAGTATTATAGTAGTTATATTCTTGTATATAGGGGCAGTATTATAGTAGTTATATTCTTGTACATAGGAGACAGTATTATAGTAGTTATATTCTTGTACATAGGAGCAGTATTATAGTAGTTATATTCTTGTACATAGGGGGCAGTATTATAGTAGTTATATTCTTGTACATGGAGGCAGTATTATAGTAGTTATATTCTTGTACATAGGAGCAGTATTATAGTAGTTATATTCTTGTACATAGGAGCAGTATTATAGTAGTTATATTCTTGTACATAGGAGCAGTATTATAGTAGTTATATTCTTGTACATAGGAGCAGTATTATAGTAGTTATATTCTTGTACATAGGAGCAGTATTATAGTAGTTATATTCTTAAACATAGGGGCAGTATTATAGTAGTTATATTCTTGTACATAGGGGGCAGTATTATAGTAGTTATATTCTTGTACATAGGGGCAGTATTATAGTAGTTATATTCTTGTACATAGGGGCAGTATTATAGTAGTTATATTCTTGTACATAGGAGGCAGTATTACAGTAGTTATATTCTTGTACATAGGGGCAGTATCATAGTAGTTATATTCTTGTACATAGGGGCAGTATTATAGTAGTTATATTCTTGTACATAGGGGGCAGTATTATAGTAGTTATATTCTTGTACATAGGGGCAGTATTATAGTAGTTATATTCTTGTACATAGGGGCAGTATTATAGTAGTTATATTCTTGTACATAGGGGGCAGTATTATAGTAGTTATATTCTTGTACATAGGGGCAGTATTATAGTAGTTATATTCTTGTACATAGGGGCAGTATTATAGTAGTTATATTCTTGTACATAGGGGGCAGTATTATAGTAGTTATATTCTTGTACATAGGGGCAGTATTATACCGTGTTTCCCCGAAAATAAGACACCCCCCGAAAGTAAGGCATAGGAGAGGTTTCGGAGAATTGCCTAATATAAGGCATCCCCCGAAAGTAAGGCGTATGTTCCCGAACAGAACATACGGTATATACGATATGTGAGGCCGCGGGAGAACCCCACAATCTCTGCTATCATTATACTCCGGGGTCTTTTCAGACCCCGGAGTATAATAATCGGCGGCCCAGGGGAGGTGAGCGAACATAAAAAACTATGTGCTTACCTGTCCTACGCTTCTCCAGGCTTCGGGCCTGTTTGGTGACGTCGCAGACGTCAGCGGACGTCATTTTGCGTTGCGACGCCGGCCGGATCATGTGACGCGGCCTGGTCTAACAGTGAAGAAGGCCGGAGTAACGCACGGGCATGCACCGGAGCGAGGAACAGGTAAGCAACGTTGTTTTTTTATGTTTCTATCCTCCCCTGGATCTCCGATCATTATACTCTGGGGTCTGAAAAGACCCCACAGTATAATAATTGTTCATGGGTGGTCCACTATGGGGCAAACTACTGTGTGCAGGGGCCACTATGGGGCATATAATAGTGTGTGCAGGGGCCCCTATGGGACATGATACTGTGTGCAGGGGCCACTATGGGATATGATACTGTGTGCAGGGGCCCCTATGGGGCATGATACTGTGTGCAGGGGCCACTATGGCGAATGATACTGTGTGCAGGGGCCACTATGGGGCATGATACTGTGTGCAGGGGCCCCTATGGGGCATGATACTGTGTGCAGGGGCCACTATGGCGAATGATACTGTGTGCAGGGGCCACTATGGGGCATGATACTGTGTGCAGGGGCCACTATGGGGCATGATACTGTGTGCAGGGGCCACTATGGGGAATGATACTGTGTGCAGGGGCCACTATGGGACATGATACTGTGTGCAGGGAAATTAATGGTTTGGATTGTTATGATGATGTCCTAGAAGATGATGACATAACTGTCATTGAATAAATTTTACTTTCTATTCGTACCGTAAATATTGGTAAATGTACAATACTGTTAATTGCTGTACATGGAAATAATGGTACGGTAGTAAGAAATTCTTGATAGGATTCACAGTTTGTCTGGTTATGCTGGTTTGTGATGACAACTACTGTACAGTACCGTATATAATAAATGTTCATTTTTTTGTTCAGCAATAAATGTGAATTCTTCTTCATTGAAAAAAAAATAAGACATCCCCTGAAAATAAGACACAGCACATCTTTGGGAGCAAAAATTAATATAAGACGCTGTCTTATTTTCGGGGAAACAGGGTAGTAGTTATATTCTTGTACATAGGAGGCAGTATTACAGTAGTTATATTCTTGTACATGCGGGTATATTATAGTAGTTATATCTATGCATCCTATGTTAGAGACATGTAACAATGCACTTCTCCCAGGAAAGATATAAGTAGCATCTATGCAGCACTGCTCATCTCTGTGTAACAGTATTTTATATCAATGTCGATGCAACATCTTCACTTACAAGAACCTAGAATTATTGTCCCTTTATTGAGTTTCGGTGGAAGTTCAACATCATGTTAAAATCCATATGTATATTCTCACTGTCACAAGCAGGGCCACTATTGGGTACATGAAGGATCCTTATCCCTGTATAGCCTCTAGGGGTCCGACACATCCAGCAGTCTCCTCAGGGGAGCGCTGTTACCTGAGCTGATTCTGTCAATCAGAACTAGCTGTCTGCTCAGATCATGCACTGAGAAGACCTGAAATAGCATCAGACAGAGGTTTGGAAGAAGTTGAGGACACAGAGACAAATTAGGCAGGTTGAAATGAGGACATGGGACTTATTAAATCCACCCACACAGTAACATAGCTGTGTACACAGGCCCATACTTCACAACCCAAAGACACAACAAAGCAAGGACTAGTACAAAGGTGTATATGTATATACAGTATATGAGGGATTAAGTACCAGCAACATGTTAGCCCATAGCAGTGTATATAACTTCATATATCACATTATGATTAGTATACTTCGCTACAATCTCTTGCACCATATATAACCTCACATATCTCCATATATCCAATACACCACCATATAACCTCACACATCTCCATATAACCAGTATACCTCCATATAACCTCACACATCTCCATATAACCAGTATACCTCCATACAACCTCACACATCTCCATATATCCAGTATACCACCATATAACCTCACACATCTCCATATATCCAGTATACCACCATATAACCTCATACATCTCCATATAACCAGTATACCTCTATATAACCTCACATATCTTCAAACCGAAATTGGGTGTTTCTTTTCTGAGGCAGACCTATTGGAGTATAGTGTAATATAGTCCATTCCATACAAGTAGATAGAACCTGTTGAGACGTCAGAAAGTAAAGAGGAATTTTAGGCAGACATCTGCCCCGGATTCCTCTTTATTTTCTGTCCCCCGGCTCACAGTGGTGGATACAGAGCATCAGCATGACCTTGTAACTTTCCACCGCTGATTAGGCCCAAATGAGTCTAACCAAACTGCCAGGTGATCCCGGCTTACTTACCAATACCCCGCTCCTGCAGCAGGAACCGGTAAGGAAGTAGGGCCCATAACAGCCTCAGTCAGCCCCGACACTTGCCCAGGTAAGCTGTGTGCTGATGCCAGCCCTGCATATCTCCATATAACCAGTATACCTCCATATAACCAGTACACCACCATATAACCTTACACATTTCCATATAACCTTACACATTTCCATATAACCTTACACATTTCCATATAACCAGTATTCCTCCATCTAGCCTCACACATCTCCATATAACCAGTACACCTCCATATACCTCACATATCTCCATATAACCAGTATACCTCCATATACCTCACATATCTCCATATAACCAGTATACTTCTATATAACCTCACATATCGCCATATAACCAGAACATCTCCATATAACCAGTATACCTCTATATAACCAATATACCTCCATATAACTTCACATATCTCCATATAATCAGTATACCTCCATATAACCAGTACATCTCCATATAACCAGTACACCTCCATATACCTCACATATCTCCATATAACCAGTATACCTCCATATAACCTCACATATCTCCATATAACCAGTATACCTCCATATACCTCACATATCTCCATATAACCAGTATACTTCTATATAACCTCACATATCGCCATATAACCAGAACATCTCCATATAACCAGTATACCTCTATATAACCAATATACCTCCATATAACCTCACATATCTCCATATAATCAGTATACCTCCATATAACCAGAACATCTCCATATAACCAGTATACCTCTATATAACCAATATACCTCCATATAACCTCACATATCTCCATATAATCAGTATACCTCCATATAACCAGTACATCTCCATATAACCAGTATACCTCCATACACCTCCACATATCTCCATATAACCAGTATACCTCCATATAACCAGTATACCTCCATATAACCAGTACATCCCAATATAACCAGTATACCTCCATATAACCAGTACATCCCCATATAACCAGTACACCCCCATATAACCAGTACATCCCCATATAACCAGTACATCCCCATATAACCAGTACACCCCCATATAACCAGTACATCCCCATATAACCAGTATACCTCCATATACCTCACATATCTCCATATAACCAGTATACTTCTATATAACCTCACATATCGCCATATAACCAGAACACCTCCATATAACCAGTATACCTCTATATAACCAATATACCTCCATATAACCTCACATATCTCCATATAATCAGTATACCTCCATATAACCAGTACATCTCCATATAACCAGTATACCTCCATACACCTCCACATATCTCCATAAAACCAGTATACCTCCATATAACCAGTATACCTCCATATAACCAGTATACCTCTATATAACCAGTATACCTCCATATAACCAGTACATCCCCATATAACCAGTATACCTCCATATAACCAGTATACCTCCATATAACCAGTACATCTCCATATAACCAGTATACCTCCATATAACCAGTATACCTCCTTATAAACAGTATACCTCCATATAACCAGTACATCCCCATATAACCAGTATACCTCCATATAACCAGTATACCTCCATATAACCAGTATACCTCCATATAACCAGCATACCCCATATAACCAGTACATCCCCATATAACCAGTATACCTCTATATAACCAATATACCCCATATAACCTCACACATCTCCATATAACCAGTATACCTCCATATAACCAGTACATCCCCATATAACCAGTACATCCCCATATAACCAGTACATCCCCATATAACCAGTACATCCCCATATAACCAGTATACCTCCATATAACCAGTATACTTCCATATAACCAGTATACCTCCATATAACCAGTACATCTCCATATAACCAGTATACCTCCATATAACCAGTATACCTCCATATAACCAGTATACCTCCATATAACCAGTACATCTCCATATAACCAGTACACCTCCATATAACCAGCATACCTCCATATAACCAGTACATCCCCATATAACCAGTACATCTCCATATAACCAGTATACCTCCATATAACCAGTACATCTCCATATAACCAGTACATCCCCATATAACCAGCATACCTCCATATAACCAGTACATCCCCATATAACCAGTACATCCCCATATAACCAGTACATCCCCATATAACCAGTACATCTCCATATAACCAGCATACCTCCATATAACCAGTACATCTCCATATAACCAGTACATCCCCATATAACCAGCATACCTCCATATAACCAGTACATCCCCATATAACCAGTACATCCCCATATAACCAGTACATCTCCATATAACCAGCATACCTCCATATAACCAGTACATCCCCATATAACCAGTATACCTCCATATAACCAGTACATCTCCATATAACCAGTACATCCCCATATAACCAGTATACCTCCATATAACCAGTATACCTCCATATAACCAGTATACCTCCATATAACCAGTATATCACCAGAATAGCCCTTTTAGATGCTGATCCTATTACTGTACTGTCATCTGTGCTGATCTTGCAGAAACATGTCTATAATTTCCTTCCAAGCAGTGGTTACAGCGATGAGTGAGATGATAGTTGCCATGGAGATTATCAGAATGGCTTCCCCACACAATGTGCCCTATTCCAGGGGTGGAGCTCACCTTTATCTGACATTAGATCATGTAAAACTGGCTAACAAGTGCAGTGAATCCCACGTGTGACATCCCACTATTGTGGGGGAAACTTCATGAGAATGACACAAGCACATTACATAATCCCCTGTGTAAAAGATTTCTCTACTTTCTCCATTACATAAATTAACAGAAAGTAATGCACACCCAAATATTACCTTACGGCTGAGAACTGACACGTACAGCATCACTACACTGACTGTAGCACTGACCATCACACACTAAACACGGAATTTAGCACTGACCGTCAGACAAAAAACACTGACTGGAGCACTGACCGTCAGACACTAAACACTGATTTTAGCACTGACCGTCAGACAACACTGACTGGAGCAATGACCATTTGACACCAAACATTGACGGTACCACTGCTTAGACACCAAACACTGACTATAGCACTGTCCATCAGATACCAAACACTAACTGTACCACAGACCAACAAACACTGACTGCACCACTGACCATTAAGCATCAAACACTGACTTTAGCACTGACCATCCGATACCAAACATTGACTGTAGCACTGACCATCTAACACTAAACACTGACTTTAGCACTGACCATCAGACACCAAACACTGACTATCTGACACCAAACACTGACTGTACCAATGACTATCAATCACTAAGAACTGCTTGCACCACTGACCATCAGACGACAAACACTGACTGCACCACTGACCATCAAGCATCAAACAATGACAGTAGCACTGACCATCCGATACCAAACATTGACTGTAGCACTGACCATCTGACACTAAACACTGACTTTAGCACTGACCATGTGACACCAAACACTGACTGTAGTACTGCCTGACACCAAACACTGACTGTACCAATGACTATCAATCACTAAGCACTGATTGTACCACTGACCATAAGACGACAAACACTGACTGTAGCATTGACCATCTGGCACCAAACATTGATTGTACCTCTGAGCATCAGACACCAAACACTGATTGTACCACTTGACCATCAGACACCAAATGCTGACTGGAGCAATGACCATCTAACATCAAGCAGTGACTGTAGCACTGACTGACCATCTTACACCAAACATTGTCTGCACACAGATACCAAACACTGACTGTAGCACTGACCATCAAACACCGACTAGGTAGTACTGACTATCTGATACCAAACATTGACTATACCAATGACCATCAGTCACCAAGCACTTATTGTACCACTGACCATCAGACACAAAACACTGACTGTAGCACTGACCATGAAACACCAAACACTGTCTGTAGCATTGACTATCTGACACTAAACACTGACTGTAGCACTGACCATCTGACACCAAACACTAACTGTTCACTCGCCATCTGACACCAAACACTGACTGTACCAATGACCATCAGGCACCAAACACTGACCATTAGTAACCAAGCAATGACTGTGCCACTGACCATCAGACACCGAACACTGCCTGTAGCACTGACCATGAAACACTAAACACTGATTGTAGCACTGACCATCTGACACCAAGCACTGACTGTACCAATGACCATCAGTCACCAAACACTGACCATTAGTCACCAAGCACTGACTACCACTGACCATCAGACACCGAACACTGCCTGTAGCACTGACCATGAAACACTAAACACTGACTGTAGCACTGACCATGAAACACTAAACACTGCCTGTAGCACTGACCATGAAACACTAAACACTGACTGTAGCACTGACCATCAGACACTAAGCACTGACTGTACCAATGACCATCAGTCACCAAGCAGTGCCTGTATCACTGAACTGACCATCAAACACCAAACACTGACTGTAACACTGGCCATCAGACGCCAAGCACTGACCACCAGATGTGTCAGTGCTACAGTCAGTGTTTGATGGTTAGTGCTACAATAAGTTTTGGTGTCTGATGTTCTGTTGTGCAGTCAGTGTTTGATGGGTGCTACAATAAGTTTTGGTGTCTGATGTTCTGTGGTACAGTCAGTGTTTGATGTCTGAAGGTCAGTGGTACAGTCATTGTTTGGTGTCAGATGGCCAGTGCACAGTGTTTGATGTCAGTTGGTCAGTGGTAGCAAAGCTTGGTGTCAGATGTTCAGTGGTATAGTGAAGTCAGTGTTTGATGTTTAGTGCTACAGTGTTTGGTATCTGATGTTCTGTGTGGTACAGTCAGTGTTTGATGTCAGATGGTCAGTGGTACAGTCAGTGTTTGATGGTCAGTGGTACAGTCAGTGTTTGGTCAGTGGTACAGTCAGTTTTTGGTCTCTGAAGGTCACTGGTACGGTCAGTGTTTGGTGGCTGATGTTCTGTAGTACAGTCGGTGTTTGGTGTCTGAAGGTCACTGGCGGTCAGTGTTTGGGTCTGATGTTCTGTAGTACAGTCCATGTTTGGTGTCTGAAGGTCTCTGGTACAGTCAGTGTTTGGGTCTGATGTTCTGTAGTACAGTCGGTGTTTGGTGTCTGAAGGTCACTGGTACAGTCAGTGTTTGGGTCTGATGTTCTGTAGTACAGTCAGTGTTTGGTGTCTGAAGGTCTCTGGTACGGTCAGTGTTTGGGTCTGATGTTCTGTAGTACAGTCGGTGTTTGGTGTCTGAAGGTCACTGGTACAGTCAGTGTTTGGGTCTGATGTTCTGTATTACAGTCAGTGTTTGGTGTCTGAAGGTCTCTGGTACGGTCAGTGTTTGGGTCTGATGTTCTGTAGTACAGTCGGTGTTTGGTGTCTGAAGGTCACTGGTACAGTCAGTGTTTGGGTCTGATGTTCTGTAGTACAGTCAGTGTTTGATGTTAGGTGGTCAGTAGTACAGTCAGTGTTTGGGTCTGATGTTCTGTAGTACAGTCAGTGTTTGGTGTCTGCCGGTCAGTGCTACAGTCTATATTCGAAGCCTGAGGGACGACGATCTATTCATTGCTTTTCTACCATACACACGAGACTTTGCTGAACTCCACAACAGCCTAAATTGCTGACACTTCTCTATCGTGAACTATAAATTGTAAATGACGTCATTCCTCACTTCCACCCTCACCGTGAAGAGATTCTGATGACATCATCATAGTGACGTATACGCAGCAGCCAGAACCGTTTATGTCCATGTGTAAAGTGAACTACAAGTGACCTCACAACGCCGCTAGCCAATCAGAAAACGCGCTGCCGACAAATCACAGCTCAGCGTTCGTGCAGCCAATCAGCGGCTCCTGAGCCCGGCGAGTGTAACGGTTTCTGAATAAAAACTGACGTGACTCCGCCTCCCAGACAAAATGACACGACGGGCGGGTCCACGAATTGGCTAAGCGCTGATTGGCGTTCTGTGAGAACCTGCAGCCAATAGGAAGCGACTAGTAGCAGGGTGCGGGGGAGGGTTCCCCGTGATGTCACGGCGGCTGCTAGTTGCTGGCTGTCGCTCCACTCTGGGGTTCAGTTGTGTGCTGAGATAGCAGCCGGGCGGTGGACTGGTAAGTGAGTGGTGTCCTGCGCATGCGTGTGACAGTTTGCCATACTATAATTGACCATTTGTTCCTGCATGTTCCCTGCTGTGTGTCGGGTCACCTGGGCGGAGGGAGGTTGTCACCTGCTGCCTCAGCGTATGGACATTGACAGGACCGTGTCACCTATGTAGGAGACCATATGCTGCGGGATTTGGAACATGTCATGCTGAAGAGCACACCTTCTTATATTGGGGGTCATTGTAAAGGACAGAAGACCCCTTTTAATTTAACTCTTAAAATCCCCAAAGGTAGAGGCTATAAACTATCTTTACTTAGAGCCCTTCATGTCTTTACAATTGTGACCAGCTCTAATTTTTGTCTTTCCATACCATCACTCCATAAATCACCTTCTCACCCACCATCGATGGCTCGTATTATTGTGTGACCTCCTTATTATAGTGACCATACATCGTGAATGTTACTGACGTGGACAGATGTCTCACTCCATAAGTTGTGTGACCCAGGTGTTGCACCCCGTTGCTTTGCTTAGTAGGGAGCCATTTTTCCGGTTCTTTTACTGACTCGTAACCAATGCTTATACAGTAGGGACCCTGTAATCGGGCTCGCATAGATTGTAATATGTCCTACAGCTCCCTGTTCTGTTGGGATCTGTCCCATGACCCTACTTCTAGGACAAGGGATTATGGCGCCTTCTATGGGTAGCTGCCAGTATTCAGTCTTCAAGACCATAGCAAGTCCCTGACGAGAGAGGGAAGGAACGTGGGTCGTTTGTTCTTCTGTCAGCCTACTATACTTCATTGCAAAAGTCATTGACCCCCTCCCAGGCTCGGGGTAACAATTGTGTTCACCCCATTCATCTGCACCCGGCGTATCGGTCGGTCAGACCTCTCTCTCCACCATGTCCTCACCGAGGAGTTCATGCCTAGTAACGTGACTGGGATTTACCATGCTTGAGAGGCTCCATTGATAGAGGGCGGCAGGTAGAGCGGTCATGGTGCTCGCAGTCCATTCACATCTACCAGCTGAGAGCAGCGGAAAATCGTAAACCCCCCCCATCCCTTTAATTATGGATAAAGGAAATGGAAGGTGGGGGGACCGAGATGGGTGGTGAGAGATGATGTAATGTTTTATTGAGGGGTGGGGGGTAAATTAACCCTATATGTGCTCATTTCCGGGCTCACGCTGGCTTGCAGACTGAGCTGTGAAATACATATGTAGCAGAGCTGAGTCTGTAACTTGCCGCTGTGGCTTTACAGAGGGCTGCAGGTCAACCGGCTACATTATCGTTCCCTAAATTGGGGAATTTCAACTCCGCTACATCCATCGCGACTAACCAGTCGTCTTCTGTTCCCCTGCTGGGTAACCATGGCATTAAGGTTCCACCCTAGCGTCTCCGTCGGTTCCATCCAGATTGTCGGTGCCATGTGGAACGAGCAAGGATCCAATTTAGTCTGGCATAAACGTTGGGACCGATGAATCACACTGAACAAGCGTCTGTAGGGCTGTCCGTGTCCGCCTGTGACATGTAGAGCCGCCCTCCCCGCACACTGTCCTCTGCTATATCTAGCACTGGAATGTCTTCCCATCCCCCAACCAATTCCCAGAAATCCCAGCACTGGAATCTAATCCGGATGTTTTCCTTAAACAATATTCACACTCTTTGATCCTCATTTGCATGAAAATGTCCTAATTGCTTGATTCGTTCCGCTGCATCAGGTGCAGAGCTTCAATCTGCTGAGACTTGTAGTTCTACCGCTAATATAAAGCAAAAATAATCAGTCCACTGAGATGAAAATTATACACACTGCGCAATGGGTGACGTGCTGCATAAACTTTATAGACCAAAATCTCGACCTCTTTCAACCTTCTAAAATCATTATAGTTAAATCTGGTTCCTAGAAAGCTGAGTGACTGTATATTGCCCCGATCCCATCTTTGTAGAGGCTGCAGGTAATGTATTAATATATAACTGGACAGACTTGCCATTTGGAGCTCTTAGAAAGCTGGGTGGCACTATGACTGTATAGGTATTTTTTCATGCTTCTGGGAAAGCTGGGTGATTATCGGTGGCTGCAATACATGTTCAACATGAGAAGCAACCTGTTTAAAGTATGACCCCCAATATGATGCCAATCGCCCCAGAGTGCTGGCATCCTTAGCAAACAGCTGCTTTTGCCAAGGGAAAGCTGTGGCCAGCCAGTCATTTTGCAGCAGCGGCCACTACAGGGGAAATATAGTATTACATGGTGGCCGTCCAAATACATGGTTGACTTGAGTCCACCAAAACTGGAAATTCTCCTGGGTCATAGAGGGAGGAACCAGACCATAGCATAGCCGTATGCCGTAATAGGGTGTGCAAACAGGGATGGTCTTCATGTAGCAAACCTTTTAAAACCCCCTCTACGTATAAGGATCAGGGACTGGGGTTTGTCACGGCATAGTTCAATAGGACTGTAGGAAAGCTGGGTGACAGGGACTATTGCCTGTACTTATACTATACCGTTTTGCTTCTTGACATTAGCTAGGTAAGCAGAAGTAAGCGGCGCTGGATCTATATCCTGTGTACATCAGTCGAAATATCCTATCTTGTAAATCAGCCTTTGTTGCGTTTGTATTCACACCGGCGCGCTCAGCGGCAGACAGCTTGTGCTAGGCAGACGAGCACTTGTCACACTGACTCACAGAGAAAATGCCATAATTTGCTGCAAAGAGCAGGAATCTCGTTCTTCCGGTTTCTCCTTTTTAGGTCGGCGCTCTCAGCTGGCAGTCAGCTGCCGCTCTTGTCTCGCTCAACACGGGGGCGGAACGGGAAATGCTAATCGTCTCTAAATTGCTGGATGGTTATAATTCTGAACTCTCGAAAAGGCCTGAAGGGATGAGGAAATTACAGGATTTGTGATACTTGGGAGGGTGTGGTAAAGGTTAAAGGGGACCCCTAACTATCGATTGGCCTGTACACTGGTGAGGGGCACATGAGGGGTGCTTACTTTAAGGCTGCTCTATGAACTGGATACAGCATCTTGTATCCCATCTGAAAGCTGTCTTAAGGTTCTTGCCCCTCATCCGCACATAGCTGCATCTAAGGTATCTTAGTCCACCAATCAGTAACCCTGCCCTGCATTCACAGGGAGGGGCAAGAACCCTAAAATAGCTGCCTACAAATGGGACTTTCTCTTCATTTTGGTTGAGCAGAGTTAAAGGGGATTATAACAACTTTAGAAGCTATCACTAGAGTAGGGAGATAACTTCATGATCTGGGGGAGCAGAGGGGTAACTTGAAGCTCTCGGGCCCCCACTTACCATGTGCTGTTTATAATATTGGTGTCGTCTTACATTGTAGGGAGGCCTTTGGGCCCCCTGAGGCTTCCAGGCCTGGTAATTGATGCCACTGCTAAACCCCAGGGTGGGGGGCCCATTCACCCATTCAGATGGAGCAGCAGGCCAAGCGTGTGCCCTGCCGCTGCATTCATTCTGTATGGGCCGCTGGAGATAGCCAAGCACTGTACTTGGCTATCTCTGACACTTCTTTAGAGGATGGATGGGGCAGTAGCTTGAATGCTTGGCTGCCACTCCATCAGGATGGGGGGACCAGACCCCCAATCTCAGGATCAGCTCAGTCCCCCACGATCATGAAGTTATCCACTATCATTAATCTACAAAACTTTTTTTTTTCCATGGAGTATTGCCTGAAACCAATACCCAGTGGGTCTCTTCAATGAGAAGTACTCCCGCTCTTCCAGATCTGAAGAGAATTGATACTAATGACCTATCTGCAAGATATAGCACCAATCAAAGAGCGCAGCTGCCGGAGGATTAATATATAAAGTATATTGTATACAGCTAGAAGTCACCCTACTGCTATTCAAGTGATTGAGGGCAGAGCTGTAGTTCCAAGCGTCACGGCTTTAGTGTATGGAGCAGCAGCTGTATATAGTGTATGGCGCTCCATACACTATAGTGGTGGTGCTGGGGAACTGCAGCCGCACCCATTCACTTGAATAGAAGAAGGGCTTCTTCTGGCCCTATACCTTATTTGCAGCTTCCGGCGGCTGCATCTTCTGATCGGCGCGGGCTCTGTCGACCTATCTGATACTGATGACCTACCCTGTGCATAGTTCCTCAGTATCAATAATCTTCAAATCCTGAACCCCTTTTATCGTTTAGGATTGCTTAGAAGGGACGTAATTTTAGCAAATCCTTTAGCTGTGAGTAGTATTAGGTCCTTAAGGACCCAAAGGTCCTTAACTTTGCTTTACACAAGAAGGGAAAACGACGAATCAAGCTTCACTCGGAGAGCCCCTTTAACCCATCTGGGATCAGCCAAATAAGGAGGTGAACCAGGGACGGCAAAAAATCCAGCGTAAAGAGGCTTTATCCTCATCTCCCTGCGGCTGAAGTCATCTTTCCAGCTGCACAGCTGATTCATGCCACTAATAATATCAGTTCTTGGAGTGAAGAGCGCTGGTTCACATCACGTTACTGAAAACACTGGGGAGCCGATGATGGCATTCAG
This sequence comes from Leptodactylus fallax, assembly GCA_947044405.1. Taxonomy (NCBI): domain Eukaryota; kingdom Metazoa; phylum Chordata; class Amphibia; order Anura; family Leptodactylidae; genus Leptodactylus; species Leptodactylus fallax. Next base: position 568,280 of record CAMRHE010000669.1, read on the forward strand.
GAGACATTTTCCCTGGAATGTTATTAATAGCCTCGAACAGGAGAATCGTTCGCTACGCACAGCAGTGAAGTCATTCCTTCCAGCTGGGTGACACATGGTAGAGAAATTCCTGGAATTGCCCAAGAAGTTGAGTTGGGTTTGTCGACTGCTGAGAGGAGGTGGATGTTTCATTTCAGAGAATTTCTTGCCAAAAATAACTATATAGAGTGAATGGAAGTGGGCACCGAGCCTCGGAATTAATGGATTTGGGCAAGGCGGAGATGAATGCTAAGAGGTTACCTGCTGCTAATGGTTTCGAGAGCTGGAGATTTCTGATCAGACCGCATTGTTCTCGGGGAATGGATGAAGATCGTGGCCTTGTGCCAGTATTCCTACACTGACTGCTTTAAAGTGCCTCATATAATATATAAAGTTATTATATACTCCCTTAGGCTATCACCAAATGACTTTTAGTAGCATGATGGTCAGAACAAGCAGGTCATGTAGTGCAACTTTTCTCATCAAAATTCAATAGAAACCTACAGCAAATCATGGAAGATGTTTCTATCACATTGGTACTTATTCACTTGCAGTAAGAGTTCAGCTCTGTAGGTCAGAACTACACAACTAAATCAGCCGTATGCCCCTGATTTCGAAGGGTTACACAATTGGAATTACATAATGCATCTAAGGGGCAACTTATATCTACTCCAGTCCCGTTTCAGTAGAAGCAAAAGGTAAAAATTCAGTCCAACCATTTTGATCCCTGCCCATTCATTACCAATAAGTGGCACATATAATGTATATATAATTCATTGACCGTTATGTGCAAACATTTTAGACAGGTGTGAAGATTGCTGCGCAGTCAGAATGCTTTCAGAAATAGAAGGGTTTACAAAATGAAGTGAATGAACAAAAGAGGAATCTAAATCCCATCAATATTTGGTGTGAGCATCCTGTATAGGAGGAGTCCTGGAAGTGATGATACGGCCCCCACAGAGCCCTGATCTCCGCATCATCCAGTCTGTCTGGGATGACATGAAGAGACAGAAGGATTGGAGCAAGCCTACATCCACAGAAGATCTGTGCTTAGTTCTCCAAGAAGGCAGGAACAACCTCCCTGCTGAGTTCCTTTAAAAATCATCTGCAAGTACCGAGAAGAATCAATGAAGAGCATTGGTCACACCAAATATTGATGGGACTTAGATTTCTCTTTTTCTTCATTCACTTCCTTTTGTTAATTGACCAAAAAAAAAAAAAACTATTAATGGTTCAATTTCTGAAAACATTCTTACTGTGCAGCATTTTTCCACATTTGCCTAAAACTTTTGCGCATCCCTGTAGCTTCTGTGTACCACCTTGGGGCTACCACACATTCATTATCAAAGACCATTAAGTTATCGCCTTGACGTTCTGCAAGTCATGCCTAAATGTGGTCATATGGTATGTACTATCCAGGAGAAAAGTGATTTACATGAGGAGGTCCTTCTTCTGGCGATACCACATGGGCAGCCTGTTCCACCAACATCACTGAGGCATGTGACATTTTGTACCTCATGTCTACATTGTCCTTAACCGCTGGTTGAATTCTCAGAATCCGTGGGCTAAGCCTCCAAAAATGGCAGCGTGTAGGCGACAAACGCACTGTGTAATGTTCTCAGAAGTAGGTGAGGGCACCCAGTGTTCCCAAGAATCTACAGATGCATCAAGCAGGTAGGCTTTACACAAAACTTCCAGCATGTGATCAGTCAACGTTCCTCCCAAGAGCATTTACACAATACAGTTCAGCCACCCACACGCTCATCTGAGCACACAGTGTTTCCAGCACATTGATGTGAACTATAATGGAGACTTAACCCATTAACGTCCGCCCACCCATCTATTCATCTCCACTTTTATAGGACATCCAAGACCTGCAGTAAAAACCTTTTCAAAGGGACTTCTCATAAAACTGTAGACCTATAATCCCTGTTTGGCTTTGCTTTTCTGTTGTCCATGCAGAATAAATGCCCATGAACTCTTAATAATGCAGGAATGCAGCCGGAAGAACTAATTAATACCAATTAGAAGGTAAATGAAATCCTTACAGCAGATGTAGCTGCCTTTAGTCTCTGCATTACAACCATATAATTGAAGCTAACCGTGCATGGACAATCCCCAAGTGATCCATCTTCAGTTAATTGCCTAATACTATGGCCAGAACATTCCCATCACTATAAATCCTACAGAAACTTGCTAAGAAACCAAGCTAAATCCATAAGGGAACAGTTTAGTTCCTTGGGATTTGCAGCAAAAAAAGAAAATTGCCTTCTGACGTACAATGTTCGGAGAAGACCATCAGCACCTAAGGTGCAATGGGTGGTTCAAACATTTCCATCACTCGATGTCTAGAAATGAAGCTCCACTGACGTTGGTGCTGCGTTTCAAAGTCAACACATCCAAGCAAGTGGTTAATTTTGTATATCTGGACATTCTTCCACCTCATGGACCACACTGATACAGTCTTCCGACATTACTCTGCCACCTAAATTAAGGTGGTCATACACCTTAAATTGTCATCTAAATTGGATGATTTCGGCAGGACGACCAACGTAATATGTATGACGAGTGTCCCCAATCTCTCCCACTAGGCATCTTGCAGCATATACATCTTTTTACAAGTTTATGGCGAGTGCGGTTGGTTTTTCCTGTAACACAGATGGATGTAGATAGTGTGCTCTGTAGAGCATAACACGTTGACTTTCCTTGACACACAAAGTCCTGTCCCTGCTGAGCTAGCGATTTCTTTTGACTGGGACAAGTGGGTCATCACTGCCTCAGCATAAAGAACATTCCTCGCTGTATCGTCCCCTTGTATAAAACAGTTTGTTCGCAGGTAGTTACATTTTCAGCAGGAAAATAGACCAAATAAGACTTTGGAAATTGTAACTGACATATTGAACAAGTATTTATGTCCTCATCTTGCATCTGTTCTCAACTTCCCTGAAATGTTGCATGTTGGAACCGTCATTTCTGTTGCTTGTTCGCAGTTTTGATTCAGTAAAGTGCCAACTTTTTGTCTTATTGTTTGTATGACTTCACCATTTGTGTTCAACTTTTTCATAAGACCTCACGTGAGACAATTTTCCACCATTGTTTGTATTGGTCAGGGGGGGGGCGTCGTATGTCTTTGCATCGAGTTGTCATCCTCACACTGGATCTCCAGATCTTCTTTTCATTCAAGTTCATCCAGTTGGTCTTGAAATAATAGTCCTCAATGATTTTGGATTAGAGCTAATTGACTTAAGGATGGAAATATCAGGGTGTAGCACAATACAAGTCTTCATCATGTCAAGGTCAATATCATTTGAAGTAGATGTTGTAGTGTACGTCATCTAAAACCCCCTAAATCCCAGGAAAACTTATCCATAGGAAGACCACCATCATCTCCATTCACCACGTCTCATTTTTCATCCATTCTTTTCAAACCTTTTGGGTCTTTCCTTCCTCCAAAACTCTCTTTCCTTCTACTAGATGTCTGCCTAAACACCTAGAAGGAAGCCTGCTCTCCTGCCGCACCTGTGGGATCACCTAGCCCACATCACTACAAGTCTGCAGGCCACAAATCATGTTTAAGTGTGAACCCAGGCAAAGAGTCGGAAACGATTTTTTTTATCAAGTCTATTGGCGACGGCGCTCAAGAGAAGCGCAAAACCACGTTTTTTAGAGTGGGGATAACCTTGGGAATTCTATCTGCTCATTTCGGGGGTAGGTATTTCTTTAAGGTTATGTGACCTCTGCATGTCAGGTGTTTGTAGTGTGTATTTCAATGTGTTTTGATGAAAAATAGTCCATAAGGGCTGTTGTCTCACAAAGATGATCCCTTTTATGATTGAAGTATAGCTTGTTACAACTCCGACCAATAGCTGACTTTCCCAGTGAAGTATTTGTGATATGTGCAGTAGTATTACATGAAGACCATTCAGTTTGTTAGCTTGATGCCACTGTAACTGTTGTATGCCGAACACTCATTTGGCTGACAGCTTTTCCTTTCCGACCCTTCCTACACACATGCAGACTTGGGTTGGCCAATCGTCTATAAGTTTTCGATACAGAACATGGAATAAGTTTCTTCCAATGTTCTAAGTGAGGAGAGGGGAGTAAGCTGCTGCCAGGTGGTTGCCTGTCTCTCGAAAACAATGGAGCAGCCTTAGCTCCTTAGTTCCACCGCAGCAACTTCCATTAGCAAGACTTGGGACACCCCATTACACATTAGGTGGTCGGCAGGTTTGGCCAACATTCATCTAATATGTAGGACCACCTTTTGAACGATCTTTTTATAGACCTGTCTTTAAGAGATTAGCATTATTAGTCATGAAGACTTCATAGACTTGTGAGTCTTGTCCATCTACTAGATTCTCATACTGATGTCTTTCCGTGTTGTCTTGGTCATATATCAGTTTCTCTAAATGTGATCTAAGAAATGCCTTTAAGGCTGACTGAGTATCTTACTAATTTTCGGCAGCTTCTTGCAAGGGTGTTCACTTTGGCATGATAGGGTTTAAACTTAGTCTTATTACTAAGGGTGGCCATACACAGGCAGATGTCTCACCAGCAGTTGGCGAGGTGTCGATCTGTCATCAGATGGTGTATATATAGAATCCGCACCTTCCCTGTCCTATGAAAAGAGAAAAATTTGATATTTTCATAAAGATTCGACAGCAAATAGAACATCTTTTTACAACTAGATTTTTATAAGCATGATGAAAAAAAGTTAACATTAGTTTATTGTTGTAATGCAAAACTAACTTGAAATGTACTGCTTTACCCGAAACAGTGTCCTCTGTGTATACAGACTAACTTACAAATCACAGCGTACCCCTCCTACCAACACCTACAGAAACAGACATGCTGTACCCTCAATAATAAAATGTCTTACCTTATCCATCTCCAATTCAAGGTTCCCCATCAGTCTCTACTTCCTGCTGCCTCTTGACACAGGAAATGACTACCCAGCCAATCACTGGCCACAGTAGTGACCCACCTCAGTCAGTGATTGGCTGAACAGCATTTCCTGTATGTCAACAGGCAGCAGGAAGTAGAGACTGATGGGGAACCGGAGAAGCTTCAGACTGGAATCTGATATATATATATTTTTTTTTTCCCTCAGCCTTTTTGTATACTTATTGGCTGGACACCCCTTTTAAGACTACATGCACACAATTATGAGCATGTGTGAGGTCCTTGCTTGGACGGCATATGGATGATGACCATGTGCCGCCTGTGCATCCATGGACCCATTTACACGGACTCGTGGTAAGACGGGACCATCATAGTATAATGGGTCAGTATGCTAGCCATGAAAACCAAGCTAGCACACTGATGGTGCACACGTTCCTGTGCATGAAACCTTAACCCAATACTGTAGAATAGTGACTTTCTTTTCAAATGGAAATCTCCTGCGGCAAAAAAATTCTTCTGACATGCGTTATCGGCACAGGTATTGGTGCCCTCACACTTATAACGTTGTGTTCCTTATAGGGGCGAGGATTCTTGACCAGAAGCCTCAATCAGTGGACATGGGGAAGGATTACTATAAGATCTTGGGCATCGCTTCAGGAGCGAACGAGGATGAGATCAAGAAAGCCTATCGTAAAATGGCCCTTAAATACCATCCAGACAAGAACAAGGACGCCAATGCAGAAGACAAATTCAAGGAAATTGCTGAAGCCTATGATGTCCTAAGTGACCCCAAAAAGAGGGCCGTGTATGACCAGTATGGAGAAGAAGGTAAGACCCGTGAAACCCAGGTCAATGGCTATAAAGGATGACCAATAACATGATGTTCATGCAAAGGTCCATAACTTCTATGAGGTGTAAACTCAACGTTGTCAGTCTCGCACATTGTGGGGTTCAGTATACTACTAAGAAACATGCAAAACTAGCTTTAAGACTTCAGATTGATGGCCTGTCTTTAGTATCAATCACCAATATGAGATTATTGTGGTCGGACACTCTCGTGGATCAGCCGATGTCTGCACAATGTATAGAGCCAGTAGATGTTTCTGTATGCTGTACAGATGGCTGCCATTTCTCTAAACAAGTAAGCAGCAGCTCCTGCATTGCGCCAAAGAGCTCAACTGCATATTGACAGCCAAGCAGTGCTGACCTAGTGCCACTTCGGTTCAATAGTTATCTAGTCTAAAGCAGGTGCATAAAAAGTACCCATTTCAGGCACTTTCCAGTGGAAAATTGGCAAAAGCGGGCCAAGGCAAGCTGTACAAACCAGTACCGTGCAGTGAAAAAGGGGACTGTGATTTATTAGTCTAAACACTATAGCTCATATACCCAGGGCCATTTTAACACATTAGTGGGCCCAGTTCAAAGGTTCCCTAAGTGGGCCCCCATATAATATTAATGTCCCGTCCAAACAATCTAGTGTTCCCTCAAGTAGCCCCCACATAGTGCCCCATTAGTAAACATTCAATTGATATACAGTGGAACTTTTTTGAGGACCACCCAAACTTTTACTCTCCTAACCCCATTCCCACTGAGCTGCCTGCATGCTCTGCCTCCGTGCCACAGACCTCATCATCCGAAGGTCCGTGCTCCACCATTGTATTCAACTTGAGATGTAGATAGAGTTTAAAACAGTGGGACAACGCCTGAAATGCGGGACTGTGCTGCTTGATTTGGGTCGGCAGGAGGAAGCCCCACCACTACCCTAGGGCCTGGTGCGGATGCACCATTTGCCCTATGCTTAGAGCGGCCTTGCATATGCCACATCCTCCTCCATACCCCTACCCCATGTTCAGTAAGGTGGTCCGCCTCTGTAACTGCAGTTTGAGCTACTGAAATCTGGAGCTAATGTTACCCGTCTGTCCTCCAATTTAGTATTTTGCAGACGTCTCCAGTGGGAAGTGGGTGCAGCGATTTGCTCATCTTTACTTATTAATAACCTGGACCTGCCAGGACTTATTTGTGCAGAGCGGACTTGGTGTTTATACTGGGAATAATCCCAGCCAGGTTTCAGTCGGATCACGTGTCCTGTGCACATGAGGTTGTTTTTGTGGTTCTTGCAATTGAGATTTGAGCATTTAGCAATCGCAGTGCCCAGGGCTAAGACATCTAGTGTAACCTTACAAGGAGACACACAACTTATCCAGTATGAGGCGACATCTTATCACTAGAAACTTTATTAATAAAAACTGGGGATGCAATATTACTTAATTTTGGAAAGCTACAGGGTATTCCCATGAGGATTTTCCCACTATCCCTTTATTATTTTTGGGTCACTTCCTGGAGCCATTATGTACTTATACTGATCTTCAGTTTCCTCATAGCTTATCTCTATTCACATCCATTTTCCTAAACAATGTTCTTTCTCCTTGACGCAGGTCTCAAGACAGGTGGTGGATCATCTGGAAACACAGGAAACTCCTTCCACTACACTTTCCACGGGGACCCCCATGCCACCTTTGCTTCTTTCTTCGGAGGCTCAAACCCCTTTGACATCTTCTTTGGATCAGGCCGAACCCGTATGGCCAACGGCTTTGACCACGAAGACATGGACATCGACGATGATGACGATGATCCATTCGGCAACTTTGGGCGCTTTGGATTCAACGGAGTGAATGGATTTCACCGGCGGCACCCAGATCAGCTCCACACCAGAAGGAAAGTGCAGGACCCCCCTGTCATTCATGAGCTCAAAGTATCTTTAGAGGAAATCTATCACGGCTGTACCAAGCGTATGAAGATCACACGGAGAAGGTTGAACCCAGATGGTCGGACAGTGAGAACTGAGGACAAGATCCTAAACGTGGTGATCAAGAAAGGTTGGAAGGAGGGAACCAAGATCACCTTCCCTAAAGAGGGGGACGCCACATCAGAAAACATCCCTGCAGACATTGTGTTCCTACTGAAAGATAAAACTCACGCACATTTCAAGAGAGACGGGTCCAACATAGTCTATACGGCCAAGATCACTCTGAAAGAGGTGAGCGGGACCAATATGATTTATCTGTAGAGCTGCAGCCCCTGCTTATTAGGCATTAGTGGGGGTTCTGTTGGTCATACATTAAAGCGGACCTGTCACCCTGAGCATTTTGGTGCTTTGTTTATCCAAATCCATTCAGCCGTTTCAAAGATATAAGCCCTGTTATTATTGATGTAAATTAGAATGTACTAGTCAAGTGGGCAGTTACACTGGTGTCTCTGTGTGCTGTATGCCAAGCAGTGTTACCGCCCACTTGCCTAGTACATTCTAATTTACATCAACAATAACAGGGTTTATATCTTTGGAATGACTGAACGAATTTGGATAACCAAAGAGCTGATCAGATGGCCATAGAACAGGAAATCTAAAGAGAGCTTTTATACTTCACCTTATTGCAAAATCCACTCCTGGCTTTGGCTCAAAAAAAGCAAAATCTGCAACAACCAAACGCAGTATTTTTGCAACACATGTCATCAGCCTTTAAGTAGGGCAGAGGACTCTGTACGTGTGATATGAGCTCAGGACCTGCAGGTTACAGGTTTATTAGGAGATGCTATGACCTCACCCCCGCTGTCATCGGGTGTAGATAAACTATACTTGCATGATATTACATGACGCTTGGTGTCATGAGGTGGAGGCGGATTTCATTTTTCATTCCTGATAAGATTTGTCTCTGACATTGGGAATCAAACATATTGTAACATGTACAAGTAATGCTGCCAAAGTTTCGGGTAGGGTAGGCATATTTCCTTAGGGCGAGTTCAGTGGATTTGCAATGCTGATTCTGCTAAACCACAGCAGATGACATTATCATATATGTGGAGGCATGTCACTGCAGATTTATCCCTTCAGTGTAGCGCATGCCGATTTATCCCTTCAGTGTAGCGCATGCCGATTTATCCCTTCAGTGTAGCGCATGTAGATTTATCCCTTCAGTTTAGCGCATGTAGATTTATCCTTTCAGTGTAGCGCATGCCGATTTATCCCTTCAGTTTAGCGCATGTAGATTTAGCCCTTCAGTGTAGCGCATGTAGATTTATCCCTTCAGTTTAGCGCATGTAGATTTAGCCCTTCAGTTTAGCGCATGTAGATTTAGCCCTTCAGTGTAGCGCATGTAGATTTAGCCCTTCAGTTTAGCGCATGTAGATTTAGCCCTTCAGTTTAGCGCATGTAGATTTATCCCTTCAGTGTATCGCATGTAGATTTATCCCTTCAGTTTAGCGCATGTAGATTTATCCGTTCAGTGTATCGCATTCCGATTTATCCCTTCAGTGTATCGCATGCCGATTTATCCGTTCAGTGTATCGCATTCCGATTTATCCCTTCAGTGTATCGCATGCCGATTTAGCCCTTCAGTGTATCGCATGCCGATTTAGCCCTTCAGTGTATCGCATGCCGATTTTGCCCTTCAGTGTAGCGCATGCCGATTTATCCTTTCAGTGTAGCGCATTCCGATTTATCCCTTCAGTGTATCGCATGCCGATTTAGCCCTTCAGTGTAGCGCATGTAGATTTATCCCTTCAGTGTAGCGCATGTAGATTTATCCCTTCAGTGTATCGCATGCCGATTTATCCCTTCAGTGTAGCGCATTCCGATTTATCCCTTCAGTGTAGCGCATTCCGATTTATCCCTTCAGTGTAGCGCATTCCGATTTATCCCTTCAGTGTAGCGCATGTAGATTTAGCCCTTCAGTGTAGCGCATGTAGATTTAGCCCTTCAGTGTAGCGCATTCCGATTTATCCCTTCAGTGTATCACATGCCGATTTATCCGTTCAGTGTATCGCATTCCGATTTATCCCTTCAGTGTATCGCATGCCGATTTATCCCTTCAGTGTAGCGCATGCCGATTTAGCCTTTCAGTGTAGCGCATGCCGATTTAGCCCTTCAGTGTAGCGCATGTAGATTTATCCCTTCAGTGTATCGCATGCCGATTTATCCCTTCAGTGTAGCGCATTCCGATTTATCCCTTCAGTGTAGCGCATTCCGATTTATCCCTTCAGTGTAGCACATGCAATTTTTGCTGCAGAATTCTGCATTCATATGGAAAAGCTGCCACATGTGGCTATAGGGTGAATTCACATGCTGCAGATTCCACCCTTGAAAATCTGCATCAATTTACAGTGCAATACATGTAGACAGAGCAGGGGTGAGGTTAAAATCTCCATTCACATGTAGCAATAAATAATCCATGCAGAATTGAGGGTATGCTGCAGCTTTTGACCCCATTGTCTATTTTGGGTTCTTTGACAAAGTCCCTGCTCATTCTGTGCCCTCTAGCCCACCCCCTCAGCTTCATAGTGCAGGTCTAGAATTTGCCCCTTGCTCCTTACTGAGTGTGTTTTTCTTTCCACCTGGTCGCTGCAGAGTTTCCAGTCGAGCTATTTAAAGCCACATTTATTAATACTCAGTGTTGCCGGGGAATCACATGTGTACGTGCAGCAGGGCTACGGGTGCCAGGAGAAGATCCTCCGCTTTATAAATCTGTCCTTGTAGTGTGGGGGAACTGAGTAATCAGAAGTGGCTGCAAAGGAAGCCTGGACACATAGAAAGGCTGCAGTAGACATGGTCAGCAAATCCAGTCTTAGTCCACAGTAAGGTTATATTCACACGATTGTGGAGAGAAACGGCCTTGAAAAACAGGTGAAATGTCAGCCGTTTTGCCCTCACCTGGGACCCATTTTCACAGATTCCTCAGACTTCATTCTATTGAGTGAACTGTAAAAACAGGTGACAGATGGGACATGTCTAATTCTTTTGACAGACCATCAAAAAAATGGACATGTGAATAAACACATTGAAATTGATGTGTTCTAGTGATGGCGCCTGACGGCCATTACATGTGACCTTTGTGTAAATATAACTTTATACTTTCAAGGTCAATTTCATCTATCAATTCTGCTTAATTTTGTCCATGGGGGCAATATTATAGTAGCTATGAGTAAGGGGCTTATTGCCCTGAAACGCGAGAGATTTGTCTCTCATGGATCCTTGAAATCGATGTTATGTTTTTACTACTATGGATTAAAAGTTAAATTTTACTTAAGACATTTTTGGACGCTGGAATTTTATACTGAATTGTTACATTATAGCAGTTATATCCTAGTACATGGGGCAGTATTATAGTAGTTATATTCTTGTACATAGGGGGCAGTATTTTATAGTAGTTATATTCTTGTACATAGGAGGCAGTATTATAGTAGTTATATTCTTGTACATAGGAGCAGTATTATAGTAGCTATATTCTTGTACATAGGAGGCAGTATTATAGTAGTTATATTCTTGTACATAGGAGAAGTATTATAGGAGTTATATTCTTGTACATAGGGGCAGTATTATAGTAGTTATATTCTTGTACATAGGAGGCAGTATTATAGTAGTTATATTCTTGTACATAGGAGTAGTATTATAGTAGTTATATTCTTGTACATAGGAGAAGTATTATAGGAGTTATATTCTTGTACATAGGGGCAGTATTATAGTAGTTATATTCTTGTACATAGGAGGCAGTATTATAGTAGTTATATTCTTGTACATAGGAGTAGTATTATAGTAGTTATATTCTTGTACATAGGAGAAGTATTATAAGAGTTATATTCTTGTACATAGGGGCAGTATTATAGTAGTTATATTCTTGCACATAGGAGGCAGTATTATAGTAGCTATATTCTTGTACATAGGAGAAGTATTATAGGAGTTATATTCTTGTACATAGGGGCACTATTATAGTAGTTATATTCTTGTACATAGGAGGCAGTATTATAGTAGTTATATTCTTGTACATAGGAGCAGTATTATAGTAGTTATATTCTTGTACATAGGGGGCAGTATTATAGTAGTTATATTCTTGTACATAGGAGCAGTATTATAGTAGTTATATTCTTGTACATAGAAGTATTATAGGAGTTATATTCTTGTACATAGGGGGCAGTATTATAGGAGTTGTACTATATATATCCAACATCTATGGCCAGACTTTCACAACTGTGTGTCCATAGATGTTGGATATATACACAGAGTAGCTGGATGTTATGACACGTGTCTCTCTTGCTTACATATACAGTGTTTTTTTTTTTCTTGGAGTCTTGTTCAGTATTTCCATGCTCCAGCGCTGCAGGGGTTAAGGGTCTACATGTAGCTGTAATAAGCCGTGTCCTGTAAGCGTGCCAAGGTGAATAGCTGTGCTCCATTAAAGGTGTGAGCCTCACAGCATTGCTCACTGCGCTCCCACGGGATTGTGATGTGGACATTGTCGCAGCTTCTTCCATATTTAGCACCTATCCAGTTCCAGGAATAGTCGGGGTCAGGTTCTGCTCCAGGCATGTGAATCACTAAGGAGGGCAGCGCTTCCTCTCCTGGCCAGTGATAGGCGCAGTCTCCCATGAGTGCAATTATACTTAGTGTCCTCTGTGAAGTGGGGGGCATACTCTGTATCTGAGAAATAGGGGAAGGTCGCTGCAATGAAGGAGAGCTTCAGACCTGGAGGCAATAATGTTAAAATATCTAAAATAGGAAGCCTCATAGGTTTTAACCATCTGACACAGCATTTTACATGTTTTCAGCTCTCCTTTTATACAGGAGGGAATAATACCAGTGCTCATCCTATTCTTCCTTGTCAGTGAATATAATACTAGAATTACAGTGAAGACTGACACAAAGCAGTTTAACCTGCTGTGCATGCAAGTGATGCAGGTTTACACACCTTTATGGGTTCTTGGAAATCCAAGTGACAAACCGTATGAGCACTGTAATTGTAAACCATACAGACTGAAAACTCCTTATAAATGTGGCTTTGCTACAATTCTAGACAATCCTCTGTGAGCTAAATATATCAGCTGCACTAAGCTCTATTCTGTTTGCTTCAATGTATAAGACTCCATGCACACAAAGGCATCTGGAACGGAAAATCCAGTCCGTACAATGGCTGGATTTCCAGTCCCGAACTCAGTCCATGGACCCGGACTCCCTGCATCATAGTGATATGAGGTCCTGCGCTCCTCATATCTCTGCTGCTCCATACTGTATATAGTATAGGACGGTACAGGTAAGGAGGCAGGGACTTGTAGATGACTATGATGCAAAGAGTGCCGTCTTCTGACTTGGTTTGGACTGGGAAATCCAACCAATTGCCCCATGTGCATGGGAACCTAAAAGTGTAGGTACAATGTACCAGCTGCCGTCTTGCAGAAGTGAATGAAGCGCTGGTCACACTAGTGCACTTGCTCTCCATTCACAAGGATGCCTTGGGGGACTTCCGATCTCCTATCCTCCTGATCACCGGGGGACTCTACAATCGGGCTCCCAGGAATCAGACATTTATCCCCTGTCCTGTGGATAGGGGATAAATATCCATAACTGGACAACCCCTTTAATACTAAAAGATTATTCTTCTCTCCTAAAATGATGGCATATTGCTAAGCTATGTCCTCAGTTTATGATTAGTGGGGGTCCGACCTCTGATCTTGAGAATAAAGAGACCACAGCCCTGGTTTACCCCCAGGGCCAATGCTTTTCTGTGTACAGCGGAGGCCTGGGTACCTGGTTGTGCAGGGAGTAGCCATACTTTACATTCACTGATGATATAGACTGTTAAAGGTAGAGCATCCCTTTAAGGAAGTCTTAAAGGGGTTGTCAGAATTAAAAAAAAAAAAAAACTACATGCAGTCAGGAGGGGAGGACTATAAAACAAAAAAGCATTTATACTTGCCTTTGTTGTGTTTGTCTGGAGTGGTCCAGTTTACGGGAAGTCACCTCTGCAACCACTCTGTATATAAGCAGAGCAGCGGAGATGACAGCGGGCCAATGCAGGAACGGAGGGGAGGAAGTAGGCAAGTATAAATGCATTTTTATTTTCCAGTCTTCCCCTCCTGACTGCAATTTTTTTTAAATACCTGACAACCCCTTTAAGAAAGTGTTGAATCTACCCAGCAGGTTTCCATCCTTTTATCCCTCCCACATATTCATTCATTGATATTCCGCATCAGAGCCTTGGCCAAGGGTGACCTACAAATCCCCTGCTGCTCCATCACTTTATAGTGTGGCCTCCGCTGCTCTGGTTGATGGCGCTGTAGGTCAGTCATTTCTCTCCCGCTATCAAAAGGGGGCTTGATGCTCCGACATAGATGGAAGGAACGCAGGAATGATACATTTCATGGTTTATAAATGAATGTGTGAATGATGTCTCATACACAGGGGTTCTAAAGAGTAAAGGATACTGTCATAGATCTTTCAGCTCATTCCTCTGTGCTGCTGTGGAGACCCTGCTCCATGCACTCATTCCTACTCCTCTTCTCTCGTATCCATTCCTCCTAACTCCCACTCTCCCGATATACTCTGTGCTGCTGTGGAAATTCTTTGCACTATATCTATAAGGCTCTATGCATACTGGGCAATACAGTCCAGAAAATTCAGTCCATCCATTGGCTCAATTTCTTGGCCCAAACCTAGTCAGGAGATGGGACTCATTGTACTATGGTGATCTATGATCAATATATGGACTGGATTTTTCAGTCGATACGGCCCCATGTGCATGGAGCCTAAGTCAGTGTCCAGATCAGTACCTTCTTACAATTACCGTATTGTTATAGGTTATTATTGTAGCTTGTCGTTTGCTCCCCAGCTTGACCCTCATATTGACCCGAATTCTTTCTTTCTTTCCCCAGGCTCTATGTGGCTGTACCGTCAACATTCCCACCATCGACGGACGGGTCATCCCACTACCCTGCAGCGACGTCATCAAGCCAGGAACCGTCAAACGGCTACGAGGTGAAGGATTGCCTTTCCCCAAAGTCCCCACCCAACGTGGCGACCTAATAGTAGAGTTTCAAGTACGATTTCCAGACAGAATACCGCAACCAACCCGAGAACTCCTCAAACAGCACCTGCCATGTTCCTAGTACTACCCATGTACAGGGGCCCGGGGCCCCGTGCAATACATTACAGATTTGTGCCAAGAGTTTTGCAAAGGAGACCTGCAGTGTCTAGATGTGAATCCTGGGATATCAGTCTATAACTCACATTCTATGCAGAAGACGACGACTTTCTAGAGCTCGAAATAAAAACAATAGACTTTATTTTCAAAGGTATAATTTTTTTGTAATGTCCACCATCTACAGGTGATGATGGACAGTGAGGGAGGGCACAGCGGGCAGGCCCTGGCAACTGTGTGTACTGTTATAGGGGGCATGACAGTAGGGCTTTGTATTTTTAAGCATAGGAATAATGGACTTCCAGCTGTAACTTTATTCCCTTTCCGATCTGGTTTCTCAGTATTTTTAGCCTTCGCTTCTGATTATGAACTATGGGACTTTTAGAGTAAGGGGTTTTATAAAAAGTCAAAAAGATTTGTAAATATAATTTAAAGTGACTGGCGATTTTGACCTTTCTACATACTGGGCAGAAATAAAAGTATATGATTGTGAATTTTATAAGGACTGATTCCTGTGTCTTATGTACAGGTGACCTCCCTGAGGGGGTGTGGCCATGACTACCCTATACATTAAGCCCCCTTACAACTTAAAGGAACAATCACACAAACAAATGTATTCTCTGGCAACTTAGATAGATAAATGTAAATTGTTATGATGATGATCTTAGGTTTGGCTGTATTTGTGAGTTAGTCACACCTTTCTGGTCCTCAGCTGTGTCATGTGACCAACTATAATACACACTGTCTAACAGCAAAACTGTCTTAGTTGTCCTTAGCAACCGATCATAATGCAGCTTTAATTTTCCAGGAGCAGAATACAAAATGAAACCTGCGCTGTAATTGGTTGCTATGGGTAACTGACAGTTTTGCTGGTAGACCATTTTAATAAATCTGGTCATGTGTGGACAGGTTTGTCTATTTGTGTGAGAGACTTTGTATGAGTCTTGTATTGAATGAATAGAGAAACTGACTTCCTGTTCACACATGAGATGGCTGTGTCAGCTGAAGTGTCTTATTCCTGGTCACATGACACATCTGAGGACCAAAAGGGAATGGATAACTCAGAAGTGCAGCTACTGAGAAGATTACTATGTTAAGATAAGTATCTTGCGTGTGTGGTATGGGACACTTTGCAGAAGCATGGTCTCTCTTCCTTCTTATGTTTTGTTTTTGTTTTTAAGGTGGTTTTACGGGAGATTACTTTTTGCTGTATGTGGCCTTACCCTTATATCGCCATCTATGTACAAGAATATAACTACTATAATAGTGCTCCTATGTACAAGAATATAACTACTATAATACTACCTATGTACAAGAATATAACTACTATAATACTGCCCCTTTGTACAAGGATATAACTACTATAATACTGCTCCTATGTACAAGAATATAACTACTATAATACTGCTCCTATGTACAAGAATATAACTACTATAATACTGCTCCTATGTACAAGAATATAACTACTATAATACTGCCTCCTATGTACAAGAATATAACTACTATAATACTGCTCCTATGTACAAGAATATAACTACTATAATACTGCCTCCCTATGTACAAGAATATAACTACTATAATACTGCCCCCCCTATGTACAAGAATATAACTACTATAATACTGCTCCTATATACAAGAACATAACTACTATAATACTGCTCCTATGTACAAGAATATAACTACTATAATACTGCTCCTATGTACAAGAATATAACTACTATACTGCCCCCTATGTACAAGAATATAAATACTATAATACTACCTCCTATGTACAAGAATATAACTACTATAATACTGCCTCCTATGTACAAGAATATAACTACTATAAACTGCTCCTATGTACAAGAATATAACTACTATAAACTGCTCCTATGTACAAGAATATAACTACTATAATACTACCTATGTACAAGAATATAACTACTATAATACTGCCCCTTTGTACAAGACACTATAAACGCCCGTACATATAACTACTGCTCCTACGCCCTGTACAAGAATATAACTACTATAATACTGTCCTCCTATGTACAAGAATATAACTACTATAATACTGCCTCCTATGTACAAGAATATAACTACTATAATACTGCCTCCTATGTACAAGAATATAACTACTATAATACTGCTCCTATGTACAAGAATATAACTACTATAATACTGCTCCTATGTACAAGAATATAACTACTATAATACTGCTCCCTATGTACAAGAATATAACTACTATAATACTGCCTCCTATGTACAAGAATATAACTACTATAATACTGCTCCTATGTACAAGAATATAACTACTATAATACTGCTCCTATGTACAAGAATATAACTACTATAATACTGCCTCCTATGTACAAGAATATAACTACTATAATACTGCTCCTATGTACAAGAATATAACTACTATAATACGTCCTCCTATGTACAAGAATATAACTACTATAATACTGCCCCCTATGTACAAGAATATAACTACTATAATACTGACCCTATGTACAAGAATATAACTACTATAATACTGCCCCTATGTACAAGAATATAACTACTATAATACTGCTCTCTATGTACAAGAATATTAATCTGAACAATAAGGGCAGATGTCATGTGACTGGCATTGCTCTTTAAGCCGTCGGAGCCCTGGGTATGCGGCACCTATTATGGTCCTGTTAGAATCCCGCCGTAGAGACGGTTTCTTTATCGTTGCTGACACCTCGGCTGCTCCATAGATAGTGAGGTATGAGTCACATGCAATGAATAGCACCAACTGTTTGTGCTGACTTTTTCCATTTTGCACTTGAGAACATGACAGCTCTTCATTTAATATGATTAAAAGCAGGGAGGTCTCTGCCAACACGGACCAGCATTACCCTGAGTGCCAGGCAACAGCCCAGCCTGCCCCAGCAGAGGAGAGAGTCTACCCTGCAACCAGGAGATGGAATAGTCAGAGGATAAAGTCCGCTATAGGATCAGTCAGCAATTGCACGTTATCTAAACCGTGTTTGTATTGAGGCTGTGTTCACATAGCGCTTTTTTAACCACTAAATGCGTGCTATTCTAATCGAAGTAGTGAGTAGCACATTTTACTTTGCATTTTAGCCGAGTAGTACATTTTTAGAAAAAAAAAAAAAAAAATGCCAGTTTTCTGGTGCAAAAGTGGCGTATGTTTGGCGCACAAAATGCCAAAAATGCACCACTTTCTCCATTTTTCCAATTTTCTTGCCACTTTTTAGAAAAGTGGATGGAGCAAGGTGGTTTGGGTTGGACACGACAGAAAACTGTCATGAGTTATATCTGAAAGTTACACCCGTCCCTGACTGGCATAGACTGCAGGCTCATGGGACTTTGCAAGATGTGCCAGAATTATCAGAAGTCAGAGCTTCTTAATTCAGGCACATCTTATGCTAGTGGAGGGAATGAATTCAAGGGATGTTCCAACTTTTTTTTTTTTATCTACTGAGGAGCCCATAAACAAAAACCATTACTCCCCAGTACCAGCAGCAGCAGCTCCAGTCTTCTGTTTACAAGCCCCTGAGCAGACAGAGCTGTTCTCTGTGTAGTGGCTGAACTTTGCATTGCAGCTTAGCTCCCCTTCAAGTCAATACCTCGTCTGGCCACTGAACAGAGAACAGCGCTGTCTGCTTCCTTCTGCACTCTGTGTATCAGCTGCTGAGAAAAGCTGATTATTTCAGGCCTTCCGACACCTGACACCCCCATTAAACTGATCTGAATGACCTTTCCTTCAGATAGGTTATAAATGGTTTTATCCAAGGATAGGTCATCAATATCAGATTAGTGGGGGCTCCTATCAGTCAGCTGATGGAGAGTGCAGCAGGAAGCTCTGTTCTGCACATCAGCTCCCATTCACTTCAATGGGAACTAAGCTGCAATGACTCAGTTCAACCACTACACAGAGAACAGAGCTGTCTGCGTCCTGCTCCATTCTCTGTGTCTCAGCTGATCGGTGGGGGTGCCAGGTGTCAAACCCCCACCCATCTGATATTAGTGACTTATCCTTAGCATAGGTAATCCATATTTTTCGCCTGGAAAACCCCTTTAAGTAAGTGAAGGCACTGAATTGGTTAGCTGCCACCACAAGGTTTTGCAGGTTACCAGTGATACGGTAAAGCCCATACTCAATGAGTGTTCTCACTTTTCCGGGTGAAAGAACTGGTGGCCCTGTCCTGCAGGGAGGCTACAACACTGCAGGGTACATCATGTGGCAGCACCCTAAAAGGATCTCGTGGAGAAAGTGACATGAATTTTCAGCCAAAGATGCATCGCCCCCTTATCAAGAGTTCAAGGGTCGTTCTTCTCCATGCCTCTCCCCTTTGTCTATGTGCAGCAGGTACATGATGGTGTTCCCTCCCTGGAGGTGAGGTGTAGTCATTCTATCCTAGCTATGTAAACTAGCTCTCTGAGCACAGAGTACACAGCAGCCAATATGGACAAGCAAAGTTGCAGTGTAAATAATGGTGGACAATGAATATGGGTATCACCTAACTTTACTAGAATACTAAACGGCAAATCTATATATTAAAAAACAAACTATACAGGTCCTGAAAATCCATTTTTCACACCCTACCCTTCAGCCCCCACTAGGGGGGAAGTAGTAGGTGACTTTCTTCCAAAGGCGACGCCATGTACAGTATGTCCACAGGTTGTGTTTTAGTATTGCATCCCAAACTCATTAACAACAATGGAGCCAAGCTGCAATCCCAGACCCAGCCCATGGGCAGGTTTGGTGCTATTTTTATAAGAAAGCAACAAGGTTTTTCTAATTTGCATGTTCTGTCTCTATGGTAGGCACTCTCCTGACTATCTTAAAATACCAATATGAGGACCTTTACACCCCGCACCTCAGTGAGGCATTTCTTCATTAATAAATGGATGGGGCCTCAGTCTAATAGGAAGACTGCTTTAGTTGCCTATGGCAATCAATCACAGCACAGCTTCATTTCATATTCTGCCTTTGAAAATGCTTAATTGTGATTGGTTGCTATGGGCAACTAAAGTTTTACATTTTTGTAAAACCTAAACAAGAGACTGCAATAACATGAAGGGCCAATAAAAACACAAAAACTGGCCTTGTTACCCATAGCAACCAATCACAACGCAGCTCTTTTTTTCCAGGGCTGATTACAAAATGAGAGCTGAGCTCTGATTGGTTGCTATGGGCAACAAGGCCTACGAGCTTGATAAATGAGGCCTATTGAGGGAATTTATTACAACCGATTCCTATAGCAATCTTAATTGTTTTCGAGACAGACAAAAGACTGGGGGTGTTCACACGTAGGAATTTGATGCGGAATTCACCTCGTTTCGCTTCGCCTTCATTTCAATGGGAGGCAGTAGCGGATTATTTCTGCTAATGGAAAAAATAAGTGAACTCCTATTGAAATTAATGGGAGGTGGAAAATATAGGTTTTCCATCAACGCGGAATTTGGTCCTGCCCAATAAAGGCAAAATACAGTGGCACTTTTCTCCAAATTCCTCTTAAAATTCAGCATCAAAATCCACGTCAGTTATTGTCAAGCAGAAAAAATCTGCTTCAAATTTCTGAACACCCCCTAAGAAACATGTTGGTGCGTCTGATCACGTATGTATGCCAGTCAGGATATAACTCGCACCATTTTTTTGGTGTGAGTTATAGTAAATCTGGCAGACCACCCGGTCACACACAACCAACCCCACCTAGACTCTCGCCCGTCTCCGTCCACTGTCTAAAAAAGTGGTGAGCGGAACTGGGGTGCTCTAAAAACGCGGCAAGTTGAGACACATCTGTGGCCACTTCCTAGGTGCCTCAACTTTAGTTAATGTGGACCAATGTGTGCAAACAATGACCTCATAAGAGCACAAAATGGCTGCCAGCACAAACTAGCGATAAGTGAATAAGTGATGTCCTGTAAGACCATTACATTAAACCATACCATTATCATAAACTCATGTGTATGGGACAGGAGAAAGGGTTAAACACACCTGCTGACGTATCTGGGTAAACCATCCGCTGAGGTGTCAAGGACACCGGTTATAACTGGGACAGTTCCCGGCACACATTTAACTCTGCTATTTCAGGAGCAATTTCCAGGAAAGACCCAAACTAGCAACAGAAATGTCACAGACTAATTCTTCTCCATCCACCGAACTCCAGGTGTACTATGTACAATATCCTGAACTTCCAGAAATAGAATTCTCCAAAATGTCCCATTACCTCCCCTCAAATGAAGTCTCTTAAAGGCGTTTCTCTAACTTTATTAATAATGGCGCAAAGTGTGTAAGCTGTGGACCAGTATCTCTGCTCCAAAGGCCTAACTTGAAGGTCATGGGCCCAAATGCAAAATCTGTAAATGGACCCCTAAGTACCTTATACCAAATAGTGGTATATTTTATGTGGCAGAGGGATCTCAGAGGCTCCAGGGCCTAGTAGCGACAGTTACCGCTGCACCCTTTATAGGTACACCCCTGCCCCTTCCAGTAAGGCAAAAAAAAAAAAAAACTGCTGCAACCACTATAGAAAAAAACAACAACTCTCAGCCCTTCCTGTGAAATTCTAACTATTGAACACTCTGAGGTAGCCATGTTCAATTTTGTGGGATGTTACGTAGGACTGCAGATAACATATATACTGCATTATCTTTTTTTATTTATGGCCAGACCCCCCCCCCCTTTCATACCTTCCAACTTGCAAAGGACAGAAAGAAGGATAGAATGGAAAATTTATCTTCACCCACTTCTACGTTGATTCCGCACATTCCCATCCATTTCTCTTTGTGCCCCCACACAGTATAATGCTCCTACAGTCACCCTAATATTATATGCCCCCGCATTATAATGTTCTCCTCCAATTGCCCCCACAGTATAATGTCTCTTTCCTGATGCACCCACAGTTTAATGTCCCCCTCCAGCTGCCCCCACTTTAATGTCCTCCTCCAGATGCCCCCAGTTTAATGTCCCCCTCTATGTGACCCCTAAGTTTAATGTTCCCCTCCATCTGCCCTCCAGTTTAATGTCCCTCTTCATCTGCCCCCCTCAGTTTAATGCCCCCCTCTATCTTCCCACAAAATTTAATGTCCCCTTCTATCTGACCCAAAGTGTAATGTCCCCCTCTAGATGTCCCCAGCTTAATGCCCTCCTCCATCTGCAATCCCCCCCCCCCCCCCCCGTTTAATGAAGAGGGTTTCATCTGCCAAAGTTTAACATAAAAAAACACTGATACTCACCTCTCCTTGCTCCCCTGCAGCTCTGTCTGAGGTCTCTGCTCCCAGTGGCATCAGGGAGCTGCAGGCGCGATGTGAGTGATGTTATCACATTGCTCTTACAGCTCCCGGGGCCGTAGCACACAGGGGGCAGAGTGGGGAAGAAACAGCTGTCCATGGACAGCTCCTTCTTCACCACTATATTCAACTCATGTGAGTTGAAGCTGGGACATACCTCCCACTGACCGGGACAGCAGGACAGGACTTGGAATCCGGGACTGTCCCGCTGAATCTGGGATGGTTGGGAGGTATGCCCTCTGTTGGGCTGTTTGCCTGCGCAGAAGTCTACGCCAGCTCATAGCTGTCACATACTTCAGGCATCATTTAGGCCAGTAAACTAGTGTAAATGATCATAAACCTGGTGGCGTAAAAGATTGTGCAAAAACCTAACTTACCAAAAATTAGTGACTTTCTGTGTCTTGTATGACAGAAAACTGAGATACAAGGCATGATAAAATGCCCCTAAAGAGTTATCACTATATTATCTGTGTAACATCACTCATAATACTGAGTACAGTCATGGCCAAAAGTTTTGAGAATGACACAAATATTATATTTTCACATGATCTGCTGCCTTCTGGTTTTTATGTGTGTTTGTCAGATGTTTTTATCACATACAGAAATAGAATTGCATTCATATTATGAGTAACAGAAGCTTATATTGACAGTTAGAATGAGTTAATGCAGCAAGTCAATATTTGCAGTGTTGACCCTTCTTCTTCAGGACCTCTGCAATTCTCCCTGGCATGCTCTCAATCAACTTCTGGACCAAATCCTGACTGATAGCAGTCCATTCTTGCAGAATCAATGCTTTAATTTTGTCTGAATTTGTTGGTTTTTGTTTGTCCACCCGTCTCTTGATGATTGACCACAAGTTCTCAATGGGATTAAGATCTGGGGAGTTTCCAGGCCATGGACCCAAAATCTCTATGTTTTGTTCCCTGAGCCATTTAGTTATCACCTTTGCTTTATGGCAAGGTGCTCCATCATGCTGGAAAAGGCATTATTGAGCACCAAACTGCTCTTGGACGGTTGGGAGAAGTTGCTCTTGGAGGACATTCTGGTACCATTCTTTATTCATGGCTGTGTTTTTAGGCAAGACTGTGAGAGAGCCGATTCCCTTGGCTGAGAAGCAACCCCACACATGAATGGTTTCAGGATGCTTTACAGTTGGCATGAGACAAGACTGGTGGTAGCGCTCACCTCTTCTTCTCCGAATAAGCTGTTTTCCAGATGTTCCAAACAATCGAAAAGGGGATTCATCAGAGAAAATGACTTTACCCCAGTCCTCAGCAGTCCACTCCCTGTACCTTTTGCAGAATATCAGTCTGTCCCTGATGTTTTTTCTGGAGAGAAGTGGCTTCTTTGCTGCCCTCCTTGAGACCAGGCCTTGCTCCAAGAGTCTCCGCCTCACAGTGCGTGCAGATGCACTCACACCTGCCTGCTGCCATTCCTCAGCAAGCTCTGCACTGCTGGTAGCCCGATCCCGCAGCTGAAACACTTTTAAGAGACGGTCCTGCCGCTTGCTGGTCTTTCTTGGGCGCCCTGGAGCCTTTTTGGCACCAATGGAACCTCTCTCCTTGAAGTTCTTGATGATGCGATAGATTGTTGACTGAGGTGCAATCTTTCTAGCTGCAATACTCTTCCCAGTTAGGCCATTTTTGTGCAGTGCAATGATGACTGCACGTGTTTCTTTAGAGATAACCATGGTTAACAGAAGAGAAACAATGATGGCAAGCACCAGCCTCCTTTTAAAGTGTCCAGTGGTGTCATTCTTACTTAATCATGACAGATTGATCTCCATCCCTGTCCTCATCAACACCCACACCTGTGTTAATGGAGCAATCACTGAAACGATGTTAGGTGGTCCTTTTAAGGCAGGGCTGCAATGATGTTGAAATGTGTTTTGGGGGATAAAGTTCATTTTCTAGGCAAATATTGACTTTGCAAGTAATTGCTGTTAAGCTGATCACTCTTTATAACATTCTGGAGTATATGCAAATTGCCATTAGAAAAACTGAAGCAGTAGACTTTGTAAAAATTAATATTTGTATCATTCTCAAAACTTTTGGCCATGACTGTACAGACAATGTAGTAGGTGTCACCTGCGGTCCTATGTAACAACACAGATAATACATGGCAATATCTCTTTCATTACAGATAATGTAGTAGGTGTCTCCTGCAGTCCTATGTAACACCACAAGTTACCCCTTATTCATCACTTTGTAAATACAGATAATACAGTGTTACCTGCAGTCCTATGTAACATCACAGAGAACACACGGGGATATCTCTGTAAATACAAGCATTGTAGTAGGTATTACCTGCAGTCCTATGTAACACCACAGCTAACACATGGGTATGTCTTTGAGTACAGATAATATAGTAGGGGTTACCTGCAGTCCTATGTAACACCACAAGTAACATAATGGTAATACCTATGAGGTATCATTTATGTTATATGTATCCTAGACATAAAAATAACTATATGGGCCAGAGAGTTTCCTCATGATCAGTCACTATGGATTATGGGATGGTCGGAGACATTCCAGAAATCACCATCAAACCCTGGATTTTGTGACCCGGCTCTCTCTAAAACTTAGCCCTATCCAGGTGTTACCTTTGGGCAGACTCCAGTACAATTACCACTGAGATTGATTGATACATCTTATTAACCCCTTATTTATTGGCCAAGACGTCACTAAAGCCATTGTAAGCTTTATATGACTTCTTTGCCTAAATCATGTAAAGTCTGAAGATGATAGAACAGTAGCTTTCAGTCGTAGGGTGAATCAGCGATTTGCAAGCCTTTCAAGTTGTGTTGAAACTAGAACTCCCAGCATGTTGTAGGCTGCAAAGTTTGCTGGGAGTTGTAGTTCCTCTGCAGCCATGGAGCCTTAGCTTGCAAACCACTGTGGGCAACCAAACCTGATCCTAAATCCTTACTTCTCATTCCGGCTATTGAGCCTGACCCTTTGCATCCAGTCTCCCCTCCCCCTCTATCCATTTCCAAATACTCTAGTATCTGTTAACGCAATGGTGTCTGTGACCCCCTCTCTGCCCCCCATAGTTGGGGGGAATCCTTCAGCCCAGGCTGCGCCATCTTTAGAGGAGAAGTTGGTTTTGCAACCATTTCTTACATTCCTGGTTTTGATGCTCCTCCCATGTGTGGTTTTGCTCTTTCTCATCAATTGCTTTTTGCTATTCCACCGTCTTCCTGCCATATCCCTGAAGAAAAGAGGTAATAGGCGAGGAGGGGTATCTAAGGGCAACAACCCCTCCTGTAGGAGCAAACAGGCAGGTTATAAAAACAGGCCAGAGCCCAGCTGTCTGGATAAGTGCACATGTAATGGCTACTCTGGAGTTCTCAGTCAAGGTTTGGAGGCTACATTGGCCCTTGGTGAAAGTGCCCATGTGTCCTGTGATAGACTACAGTCCACCAGAGAATGGTGCCTTAAGCAGAATGAGACCCCAGTGAGACCCTATTGTCTCTGCCCATCCCATGGAACATGTATGCCCTGTTGCCCCTCTAGAACTCCCGCCATGTCGCAGGATAGAGGGATTACCTGGAATGAAGTTGAAGATGGTGGAGGAGGCGTAATATCCTATAGCGAGCAAGAGACACAGCAGAATGTGGTTCCACCAAACACGCCAGCAGCTCCACAAATGGTCCCTGGGGTAAGTGATACCAATAAACACAAAGGCCCAGATATACTACTGCGGTTACGACTAGACTCTGGCATAAATTTGGTGCATTTTAGGCCCGTTTTGTGGCACCTAGTTTGAGGTACAATTTTTCTGACTTGCTAGATGTGTTAAAATGTGCCAAAATTGTGTTGTAAAATTCTGGCTCAAAGTAAGGCAACTAAAAAGTGGTATAAACTTGGTCTAGACAGTCCAAAGATACATCGTATTTATCATCCAGCATCAGGCACTTGATAAATCTGCAGTATTTTTAGACTGTCTAAATTTACGTGGTGTTAGGCTAAATGGATCCATGAAAAAACAGGACGGGGGGCACATGGATGATCCGTGTGTGTCGCCTGCGCCTTCACGGACCCATTGATTCCCTGCAGTGAGCCTGGGCTGGAATAGAAATAGGAATAGGACCTATCCTGTGTTTTTGCTCACAGACACTTAAACGGACCCGTGATAATACAAGGGTATGTGAATGGGGTCATAGAAAATAATGGGTCATTGTGCTAGCCATGAAATATATGGCTAGCACACAGACTAAGCACGTTTGTGTGCATGGAACCTGACCATTAGTAAATGTGGGCCAAATCTTTAAAGCAAAACGCCACCTTTATGGAAGTAATTCTGAGTAGATAACGTGAACGACACATCTAGCAATGAACTAATAAGATGAAGTAATCCTTCAGAAGTGTTTGGTTAGTCAGTTTCTGGGAATTCAGGTCTGCCATGCTTTACCCTGCAGGCGTATCAGCAAAATCCAGTCCATGAAGGTATGTTCATATATAACTGATACACTGTGGATTTTCTACCCCAAAAGTGTGTCTAGAATATCTGCAGAGTATTCCAGTACCTACAAAGTGGATGAGAGTTTACCAAATTCTAAATTTGCAGCATATTAATTCATGTTGCAGGTTTTCACCTTTTTTTTTTTTTTTTACCAGATTTTCTGCTGCAGAGTATAAGTACTGAACATAAAGGGAAACCAATACATTAGACATGGAAGCATTCACAAAATGTCTAAAGGAAGGCTTTGTAAAGTTAAACTCTTCCAGACCACCCATTGACTATATATACGTCTGGGCGGTCCACTCTTAACTCTGCAAGTACGTGCCTGTATGTCCTTGCAGTGTTACGCGGGAGCCGACTCTTACTACAGCCAGATCTCCCATAGGGCAATTTATTACCATCTCTGCTTTCCCAAGCGCTGTGTACACAGCGCTCAATGACTGCTGTGTACACAGTTATGAGAGACGCTATGATGCAGCGTCCCTCTGCCCTGGCAGTCACATGCATAGACATCAACCTGGGAGAGTCCTTCACAGGGTAATTCATGAAATGCAAGTCATGCCAAAAGGGTGAGTGGTCTTTTAAGGGGTGTGACATATATATAAAATGACACAGTTACATATATTCAGACCACATATAATATTATTAGACCCCATATTGTTAGTGGTCAATTAAAATAAACAATTGCGACATTTTTATTTATATCGTTTAGTGATCCCATTAAATATTTTTTGGTGATACTGAATGAAAAAAAAAAAAATATATATATATATATATATATATAATGGCAGCATATCCCCTTTTAACTACATTGGTATCCTTAGGATGGTGATGTAGTTGGATAGAACAGAGCAGCGGGAAGGCTTTAGCTTCCTGCTCTACCACTCAGGTATCAGCTAGTGATGTCTGGTGAAGACCCGCTGCATCCATCTGTAGAGAAGAAGCAGGAGGACCTCAGAGCTCCGGGGGACCAAGGATGGGTAAATGGCCACTGGGAACATTAGGTGACCTGGAGACATTACTAGTTGTCTGGGGGCCAATGGGGGGACACTTACTTGTCTGGAGGCCACTGGAGGGTGTTATTACTTGTCTGGGGGATACTGGAAGACCTTTACTTTTCTGTCGCCCGCCGGTGGACAGTATTAGATGTCTGGTGGCCAGCGGAGGACAATATTAGTTGCCTGGGGGCTACTGGAAGACATTGTTAGTTGCCTGGGGGTTACTGAAGGACATTATTAGTTGCTTGGGAGCTAATAGAGAACATTAGTAGTTGCCTGGGGGCCGCTGGGGGACATTAGTAGTTGCCTGGGGGCCATAGTGGGGGAAATTTATTAAGTGTGTGGAGGCCATTAGGGAGCATATACTGTGTGTTGGGCCACTAAGGGAGCTTGACGATGAAAGGTTTGTATGTGTTGGGTGAAAAGTATAGGATGCTGTGCAGTTAGTTTAATCAAAACTGCAATGGGAAATGCGTGGAGTTCTGATAATAATAATTAATAATACATTTTATTTATATAGCGCCAACATATCCCGCCGCACTGTACAATTTGTAGGGTTCAAGCACTGACAAAAAAGATACATTACAAAGAAATATTCAATTCACACAATGGGACTGAAGGCCCTGCTCGCAAGAGCTTACAATCTATGAGGTAGAGGGGGTGACACAAGAGGTAGCAGGGGCGGCATCAGACGTAGCATTGCTTATACAATGGTCAGACAATTTTGTGATAGAGGTTACTGTCATTACACATATATAAGGCTGTATGAGCCGTCACCAGTCGTGTCCTTTAACGTACAGATGGTGACTGGATATATAAAATTAGTCTGATACGGCATCATATCCTGTGAGGTAATGTTCCAGCTGTAAATTCAAAAACTGCACTAAAAAAAACACATCAAAACGGTTGTTTTTTTTTAGTTTTGTGGTAAAAAATATTTGCTAGGCGTGCCCCAAGGAAATTTTTTTTTTTTTTTTGCAGGAGTGCCCAGTGTCTGAAAAGATTGGGAATCTCTGGCCTAGAGAATATATTGTTAAGTATACAATATACTGGCATATAGCCATATGGCTATTGTAATACATTATGTAGGGCAGTACAATACCACTGCAGCTTGGTATAAGAAAAAAACCTCCTATTGAAAACCAAGCCTTACATGCTTTGTACTGCTTCGATCCCTGGGTTCAAATCCCCTCAGATACCTAATGAAAAAATTAATACGTTTAATTGTAGATTAATAGAGGATTTCATTAATATTCATTGTACTGAGGTGACATCATAGAACAGTGAATACTAATGAGTCAGCAACCGGGTGAAAGAAACTGTTCATCGGGTGACCGGTGAGAGGACATGAAAACTGGGAGAATCCCAGGAAACTCAGGTGAATTAACAAGCTGTTGAGTCCTAGAGCAGTGGTTCTCAAGGTATGTGCTGCGGTGAAAGATCCACCACCTCTAATGGTAATTTGTGGGATTCACTACTATTGTACCCTGGGGGCTGTTCAGACACTCAGAATATAATTACCAGAGGCACAGGAGAGATGAATTAATATAAGTGTTACTCACCTTTCCTGGGGTCTGGCGCTGCTCCCTGTGCTCTTACAGCCAACAGAGATGACGTCAGGGAATGCTGAGGCCCAATCACAGCAGTCCTTGACATCATCTTTGGAGGCTGGAGGGGTACGTGGAGCTGCGCCGGAGCCCAGGGGAGGTGAGTAACATTATGTTAATACACCTCTCCAGGGTCTCCGCTAATTATACTCTGAGGGTCTGAAGAGCCCCCAGAGTATAATAGTAATTCGTGGGTGATGAACCCCCAAAACCTTGGATTCGGACAAACCTGAAATTGTTAGAAAATCCCTATGTGTGTGGGATTTTTAATTCTATTACTGTAACGGCCACTTGGGGACATTATACTGAGTATGAGGGCACTGATGTAGACGTTCTACTAAGTGTGGGTGCACTGAGGCGGCCATTATACTACATATTTGTTAATGAAGACTCCATGTACAGTACCTAAGCTAAAGCAGCAAGAACTGAGGAAAAAAACTTTAGGCATGCATCCCCTGTAGGCACAGACGTGGATATTATTTTTGAGCTCTTACCTGGACGGTTGCTTTTATTCTTTGGCACTAAATTATGCAGTGGTCTGGACACCTTAAGCGGTATATGGCTCTATGTATAATGTGTTATAGATGGGATTATGGTATTCTATGTATAGGATATAATAGGTTGTATAATGGGAATGTTAAGCATTGCAGTGCTCTATGTATATAGATGCTATAACCATTTTATTATAGGCATGTTGGGTGTGTGTGTGTATGTGTATTTAGCATATAGCAGGATGTTGTTATGCACATGTAGGGGTTGTAGTGTTTTATGTTATGCATGTTACCTTCTCTACACTTCAGATGAGAACTCCGAAGGTAACGTTCTGCCATAAGACCAGTACGCAGAGGAAAAACCCTGGAGTACCTTTCACCCCTTTGGGGTCTCTACTGTTTGACCACGCCAGCAGCATCCCCCCGGACAATACACCAACTCGATTTTCAGGCCACAACAGCTCCCTGGGTCCAGGACTGGACAGTGACTTTGGGGTCAGTGCAGGTCAGTGTATCCAGACAGTAGAGACACCAGGAACAGGCGTAGATGTTATGTATAACACAGGCAAGTGTTTGGTGTGAGTTTGTAGAAAATTTGTCAGGCTGAGGAGTTCAACTTGGTCTCCACCCCACTCATTTTTGTAAAAAAAAAAAAAATGGCGAGTGGGGCACAGAAGGAGGTAAATACTGCATCTTTGGCAATGGAGACCCTGACGCAGGTGTGAATTTAGCCTTAATCTGATGTGTATGTCAAGCGCCCAGGATCATTTGCCCTCAGTCCTCAAATTCTCCTCCTGTTTCTCCTGCAGGTATCTCTCTGCACATCTTATCCTCAGACAGTGACTCCTGCTCCCAGTCCTGTGCCTCCGGGATGGAATGGGATTATTATGACCCATGTTATATGAGGAAGAATCGGCTCCGCAGGGAGCACGGGCAGAACTGCCACCTCCCAGTCATCTGCAGCAAGCAGTATTGGGTATAAGTGACTGTACCCCATCCAGAGGACCATGCAGATCTGCACCCTTCACCTGCCCCCACCCTCAAAAATGTCATTGACATAGTTTGTACAGAATTCCCTACACCCCAATTCTTGGATCATTTTCTTCCCTCTGCCCTCACTTATTAGAGACCCCTGGCTTTCTGTTATCACAGTTGCCAATGTCTTCTACCCCCTCCCACAATTTCTAAGTATAAAGAATACTGACTTGCACCTTTTAATATAGGACACACTAGTGCTGACCCCTCCCACCTTCACCCAAATTCACACATTCCCTCCACACCCCCATTACTTATATTACTCGTCCACTGGATACTGACTTGCAACACCATATTCACTAGGGTCTGCTCTGTTTGCTATATATGTTAGTTGGCCTATACCCCAACATTTACCCATTAGTGCACTCCCATTAATTATAGGGTGCACTGACCTGTACCCCACTTTTTACTTACTAGCCTTCACAATAACTTGCCGCCTTATATTCTCCCAGCACCCCATTCTTGATGCTCTCTAATACAATTCGCACTAGTTTTCTATATTTAATCTACAGGAGCCGACCCCTTTTTTAGGTATGGTTCCCATAATCTCCCGTCACACCTGCCCCTTATGTCTATCCTATCCCCACCCAAGCTCTTCATACCACAAATATTCCAAATCTTCACCTACTCCCCTAATGCACAACGCCCCCTTCAAGTGACTCTAAAACAAGGGGACCCTATCTATGAATGTGCAGTATTAACCCTTTTTGCACCAGTTGATCCACTACCCTGTGCACCGTCCCTTCCTCAGTCTGTGGAGCCCTTCACTCCTGTCCGGACATTTTTTATATGTGGTTTTTATTTTATTAAGCAAAAATATTTATTTTGCTTTGGAGACTTTTTTTTTTTAAATTTTATATGTGGCACAGAGATGAGCAGCAGCTACAATGCCGTAAGTGGTTAACCCTTTAAACACAGTGATGGGGCTAAAACCATGACAATAATAATAATGATGACATTTATTAATGCTCCATGCAAAATGGCTCTGGAAGCGAACTAGCCTGGCATCGCTGCCCTCTGTGCCTGTTTATATGTCCTTATTGTCTGTGGTATGTAATGTCACTTCTACATGTAAAACTCACAGGAGGAGGCTGCAATGGAGGATAAAACCTGCTACCATCATAGACAGGCCGGTCACAATCTCTACTATTTACTATGCTGCATAATATAAAACATAATTATATAGTAGTTGTTGCTGTTGGAAACAGTCAGTGAGCCTGTCAGCAGACACCCCTAGAAGCTTAGCAGAGCTCCTAGAATGCAGATAGTGTTTCTATATCAGTTTACTGGTGTAGAGAGGACACTTTTTCCAGAAAGCAGATCAGCTGAACAAGAAATAAATGCTGGGGGGTTTCAGCTCTGAGGCCTGTAGAACTGTGAATGCAGCTCTGCAGTAAAATACAGGCTGTAAATTTGACAAAGTAACTATGCTTGCTGGCAAATATTTTGCTTAAGAGTAATGGGGTTCATTCAGGATTTAGCTTCACATCCCAATATGTGTGTGTATGTGACCCGGTCACCCAATATAATTGTATATCTGCCCTATTAAGGCCAGAATCTCATCTCAATTATAGCCACTTTTTTGCATTCCTGTTCAGTGTCCCCTGTGTAGGGACTATGCCTGTCCTTATCTGCCCCCTCCCCATGCCGTCCTGTCACTTTCAATGTATGTTTTGTGCATTTATCAGTGTTATATATGTGTCATTGTGATCACTGGCATTAGCCAGTGTACAAGGAATATCATTTTATTTATTGCATTTTTATTATTAAAGGATCCAGAGATTTTCTTTTTTGTAGTGTCTATACTTATCCTGCCCAGTGTAGTGGACAAATAACCTTACATTACATTATCATACAATGACAGCTTCTGGTGGTCTGGAGTGGCACTGCACTCTTGGTTTAAAACTTTAGGTTGCTATCTAGACAAGGGGAATGTGGAACACTGGTGTCACCCACTAGTGCCGTGCCAGATTAGATTTATAGTATGAATTAACGGATTAAGTATTTTATGTATTCACAGTTCAAAAGGTAGACACAGTTTTGCAAACATTTTATTGTTCCAGTGAATTAAAAGTAAAAAATAAAGCAACTTCACAATTTATTTCCAGTGCAGGACTGTCTATGGTTACAAACTACTAAAGAATCCTGCCTAGTCTGCAGTCATGCGATATACAGTGGGGAAAAAAAGTATTGTCAGCCACCAATTGTGCAAGTTCTCCCACTTAAAAAGATGAGGCCGGCCTGTAATTGTCATCATAGGTAGACCTCAACTATGAGAGACAAAATGAGAAAACAAATCCAGGAAATCACATTGTCTGATTTTTTTAAGAATTTATTTGCAAACTATGGTGGAAAATAAGTATTTGGTCACCTACAAACAAGCAAGATTTCTGGCTCTCACAGACCTGTAACTTCTTCTTTAAGAGGCTCCTCTGTCCTCCACTCATTACCTGTAGTAATGGCTCCTGTTTGACATTGTTATCAGTATAAAAGACACCTGTCCACAACCTCAAACAGTCACACTCCAAACTCCACTATGGTGAAGACCAAAGACCTGTGGAAGGACACCAGAAACAAAATGGTAGACCTGCAGCAGGCTGGGAAGACTGAATCTGCAATAGGCAAGCAGCTTGGTGTGAAGAAATCAACTGTGGGAGCAATAATTAGAAAATGGAAGACATACAAGACCTAGTGAATGACCTGCAGAAAGCTGGGACTAACGTAACAAAGGCTACCGTCAGTAACACACTACGCCGCCAGGGACTCAGATCCTGCAGTGCCAGACGTGTCCCCCTGCTTAAGCCAGTACATATCCGGGCCCGTCTGAAGTTTGCTAGAGAGCATTTGGATGTTCCAGAAGAGTATTGGGAGAATGTCATATGGTCAGATGAAACCAAAGTAGAACTGTTTGGTAGAAACACAACTCGTCGTGTTTGGAGACGACTCATGCATTCACTCTCCTCCAAAGAACACCATACCTACTGTGAAGCATGGGGGGGGGGGCAACATCATGCTTTGGGGCTGTTTCGCTGCAAAGGGACCAGGACGACTGATCCGTGTACATGAAAGAATGAATGGGGCCATGTATCGTGAGATGTTGAGTGCAAACCTCCTTCCATCAGCAAGGACAGTGAAGATGAAACGTGGCTGGGTCTTTCAGCATGACAATGATCCCAAGCACATCGCCAGGGCAACGAAGGAGCAGCTTCATAAGAAGCATTTCAAGATCTTGGAGTGGCCTAGCCAGTCTCCAGATCTCAACCCCATAGAAAACCTTTGGAGGGAGTTGAAAGTCCGTGTTGCCCAGCGACAGCCCCAAAACATCACTGCTCTAGAGGAGATCTGCATGGAGGAATGGGCCAACATACCAGCAACAGTGTGTGCCAACCTTGTGAAGAATTACAGAAAACGTTTGACCTCTGTCATTGCCAACAACGGATATATAACAAAGTATTGAGACGAACTTTTGTTATTGACCAAATACTTATTTTCCACCATAATTTGCAAATAAATTCTTTAAAAATCAGACACTGTGATTTTCTGAATTTTTCTCATTTTGTCTCTCATAGTTGAGGTCTACCTATGATGACAATTACAGGCCGGCCTCATCTTTTTAAGTGGGAGAACTTGCACAATTGGTGTCAGTCAGTTCCTATGACAGCCGGCCACCTACTGAAGGTTCCCAGGCCTGTCATCATTACATCCCTTTTACATGCTACCAGAAGCCGTGTGTTATAGAAGAGAAGTGAAGGGATTTTACAATATACGGTAATACATTCAAAAAGTTGTACTTGCCTATCCCCAACAGAGTGCTGAGACCAGTCATGTGAGTTTCTGCTTCTGGCCCGGAAGAGAAAGTGGCCCATGACTGTACAACATAGCACAGGGGAAAGGTGAGTATGACTTATATTTTTGTTTTACACCCACCCCAGCTGCCCCTGAGTTTGATAGAAGTCCTGGTTACCCTTAATCATCTATTTAAAGGGGTTATGTTCACATGGCAGATTTGGGGGCAGAATCTGCCCGGAATCTGTCTCCCATTGTTTTCAATGGGAGGTAGAGATCACAGCAGGATGCTAAAAAAATAGCATCCTGTTCACTCTTGTCAAGGATATACCACAGCTTGAGACTTCCTATTAAATAGGCCCTTTCATTTGGGCCTAATTAACATTGTAAATCCTGTCGTGGCTAGACCTCAGCCAAATATATGGTGACGGAAAATGAAGAGTAAATCCTCCTCATTTTCTGGTTTGTGAACATACCCCAATCCTTAGGCTAGGTCATCAGTATCAGATGGGTGGGGGTCCTACATCTAGCTGTTTGCAGGAGCTGCTGGCATCTGAGCTACACAGTAGATAGAACCTTCAGTGCTGTAAACAGCTGATCAGTGGGGGTGCTGGACATCCCCATTAGTCACTATATTATTAAATGTCCTGCAGTTTTATAATACAGTTTTGCATACTTCCCAACCGTCCTGGGTCCTGTTCTGCTGTCCCGGTCGGGGGAGGTATGTCCTGGCCTCAACTCATATGCGTCGGCTCCCTGCTTCACTACTCTGCCCCCACCACTGTGCTCTAGCCCCAGGAGCTGTAGGCGTGATATTATGATGTCATCACTTCGCGCCGGAAGCCTCTGGTAGTGGGGACTTCTACAAAGCAGCAGGGGAGCAAGGAGAAGTGAGTAGCGGTGTGTTTTGGGGTTTTTTTGTATTAAACTTTGGGGGCAGCTAAAGGAGGGACATGAAACTGGGGGGAAGCAGCTGAAGAGGGACATTAAACTGGGGGGCAGATGAAGAGGGACATTAAACTTTGAGGGGTAGCTGGAGGGGGACATTAAACTGGGGGCTCCAGCTTCTCCATAGTTTGTCACTCTCCAGCTACCCCCACAGTTGAATGTCACCCTCTAGTTTCCCTCCATTTTAAAATGGGGCTCCAGGAGAGGGACATTATATTGTGGGGGAAATTGCAGGGGAACATTATAATATGGGGGCATATAATTTTAGGGTGACTGTAGGAGCATTATACTGTGTAGGGAAACAAAGAGAAATGGATGGAAATGAGTGGGGGTCAATGTAGAAGTGGGTGGAGCTAAATTTGCCCTTCTATCCCTCTTTCTGTCCTTTGATCCCCCTGCTCTCTTATAAAGACTTCTAGCCCTGCATCCTCCTGACCACGAGAACCTGGCTGTTGGACCCAGTTCAGAGCCAGGGTTATAAGCCAGGGGTGCTCCTTGTCATTAAACCTGTTCACACTGGAGGTTTTTTATTGATCTGGTGTTTTTGATTTGATCACGAAGCAGTGAACACATAAAACTAATGTCCATAGATGACCGCCCTCCCCGTTGCCAGGTATCGGTTTGCATCGTGAGCTCTCTGAATGGACACTTTTTGCATACGTAAAATATTGATTTGCAATTCTAATGTAGTAATCTTCAAAAGCTGCCAACACCCCCAAAAATGACTGTAATTCTGTCTGCTGGGTACAGAGCGATTATCCACACTGTAATATATAGGTCATGTGTGGACACAGCCAAATAGAGCAACCAGCCTGTTTGATACCACACCAACATCTAGTGGCCATGTCAGGAATTACAATCAGCAACTAACACTGGGTCTGAGAATTGCTATCTATCTTTGAATATATGGGGGCTCAGGGAGGTTTTAACACATTGGTGGGCCCAGTATAAAAGTTTCACAAGTGTCCCCCGCCCCCCCCCCCCATCACCTCCACTTAGACATACCTGACTCACCCAAATTATAATGCCCCATAAATTATGGCCCCATAAAATATAATGCTTCTCAGTGGCCCATCATGCGGTCAAATTCCCCTGCAGTACTATGCAAATATGATGACATAACAAACCAGTACTGGCACGTTTGGTTGTGTGACATCACAATAGCCAGTGACATCACGCAGTTCTTTTTAAGGTTCTAAGAGCCATTACGTTCGTCTTCTAGTCTTCTGAGACACTTCAAACTAGCACGACACGTCTGTGTTATTTGCAAGTTTGGCAATGTATTTTCCGAATATTTTATATTTTTTAATCATCTTTTGGACTCTTTTCACAAGGAGTTCCAGGATTAGAAAAAGAGAGATGGAGAAGGGTTTGGAACAAGGTCCACCTTGTAAGAAACCCAGGAGCGGACCCGATGGAGATGTCACCGAAGGGTACTCTAGTTCATCGCTCCTGAAGAGGAAACGATCAAGAAATGAGCCTGATGGTAGCAAAGTCGGTGGAGAAGGCATCAAGTCCAAGAAAAAACTCAAAATGGAGAAACCCGTGACAGGCCTCAGCCTGCCCACCACCAGCCAGAGGAAAGTTCCCGCCCCTTTGATTGTGGACAAGTTTAGGTACCACCATGAACTTGGAGAGGGCTCCTATGGCAAAG
This sequence comes from Leptodactylus fallax, assembly GCA_947044405.1. Taxonomy (NCBI): domain Eukaryota; kingdom Metazoa; phylum Chordata; class Amphibia; order Anura; family Leptodactylidae; genus Leptodactylus; species Leptodactylus fallax. The sequence continues at coordinate 605,414 of CAMRHE010000669.1, forward strand.
TGATACTGGGAACAAATCTCATACGTAAAGAGCAGGTGGCCATAAAGATCTCGTACAAATAAATGCCACTAAGGTACCTCTTCACTGAAAGGCACATCCTAGAGTTGTCCAATAAGTGCCCCTTTCTCATCCACAGGTATGGAGTCTTCTACACTAGCAGCCATGTATTGTATGTAATGGAGCTGGCCAGAGGCGGAACCCTTCATGCTTATATTAGGAAGACCACCAAGCCCAATATGGCTGCCATAAAGTTCCTGGCTGCCGAAATAGTTCGTGGTCTCCAGTTCTTACACCCCATGAGTATTGTCCACTGTGACATTAAACCTGGTAACATCCTCCTGACTCAGGACGGGCATATCAAAATTTCTGATTTTGGTCTCTCCCTTTATAACATGTATGATGATGATATCACCGTGAGTGAAAGATGTGGCACAACCGGATACATAGCCCTAGAAATAATAGAGTACAGACCGTACAAAGCTGGTGCAGACTGGTTTGCATTCGCTGTTACATTGTATGCGATGCTGACGAAAACCCTCCCATTTAAACGGGAAGACAACAAAAAAACCCGCAGAGCTGTCCTAGAAGAGGAGCCATCATACAGAGGTCTAGATCCATACAGCACGGACATTTTAACAAAACTTTTGTGCAAAGAGCCATCTCTGAGGCTTGGAGTGATCAACAACATACGTCAGCACCCATTCTTTTCATCTATTAAGTGGGCAGATCACGAGGATGGAAGATTAAAGTCCCCAGTGAAAGTGGTCGCAAGAGACCTAAGCGACCTCCTGACTAGAGACACCTCGATACCTTATGACAATGTCCTGAAGAAGAACCAAGGAGAAATAGACTGGCTACGCTTTATGAAGATCAGCTTTGTAAGTCCAGCCTGGGCCAGAGACTATGGAAATGCCCCCCCAGTCTATCCATAAGTTATACCGCCATCCAGCAGCATGCCCCGCCATACCTAGAGCCACTAGCTGCCATCTTCTCATCTACAGCACAACTGGTGCCTACAGAACCTCTTGTATTCTTGGCTATGTCAGTAGCTGCATCACGTCTACCTTCAGGTAATGTAATACTATATGTATATCTGTAGTGATGGTCAGTCTGGATTCTTCACGTTAACCCTATATTTACCACGTACACAGGCCTTACACTGTTTTCTTTGTGTCCACAGTGTCCATCTTTTGTGTCTTCAGCATATGAAGACCAATTCTTCAAGCAGGGCCCAGGATCAGCATCGCAGAGTCCCACAGTTACCGCTTCTCATCAGACGCCTCCATTATACTGGCTGAAACCGTTCAGGATTTCTATGTTTGTAGTTTTAGATAATAAATTTTTTCTGGGTTTTCCCATCTTTTTGGTTCCTTTCTATTTATTCAGTACACCCAATGGAGCACAATATAGTCAATGGGGTCTGACGTGCTCTGTTGGTGTACGGGAGTATGATGATGGGCTACAAGCAGATCCCCATCACACGTATAGACCACTTCCCTGTAGTGCCATCAGCACCCCACACCCTGCATTCAGAGAGAACGCAGATGAGTTGAATACAGCAATGAAGAAGGAGCTGTCCGCGGACAGCCTCTGCTTCATCACTGTACTCCTGTATGCACCGGCCCTGGGAGCTGTAGGTGTGATGTGATGACATCACTCACATCACGCCTGTAGCTCCCTCAACAGTCCGGAGAGGCAGACCTCAGACAGAGCAGCAGGGATGCGAGGAGTGGCAAGTGTCTGTGTTTTATTATGTTAAACTATGGGGGCAAATGGAGGGGGAACATTAATCTGGGGGCAGATGAAGGGAGGGGGACATTAAACTGGGGGAAGATGAAGAGGGACTAATTTGGGGGCAGATAAAGGAGGGGACATTAAACTGAGGGTAGATGAAGGGGGGACATTAAACTGGGGGCAGATGGAAGGGGGCAGATAGAGCATGACATTAAACTGGGGGCAAGTTGGAAGGGGATATTAAACTGGGGCAACTGGAGGGGGACATTAAACTGTGGGGGTAGCTGGAGGGGCACATGTCTGCCTCTAGTTTCCCCCAGTTTAATGTCCCCCTACAACTTCCCCCACGGTTTAATGTTTCCCTCTAGTTTCCCCCAGTTTAAACTGTGGGGCAATTGGAGATGAACATTATAATGTGGGGCATATAATGGGTGACTGTAGGAGCAGTATACTGAATGGAGGCACATAGAAAAATGGATCAGAGTGGGCGGGTCAATGTAGAAGTGGGTGGAGCTAAATTTGCCACAGTGCGCCGCACGTACTATCCCTCTTTGTGTCCTTTGAAAGTTGGGAGGTATGCAGTAGCCCTATATAATATAATGGTCCATCCCAGATTAACCTGAACACCCCTGTGGCTCCTCAAACATGTGGAATAGTGAAGCAGGGAGGGGACGGCTCCTGCTTCACTATTGTATTAATCACTATTGTATTAATCATCTGTGCCCAGAGGAAATGGATAATTTGGAATTGGGGCAGCCTGGACCCACTGCCCAGGACCATCACTTTAAATGCAGGATTGTCCCATGTAGTTAAAGTGGCCCTGTGTGGGCTCCTGTGATCAGGGGGTCACACCTCCATCCAGGAGCCTTAGATTTCTCTTTCTAATGTGAGATCAGTCCTATAAACAATGCATTATAGTTGATGAGCCTGGTACAGATTTTGTTTTCGGGCCCAGGAGCTTCATGTTACACCTTTGCCTGTGCTATAGCTTGTGTGTAGGTATACTTTGTGCACTCTCCCTAAAAGCAGCCATCTTCAAGCTAACAGGTGGGGGAGAGCAGAGAAGGGATGAAGCGGCTGATTTTCTATTAGTCATCCTCCTGATATTGAGGACCTAACAGGTTACTAACCCTGTAGGACCAGATCTTGTGGGACAGGACTGATCAGTATGCGCTTACATCAGTCTGACCTTACTAATGTCCATATGGCTGCATGAACTTTGCCGACTAGTGGAAAGTCAGGCATGGAGGCTGCTAGATCAGTAAAAAGATGGAGATGTAACTGCATGGGTATTCCTATAAGAAATGTGTATGACATATCCTGTGCACAAGCCATAAATGTTGATAGGTGAAGGTTTAACCCCTTAGACTCTCACTTATGAGGTGCACATATAAGCACCAAGGTGAATACACTTTTAGGTGGACCATCTTATGGACATGTAGCCCTCCAATGATGCTTTTAAGATGCTACAACTCCCAACATACCCCTACATCTACAGACCAGAGCTTGCCGAGTGTAATTCTCACAAAATCACGTTTACCCACTGGGGGCTGTAATAGAGGGGAAAAAAAAATCACCATGATCCACTCTCCATTTCTCCACCGTATCGCACAGTGTATGGGGAAGACTGTCTACAGCAGGGATAAGCAACTTTCGGCACTCCAGCTGTTGTAAAACTACAACTCCCAGCATGCACACTTCCATGGCAGTTCCAAGAACAGCAGAGCAAGTGAATGGAGCACGTTGGGAGATGTAGTTTTGCAGCAGCTGGAGTGCCGAAGTTTGCTGACCCTTGGTCTACAGCAATGGTTCTCAACCTAGGGTACGTGCTGCGGCTAAGAACCACTGGTCTATATTACATGCTGCATTGCATGCAGGTCCTCCCCCTGCCCAGGACAGAAGGCCGTGGCCGCCACCCTTACCTTTGAATCGCAATGAGCGCTTCCTACAGTGCTGTAGACTAGCATTACATGCTATAATTGCAGAATAAGACACATGACTGTAATATTGTAGCCATGTACTGTTTGGTGCTTTTAACCCAACTACCACATAGCACCCGGTGATGTCTAATGGGGGAAGACCTGAATGTATATGGGGGAGTGCGGGATAGTAACATGACTTTGTGCATTAATACCCATCTACTTATGCCTGCAGAGCTACTGGATTCTCAGGCCCAGGATAGTGTAGCATGTACAGTGCTATTAGCTCCCGGATCCACATGTGCGGCTATGAGGTTTCCATTTTGACAATGTTTTGGTTCATCCGGCCATTGGGCCCCCTACTACCTATACTATCCTATATTACTACAATACTATCTGATATTGTGACGTCTTTATAATACATGTATTTAAGCAGGCAAAGTCCAGACCGTATATTGCCCACTCCAGAGACCCTGCATCATAGTGATCTAAGATGCCAGTCGCTGCCTCCCTACTGTATAGGACAGCGCTAGTGCAGGGTCACTTATGGCTCCTAGACAGCTATGGCGTCTCCTGACTGGGTTCAAGCCAGAAATTGTGCTCAATGCACAGACCATATTTTCCAGCTTGTATTGTCACCCCATGAGCAGATCGTAGGCCCCTTGCCACGATTGAACAGCATGAGTAACCAGGAAAAACCCGGATAGCAGACTGAACTAGCACACGGTCGTAAGCAAGGGGCCTTAGGGTGAATTTACAGGTAACATTTGTTGCAGAATAGACTCAATCCGAACACACCCTTAAAGCACTTTATCAAGGAATACCCGATAGCTGGCAGCACAACAGCAAAATAAAGAGACAAGACAGGAAGTTCAGTGATCAGTCAGTTTATTCTCACGTTAGACGTCAACCTGCGTTTTTTGTTTTTTTTTGTTTTTATAATCCAATAACATTATGCCCAATACCAACATAAAAAAAAACCCACTGCGCGTTCTTGTCCGCAGCCATCTGGACACTCGTAATAGTGTTACATCATTTCCGAAGCATGCATTTGTTGCTTGAATCTCCTTTTTTGCGCACCCATAGGAATATTAACCCTTTAAAAGCCAGAGGGCAGCACCTGCATCCTGACCACAATGGCCAATAAATGGTTAAAAGGCTCAGCTTGTCCAAAGGTCTAGAGAGTTGTAAGATCTTGACCAGAGAATAACAGAGTGGAACATCAAGCAACAAAAATACATGTCTGCTCCAGGTGCTGCGAGCGCCACAGGAACGCCATGTGAGCCCCCGCCAGCACTCTACGGGGAGGTGGAGAGAAGAAAGAAAGAGTCGGCCTGTATCCTGAGAGACCCGGCGCCCGTCTTCTCACACCCAAGTAACAAAACAAAAAACCAGGAGTGGGGTGTGCAGCTACGCTGTTCTGACTGAGGAATGAAAAGCAGAGTGTCCATTAACGTAGGAATTTCAATGCTGTACAATTAAGGACGGCATCAAAGGCTCATCTAGCCATAGAGGTCGTCTTCTTCTTCAGTAAAGTGGCTTCCACCAGCTCCCCCTCCTGCACCTTGACTAGGACCAGCTCCTCCTTGGCCTCCAGAAGGAAATCTAAGGGGGGAACAGATCAGTTATTCTTTGGCATAGATCAGAGACATACAGAGGCATTCAGCTCTACAGCGCCACACCATGGCAAATAATGACAATAGCCATGCATGTGTTCTCAAGTAGCTAGACACAGCTGGCGACTTACCTTTTCTGAGAATAAAGGATCTGGCATGGTAAAATCAAAATCTACTTGCCCTCAATATCTGCTGCTGGGAAAGAGTTAGGGCACCTACACTGTGTTCCAAATTATTATGCAAAAAGTGTTTAGGAGTGATAATGTAAGAATTTTTTTTGTTTGTCAGTTAAACTCATTGATGGTGATGTGTGTCAGGGCTCTTTATATCACTGAAAGCAATTGCAGACACCTGTGCTAATTAGTTTGGCAGGTGTGTCCAATTAAAGGCAAGACTACTTAACCTTCGTCAGGCTGCATAATTTTACAACATTAACAGGCTGCAGAGGAATAGGTACAATTGTGCCTACTCAGCCGGACGAGGGTTAAGAAGGCTGTCCCACATTATTAAGCAGCCTACATTTTCAGCCAAAATGGGAAAGAAAAAGGATGTGTCGACTGCTGAGAAGCAACAAATTGTGGAGTGTTTAGGTCAAGGCATGACTACAATCAACATTGCCAAGACACTTCATCATGATCATCGCACAATCAAGAAGTATATAGCTGATTCACAGCACACACGTGTGTGTGCTGATAAGGGAAAATTGAGGACTCTTTCCAACAGGCAATTACATCAGGTTAAAAAAGCAGCGTCAAAAATGCCTTGTCATAGCAGCAGACAAGTTTTTGAAGCTGCTGGTGCCTCCAACGTCCCCCGAACAACAAGATGCAGGGTCCTTCAGAGGTTTGCAGCTGTGAGTAAGCCATCCTGTGACCTCCTCTATCCACTGCACACAAGCAGAAACGGCTCCAGTGGGCCAAACAATACATGAAGACTGACTTCAAAACTGTTTTGTTCACCGATGAGTGCCGTGCAACGCTCGATGGTCCAGATGGATGGAGTGGAGGATGGCTGGCTTGTTGATGGACACCCCATGCAAACACGGCTATGGCGCCAACAAGGAGGAGGTGGAGTAATGTTTTGGGCTGGAATCATGGAGAGAGAGATTGTCGGCCCCTTTAGGATCCCTGAAGGGGTAAAGATGAACTCCATAATGTATGTGGAGTTTCTCAAACAGCACTTCCTGCCATGGTTCAAGAAGAAGAACCATGCATTCCGCAGAAAGATCATTTTCATGCATGATAATGCACCGTCTCATGCTGCAAATAACACATCTGCATCTCTGGCTGCTATGGGCATAAAAGGGGACAAACTTTATGGTGTGGCCCCCATGCTCCCCTGACCTCAACCCCATTGAGAACCTCTGGAGCATCATCAAAAGGAGTGTCTATGATGGCGGGAGGCAGTTCACATCTAAGCAACAGCTCTGGGAGGGTATTCTGTCCTCATGCAAAACAATTGAAGCAGAAACCATCCAAAAACTGACAAATTCAATGGACGAGAGAGTTCAGAAGCTTCTTTCGAACAAGGGGTCCTATGTGCAAATGTAACATCACCTCGAATAAAGTTTTGGCTTGAAAACTGTTTGATTTCAGTTTGTAATAACCTGCTAATGCTTAGAATTTCACAATGACCATTTTTTTGTTCTTAATAAAAATGAAAAGGTTGCAAATTCTGCTGTGCATAATAATTTAAAACATGCATTTTGAGTGTTTATTTTTTTTTTTTTAAATATACTGTTATCATAGGCAGTTTGTTCAAAAACCTTTCAATTATACTCGAATAGTTGATGACTGGAAAATTACAATGACTGCAATTCATATAGGCAATTTTGTAAAATATGCATAAAATTTGCATAATAATTTGGAACACAGTGTATATAGCACTATCACCCAGCACTGCCTTCTACCAAAGATTAATGGGTCACAATGTGTACTCTGCAAACACAGGTAAAAATGGGTGCTGCAGCTGAAGCGGCTACGCCCCATGTGCACCGAATATCTCCTATGTGTATGGATTTAAAGCTGGTTTTCTCATTATCAAGAATGCACATAAAAGGTACGTTCACTGTCACTAACCTCCCCTAAAACAGCATATAAGTGGTTTTGGTGGTGGTGACTCCCTTATAGGTCCAAGTAAATTTCAAGAGCATAATTTCTATATTTTTCTTCCTTCTGTATAACATTAGTCAGTACCCGCTGTGTATAGAGCAGGCTTGGCACCAGACACTCCCTGTGCACCTCCATGTATTGGGTACCTCACACTGCTAGGATGTTAATCCATGAAATTACATTCAGGAGCACAGCTGCGCTTTAAAGAGATTTTCCAGGATTTGGAATTGATGACCTATCCTTACGATAGTTCATCAATTACAGATCGGCAGGGGTCCGACAACTTACCAAGGGTACTTACCATGCACAGCCAATTCACTGGAATAGGACTGAGTGGTGAATCGGACATGCGATGTGACATGGACAGTGAAACAGTGAAGCAGAAACTACAGCTTCAAACAGGTGATCCACGGCGCTCCCAGGTGTCAGACCCCCCCCCCCCCATGGATCTTCAATAGATGACCTATCCTATGTATAGGTCATCAATTAAAAAGTGTATAATCCCCCTTTAAATCTGATCTGGCTCCCATAGTTGCACATGCAGCAGGATGCAGGGGCTTGTTATCCTCTACCTACTCCAAGCACATGTGTGAGATATTCGCTCACTTTACAACAGTTACTCCCAATGAAGTGCAACTCAAATTACCTGAAACTGCCAAAGCCGCGACTCTGCTGCAAAGTCTGTGCGAACATTTCATATTTTCTGATGTCATTGTCGCTGACAGAACGGCGGGCAAAACGCATGGCTTCCTCAAAGTGATCCCTGCGGATCTCAGGTACGGGGTCGTCTTCTTCCACCTCCTGTGGGGGATGGGAGGAGACAGAATAGAAATAATCAGACACAGAACAATTGCTATGAAACAAAAGTGCTGATCTACAAGTTCATTCCTGTACCATAGCAGCAGGGTTTGTCTGCCTCTCTCGCTCTCTTCTGATTTCATTCTCAATGGATTCCCGGATGGCCAGCTTACAGGCCCGCTGACAGATCTCAGTCAGGTCAGCACCAGAGAAACCATTGGTCATCTTAGCCAAGAAGTCAAGATCCACATCCTATAAGATAGAAGTAAAAGAGGAGGATGAGAGAATAAAATAAAATCTATAGAAATACTACAAAACTACATCTGGACAGTCACGTACCTTGGCCACTGGAGACTTCCTCAGGTTGGCCTTAAGAATAGCAATGCGGGACTTCTCGTCTGGCAGTGGGATGTAGATGAGCTGGTCCAGACGTCCAGGACGCAGAATGGCTGGGTCAATGATGTCAGGTCTGTTGGTGGCTCCAATGATGAAGACATTCTTTTTGGTAGACATTCCATCCATCTCGGTCAGGATTTGGTTGATGACTCTGTCAGCAGCTCCACCACCATCACCAATGTTACCTCCACGGGCCTTGGCAATGGAGTCCAATTCATCAAAGAAGAGAACACAGGGAGCGGCCTGCCGAGCCTGTGGCAAAAGAAACAAACATTAATATGGAGAGGGCGCCGGAAAACTCCTGCAAACGGTCATCAAATATCCAGTCACAAGCTCTTACCTTATCAAAGATCTCTCTGACGTTGGCTTCAGACTCTCCAAACCACATAGTGAGCAGCTCAGGGCCTTTGATAGAGATGAAGTTGGCCTGGCATTCATTGGCAATAGCCTTGGCTAACAAGGTCTTACCACATCCAGGTGGCCCGTAGAACAGCACACCTTTAGATGGGGTCATACCGAACTTCAAGAACTTGTCTGGATGTTCCACAGGATACTGAAATAACAAAGGACAAGTGTTAGAGGAATACGGCTGCATTTCTAACCCTTACCTGTAATGTGGATAGACTATGTGACACCTCCCACGGCAAATTAAACACTGATCAAAGTGCCAAGACAGACTTTACCACATATGGTGACTTGCTGTGGCCATAGGGGCAGCATGCACAATGACACCTTTACATACGACTGGATCACTTACCTGTACCAGCTCCTGCAGTTCCCTCTTAACATCTTCCAAACCACCGATATCTTCCCAGGTGACCTGCGGCACTTCAACCACCGTCTCACGCAGCGCTGATGGATTACTCTGACTAAGCGCCCACTACAAGAGATTAAAAGACTTGTTACTTTTAGAACCAAGGACAAAACTGCACAACATAAAACAGATAAAAACGTCCAGATTCTTACATACCCTGAAGTCATCCATAGTGACAGCCAAGGAATTCATTACTTCAGCATCTATAGTTTCATCCTCCAAGTCGATGAGGTCCATCTTCTTGCGGATAGCTTGGAGAGCGGCCTCTGAGCACAGAGCAGCCAGATCAGCACCAACGTGCCCATGAGTCTCATTAGCAACCTATACGGCAAGAGTGGAAAACATGAAGAACGCTAAATACTCTCCAACCTGATAAATTTACACGTCGAGGACCCTACTATGTAATAAAACCTGCACCCTGAGGTCACCTAACCCTCAAGGAATATGTCCTACCTGTTCTAGATCAACATCATCTGCCAGCTTCATGTTCTTTGTATGAATTTGTAGAATTTCCAATCTGCCGGTAGCATCAGGGATTCCAATGTCCACCTCTCTGTCAAAACGGCCTGGGAAAAAAAAAAAAACCCACATGATCAGCGACGGATGGCATCAGACTATGGTTGGCATCTCACCATCCTGCCCAAACTTCTAAAGCCACAATCCTCACAAAGGACTTACCAAAGCGTCTAAGTGCTGGGTCTATGCTGTTGGGTCGGTTGGTGGCAGCCATGACAATGACGTGCGCCCTTTGTTTCAAGCCATCCATAAGTGTTAGCAGCTGGGACACAATTCTGCGCTCAACTTCTCCATGTGTCTATGGAGACGAGAAAGGAAATGAGTTACATCTACTGGAATTCCATTACCAATGAACCTGCTAAATTTGGCTATAACCTATACACGATAGCTGGCACAAAGCATACCTTCTCTCTCTTAGGGGCAATGGCGTCCAGTTCATCGATAAAGATGATGGCGGGGGCATTCTTCTCAGCTTCTTCAAAGGCTTTGCGCAAGTTGCTCTCTGATTCACCAGCCAATTTGCTCATAATCTCAGGACCTGAATACATGAAAGGTTATTTCATTAGTCATCTGGCATGATATTACAGGTATATTATAGATCAAATAGATATTACTTTAGATTAGGGGAGATAAGAATAGAAATTTGGCGCTCCCAAAAAGTAGCAGAGCTAAAATCTAACGCTGGTAAACCCTCTCCCTTAAAGGCGAGGACTGATCTTAGCTGCATGTGATATAAAATAGGCAAAACACTGTAGTAAGATTTAGAAGAAAACTCCCAACAGCATACTTGCTTTTTTTCCTAGAATGGTCCAGTAGAAACATAAGTCCAATATGGTCCCTGGATACACAGGACTCGTGAATCAGAAGAGCTCTGTGGAGCACCATTTGATAGCGGAGATAGAAGAGGTGCTCAAATTCCCCGACACCACAGATCGCATACTGATATAACCCATCATACTACATCATGAGAGTGAAAAATCCATTTAAGATTGCACATTTCGTAGGTAGAACACCTCCTAAATGCGTAATTTTACTAAAACCATCCCGTGTTGCAACCACTATTGGTTCTTCTTCTACCATCTCCACTATCACCTGCTGCGGCACAGCTTCTCATCCTTTTCCCACCAGTCCCCTGTGTATCCATGGACCAGTATAGGACCAAATAGATATTAAAACAGATTAAAGAGTTCACTAGGATTACAATCGTCATGGATTTTCTTTAGGACACCTGCAAGCTGTACACTTAGTAGGGTAGGGTATGGCACCTTCCCGTTGAATAGGACAAAGCTGCAATACCTGTCAGAACTGTTACAAAGTGGACATGCAGGTGCATGGAGCGGAGTCAACAACTGAACGGAGGGGGTCCAGCTAAGGATAGACCATCAAGATCATAATCCCAGAAAACTCCTTTAACCCTACATTAACACAACAATGAGTTTTATACTGTAACCATTCTCAAATACTATTATATGGGCCAAGGAGTCAGAGAATCAGCACAATGGATCAGAGCAATGATAGAATTGGATTGCAGTAAACTATAGGGTCATAGTAATAGGCTGCACAAATCCCTTTAATAGTTGTTGCAGCAAGTGCTGAACATGAACAGAAAAGGTCTGTGTCTACAATGAACTCTCCCATCAACAAGGAACGGAAGGTCTCACCATTAATGAGGAAGAAGAATGCACCAGTTTCATTAGCAACAGCTCGAGCAATGAGGGTTTTTCCAGTTCCTGGGGGTCCGTACAGCAAAATACCACGAGGTGGCTGCATGACAAGAAAGATGTCACACGTCAGCATAGACCCGATATACCACAGAATGTCTCCACACATCCCATCACAGCCTCAGAAATTACCTTCACACCAATAGCCTTGAAAAGTGCCGGGTGTCTGAGCGGCAGCTCCACCATCTCCTTGATCTGAGCCAACTGCTTCCTGCAGCCCCCGATGTCATCGTAACCCACTTCATTCAGAGACTCCTCCTCGTCCTGGTGAAACATAGCACCTCATAAATGTATTATATAACACACAACATGACGCAGACACGTCTGTAGAGATAAAGTACAAGTGTTGTCCGTCACTGCTGAAGTTACATTGACTGGCATGAGTTCCTACCTCCCGTTTAATAGGCTCTCCTTCACAGTGGATTACAGTATCTGGAGCCACAATACAATATGGGCTGGGATCCGTCTCCACCACCTTGAACTCCACTGCACGCATGCCTCCGCGCACAAGGAAAATGTCACCTGTAGGAAAACACCAGCAAAGTCACTACCTGAACATTCAACTGGTAATAAACTTCTGCAAGTACAGATGGAAAACGTACAGTAACTCAGCAAGAGAATTCTCCGTGCACATTAAATATGCAGCAACTCAGAAACTAAGCATGCGCCATAACTGTCAGGTCACCACCGTTTTACACATCGGAGAAATGGCACTAAGGCTCATGATGGGAGTACTCTCTGGTCACGGGTATTAAGTACATGTGAGCCCTAATGAGCCCTGCGCTTATTATACATGGAGGAACCTTATAGTAATCTTTTCCTGTTTAAGCAGCGACTTGTTAGTATTATTACACCTACATATCATTTATTTCCGTCACCTTTGTACTCCTCCTTGGCGAAAAATACTCCTCAAAAAAGGAGCATTTTGACTCTGCAGAAAAAACGTAGTACAACCATCATACAAGGTCACTATAATCCATTCTGCTCGGCCTTTCACATAATCATCTAGAAAGTTGCGCAACAATTACGTTCTATTACTGCATATAAAACTCCAGGAAGAATGTTGTATAAAAGTCGCCTGGCTATGTGGTGACAGAATAAGAGAGGCCAGCCAGGAAGTGAGCACTTCAATAAGATTGTCTCGAAATGTCAGTCTAATAAAAAAATATCTTAAAAGTGTTAACAGGGAACCTGTGCGGACCCTCTGCATGTCTACAATCATGATGGAAAAAGCTGATAGCAGAAAAAAAAAAACAGGTACAACAGTCTGGGCATAGTGGTGAAGCTGAGCAGATACAGTACGTCAATACCTTTTCTGATGGGCCTGTAAGCTTCCAGGAAATAAGGCTTCAGATAGACTTCAAACAGATTGCCAGTGATGCCCTCCACGGTGTCATCTATAGGCAAGACATGGATCCGTTTTCCATACTTCACATCTGGACATGGCTGAATACTGCACAAAAAGAACACGGATTGAGACACAAACAGTAACCTATGTGGCATTCACATCCTGAGCTTGCCCTGGTGTGTGTGGGACTTGTGATCTTTATGCCAGGCATCTGATGAAGGCAAAACTATCTGCACCCCCCAAATTCACTATAAACTGCTAAGCTGTTAAAGGGGATTTTGTGAGGCACCCACACAGATCAAGCTGATCCAGCCACCTCCAGGCATTGGAAGCTACTGCTGTGGTCGGGGCCAGAAGCAGCTTTGCTCCTATTCATGTAATACGTGCAGAGCTGCAGGACCCCAGAGCCTATTACTTGAATAAAAGCAAAGCTCCTTCTGGCCCCGACCACAGCAGTAGCCTTAGCCAGATCAGCTGATCAGGGTGTAGGACCCTCACCGATCAGATACTAATGGCCCATCCTGTGGCTAGATCATCCGTATATAAAAGCCACTATTGGTCCTTTAAAGGGGGTTTTCAGAGACACACATATTGATTACCTATATTTAGGATAGCTCATCAATATATAATCAGTGGAGGTCCCAGAACCCCCACAGATCAGCTGTTTGAAGAGGCCGCATCGCTCACTAGGGCTGCGGACTGTTCAATGCGTCAAAGTCACATTCATCACATGTTACAGCAGCAGCTCAGTCTTTATTCAAGTGAATGGTGCTGGGCCACAATACCAAGCACAGCCTAGAACATCATATGCAAGGCCTGGAAAATCCCTTGAAGGGAAATGTTCAACAAGCCTGCTGACCAGCAGAAGTGTAACTGCAGCTAGAGTGTTAGGGCAAGTTCAGAGGCAGCAGATAAAATTCTCCATACATTCTGCCATGAAGTGCCTTGCACGTGTTACATGGGGACTTGCTGCAGACTTTCACCCTTTTATTGCAGTACCAGATAGTTTTAGGCACCAGTGTTATTAGGGCTTTTTTCTTGTTCTGTTAATAAATTGCCTGAGATCAAGGTTGTATATAGTAAATGCTTCCACCTCACAAGCTGAGTGTGTGTCTATAAAAAAGGATCAATAAGCAGAGAAAATGCACAGAAAAATCCGAGAAATTCCCCTTAGTATCCTCCTCCCGCTTGAGTAAATCTTAACCCCAGCACTGCCCTGTGTGCACTGAACCTGACCGTCTGTAGTGAGAAGAGCAGCACAGGGGTCAGCAACCAGAAATACCCCCAGCCATGACACCAGTGACCTTTCTAAAGGGCACAGAACGCAGAACTTCTATGAGTGTGGCTGCTGCATGAGGTTGTGTGTCAGGACTCCTGCCACATCATATTCACTGGAGGATCTGTCAATTACAATAATCTTGTACACTAAAGGGGTTTACCCCACAAAAACAGGTTATCCCCTATACATATGTTTTGGGAAAACTTGCAGATCGGTGGGGGTCCGACCGCTTTATTTTAACGGGAGCCCTGGAGATAGCTGAAATACAGCGCTCAGCTAACTCCAATGCTTCAACTGAAACGAATGGAGCGGGGCACACATTGTCCGACCACCGATCCATTCAGAATGTGGGGGTGAGAGCTCCCCCCGTTCTCCTGAGCAAACCCTTTTAATAGAAAAAATGACTGATATTTCAGAATTTGTTTGATACACACTGGGTAGTGACTACCTGGCACAAGCTAATAAAGGTGTCAAAGGACAGTGTACGACAACAATGGACCTTGGGATACTCTCAGAAAACAAAAATGGGTGGAAGTCAAGTCTCAAACATCAGAACTCCATTTACATCCATGGCTGCCCATTAAAGGGGTTTTCAGGGACTAGGATATTGATGACCTTTCTCTATGACAGGTCATTAATATTAGATCAGGAAGGGGTGGTGGTGGTAGTGGGGGGGTCCTAGCAACCCAGGTTCCCAATTAACAGGCCAGTGAAGTCACGTGTCCAATTTGTAGCTCAGTCCCATACAAATGAATAGGACTGAGCTGCAATACCAACCACAGCCACAATACAGTGTACAGCTCTGTGCTTGGCGAGCAGTGAAGAGGATACAGGAGCACTTGTCCAAACGCTGCAGCCTCTTTAAACAACTTATTGGAGTGGGGGTGTCGGGCTCCTATCAATCAGATATTGATGACCTAGCCTAAAGATATATTATCAATATCTTTGAGTTGGAAAATGCTTGTAACGTCAAAAACAAAAAAGTGTGCCTCTACAGACAGGGGGACCAAACAGCGAGCACATGGCTCTCAGCAGAGCTCATCCAGCTTACCTTATTACATCTCCAAGCCGAACCCGCAGGTTATTACGTACAACCCTGTTCATACGAATCTTCTCGTCCGAGCAGGTGTCATCAGACAGGACAATGCACACAGCTTCTCTCCTCTTCTTTCCCTTCAGAAGTACAGTGTCCCCTCGGAACAGCTGAAGTTCGTCCATTTTGCCCTGTAACAGTCAATCTATGGTTATACACTAGATAACTACATGTACAGCAATGCATTAACATACTAACTAAGAGTCTGATAATACAGACTGGAAGGTGATACATTTACTGATAAAGCACCAACATTTTCTGCAGCTTTGTGTCCGGATAGACACCAACCAGTTGTGGACAACTGGAATTCTTGACTTTTCTCACTTGTAAGTACACCACTGAATTTTCGCAGAGTTATAAATAGGATGGATGCTTATCTACTGGTGAATGATACAACATGCCACCACGTACCTGAGACAGGGAGACAACGCTGTTGTCTTCATTGATCGCTTCATCTACAATCAACCGGTTTGGTCGGCTCTTCTGCTTAAGAATTGCAGTGGACAAGTCATCGCCTTTAGATCTGTAGGGAAGAAAGAAAAGGCGAGATAAGAATTCAACTCAATATAAGAGATCCGCTTATGTGAAATCTCCTGCAAACCCAATATAATATCAGAATGGCCCGCATTACAAGCTGAGGACCCTGCAGGTTCCACCAGATGGAAACAAGTGTCAAGTGTAAGGCTCATAACACAGGAAGCAGTAAGTGGACGCCATCTGGACTGCCCAGGCGGGAAGATTCTAATCCTAACCAATCCAGATAACTGCAAAACAAGCAATACCATAATTACCAAGGATGGCCCCAAACCTTAGCTTCATATTATAAGGGTTGTCATGGCTGACTTATTCTCAGGTCCAGTGTTCACATGGCCATGCTGCAGCTCAGTCCCATTGATTTTAATTGTTCGGAGCTGTAACCAACAGACGTAAGGTCGTGAGGACCCCTTTAATTTAGATGTATGTAACGTGTACTAGACCTGACTATGCCAAGTAAGCAAGTAATGAAAAAAATTATATCAATTACCTATCCTGGGATAGATCATCAATGTCAGAAAAAAATAAATAAATGGGGAAATATAATTTACTGACTGCGGCTTCAAAATAAAATGAGCCATTTCTAATGATATTATAGTATTAATTACTGGATAATTGATGTCCTATAGATTGATTCTTATAAAGCTAATATGTAACAATCACTAGATTTTTTATCAGAGGATTTTCACTGCGTCTGTCTGACCCTGGCTGAGATATCTGTAAAGCAGTCCGTGGTTTGGCCACTTCATTTTTCAACACTCAAATCTACGCAAGTCTATGACTGGGGTACATTTCGATTCATTTTGGTACACGGGACCTCACAAAATGTGCCAGAATTAAGAGGTTAAAGGGGTTTTCTGGCCTGATTTTTTTTTCATAACAATGTCCTATCCACGGGATAGGTCATAAGTATGTGACCTTTCGAGTCCGACCCCTGCACAGATCAGCGGCTCTAGCAGCCTCTGGGTGCCTCGAGCTGCTAGTGAACTGTGAGCGTGTGCAGCGCTGCTCCTATTACTTGTATAGAATAGAATACATGCTCCCCGTCCACTAAAAGTGTCTGTCACCTGAAGGCTGTTGCAACAAATGATCCGTGCACAGTCTGGGTGTCAGACACCAACAGATCAAATACTGGTGAAAAAAAAAAAATTATCTGAAGCCAGAAAATCCCTTTAATAATTCAGGAGCATCTAGTGCCAGCAGGGGAATGAATACAGATTGGCAGAGGAAACGCTGGTCTTAATAAATTCCCCCATTTTGCGTCTCCAGGTTTTGCAGCGGCTGATTTTCCTTGGTGGAGAGTCAGCAGTGGAGAAGTCCTGTGGGAACCAGGTCTTAATATGCTCTTAGTAGGATGGACGACTGCCAGCCTCTAGTAGTCAATACTACTAATAGCCTGCTGGCTCCTGACATTGGCAGATGTTTTCTAATTCTATTTTCACAATGGACGTGGATAAGTTATAAAAGTCCGATTGTTAGGACGTCTATTGATCACCAGAGCAGGGGTCCCAAACCCTCCCTGCTCCTCCTCACCGCACGGCTGCAGTGAGAAGAACCTTGAATGGGGCGGTGGTTGAGTAAGCGCAGTGACGCTTTACTCCATATTTAAGAGACTGAAATAGCCGAGCACTATCCTCTGAGTTAGGTAAAAAAAAAAAAAAAAAAAAAAGTGACTTCCATTTGGAGCTTTACTCCAGGATGACTGTACATACGATGCTTGGGTTGCTCTATGGTTGCATCACATCTCGGAGGCTCCAATAACCTCCATATTACAGAGTCATGTGCTCACAGGTTTACATTGAATATTACACAATCATAGGGGAAATACACTGATGTATCAGCAGCACAGGAGGCTACAGGAGTATACGGAGACTCGAGAAAAGATGGCTGCTGGAATGAGTGACACTGGGGTGGTGAATATATTTGGGTATCAGGGATTGTGTGCAGCCATTATACTACAGTCACAGCACAGAGAGTAGTAGAGTAAGAACCTGTATCAAAAATGTGTAGAATATGGCTATATGCATATAAAGTGACAAAATATTCACTGGTCAGCTAAAACTTAACTAAAACCACACTCTCTGATTTTTATGTAGCAAATAACGTGAGGGGTTATACACTGGATAGTTCCATGGTGTCCCCCGTCACTTACAATTTACTGTCCCCGTCTACATACAGGGTTGTCCCACTGACATATGATATTTTGATGCCAGTGGTAGAGTGTGCCTGAAGCAGAAATGTTTGCGCCAGTCTGGGACCGTGGCCGTTTTAGTGATAATGCTCCCCCCACAGACAAGCGGACATGTTCAGGTACTGCATGGTGTGAATAGATGTGGCGTGTCCCGGTTACACCTCAGAGACTCTCCACACAATGACCACACAGCAGGGGAAAGGGCCACTGCAATAAAGTCAGCTTGTAATAAAGAAAAGAAACAGTCAGCAAGTCCAGGGGCACTGGATGACCTTTGCTTTGTCTGCCCTTTTCGAGTAGATTTACTTAGCTTAAGGGTGAGGAAGCTCCTTGAGGTCACTGAGTGGAAAGGAGGAGGAGAGGTTTAGTTGTGTTTCTTGAAAGAAATGAAAGTGAAGGCTGAGCAGACGCAGCTATGCTATGGCCGCTCCCAGCTCATGAGAAGGACGGGGCACATGTTACATGACAAACAGCCATCCTCCACCCAGCAACGTAACCTGAGAGGCCACAATGCACAACCCGCAATACTGGAACAGCACAAAGGAGGGCAGTGCAAGGAGATGACACAGCAACAAGACACCAGCAGGAACCTCAAGAATATGTGAAATAAAGCAGAAGGACGGACAGATCAGATATAAACTAAGAGCAAAGCCTGGCCATACACAGACAGATGCCAACCAAACCATGAATTTCAGCAGGTCCCACCAACCATCTCACTATGTATGGATGGCCTTATGGCTCTCGTCTGATGACAAACGTTACAGCAATAAAGGGTCAGACATGTTGGTTCTTCAGATGCGTGAACCACCAGATGACTCCGCTGTCTCTACTGAGCTGAGTGTACATGTGTATAGGGGCTGGAAAGGGTTGTCAGTTAGCTAAAGTTTATATCCGTGTTGCCAATAGTTACCACAGGTTATTAAAGGGTTTTTCCTAGTTATAATAGAAATGTGCACACACTAGAAAATGTCACACCAAACAAAAGATGTGACACAGTTTTCTCCACCGCCACTTCCAGAGCCACCATTCTGGTCCCACAGAGAGGACATCTTCTTGGCTGCAACGGTGACACGTCCATATAAACCACATAACCGTACAGCCTATTACTGGCCTTAGCGGTATACAGCACATGGCTGCTGAGGCTAGTGACTGGCTATAGCATTGAGGTGGTGTATACAGGCACATTACTACAGCGGTACCAGAGCAGCAACACTGGAAGTGGTGGGGGAGACAGCCGGTAAGTATCACTTCTTGTGTTATATTATGACACTTCCTAACACTGGCCTATAACTAGGAAAATCCCTTTAAGAGTACCATACCATCTTAGACATTTATCATTGAACATAAGTGAAAAAACCCTTAAAGTGACAGATCCTTCTAATGACTGTGGGGACACATCTCTTCATACACTACGATGCAAGCAGCAGTGATCATATGATTATGGGGCCATTATCCAGAGGACGTCTCCGCCTCAGCCGCCATGTTCTTTATCCTGTAGCTCTCCTCATACAGGCTGGATGGGACACTGGCCATGGAGTGATCAGACTGAGGTGTAGTCACAGACAAGGCCTGAGAGTCCTGCTGTGAAACTCAATGCAACCAATGGGTTACTATTCTCACTACTGGCCAAAGGCAATATACTGATCGCCGCTGACATCATCACAGCGAAGGGCATCGGACCTTACAGGCCATGTCCCTATTATATGCTAAGTTAGCAGAAGGGACTTATAAACGTTTAGGGACTGGACTATTTTTTTAGTCTGTGTAATCTACTATTAAGAGCATTAGGGGAGGGGCCTGTGAACTGTTACTCCTCCCCCTCATTCTGAATAGAGAAGGACTATAAAAGCTGGACAACATGGACAGGTGGCTGATGGAACTGGGAGCTGTGTAATGAATGGCTGACGAGAACGGCTTTGTCCAAAAGTTCTTCAATCAGGATGTTGAAGAAAGCCCTGAACACATTTCTAGGGGTTGTCCAAGAGTTAATTTTGATGGTATATCCTTAGGATAGGACATCAATGTCAGATTTGTGGGGCCCCGACAGCTGGCACCTCCACCACTGAACTAATATTTTCACTGTGTAGAGTTAGAATAAAAACATCTGATCTGCAATGACACAGCCATCGGCTTCCGATTGTCAGACCCCCAACCCATCTGATATTAAAGGGGGTGTCCAGGACTATAATAATGGATTGCTGCTTACCAGGGACAGTGCTGTACATTGTATAGTGGTTATGCTTGGTATTACAGCTCAACCCCATTCATTTAAAAGGGACTGAGCTGAAGCATGGTCATGTGACCAGTGGATGTGATGTCACTGCCTTAGAAGTGGAAGCGAAGCTCAATATCAAAGTCCTCGAATACGCCTTTAATGATCTGCCTTAAGGACGGGTGCTTCAGGCATACTGAATAATCACTGGGGTACCCTGTTGTCAGAATATTGTCGGGTGTCACTTCCAACAAACTCTGGCACACAAAATGGTGGAAAACGTCAAATTAAAAAAAAAAAAAAAAAAAAAAAAAAAACAGACTTCTACTTCTCCCTCTTGTTGGATCCATGTCTGGCTAAAAAAACTGCATCAAAATCTTCATATGTTTTGTTTTCTGGGCCTTGACATGTTGATGAACTATCCTTAGGATCAGTCACCAGTACATGATCGGTGGGGTGCGACAACCATAACACCTCTTTAAGGCTGAGGCTCCACGTTGCGGAAATGCAGCTTTTTTGTTGCAGATTTTGCTGTGGTTTTTTGAGTCAAGGCCAGGAGTGGACTGAGCAGAAGGGAGAAGTGTAAGAAGCTTCATATATATTATCCATTACTTTTGTAGCCATTCTTGGCTTTGGCTCTTAAAACGCAGCAAAATCTGTAACAAAAAAAGCTGCATTTCCGCAACGTGGAGCCTCAGCCTAATGGGGTTAAGCCACAAAAATAATTTATCCCCTATTCATAGAAGTGGCTGATTAGTGGGGACCCAACTATGGAGTCCCCTACTGATCCAGACAGCAGGGTGTTTGATCAATGTTGTGGATGCAGAATGCAGGCTGCCACTCCATTTCAACGAGAGCACCAGAGATTGCGAAGTGATAGATTCAGTTCAATGAGAGAGTCGGAAATAACCGAAATCGCTCATCTATCTTAGGTGCTCCCATTCAAGTGAATCGAGCAGCAGCGTGTATTTTGTACCCACCACTATATTCACAACACGATTCTCTGAATCAGTGGGGGTCTCAGGGGCTAAACCCCCACTTTTTAAAAAAGTATCCCCTGTCCTATATGTAGAGGGGATGAATCATTTTCAAGGCATAACCCCCATACAATGTCCTGAGTGTTCGTGCCATATGCCGGCCACAGTCTGCAGTTCTGCTGCCCCCTACATGGGATAATGCATCTCCTGTGTGTCACCAAGGAGTATGTGTAACCATGACACACAATGAATGGGCAGAAATAATTACACAGTAAACCAGAGCAGATCAGCAACCAATCCACTCGATCCGATCTGACTTCCTGTACAGCAAGACCCAGTGAAGAACTGAACTTCCTGCCAGTCACTGAATACAGCGAGCACTGGCTACAGCAATTAGATTTTTTTTTTTTTTTTTTCAAATGAAGTAGGAGTTTTACCTGAATTTTCAAATGAAAAGGCAGTGACGGGCGGTGGGTACCGCATGGCAATGACTGGCAGTGAGGGAGGGCAGGTATAACATGGCAATGACTGGCAGTGAGGAACCGCGGGTCAAACACTGCACTGACTGGCAGACAATGGTGGTGAGGGATAGTGGGTACAACATGGCACTGACTGACAGACAATGGGGGTGATGGACGGCGGGTACAACATGGCGCTGACTGACAGACAATGGGGGTGATGGACGGCGGGTACAACATGGCGCTGACTGACAGACAATGGGGGTGATGGACGGTGGGTAATAACATGGCGCTGACTGGCAGTGATGGACGGCGGGTACAACATAGCGCTGACTGGCAGACAATGGCGGTGATGGACGGCGGGTATAACATGGCACTGACTGGCAGACAATGGCTGTGAAGGACGGCGGGTATAACATGGCGCTGACTGGCAGACAATGGCTGTGAAGGACGGCGGGTATAACATGGCGCTGACTGGAAGACAATGGCATCACATGGGCAGCGCCCTCGGTCTATATGACCTACATAATGTTGCTATGTATGTAATGTATATAATTATGGGCTATAGGTAGGAATATCATACAAAGACCACTACCCCCTCCCCCACAATGTGCTGTGTGGCCCCCGGGGGCCCTCATCTATGTCCGCTGAGGGGCCTTTCCCCTCACAGGCCGGCTGAAGGCCCCGTCTGTTAGGGCCCCGTGGGGTTCGGGCCTGCATGACACAGCAGGATGCAGGGAGCCGGATAGAGAGATGTCCGGGAGAACTAGGCCGCACAGGAGCCGGCCCCCAGCACTGAGGAGAACAAGGCACAACCGAACCCCCTCCCGGGATGAGTCAGTAGAACAGGCCCCGGCCTCCCCTCCCCGGCGCTGACCACCGCGGCCTACCGGCGCCCCTCACTTACTCTGATCCGGAAGCCATCCTCAGTGTCCGGGCCGTGCGCCCCGCCGCCGCTGACGAGCTGGATGGTGACGAGTCCCGGGATTCTCGCTTGTGCTGGCTGCTCCGCCCCCTGACTCCGGTACACGCTAGCGGTGAACGTTGGGCGCCCGGTGTCTCTCACTGTGTGACTGACTGCGGTGGGGGGAGGAGCTTGCGGCACGGCAAAGAGCTGCGTCATTCACCCCAAATGCGCACGCGCCTAGCTATCGTGGCCAATCAGCCGTTGCCAAAGATCGGAAGGCGGGGACGAGGAAAAAATCACGTGATAAAAAGCCCGCCCCGCGCGTTCTACCTGGTGACCGCCTTCTATTGGCTGACAGCTCTGGTACTTACTTCACCGACAAAGAGCTGCCTAGCAACAGGGGCTCTGCGAGCGCTGATTGGTCGGAAATAATATAAAAAGGCGTGGCTAAGTAAGTCTTTTAATACGAAAGACAGTAGAAGCAAATTCTGTGGTTGGAGGAAGCTGTTATCTGGCTGTAGCTGATTGGCTGGAATAACTGTCAATCACCGCAGCAGCCATAGAGCAGTGTTCTAAGTGATTAGTCATGGCCGTGTCTGGCTGGGCCTATGTGCATGAAGACTGTGGGGGAACTATATAATGTATCTGTATAGACGTGTCACTGTGAGCTTACACTCTAATCACGCGCCCCTTGTGGCAGCTTACATGAAATTAGTCCTTAGGGACTCCCACCAGTCACCAGTTCAGGGCCCCAGGGTCTCCCCTGCATGGGTCCTAGTGTGGAGACCCCCTCAGATCGAGCATTTATCACCTATCACTAGAATACTCCATTAAAGGGGTGGTCTGGTATTTACACGTATTCACAGTCTGAGGTATCCCAACCACTGGGACCACCACTGATCCCGAAAACAGGGGTCGCATGTGTCCCAGAGATACCCAGCTTCTCTTAGGAAGTCCATTCATATGGCACAGCTCTTGTGATTGGTGGGGTCCCCAGCAGTCAGCCCCCCACCAATCAGTTATCAGGATAGGGGAGAACTTGTAAATACCATCATAGCCCTATAATATTGTCACTGAATGCCCCCATAATAGTGTAACTAATAGGATTCGTATGAAAGTCAATGCCAGTACCCAGCTACAACGACTTAGTACCATTATGAGTACAATGCCAGGCATAGTACCCTAATGAGTACTAGCACAGTGCCAGCCACAGTACCTTAATGAGTACTAGCCACAGTGCCAGGCATAGTAGCCTAATGAGTACTAGCCACTTTGTCAGCCATAGTACCTTAATGAGTACTAGCCATGGTGCCAGCCGTAGTACCCTAATGAGTACTAGTCATGGTGCCAGCCGTAGTACCCTAATGAGTACTAGCACAGTGCCAGCCACAGTACCTTAATGAGTACTAGCCACAGTGCCAGGCATAGTAGCCTAATGAGTACTAGCCACTTTGTCAGCCATAGTACCTTAATGAGTACTAGCCATGGTGCCAGCCGTAGTACCCTAATGAGTACTAGTCATGGTGCCAGCCGTAGTACCCTAATGAATACTTGTCATTTTGTCAGATATATTACCCTTATGAGTACTAGCCACAGTGCCAGCCACAATAACCTAATGAATAGTAGTCACGATGCCAACCATAGTACCCTAATGAGTACTAGTCACGGTGACAGCCATAGTACCCCAAAGAGTAATAGTCTCGGTGACAGCCATAGTACCTTAATGAGTACTAGTCACGCTGCCAATCACAGTATCCTAATGAATACTAGTCACGGTGCCAGCCATGGTACCATAATGAATGCTAGTCATGGTGCCAGCCATAGTACCTTAATGAATACTAGTTACAGTGCCAGCAGTAGTACACTAATGAGTACTAGTCACGGTGCCAGCCATAGTACCTTAATGAATACTAGTTACAGTGCCAGCAGTAGTACTATAATGAGTACTAGTCATGGTGCCAATCATAGTATCCTAATGAGTACGCTCAGAAAATAGTAAAACACCATGATGTGAACATACCCTTGCAGGTATATAATAAGAGGTTTATTAGTTCAATTTTTTGACACATTAAGGTGGCCCTTAAAAGGGCCGTTGGTTCTATGAGAGAGGCATTTAGAAATCTGCAGCTGAATGACACATTGGTATACATCCCGGATTGGAGCACGGGTGACAGCGCCCCCCTGGGGTATGATAACAATTTTGAACAGTTCATCTAGTTCCACATCCCAACATACTGCCAGCTGTAAGTGATGGGGTATGATAAGGGGACGGCTCCAGGCCTGGGCTTCGTACTCTGCCAGGAACAAGGTCTCCTTAGTCATAACACTCCATCACAGCAGCCAGGAATCCTGGAGCATTGGCACTGAAGTGTTTACCAGAATTCCCTTTCCTCAGAAAGCGGTGGATACGGCCAATTGGAAACTTCAGGCCAGCTCTGGATGTTCTGCTCACCCTGCTCTTTCCTCTGTGTTCTCTATGAGACATGTTCACAAGGAACATAATGGCTGCCATACAAGACAATATTCAAGAATGAGGGGAATAAGTAGCGGCTGCTTCTATTTATGCCCAATGCTGCTCTCTGATTGGTGGAAATTCAAGCCACCTTTATGACATCAGCACCTCAGGGGTGGTTCTATCTGGATGGTGCCCTTATCTGATTGGTGGAAATCCAAAAAAGCTTTATGACATCATGAACGGTTATCTTGGGTTAGTGCCCTTTTCTCATTGGTGGAAATTCAAGCCAGCTTGATGACATAACCCTTAGAATGTTCCCTCATAGGATGTACAGTTAATTTATTCATCAGTAATGCTGCCCTCTGATGTCATCAGCACCATCATCCTGGAGAACCCCATTAACTCCTATTGCAAAGTTGATCCTTTCCTATTTAATATGAATTTAGAGAATAAAATACGGTAGATATTTGTGAAGATGCACATAGTCTTAAAGTAACATCAGTCCATCAAATCAAGTCTTACTCATACTGCTCATGGTTTGTTACATTGTATCAGTGCAGGCAATTACCTAAGCTACACACTGAAGACCAAATACCTCTCAAGTCTGGGTCTCTAGCTGCTGTAAGTTAGCTACTCCCTGGGCTCAGCAAGAGGAGAAGGAAGAAGAGGTCAGGATCAGATCTTTACCTTCCATGTCCTTATGATGTTGTTGTTCTGCGTCCACCATGTCCTGCAGCCCTCCTCCCCTGTCCAGTCCACCTCCATATCTCACCTCGAGGGAAACTTTTCTTCACTAGTAGGAGAACCTCAAGTTTCTCACAGCTGGGAGAAGACGACTATGAACTGCAGAACTACAGAGAGGTCCATTAATTCGGCAGCCAAAAACCCTGACGCTCCTTGTATGGGATTGACTTATGGAGGTGACCTGACAGATGGTCCTGGACGCCCCCCATCTGCCATGTTAAAAAGGGAAGTGTATATCCGTACACCTTACCACAGAAACATACAATCATAACAAAGGGGTACTCACCTGTCACACTAGGGGTGAAGCGACCCCTACAATCACACATCTACACACAGAACTGCCGCCACTCACCACTGAAAGGGGATGTGCTGCTATGGCCATTTATCCCCTGTCCACAGGACAGGGAATAGGTGTCCCCCTAAGGCCTCCTTGGGAATGGAGTGTTAGGGTGCTTGTGTGACCGGTGCTCCATTCATTACAGTGCCATAGAAATGAATGGAGCGCCGGTTTCCCTATTGGCTGGATGGAGCTGAAGCTGGGAATGCTGGGAGTTGTAGTTTATACTGTGTAGAAATTGGTAGAATGAGGGTAACTGCAGAGGTGTTGACTAAAGCCCCAACATGCAATGCAATGTCTGCCTCTAATAGACAGTGTTATGGCTGTAAAGCTTTGTGAGATCTAAGGGCAGGCTGAGAGGAGGGACAGAAATCTCAACGATACGGCAGATGGCTGGAGAGAGACTAAAGTCAGGGTTATGGCGAGAAGAGCTGGTAGTCTGAAGATGTATAAGTCACATGATCTAGAGGTCACATGACAGAACTGAACAAGAAGGCAAATATATTGAAAAGAAGTGAGGAGTAAGAGGATAATTATACTATGGAAGGGAATGAGGGGGCTGAGAAAAGAGAGCAGACAGAGGCGGGGGAGCAGACAGAGGGCGGGTACGGGGAACAATCTGTCAGAGAGGAGGGGAACACTGAGAGCAGTCAGAGAAAAGGGGCATAAGGCACAATCTGTGAGAGGAGGAGATATAGGGAGCAATCTGTCAGAGAGCAAGAGAACCATGGAGAGCAGTCTGTCAGAGAGGAGTGTGCCATAGGGAGCAGTCTGTAAAGGAGGAGGGGGGGCATGGGGAGCAGTCTGTCAGAGAGGAGTGTGCCATAGGGAGCAGTCTGTAAAGGAGGAGGGGGGCATGGGGAGCAGTCTGAGGAGTGGGCCATAGAGAGCAGTCTGTCAGAGAGGAGGGGTCCTCATTTTGCTGTCCTCTTACACGATGTTCATGGTGTGATTTGGTGCAGTCACAGGAGCTCCAGGTATTACAGCCATAATACACGAGATTTCTCCGTTCCCTTTGTCCTGATAAACACCCCACAGATACGGACCCCATGAGATTTTCTAGCCGCTGACCCTGCACTATATAAGGGTTTCCAGTCTTCTGTACCTGAATCTTTCATGAATCTATAGTGAAATATGCCTCACATTCTTCAATTCTTGGTGCCTCACTTCCGCTTCATGTCAGGATCTCTGCTTGCTGTCAATGACTGAGAACATTACCCAGAGGCTGAAGCCCCTTCTTCAACTAATTGTATCCAATTGTATAGATTGTATCCACACATCTCTCTCCTGTCCTAGCAGTTTGTCACAATGTACCAGTGCAGGTAAATTACAGCTGCATCTCAATAAATTAGAATATGTTTGAAACGTTCATTCATTTCAGTAATTCAGTAATACAATTCATAATCAGCGTCTTCCATGATTGTGTGTCCTACTGAACCAGACTGAGGGACCATTTAAAGGCTTAGGAAACCTTGGCAGGTGACACTGAATTTACAATACTGAACTTTTTTACAATATTCTAATTTTCTTAGATTTTGGTTTTCATTACCTGTAATCCATAATCAACATTTACAGAAATAAAACACTTGAAATAGATCACTCTGTGTGTAAAGAATCTAGAAAATATAGGAGGTCACTTTTTTAATTTAATTACTGAAAGAAATAAACGTTTCAAAGATATTCTTATTTATTTATATTTATTGAGATGCACCTGTATATGGAGTCAGTTTGGGTCACAGATGATTCCTGTACTGCTAAGTATATGGGGTGAGGGTATACGGAGCAGTGTAACAATGAAGATAATGCAGCACTCAACCAAGTGCCACAGCCTCCTAAACCAGCTGATCGGAAAGGGAGCCAAGGTCAGAGGCCAACCTACCTGATATTGATGGCCTGTCACTTTGGATGGTATTATATCCATTTTAGTCGATGGGGAACGAATATACTGAGTAATGGATTCAATACTACATCTGACAGCAACATTAGCAGAAGTGATTATTAGGAGCTTGATGGAGTGGGGTCTGTATGGCCAGACATCAGCTGGAGTGGTGTAAACAATGGGATCTGGAGGAGTGGTAGCCATGGATCTCGCTTCACCTGCTGGATGTAGGTGCAGCAGATGTCTGGAGAATACTTCCTCCTCCTATATGTAATGGCCGCCCATGATTTACATTCCTAAGCTACAGTGATGGGAAGTTTTAACGTTCCGGCTACAATGGCATCCAGAGACGTGTAAATCTGCCCCATTCTTATTTACCCAGTGACTGTAAAACCACTGTAGTCAAGAGTTTATATAGTGAGTAGCACAAACCTCTCCTATATTGGACTTCAGGCTGGATGCTTTTGCTGGCACTGACACACTGTAACGAGGAAATTAGCTGACTATATAGTACTAGGACAGAACAGTTCTGTCTGCATCTAATTTATTTTTATTATTTATATATTTAACATAAAATATATTTTTTACTATTGGAGAGTATTATAGTAGTTACATTCTTTTCCACAAGGGGTCAGTATTCTAGTAATTGTCCCACAGAGGGCAATACTATAGAAGGCATAGTCTTGTACATGGGGCGCAATATTATAGTGGGTATATTGCCCAATGTTAATAGTCCATGAAAACCCATTTTAGTGACAATGTCCTGAAGAATCTTATATACGTGCTAGCACAGAGGTGTGGCTTAAGCCTTCAGGGCCCTAATGCATATTCTGTACCAGTCCAACCCTCATCCCATAACATCATCTATAATCCGGCTGTCCTCATATTCAGATCTTCAAGCCCCGTCAGGCACAAAGTTCTGCAACTACCAATAAAGTTGTTCCAATGAACCACTAACAAGAATCTGCAATGAAATAAAGTTCATATCTTCAGAGCCTCAGACGTGATGTCAGGAGTTGTCACCTTGTTCTCTTCACTCCGCACATAATCCTCTAATTCTTTCATTAGAGATGGGTCCATAGAGTCTCCTTTCTGCCTGACCACAGACAAGTACAACGGCAGATCACTGCAGAGAAAGCAGAAGAGCAAGAAAGAGGCCAGATTATTAGATTGGGGTTCTGTCACCTATGATGTACTATTTCTAATTTTTTAAAAAAAAGTTTTATTTTGGGCAGCAGGTACAGAGCTCAGTGGGTGTTTCTTGCTTATGAAGCTGCAAGTTCAGAGCTCATGTGTTCCCGTTTGGGGAGCTGCAGGTTCAGAGCACAATGAGTATTCCCTGTTTCTGAGCTCATCTGGTGTTCCTTGCTTATGGCACAGTAGGTTAAGAGCTCAATGAGTGTTCCCTGCTTATGAAGCTGCAGGTCCAAAGCTCTGTGGGTGTTCCCTGTTTGTGGAGCTACATGTCCAGAGCTCATTGGGTGTTCCTTGCTTGAGGAGCTGCAGGTTCAGAGCTCAGTAAGTGTTTCCTGCATATGCAGCTGCAAGTTAAGAGTTCAGTGGGTGTTCCCTGCTTTCAAAGCTGCAGGTTTAGGGTTTTATTTTTACAATGTAAATCTAGGCCCTTATCATGGATCTATTTCCTTTGCCTTGTTAGCAGGCTGCCTGCTACAACAAATAGCAAAATATATAGCTATTGTGACATGATATACAAAGATCTCAGCTCAGTATACCCACCATAGACATATACAGGTGACACTAACCCTCTAATAACCTCCCACTGTTGATGCAAGCTTTCCTTCTTGCTCTGGAACCTCCTCCACTGACTTGCAGCTTCTTTCTTCCGTCCCAGTCTCCACAGAGCATCCAATAGACATGAGGTCACACCCGGAAAGGCTAAGATGGAAAAAAAAGATATTCTCAGTACAATGTTTCACAGTAAATCTTACACATGGTGTCGCTTTAACTCCTTAAAGTGACTCTCAATCTTTTACTATTATGTTACATTTAATCTATGGGGATTCATTTCTTAATATACCTTTAGGCTGAAG
Organism: Leptodactylus fallax; assembly: GCA_947044405.1. Lineage (NCBI taxonomy): Eukaryota > Metazoa > Chordata > Amphibia > Anura > Leptodactylidae > Leptodactylus > Leptodactylus fallax. The sequence continues at coordinate 635,504 of CAMRHE010000669.1, forward strand.
CCCCACGTTGCGGAAACACAGATTTTTAGGTTGCAAATTTGGTGTGGATTTTGAGCCAAAGCCAGGAGTGGACTAAGTAGAAGGGAGAAGTATAAGAGGTTTCTATATATTTATTGTTCCTTCTGTAGCCACTCTTGGCTTTGGCTCCAAAAAAAAAAAAAAAAAAAAAAAAAAAAACACACAACATGCAGAAAAATCTGCAACAACAAAAAAAAAGCTGCATTTCCACAATGTGAGGCCTCAGCCTTATAGCAGTCAGCACTGGTTTCCTGATACAGAGCTCCAAATCCTCTGTATATATGGAGCTAAAGGATACAATGCTGTGTATAAACAGTATGCAGTAAGCTCCCTCTAGTGGTGGTTGCAGAACAAGAATTTTTATTGTTTTATGCTATATTTATGCAGGGAATTTGGAGCTCTGCATCAAGAAAACAGCTATGACAGGTTTAAAAAATTATAAAGAAATTACTTCGGACAAAACTTGGATCTATTTCGAAAAAAATAAAATGTGTTTTTATCGGTAGAGACCTTAAGGGTAGAGATCTCCCAAAAAGTCATGAAGCCCAATGATATTTAGTCTGTAGCATAAAATACTTGTCAAGACAGGTTCACGTGACCATATACACAGGGTGGGTGATAAATGTTAGATTTGCGGGGACCCATTTCTAGTGTATATAAAAACAGCAACGGCAATGACAGTGTCACGCAGCGCCTGGCTTGATTGTGGATCCTTATGGCAGTCGCTAATAGGAAGCTGGATGCTGATGTGCAGACAAACTGGACTGTAGTCAGACAAAGCCAAGTCCAAGATGGAGGTAACCAAAGGAAAACAGAAAGCGGGCTGAGGTCAGGAACCTGGTGTATAACCACAGAGAACAAATCCTGGGGTCTAGGTAATAGGCAGAGCCCAGGAACAGAGTAAGGTTATATATAGGCAATATAGAGGCAGGGCAAAATTGTCGTTTGGCACTAAATGAATGGGAAAGTTGGGTTATATAACCTGATGGCCACATCATACGAAGCTGGCAATAGGAGTCCCACCTGCAAAGCAATAGAGCACAGCACTGTAGGAGTTAATGAACTACGGCTCAAGCAGGAGGGTGCAGCGACAAGCCCAGGTCAGGCAGTGATACACAGCACTCTCCCAGTGGCATGGTGTGACCGTTACAAGGGTGTCAGAGCGGTACTGCAGCACATAGAGATGTTCATGAGAGCAAAGTTAGGTGGCGCTACCACTAAGACACTGAGCCTCAAGTCTGAGCTATAATACTGTACAGGCAGGTGTCAATGTGGCTGCGCCATGTGACTAGATGACCTACTGCTCCACCACTAGTTCCCAGGATTTGTCTGGCACTGTAGGCCTAAGAGTAATAAAGGGTGCGATCCTATAGCCAGTATACTGTAGTAAATCTTCCAATGCCATGATACATAGATTCCCCAGTACCAGAATTCTCCCTGCTCCGCCATCTTACCTGGAGCGATCTGCAGGCTGAGCTGTGCGTTCACCAGAGCCTTCACCTCATCCCCCATCTGCAAGAACTGGTGGCCTCTCCCCAAGAAGGTGGCTGCTTTCAGGATCCCATAAACTTTATACTCCGTGAGGTCTGTGGACCCTGGAGAGACATCGACCAGCGGCCTGGTCCATAACTTCGTACAATATGTTGTGTTTTGTTGTTTTTTTTTTTTCCTCAATAAAGCTTAAATTATTGTATAATGAAAAATTCATGTTTTTGTCTGTACTTAATCCCTATGATTTGTAAAGTGCTGCGGAATATGTTGGCCCTATATAAATAAAAGCTTTTATTATTATGGGGGAAACGCCACATGCCAGAAAATTGGCACGCAAAGCATGGAAAAATTGCAAATTTTTGCCAGGGTTTTGCCCAAAAATTGCAACCAAGGGGCATGGTGTGGGCGGGGACACTGGACCAGTCATATTTATAATCATGTCCGCCAGGTTACCGATTTACAGTGGGGAAAAAAAGTATTTAGTCAGCCACCAATTGTGCAAGTTCTCCCACTTAAAAAGATGAGGCCGGCCTGTAATTGTCATCATAGGTAGACCTCAACTATGAGAGACAAAATGAGAAAACAAATCCAGAAAATCACATTGTCTGTTTTTTTAAGAATTTGCAAATTATGATGGAAAATAAGTATTTGGTCAATAACAAAAGTTCATCTCAATACTTTGTTATATATCCTTTGTTGGCAATGACAGAGGTCAAACGTTTTCTGTAAGTCTTCACAAGGTTGGCACACACTGTTGCTGGTATGTTGGCCCATTCCTCCATGCAGATCTCCTCTAGAGCAGTGATGTTTTGGGGCTGTCGCTGGGCAACACGGACTTTCAACTCCCTCCAAAGGTTTTCTATGGGGTTGAGATCTGGAGACTGGCTAGGCCACTCCAAGACCTTGAAATGTTTCTTATGAAGCCGCTCCTTCGTTGCCCTGGCGGTGTGCTTGGGATCATTGTCATGCTGAAAGACCCAGCCATGTTTCATCTTCAATGCCCTTGCTGATGGAAGGAGGTTTGCACTCAAAATCTCACGATACATGGCCCCATTCATTCTTTCATGTACACAGATCAGTCGTCCTGGTCCCTTTGCAGAGAAACAGCCCCAAAGCATGATGTTGCCCCCCCATGCTTCACAGTAGGTATGGTGTTCTTTGGATACAACTCAGCATTCACTCTCCTCCAAACTCGACGAGTTGTGTTTCTACCCAACAGTTCTACTTTGGTTTCATCTGACCATATGACATTCTCCCAATACTCTTCTGGAACATCCAAATGCTCTCTAGCAAACTTCAGATGGGCCCGGATATGTACTGGCTTAAGCAGGGGGACACATCTGGCACTGCAGGATCTGAGTCCCTGGCGGCGCAGTGTGTTACTGACGGTAGCCTTTGTTACGTTAGTCCCAGCTTTCTGCAGGTCAGTCACTAGGTCCCCCCGTGTGGTTCTGGGATTTTTGCTCACCGTTCTTGTGATCATTTTGACCCCACGGGGTGAGATCTTGCGTGGAGCCCCTGATGGAGGGAGATTATCAGTGGTCTTGTATGTCTTCCATTTTCTAATTATTGCTCCCACAGTTGATTTCTTCACACCAAGCTGCTTGCCTATTGCAGATTCAGTCTTCCCAGCCTGGTGCAGGTCTACCATTTTGTTTCTGGTGTCCTTCCACAGCTCTTTGGTCTTCACCATAGTGGAGTTTGGAGTGTGACTGTTTGAGGTTGTGGACAGGTGTCTTTTATACTGATAACAATGTCAAACAGGAGCCATTACTACAGGTAATGAGTGGAGGACAGAGGAGCCTCTTAAAGAAGTTACAGGTCTGTGAAAGCCAGAAATCTTGCTTGTTTGTAGGTGACCACATACTTATTTTCCACCATAATTTGCAAATAAATTCTTAAAAAAATCAGACAGTGATTTTCTAGTTATATTTTCTCATTTTGTCTCTCATAGTTGAGGTCTACCTATCATGTCAATTACAGGCCGGGAGAACTTATTGGTGTCTAAATACTTTTTTTCCCCACTGTAAATGATGCCTGAACTCTACACTAGCTATGACCTGGCATAGATTTCAGCACATGTTCCCTCCAGAGGGTGTGCCTGGTCATAAATAAGGTGCATGCTCCGCTGGTGCCAGTCTTGATATGTTACCCCCTGGTAGTTTTTGTGCAAATACATTTTCCATCTGGTGATGGGGCAGCGCAGTGATGTCTGCTAGATGCTGCAGAGTATTGAGCGTGGTTACTTATGTCTGACATGAATCAATAACATGATCTGCTGGGAGGCAGGAGACTGAACTTCATGAGCCGAGATACAGAATGTTCTAGTGAATATTTCCATCATCACCAGGACAGCACACATTCTTGTGTTCTTGCGGAGGATCAGAGAGACACACAGGAGAACCAGGGGGTGGGGGGCGCGACAGAGCACTAACAATACCAAGGATACCGGGAGCTCTCAGTATGTAAGTATACAAAGCCCAGGTCTTTACTGTAAGCTCAACAAAGCAGGGGCCTTAAAGGGGTTTCCCTCTAATGATATGAAGGCTGAAGATAAGTGTCTAGCCGCTGGGTGTCTGACTGCTAAAATGCCTCTTTTGAACACGTTCTACCGCCACTCTGTGCACTTCTATGGAACAGTGATCTCCAGCAGTCCCACAGAAGTGAATAGAGCTCGCATGTGTACTGGTCTAGTGATCACTAGCGCTCCCAGCGGTCACACTCCCAATAACCAGAAACCCTCTACCTTAGAATCCTATGAGAGGATACATCCTCTGCATGGAGAGAGGCATGGGGAAACTGATCTGGGAACACCAGACCTCACCAAATTTATCTGGATCTGCCAATGATCTGCAGATAATTATCTCAGACAAAGAGGTGTAACTTCAAGCTTCTGGGTCCCAATGCAAAATCTGTAATGGAGCCCCTACCTTGTGCAATTTAGGATAGCGGTATATTTTATGTGGCAGAGGGACCTTCCGGGGCCCTCTCAGAGTCTAGGGCCCGGTAGAGACTGCTACCTCTGCACTCCCTAAAGCTATACCTCTGAACAGCCTGCCATACACATTAGAGAAAACTTGGCTAACCCAACCGAATTTGACGGGACCAGCTGGGTATCTTAGGTGTATGGGGGATAAAGGATATAACAACATTCCTAGATTTACCGCTCGCTGCACTCACCAGGATCTCCATACTGGACTTTTGTCAACAAGTTAATGCACCTAAAAATATGAAGATACATATTAATAAATAAGATATCGCATACAATATATAACAGGACTGATACCCACGTTATCCGCAGTCACATGACTGTGTGATCTATAGGCTCCGTCTATTCGAAGGGAGGCCCAATAAGACAGTAGATCATCATCTACAATTGTGAGGCTATTAATAATGTTACAGGTAATGACCCCCATCCTGAAGGAGAGCGCACTTAGGGCCCCTCCTATAGGCAATGGATGGTGCATGTATATTAAAAGGGAACCTGTCATAGGTTTGGGGATCCTAAAAACGCAGCCTGAGCTTATACTGCTGGCGGACCCCAAACCTGGGCTTATCAATGGCATATTAAAAGTTTAAACTCCTGAATAGTGTGACAAATGACACACAGATTACCAGATTTGGGGCCCCAAACCTGGTGACAGGTTCCAACTAACATGTACTTGCTTAAATCAGCTAGAAAAAAAAAAAAAAAAAAAAAGTATCTGCGTCTTTTTTTATAGAAAACAGCACCACTCCTATCTATAGGCCGTGTCCGGTATTGCAACTCATCTTCATTCAAGTGAAAAGGGCTGAGCTGCAATACCAAATACAACCCAAGGACAGTGCTTTCTCAAAGTAAGCAGACATTGGTTCTACAGTCTTAAACCATCCCTTCAAGGGAATAGCTCAAGCAGCCCTTTGGGGTGTTATGGTGGGCACATGATCAATTTCTCCCAGCCTAGGCTTCCCGTGTATGACACTCTTGACCCACACTTTGTGACTTATCTGACATTAAGCTTCCTTTATCTAGATATTCGCACATACAGTATGTTCTAGTACATCGTATATGGAAAGTCTACAGTGGAACCCTTAAATCCAGAAAGTTTGTAGAACTACAATATAATGTGAAACATCACTAGAACAGAAAAAGCCAAGAATCGGCAGAGTTTTCAATGGATTTATGGCAGTTTTTCGATCTGGCATTGTTTATACCCTACTTCACATTCATCTACTGGGCTGGACAGGGAAGAGATACCGGCGCCCTGCATACAGCATTACTAAATCTCACTATGAGTTATATAGGCGATAATCTGGCAAGTCAGGTCCGACAGAGCAGAGGATGGGAGTTCTACTGATTATATACCTGTGTGTGGATGGAGCCTGCCATCTATTGCTCAGGATTAATAACTACACGTACTTTCCATTACTAGCTCTGCATCTTATACATTGACTATATAATTGATAATCCTAATGTAAAAAATATTGATACATTATGTATCACATCTCATGTTAGGAGTTATTACTTGATAATATACAGTCATGTGTGAGGGGCTCTTATGCGACTATATACAGGAGTGTGTGACTGTATATAATATTATAAAAGTGACAGACAGCATAGTTTTACTAAAGACAGAAGTTGTCAGACTAATCTGATTTGCTTTTATGAAGAGGTGAGTAGAAGTCTGGACAGGGGGGAGGCTGTGGATGTAGCGGACAGGGGGGGACCCTGTGGAGGTAGCGGACAGGGGGGACCCTGTGGATGTAGCGGACAGGGGGGGACCCTGTGGAGGTAGCGGACAGGGGGGGGACCTGTGGACGTAGCGGACAGGGGGGACCTGTGGACGTAGCGGAGGGGGGGGGACCGGGACGAGCGGACAGGGGGCGGGCGTAGCGGGCAGGGGGACCTGTGGACGTAGCGGACAGGGGGGACCCTGTGGACGTAGCGGACAGGGGGGAACCTGTGGACGTAGCGGACAGGGGGGAACCTGTGGACGTAGCGGACAGGGGGGGGAACCTGTGGACGTAGCGGACAGGGGGAACCTGTGGCGGAGCGGACAGGGGGGAACCTGTGGACGTAGCGGACAGGGGGGAACCTGTGGACGTAGCGGACAGGGGGGAACCTGTGGACGTAGCGGACGGGGAGGCGGTGGGGGAACCTGTGGACGTAGCGGACAGGGGGGAACCTGTGGACGTAGCGGACAGGGGGGAACCTGTGGACGTAGCGGACAGGGGGGACCCTGTGGACGTAGCGGACAGGGGGGGACCCTGTGGACGTAGCGGACAGGGGGGAACCTGTGGATGTAGCGGACAGGGGGGGAACCTGTGGACGTAGCGGACAGGGGGGACCCTGTGGATGTAGCGGACAGGGGGGACCCTGTGGACGTAGCGGACAGGGGGGGAACCTGTGGATGTAGCGGATATGGGGGAACCTGTGGACGTAGCGGACAGGGGGGAACCTGTGGACGTAGCGGACAGGGGGGAACCTGTGGACGTAGCGGACAGGGGGGACCCTGTGGACGTAGCGGACAGGGGGGACCCTGTGGACGTAGCGGACAGGGGGGAACCTGTGGATGTAGCGGACAGGGGGGAACCTGTGGACGTAGCGGACAGGGGGGACCCTGTGGATGTAGCGGACAGGGGGGGACCCTGTGGACGTAGCGGACAGGGGGGGAACCTGTGGATGTAGCGGATATGGGGGAACCTGTGGACATAGCGGACAGGGGGGGAACCTGTGGACATAGCGGACAGGGGGGAACCTGTGGACGTAGCGGACAGGGGGGAACCTGTGGATGTAGCGGACAGGGGGGAACCTGTGGATGTAGCGGACAGGGGGGAACCTGTGGATATAGTTTGCATGGATTTGAAAGACATTTGACATTGTCGATCATAGATGTTTAAATGAGTAAAATCAGGTCCATTGGCTTGGAAAATATAGCTTGTAACTGGATTGAAAATTGGTTAAGAATTATATCGAGAGAGTTGTGGTCAATGACTGCAGCTCAGACTGGTCCTCTGTTATAAGTGGTGTACCCCGGGTTTTAGTGCTACGTCTGCTGTTTAAACAGGACCTTTCATGTTCTTGAAGCTCAGCGGTATTATATACCACTAGAAAGCTGACAGTGTGCTGAATTCAGTGCACTGTCAGCTTTCTAGTTGTATTTTTTATTAATGCAGTATTATTTATTAATGATATAGAAGATGGGATTAATAGCACTGTCTCTATTTTTGCAGACGACACCAAGCTATGCAGTACAGTACAGTCTATAGAGGATATATGTAGGTTACAAGCAGACTTGGGCAGTGTTCGGGCATCCACATGGCAAATGAGGTTCAATGTGGATAAATGTAAAGTTCTGCATCTAGGTAAAAATAATCTGCATGTGACATATGTCCTAGGGGAAGTAAAGCTCTGAGAGTCACTGGTGGAGAAGGATCTGTGTGTACTTGTAGATCAGAGATTAAGTTACAGCACAATGACAATCGGATAATTCTAAGGCCAGCAGGATACGGTCTTGTATTAAAAGGGGTATGGACTCCGGGACAGGGATGTAATATTATCACTTTGTATGTGACTGGTTCAGCCCCATCTGAATTATGCAGTTCAGTTCTGGGCACCAATTCACATAGCTGATAAGGGGGCCGGAGGACCTCAGTTATGAGGAGAGACTAAAGGAGTTAAATCTGTTTAGTCTGGAGAAGAGACATTTAAGGTGAAATATGATAAACTTATATAAATGGCCCATACAAGAAATATGGGGGGAAAGCTGTTCCATGTAAAATGCCCTCAAAAGACAAGGGGGCGCTCTCTCCGTCTGGAGAAAAAAAAGGTTTAATTTCAAGAGCCGACAAGGCTTTTTCACTGTAAGGTCTGTGAATCTGTGGAATAGCCTACCCAGGAGCTGGTTCTATACTGTAAAGACTGTGAGTTGTGGAATAGCCTACCCCAGGAGCTGGTCACAGCAGACAGTTTCAAAAGGAGGATTAGATGCCTTTAGAGCAAAATAGCATTGATGCTTATGGAAATGTATAGAATGTCATGACATTTCCCATCCCCTGGTTGAATTTGATGGACATATGTCTTTTTTCAACCCTACTAACTATGAGATTAGACCCTATGTGGTACATCCCTATATACATCTTCATAGTTAATTATATATATACAGTTTGGATATAGGCAGAATCCCCCAGAATACCTTGTGAAGTCAGTGATGGATTCCCTCTGGTCTCCCAGCATGCCCTGGGCATCTCCCTGCAGTAGATGAGCTGCGGACGCCCATAGGACACAGTTCAGCTGCTCTCTCATAGACTCCGCCTTCTCATGGTCACTGCGGAGGGTGTCTATACTGATAACACCGGTGGTGAGAGGACTGAGACTGTCCAGCAGATCCGAGCACACAGTGATGGTGTCCTGAAATCTCTGATTCTCCAGAAGAGCTGCTGCGGCTTCTAGATAAATGATGGGAATCCTGGGCAGAGGAGCGGGACTGGAGCCCGAGCCCTGAGAGGAAACAATCGGCAAAGTGCAATCTCATATGGACCATCCAGTATTTAATGTCACATGCCAGAACTCAAAATATCCCCATGTAATAGAAGTCCCTGAATCATCCTCACAGATAGATACTGCATTAACCCATTTCAGTCTTATCTGATACTGGGAAAGCTGGGTGACAACATACAAGGCCATCATTACAGCAGTCACATTACATTAGAATGTATTACTGTGGAGTCATCGTGATGTGTGGACACAATGTCCTCCAGATCCAGAGCTGTTCTTCACCCCTTTCTACCAGGGAGGCCTATGTTATAGTGTGATCTGTAGCCCCTTCCCCTGCACCCCTGTAGCACTTACCTGCCTCTGAGACCCATCCTGCAGAGCACTCATCAGATCTAGGTAATGCCCCACAGCTTGTTCTACCCTGGAAGGAGACATAACACAAAACCCATCACCGTCCAGATCTCTTGTATGTGCTTACTCATGGACACAAAGAATAGTCCACTGTTCAGATCGTGCGGCCATACTCATGGTGATCTGATCATGAGGAGGTCATCAGCTAATCCCAATCCTGACCAAGCATGCATGTGTTGTCAATGAGCAGAAGAGGAGTAAGCTGCTGGCAGCCATCTCTGGCGGTGACTTGCCTGCCCTTGAAAGAAAACAATTGTACATTGAAATCTGACACGTCCGATCTTTATTTCCCTACATCAGTTGTCAGGGGAAGGTCAGAAGGCAGGCTTTTCTCTAATGTGTACAGGGCCCTAAGAATCTCTCATATCCCCCACACGTCTATGATGAGCGAGGCTTATGAACACAGAATTAGCCCCGATTCTTACCGTCTGCTCTGCAGGCAGCGCCTCGCCATGAGATATTTCACCTCGCAGGAGCTTGGTGTGTGGATGAAACGGCTCAGAACCGGATAGGAGACGATAAGCTCAGTTCTGAGTGGAAATGGCGTCTTTCTGGAGGAATCGTCTGTGCCGGGATTTTCTAAGGCCTGAAAATTAACAAATGATACTAGAACTTTAATCTTTAAATCCATGATCCCACCACACATTGACGTCCACTCATGCAGATGACAGCTCTCTCTCCCAATCCTCCCATACACATGCATGCTCGACTCTGAGCATGTACTTGTTGTCCCTAAGCCACTCATTGCCTCTCACAAAGCCAGCCAGTTCACTTTGCTCTGCACGGATGAGGGACAAAAATCCCGAAACGGCGCTGTATGCAGATAAGTGAAATTGGCTTGGCTAAAATCCCATTTGCTGTCTCAAGACTCGGTGAGTCAAAAGCAAATTGAGGATCTGTTACATCCAACAGAGGGCGCATGAGCTCCCCAGCTCCTTTCCCATAATGCCTTGTGACTTGTTGTTAATAGGCAGAGTTAATGTTAGAGAACCTCCAGCAGTGGGTTATCTCCTTAAGAACAAAAGGATGAAGCAATAGAAATACAACTGCCCAATCCTTATCTCACCAACATTTGCCATCAGAAGAGAGTCTGGCCCAACCCCTTTAAGGCTAAAACAGAGGTTGAAAGTTCCTCTCATATTTATCAAGAGCGCAATAAGTTTTGGTTTGGACATAGTCTATCTGCTGTCAATAGATCTTACTTGACAGGTTCACCATAAAAGGAATGGAGTCTAATGGAGCCGATGAAATGCGACAGAAAAACATTCAGTACTCCTTAGTATTAAAGGATTAAATGGAATCCTGCACTCTCCTTTATGGTGAAGTTTTTGTCCCATTTATTAATGTATCAATAGAAGCCAGGTAACAAAAATTCAGACAAGCAGAGAAAACCGTGTGTAATTGGACATTTCGTCCAAGGCGGACCTTCCTCAGCATATCTCTGTATGGGTCAGAAAGATCGTGCCTCAGCTTCTAGCACAAAACCGGTGTCTGCCCATTTCACATGTTCCCTCTCTTAAGAACCATGGCTGGTACGCCGCAGTACCACTTGTTTGAGTTCAGATCTGTGTCTTTGGTGCAGGTTGGATATGGAAGTTTTGGGATCCGGTTTGTTTTTCCCTTACTTTTTATATATCCACTGTGAGAACCAATGGTGATGGAGTTATTTTTATATAAGATATGGAAAACTGAACAGACCGCATGTCTTATGTTACAGGATATCCTACTATTATGGGGCTGCCCCTTCTGAATGTGGCAACTACTTGACTAATCTGGCCCTCTATCCACAGGATGGATTTTATGGGACTTTTATGTAATTAATCCCTACAATGATTCTTATTTTGTACTGTTCTCTCTCTAAAATGCAAATAAAAATACTAAAAAGATATACAAATTAGTGGTTCAATATCAACTATACCAGTCATGTTTGATGCTAACACAGAGCCTGTAAATGCACCATTTAGGCGACATGTACACAGGCTGTGATGAAACGGCATGGACGGCACATGGATGACATACATGTGCCACCCATGCCTACACGGCCCCACTCATTAAGGTAAGTGAGCATAGGCCGCAAAACAGACAGGAATAGGATCTGAGTTTTGCTCCTGACCCTAACACGGGACAGTGAAAATACATGGTTGTGTGTATGGGGCCATAGAAACACATGGCTCAGTGTGCTAGCTGTGAAATATTGTCAGTGCGCTAGGCCTTAATATCCAGATATCTTCCAGATAGTCCTTACCATGTAGTTTTTTGTGTCCTTCTAGAGTTGGTTATAGGGATTTTCTGACATCATGGTTCCTAGAATATGCTATTATATTATGGTCGGTGGGGGACTGACCTCTGGGATCCCCACTGTTCCTGGGAATGAAGCGGACACAGTGGAGGCAGTGATACGTCTGGGGTTGCCCCTGCTGACTAGGTCTCTCGGTTTCTTGGGTCCTTTTGGATATAGATTTCCTTTGGCCGGATATAGAATTTCTTATTGATGTTGTTATATTGAGGGACATTTATGTTTGTTTTGTATGGGGGGTGGGGAGTCAATGGTATTATTCTCGGAAGAGTCTTCATTGATGAATTTATTACTAATAGTTTTTACATTGCATACACCCAATGGTTTAAATTCATTCTGCAGTGCCCATTTGTGGTGGTTATATAGTGAGTATACAGTGCTGGTGAGTGCCACTTTCCCCTGCGCTGTGCTGCCACTACCTGGCTGTGCAGAGAACTGCAGCTGGCCCCATTCTCTTGTATGAAGCTACATCGCAATTCTATGCACAGTCAGGGTGCCCATTGTGCAGGAAAAGGTCAGAGAGGGTGCAGGTCTACACTAGCACGGTCTCTTCCTCATTCTCAGGATGGGAGGGGGGTCCTAGAGCTATGACCCCCACTGATCATAAAGTGTTGGCACAGGTACATCTCAGTAAATTAGAATATCTTTGAAACGTTCATTCATTTCAGTGATTCAGTAATACAATCCATAATCAGCGTCTTCCATGATTGTGTGTCCTACTGAACCAGACTGAGGGACCATTTAAAGGCTTAGGAAACCTTGGCAGGTGCACACTGAATTTACAATACTGAACTTTTTTACAATATTCTAATTTTCTTAGATTTGGGTTTACATTAGCTGTAATCCATAATCAACATTTCTAGAAATAAAACACTTTAAATAGAACACTCTGTGTGTAAAGAATCTAGAAAATATAGGAGGTCACTTTTTAAATTCAATTACTGAAAGAAATAAACGTTTCAAAGATATTCTAATTTATGGAGATGCAGCTGTATATCCTAGAGAGGACGAGATGGGAAAATCCCTTCAACTGGGCACATTAAAGGGTCCCATTTTGATATTTGCTATGCATCTCCCTTACCTCTGTGCACGTCATTGAAGGCCACAGTTACAAGTGCATCTCAATAAAGTAGAGTATCTGTGAAACGTTTATTTCTTTCAGTAATTAAATTAAAAAAGTGACCTCCTATATTTTCTAGATTCTTTACACACAGAGTGTTCTATTTCAAGTGTTTTTATTTCTGTAAATGTTGATTATGAATTACAGGATGTGAAAGATCCTCAGTGCGCCAACACCGCGTTGGCCCACACCTGAGTCTTCTTTCATATAAAACCACACTCACCGCCAGTGAGTGCCGGGTTCACAAGATAAATACAAGACAAGCTTTCTAAATTTTATATATTAACTCCTAAATGAGTCAGTATTAACATCTAACACATGCAGTTCAGAACAGATATGCAGATATATGCAAGCATTAACAGTTACTAGTTACAATATACAGTACAATAAAAATAAAAAGGGAATAAAATTGAAATAATTACTTTACCACGCATCTCCTTGATGTGGCTCTATAATCCAACACTCACACTTGCTCTGCCATGTGTGAATAACCAGTGGAGGCTTCTCAACATGTGGCAACAATCCAGCCTGCATGCTCTTCACAGTGGTCACTCTGATCTCTTGTGGTCTGTCAAAAAAAACTCTGTATTCTCCTGTAGTCTGTGATGGTCTGTAATAACTTCTTCCCACTGGCCTCTTACCTCATCTTTTATAGCCTTGATGACACCACCCAGAATGAGGTTATCAACAACAGCAAGTCTGATTAATTAACGCACTCAAGTCCAGATTCTTTGTAAAGAGCTGAGACCAAGTGAAATGATACAATGTTATCAACCATGTCTGATCTACCAGTGCAGGCTGGACAATGCATGTTTGTTTGATCAGCCAGGACTGTGTAGGAATTCAATGGAGCCCTGCTGGGATGGATACAAAGCCCTATTGTTCCAGTCCGGCCACTATTGGCAATATACCTATGAGTAGGCTGTGCACATTATGAGTAAAGAGAACTGAGAGAGAAATACGCTACCCAGAGATCAAAATACAGCTCTGAGTTGTATCCATATTTAAGCAGAATCATCACACAGGAAAACCCAAATCTAAGAAAATTAGAATATTGTAAAAAAGTTCAGTATGTCACCTGCCAAGGTTTCCTTACCCTTTAAATGGTCCCTCAGTCTGGTTCAGTAGGACACACAATCATGGAAGACGCTGATTATGGATTGTATTACTGAAATGAATGAACGTCTCAAAGAGATTCTAATTTATTGAGATGCACCTGTATTTTCCTTGGGGTATGTTCACATGGTAGAAATGCACATCCAGAAAAATCCAAACCCATGGCAGACCTCAGGTTTCTGTCGCAGTTTTCAATATTGAACTGGAGCAGGTTCGCTCTACTAGCCCCATTCAGTGGGGCTGATTCCCCTGCTGTATTTTCAGCATTATTGTTTCCAGTGGCAAAATTGCAATAACCATGCACAGAAAAGAGCAATCTCCCTTTGAAATGAATGGATCTGTTTGGGTATGTTCACACAGATTTTGGTGTGTATTCCGTCTCAAAATCAGTTCCCTTGTTTTCAATGAGAGGCAGAGATCAAAGCAGGAGGCTGAAAAAACAAGCACTCTGTTTGAATTGGCCACAGAATCCACGGCGAGATCAGCCTCAGAGTTCGTGGAACACTGCTGATCAGCGAGTGAAAGCTATGGCAGAAAGCCAAAGGAGCGGAAAATGAAGAGGAACCTGGGGTAGATGTCCTCCTCAATTCCTCATCATTTTCTGCCATGTGAATGAGCTCTTATGTAGCTTTTTTTTTTTTTTTTTTAAACTCAAAAAATGCACCAACATGTTGTGTGACCACACACTTACCGGTTTGTAATACGAGGTTTATTACTCCTATTTTTTTTTTTTTATGCATTGGGGTGTAAGAAATATTATTGACAAGATTTATAGTTCTATATTGAACAATATCCTTACATGTCTAGGGGACAGTCAGCAAAGAAATCAGGCCAACAACATGTATAGAGAAAAAGTATATTGTAGACAGGAGGAGTCGAGACAACACATGATAACCTCACCATCACAAATAAGCAACCCATAACCCACACATCAATACCCAGAAATAAATGCCACAACATTCCCCGACAATAACTTTATAACTCCACATAGAAACAATAGCAATAATACTGCACAGGCATTGATATACTCACCAGTTATCCTTCCTGTCTCTCTAGGCCTCAATCCACACCTATATCCCGACCTCCCTCAGTTCTCTAGGATCCCTCTCTTCAATGATCCCAACCTGCGTATTTTCATACCATATCAGACCTTTCCTCATCTCCGTCCTCTCTAGCCTGAAACTATTGCCCCCACTGATGGCCAAAGAATGGTTTCCATCTGTCTTCTCATTAATATGATCCCTGATCCTGCATACCCCGTTGTTATTACATCATAAATCTGTTTGCACCCTTCATCCGTCCATCCGAATGGGAGACTCTTGTGGTCTTAGGAGCCTTTCACAATCTGATTTCCTCTTCTTCCTGCCTATCTAGTTAGTGTTTATCTGATGTCCCACATGCTATAGGAACCGTATTCAGAACTTTGATGATATATCACTGCCTCTTCAGATTGTTATATGTACAATTATATTCCCCTATATACACAATTATATAAATCTATAATCCATGGGTATACCTTACAATATGGGTACAGTATATCTTACAGGGCAACCCTTAAAAGGGCCGTTGGGTCTATGAGAGGCATTTAGAAGTCTGCAGGTGGACAACACATTGGTATACATCCTGGAGTGGAGCGCGGGTGACAGCGCCCCCTGGGGTATGATGACTTTTTTAAACAGTTCATCCAGGTCCACATCCTGATGCATTGCCAGCTGTAAAGTGATGGGGTATGATATGGTGACAGCTCCAGGCACGAGATTCACATCTTGCTGAGAACAAGATCTCCTTACTCATATATTCCATCACAGCAGCTAGGAATACCGGAGCATTGGCAATGAAGCGTTTGCCATAATTCCCTTTCCTCAGAAAGTGGTGAATATGGCCAACTAGACATTTCAGGCCAGCTCTGGATTTTCTGCTCATCCTGCTGTTTCCTCTAGGCGTTGTCTATGAGACATTCCCATAAGGAACAGAATGGCTGCCATACAAGACAATAACCAAGAATGAGGGGAATAAGTGGTGGTGACGGCTATTTATACCCAGTGCTGCTCTCTGATTGGTGGATATCCAAGCCAGCTTTATGACATCAGCACCTCACGGGGTGGTTCTAATTTGTTGGTGTCCATTTCTGATTGGTGGAAATTGAAGCCTGTCCACCCTGTAAGGCTAGGTCTCACTTCATAATACTGGAAAATCCCATAAGAACCTATTGTATAGTTGCTTCAATGGATATGCTTTCAAATGATAAAGATATTAGTGAAGCTATACATATGTATAATTAGTCCATCAAGTCAAGTCTTACTTATTGAACTTAGGGTTTGTTACAGTGTATCAGAGAAGGCAATTACCTAAGCTATACACTGAAGACCAAATACCTCTTCAGGCCTGGACTCTAGGGTGACAGTTCTTACCTACACTGATACTTTGTAACAAATCCTCAACAATGTGACCAAGAGAAAAGTTTAGTTGGAGGTGAAAAAATATTTACTGTGTGAAGCAGGGCGATCGCCTCCAGTTCAGACTCCGTGTCTCCCATGTCATGATAAAGGACAGAGCTGTGGTATAATGCGGACAGGCACCGGAAATCTGTCCTCAGAGCCAGCTTCCAGTACTGCAGAGACACCTGAGGCTTCACCTAAAGAAGACATCACAATGTCAATACTGCAACATCACAGAAGATCTGAAATATTCCTTATGGTCACTCCAAGCACCTGCACTTTGCCCACGTAATGGGGTCTGCTCTTCCATAAATCTGTGCTCCAACAATCCGGTCTGGGGGGTAACTTTCTGAGATAAACATGGTCCTTATCCAGCCCCCTCCAGTGTTGGAGCTGTAGGACACCATGTTTAGAAGGACAAACTCCATAACCCCAGAAGGAAGTCTCTTCAGAATAGAGTATGTACGAGATGTCCAACCACAGGGCCTGCCGTCCATAGTATACAGTCTGCATTACATTGTTTACCAACCTCCAGTACCCCCAAACTGAACCACCCTGTTCACATTCACTGCGTTGTACTGCCCAGTTTAGTGCCATGCTGCAGCTGTGCTGTGTTCATGGAGACTACAGCAGTATGGGCGCCAACCCCTCTAGACCTGCAATTGTCACGCCCCTGTCACAAACATATCTCGGACAAAAGGCTCCAGTGTATGCCACCATATCAGCGTATATCATCCGTTTGCAACAATGTTAAAAAAAAATATACATACCATGAAGATGAGTGTTCATTTATAAATAGTGTATAGGTATGCTAGAATGGTTGGATAATGCTGGGCTGTGGGGTCAGGGTCAGTTTTGGGCGGAGTATGAAAAAAGTGACCAAATTACACTTCTAAATAAAATGTTGAGTAAATAGCATATTATGGTATTATATTGTATTTATTAGATGCAGAGCTTGGTACACATTTAATGTCATAGGAATTTAGGAAGGTTTAGAAATGTTACTCAGAGATACATGTTCAGTTCTATCAATCTAAGTCCCCGATATAAACTACAATTTCTTCCAGAGTTTTCTTACATTTCTTGGCCGGTTCTCATAAGAAGCTTCCATCTCTTCCTGCTCAACTCAGATTTTGTCTGGTGACAAGTAAGAGTCTTGTTTGGACTGTTCAGGCTCGGGGGCATTGATGTCTCTTTGTTTTGGTCTATTGCTCTTTTGCTTTCTTCCTGAATTATAGGAGCTTTGCCGCTCCAGTCTGACCATGGTCAGACCCTTTGGCACATCTAATTTCAGCTAAAATGTGTCCTACTTGCTAGACGTGTGTGGATACTACAGATTTATCATCCTGCATCAGCCACTGTGATAAATCTGGCGTCAGACTGCTTGTCTACATTTACACTGTCTATTAGTAAATCTGTAACCCTACAAATTTTCATTACCGCTCACATGTCCCAGGCAAACGCACTAAGATAAATGATAACCTATATCTATCCCCCAAGAGAAATATACACAAATAACCACAAGAAAAATGTAAACAATCGTAATTTTGGTAAGAACCAAATTAATCCAATTATAAATCAATAAAATTCATGTGAAAGACGGAGGGTTGTGGCTTGTGCCATAAACACCAATGCAACTAGTAATAAATAATATTACATATAGATAATACTAAGACTGGTAGCCACAATAAGTTAATATGGTGCTAATGTACAAAAACTAACCAGGCAGAGTTGATGCAGGAGTGACAGCTACGATCTCCAACTTTCAGCCCCAATGCGCGTTTCACCCTCCCCCCACCTCCAACATTCAGCCCCCAGAGGAAGCTGCGGGGAGAAACGTGTATTGGGGCTGAAGGTTGGAGGTCGTGGCTGCCACTGCTGTATCAACTCTGCCTGGTTAGTTTTTGTACTTTAGCACTGACAGGCATGTAATACTATTATAATGATGAATAATGAACCTATGAATTGAATGGAGTGTATGGCGTTATAACTTATTGCGGCTACCAGTTTTATTGTTATCTATACCTATTTATTACTAGTCGTATTGGTGTTTATGGTGCAAGCCATGACTCTCCGTCCTTCACATGAATTTCATTGGCTTTAAATTGGACTGCTTGGTTTTTACATTATGAATTAATAAATTATTATATTTTTCAATTTTTGTGGTGGTTATTCGTGCATATTTCTTCTGGGGGATACATATAGGTTATTAATAGTAAATCTGGGCCACTGTTTCTGGACATGATCAGTCATTTCTGAAAGTTATCAGGTCAGTCTAAGCCACCTGAGTCAATTCTGTCCCATTTTACACCACTATGGCCAGAAAATACCACTGAAATTCTCTCTGCTTCGAAGGCTTCTTCTGTTACTATAGATGAGAATTTATCTGAACCTTCAGTCTTTTATAAGGGAACTGGAGGTGGAGTGTGGCAAAACAGAGAAGTATTTGGCTCACCAACTCCACAGCCCAGATATAATGAATTATTCTGCAACTTATTCTTTCCCTTGTGTTAATTTCTCACCATTTTCATGATCTCTGTTTTCTATCCATGAAGAAGTACAATCCGGTTCACCCTCCAGTGCAAAAACCTGTCCTGACTTAGAGCTGCTCACAGGGGAAATCCTTGTGTAGCTATGTACAACTAAAATATCTCGTGTCCTGGACTCGAAGCAGAAAATTCACCTACACTATAACCACACATCACCTGTGTAAGCAGGACTAGGTCAGGACAAGTTTTATGCTTCTGTGTGTAATAAAGAATGTTTCCATTCAGTGACAGCAAGCAAAGATCTTGACAGCCATGGAAAACTGAAATGCAAAATATAACTATTACTACCTTACCATATTGTAGAAGGAGCAGCCCAGACAGGTGTAGATCTCCGCCAAAACTTTACTAGAGCACAGACCACTGGCCGCTTCCTGGAGGAAACTGACTGCTCGGGGAAAATCTGATGTACTCATGGCAGTAACACCTGAAAGAGGGCAAGTCACAAGTCAAGAAACCTAAATATCGGGCCATAGAGAAGACAACAGAGGTAGAAATTACCTTGAAGAAGGGAGGCAGCATTGTAGAGAACGTCTTTTACATGGCTGGTGGTCTGCACAGTGAGGATGGTCTCTGGCTCCTCAGGTGACACTTTCCAGGCTTTGAGCAGTGCTAACAAGTCATGTTCTGTGTGAGAACCATTACAGAGGTCTGGGGTCTAGAGATAGAGAAAAGTACTAAAATACACACATATACATATAGATACATACTTATGTATGAGTGGAGATAGCTAAATGCATTAACTGGTGTTACACAATACAGAGAAATGGTCCTAATGCTTAAGTTTGGACCAATGCCTTAAATTGAAGTTACCCAATATACACCCCTGGATACAGCCCTTCCGCAATAAATGGGGGTGGGTCATGTCCAGGAAGTGATCACCTTGACATAGCAAAGCCTACTATCATGAGCACCCATATACACCAGAGAAGGAGGACTAATCTAAAAATACTCTGCAGTGAACATCAGTGATGCCAAGTCTATTCCATGGAGTTGTATGAGTATAGGACCCCTACAAGAACACTGCTTGCATGCAATGTACACGCAGCAACGAGACCCTCAAGTAACTTACAAGTAAAGAGAACAAATCCACAGCATCACGGACGTGACCGTCTGAAAGCAAAAGGGCACACTGCAGGCCGGCCAGTCTGCTCAGGGCACAGGTCATCTCGTAGGAATGGTCAGCTGCAAGAATCTTCTCCCAGAGTCTGGAGCTGACTGTGTCCCCCTGTCCAAAGGCGTCCACCACTGCATGGATATATACAGCATCTCATTACCCATAAGCTATAATACAGGGGGCACTTTGTTTTTTCTCCATAGCATTACTTAGTGTCTGGTACAAACATGACACTTCCCAAAATATAAAATTATCAGCAATGGAGCCAATGACTGATGTTCACCAGGAATTATTACCTGCAAGATATTTTACTAAAACAGCACCCCTTCCCCCATAGAGGATGATAGAAGGACCCTTCCTCACCTCTGCTCAGGGCATCCTCCACCTGCAGTGAATGTTCAGCAAGGAATCCACCTGTGATATTACTGTGAATGATCACCATGTTATACAAGACAGTCAGCTCCAGGGGGAGGGTGGGGGTTGTGGGGGGTAACCCTGAAATTATACACAGGAAATAGGCAAATATTAAAGCCAACCACCACAGAAAAATTGGTCAGCACTGCCAAACAATGTGAATAAGATATGCAGGTGCGCGTCGCTGTGGATGTAATACCATTGCAAATACAAAATATCGCACCAGCCCTCTGCTAGCACCAAGCGCATTACAGTAATACCTCGTACATTCGCGAGGTTAGGGTCCAGAACCGGTCGCGGATCGCGAGGAATCGCGAATGTTTGGTACAAGCGCTTAGAAGCGCTTACAATGCCGATTTCTAATGTTTAACCCCTAAATATCAATAAACTTTACCCTACAGTACTGTACAGTATACTAAAGTATACTGTACAGTACTGTATATTAATACATTCATTCATTTTTCTTATACACTCACAGTAAAATGAAACTAATTACCGGGTACGTAACGAACAGGACGCTACTACCCAATAGCGAAGGTGTTTTTTTTTATTAAATTTCACAGATCTGAGAAAAAAGAGCAAACTCTATATATGTTAGTTGCCAAAAAAATATCGTGAATCTGTGAATTCGCAAATTCGGAAACGCGAGTGTACGAGGTATTACTGTACTGCAAATACCTACTGTATATAAGGAGACATCAAAATGAGGTTCTTGGTGCTTTTGCAACTTTGTGTGTTTGCCAAATATATAAAGCAGTCAAAAGACAAGAAAACCGAGTCCTATGTAACCCTGCAGATACGCAGCATTAAATAATGCAGTAGGTGTTACCAGCAGTCCTATGTAACATAGCACAACGACTGTAAGCTGGTAAAAGGGAGAGGGCGGGGCTGTGACAACCAGTAAGCCTTATTCAAGGCAGGAAGTGTAGAGGTCAGACATGGCACATTTATATGGAGTGACATCATAGCCCACACTACCAGCAGGAGATGTAGCCCCTACCTTGTATTTTCTGGAGGAGGTGAGATAAGTCAGAATGACACTGCTGCCTCCTCTGCTTCATGATGTGACCGTCCAAGGAGGTTTCTGAATCCTAACAAAATACAGATATAATACGTCATTGCTATAGCAGAAAATCTATATGTGCCAGGCTGCATTAGACCAGCACTGAGGAGCTGCAGAAAAAGGCAGAAGAGTCAGCAGGGGCCAGGCATGTCTATGAAGCAGGGGTGACTGACTCAGTGACAGCTCTGTAGCTCCTGTAAGTTAGCTACCTCCTGAGCTCAACTAGACGAGAAGGAAGAAGTGGCTGAAAATGGCTCACAGCGCTCCATTCACTTGTGTGTATTGGGGAAAACGATGTAACACTCTGCAGCACCATGCATTATCCATAGCAAGCACAGCGCCAGTGCAGCAGTCCCCAAGCTTTACCTTCCATGTCTTTATGATGTTGTTGTTCTCCTGCGTCCACCATGTCCTGCAGTCCTCATCCCCCGTTTCACCGTCCACCTCCATTTCTCACCTTGTGGGACACTTCTCTTCAGTAGTTGTTGGGGTGCAGCGGAGCCTCATGTTTATCACCACAGCTAGGATTTACAGAGAATTCCATTAATCTGGCATCAGTGCTCCAGAAACCCTGCTGTGCCTGGTAAGGAACAGGCAGCACTGGACGCCCTCCATCTGCCATATTGAAGAGGGAGGAAGGAGGAATAGACATAGTTACGCTTTGAAATAATTCTTGTGTGTATTAAGACTCCTGAGGAGAGCTGTGGACAGCACTGGTCACCTCAATATTGCTGCTGCCTGACATATCTAGTCTTACTGATGTCAATGGTAGGTGGACAGTAAGGAGCTTTGTCATTAGTACGGAGGCTGCTGGCGACAGCTGACTAGCCAATTGGGGCAGACTGCTTGGCCATTTGGCACCACAGCAGTTTGAGAGTGAGACTGCGGTGGGGACACATCACAGCAAGTCTGTAATAAGACTGCTGATGTGTGTCTGTGGGCCCAGGTGGTCGGAGTGTCTGTCTGGGGATTAGAAGTCCCTAGGTGGGGTGAATATACAACAAACACCCTAAGCCAGGTATAGCCAAGTGATAAGGCACAGCTGTGTGTACATAAAATATATATATTAGACTGTCTGTGCCACAGTCCAGTATAGTGTATTAGCCTGCACATTTGTGACTCATCTGTTAAAAAAATACAACTTGCTATTTTCTGGGCCGTTTTCCCACATCACCTTAAGCCATGAAAAATGTACTTTTTCACAGCCAAGTGCATGGCACAGTAGTGTGAATATAGCGTCTGTATCAGTTGACTATACCTGGATGCTTTGCATTCACCCCACCTAGCGGCTTATTAACTCCAGTCACTGCCATCCAGAGTCTTATTCCCATTAATCTCACCTTGGGTGTGCTCGCACTGCATTTTTTGGAGCAGATTTTGAGGCATTTTGTGCCTACAAGCTCTACCAGTAGCAGAACCAGGTACGGCGCCAATTCTCTCCATCTGGTTTTAACAAGGGGATCGGCAGAACCAGGCTGCATTCACTTACCGCTCCTCAGCCTTTAATGGGCTCTGCTCCACACAGCAGGTTGTGATGATGTAACGTGTGGCACATGGAGGCCCCCAGGTGGCTGATTAGGGAAGAGGCGGCTGCAGGCAGGAATGGGGATAAGCATTTTAATAGGGGCCTTTACCAGACCCCACTGCCTATTAAAAAAGCGATGGGGATCCAGAAAGGCCCCCTAAAGGCAACAGTGTCGGCGGAAATTTTAACACGGGCCACATTTGGCCCACGGGCTGGACTTTGGATATGCCTGCCTTAGAGGCAAATACATTCAGAAGGTGCAGTGAAGTCAGTTTTTATAGTTACTGCCACGAAAATGTGTCAATTCATAAAAACTTAGAAACCAAACCC
The DNA here is from genome assembly GCA_947044405.1 of Leptodactylus fallax. NCBI lineage: Eukaryota > Metazoa > Chordata > Amphibia > Anura > Leptodactylidae > Leptodactylus > Leptodactylus fallax. The sequence continues at coordinate 658,866 of CAMRHE010000669.1, forward strand.
GGCATTACTATGCTGACATCTGGGAAGTCGACAGGAATTGGTGTGCATTCAATGTGTTTTTCAAGGCTAACACACTGACATATATTCTATGGCCCCACGGTCCTGCGGAAAAATGCTAGGAGTATTTTTGGGCTAGGGCTAGCATACTGCGACCCCTTCACCAATAACGAATGCGGTAACTGTGACCTCGATGGTGCCGCAACCTCTAGTTGCAACAAGACCAGTCACTAGACGTTGCAGTAGCCTCACGGTCGCAATGCGATTTTATTCATCTACGCTGCACTCACAACTACACAAATCCATTGCTCTGGTCTGTTAAAAGACCAGAAAAACATACAGTCTATAAAACTGCTGGATGAAAAAGTTGGGCTTGCAGCGCTTTTTTTAGTGCGGTGATCTCTGGCGGATCTGCTCTGGCCTGACACGAATGTGAACACAGCCTTATACACCGGTGCAGGAGTTGCAGGGCAATATGGCAATCGCCCCAATATCTGACAGGTCGGAGGTGAATATGATGCAGTGAACAGACTTGATATTATTTGACCCTTACTCTACAGGTCACTCCCGCCCTCCATATTGTCCCCCCACATTGTTGCCACTATTTCCTCCTCCCATGACACAGTAGCCCCCCACCCACCAGTACCTGCAGTCTCTATGAGCCATCCCTCGCTGCAGCCGCCACTTCCAGTATAATATCCCCTCCTGTTCCCCTATTGGCTGGACGCAGATGGTGCTGGGAGTTGTAGTTTATATTGTGTAGCGATCGGTACAATGAGGGTAACTGCCGAGGTGTGGACTACAAGCCCCGACATGCACTGCGATGGCTGCCTGTAATGGACAGAGATATGGTTGTAAAGCTGTGAGGGACCTCAAGCGGACTGAGAAGAGGGAAGGAAATCTGAAGGACACTGCAGAGGGCTGAGGAGAGACTAAAGTCAGGGCTATGGCAAGAAGAGAAGAGCTGGGAGTCTGAAGATGTACAAGTCACATGATCTAGAGGTCACATGACCGGACTGAACAGAAGGGCTCACAGGCTTAATACAGCTCTATAGAAGCAAAGAAGTGAGTGAGAGGAGGCTGCTACTATAGAGGAAGGGACTCAAGTGTAGGGGAGGGATCATGGGGAGCAGTCTGTGAGGGAAAGGGGACATGGGGAGCGGTCTGTGAGGGAAAGGGGACATGGGGAGCGGTCTGTGAGGGAAAGGGGACATGGGGAGCGGTCTGTGAGGGAGGAGGGGACATGGGGAGCGGTCTGTGAGGGAGGAGGGGGACATGGGGAGCGGTCTGTGAGGGAGGAGGGGGACATGGGGAGCGGTCTGTGAGGGAAAGGGGACATGGGGAGCGGTCTGTGAGGGAGGAGGGGACATGGGGGAGCGGTCTGTGAGGGAGGAGGGGGACATGGGGAGCGGTCTGTGAGGGAGGAGGGGGACATGGGGGAGCGGTCTGTGAGGGAGGAGGGGGACATGGGGAGCGGTCTGTGAGGGAGGAGGGGACATGGGGAGCGGTCTGTGAGAGGAGGGGGACATGGGGGAGCGGTCTGTGAGGGAGGAGGGGGACATGGGGAGCGGTCTGTGAGGGAGGAGGGGGACATGGGGAGCGGTCTGTGAGGGAGGAGGGGGACATGGGGAGCGGTCTGTGAGGGAGGAGGGGGACATGGGGAGCGGTCTGTGAGGGAGGAGGGGGACATGGGGAGCGGTCTGTGAGGGAGGAGGGGGACATGGGGAGCGGTCTGTGAGGGAGGAGGGGGACATGGGGAGCGGTCTGTGAGGGAGGAGGGGGACATGGGGAGCGGTCTGTGAGAGGAGGGGGACATGGGGAGCTGTCTGTGAGGGAAAGGGGACATGGGGAGCGGTCTGTGAGTGGAGGGGACATGGGGAGCCGTCTGTGAGGGAAAGGGGACATGGGGAGCCGTCTGTGAGGGAAAGGGGACATGGGGAGCCGTCTGTGAGGGAAAGGGGACATGGGGAGCCGTCTGTGAGGGAAAGGGGACATGGGGAGCGGTCTGTGAGAGGAGGAGGACATGGGGAGCGGTCTGTGAGAGGAGGAGGACATGGGGAGCGGTCTGTGAGGGAAAGGGGAGACCGGAGCGCTGCGCAGTAAAGCGCAGGGATCTTGACTGGGGGCGGGCTGTGGGGGGACCAATAACGCGCTAGGGCGCGAAGGGGTGGGGGCGGGGCTTAACCCCGTTCGAATTGACTATGTCGCGCAGCCCGGGAAGCGGCCATTCCGGAGCTGCGCGGCATGCTAACGAGCGGTCAGCTCCCTCCCCCCCACCTTTTCACTGTAATGGCATCCCTCGATACCATCCTGGAGCAGATCAGAGCTGCTGCCAGCGTCCATGGTGAGGCCTGGCTGCAGGAGCGGCTGGCTGATATTATGCAGCCTGCCGCCCCCCCCATTAACCCTTCACTACCCCCGGAGGCGTCTGAGCCCTGATGAGCCCCCTAGGGCCCGGCGACATAGGAGTCCCTCTCGGGCCCCTCCAGGCCGGGCACCCCGCTCCACTGCTCAGGGGCGGAGGTCCCGGTCTGGGAGGAATCCTGCCAGTCGCCTGGCCCCTGCGGAGGTGGAGATCCCTGCCACTGGCCTTAGTGGGGGGACCTCCACATCCAGTCTCCATATGGCTACAGCACGTGGTGCAGCGGTCCCCTCCTGTGATGCTCCAGCGGGAGGGGGGACTGTGTCTTCAAGTCCCGTCGGTTCCGGCTTTCCAATTCCCCTTCGGTACAGCAGCGAGAAATTCTGAACGACGAGCAGCACGGCGCTGGCCCCTCCTTCACGGCACCACAGCCCCGGTCCGAGGTGCATCCAGTGGTTTCAAGTGCATACGCGGGTGCAGGTCAACCTTCCCAGGGATGTCGGTCGTGCTGCAGCTGTCAGCGGGATGGTTCTCAACAATCAACAGGCGCCAGCGTTCTCCTGTACAGCGACCCAGGTCAGCAGGATGCAGGACCGTCGACTGGTGGGCCCACAGCACCTACGCAGTCTGGTGAGTACCATTCATTGTCGTGTCCGTTTCCTCCTATTCTAATGTCCCAGGGGTTAGGGATAGATAGGCCGCAGTCCCCAGTGGGTGGTGGTGTAGCTTCTGAGGGGATTAGGGAGCTATTGGGTAGCGTGAGGGAGCTACTGTCGCGCTGCGAACAGAGTGTTAGCGGTTCCCCGGTGGCGGCGTGGGTCCCTCCTGCGGTTCAGTCAGTAGCGTCACAGAGTGCGCCGGTGGTAGGGGCTCCGGCGGGTGTCACAGTGTCTGTCCAGACAGATAAAGAGAAGGTTGATTCGGTGAGGCTAGACGACAGGGCTCGGGGGGAGGTTTATGTGTGTTTTGAGGGTCCTCTAGGGGCGCATTTAAAAAAGGAAGTGAGGGAGAAGATTTGGAAGGACGAGTACGTCGAAATCTTCTCCTTGCTCCCTTTAGCTAAATTTAACTTAGACAAGAGTAAGAAGGAGGATAGCAAAAAAGAGGAGGAAGAAAAACGTAGGTGGCGCCTGATTCCACAGACTTTTGCTAATTGGCTTCAGGCCTTTGCCATTTTAGCGAGTGTCATTGGTGAAAAGGCTCCTGACAACTGTTCGGGGCTTTTTTGCTATCAGGACTCTATAGGTGAGGCGTATCGGGTGTATGGGGGTCAGACATGGCTGCGGTATGATGAGCAGTTCCGTCAGCGTAAGGCGGTTCGGCCCAGCATACGGTGGGACCAGAAAGATATAGGTTTGTGGCTTCGGGTTATGGCACCAGCTCGCTTTGGCCAGTCCTTTCCTGGGGCGGCCGGTGGAACCGGCCATAGTGGTCTCAGTTACGGCTCAGGGGGGGCAGGTGCACAGGCCCAGCAAAGTTACGGGCTGTGTTGGCAGTTCAATGAAGCCCAATGTAAATTTGGCTTCAACTGTAGATTCAAACATGCCTGTTCATTCTGCGGAGGGGTGTCCCATGGTGCGGCACGTTGCTTGCGCAAACAAAGGACCAAGGCCTTGCCTAATAGTGGACAAGGGGCAGACGCCGGTGAAGCTGGAAGCCATGCTTCCGTACCTAAATAGTTATGTTAACAGAGAGAGGGCAAAGTTTCTGGTAGAAGGTTTTAGGGAGGGTTTTAGGATTCCCCTGCCGACGCACACAGTCCCCTTTTGTATAACTAACTTGAGGTCGGCAGCGGAACACTCGGGGGGTGGTGTCCAAAAAACTGGGGAAGGAGGTGGCCTTGGGGCGCATGGCGGGCCCCTTCGCATCACCCCCTTTGGAAGGTTTAATTGTATCTCCTTTGGGGGTGGTGCCGAAGAAGGAGCCGAATCAGTTTCGGCTCATACATCATTTGTCTTATCCCAAAGGAGCGTCGGTCAACGATGGTATTGCACCCGAGCTTTGTTCGGTAGTATATACCTCGTTTGATGCAGCTGTGCATTGGGTACGGCGTTGCGGTCCAGGGGCCCTCTTAGCTAAGACGGATGTGGAGGCGGCGTTCAGGTTGCTGCCGGTACACCCTGACAGCGTTAGGTTACTGGGCTGCTACTGGGACGGCGGGTATTACGTGGATCGTTGCCTCCCTATGGGTTGCTCAATATCGTGCGCATACTTTGAGGCGTTCAGCACCTTTTTAGAGTTGGTAATTCGGGAGGTGTCGGGGGTTGAGTCAGTGATACACTACCTCGATGATTTCCTCTGTATAGGTCCGGCAGGCTCCGATGTATGCGCGGTTTTGCTGGCAACCACGCAGTGGGTCGCCGGTAAGTTTGGGGTACCGTTGTCACCGGAAAAGACTGAGGGTCCGTGCACTAGATTGAGTTTCTTGGGCATAGAGCTTGACACTGTGGCAATGGAGTTCCGGTTGCCTGGTGACAAGCTGGTTGATCTTAGGGAGAGGGTGAGGCGTGCTCGTCACATGCGAAAAATTACGTTGCGCGACCTCCAGTCATTGTTAGGCAGTTTAAATTTTGCCTGCCGCATTATCCCCATGGGTAGGATTTTTTGTCGCCGGCTGGCAGGGGCCATGAAAGGGGTGTCAAATCCACGACACTTTATTCGGCTGGGGGTGATACATCGGGAGGACCTGGCAGTATGGGACACATTTTTAGACCAGTTCAATGGTAGATCACTGGTCCAGTCAGCAGTGATCGATGTGTTCGATTGTGACCTCTTTACGGATGCGGCAGGGGGCCACGGTTTTGGGGCCTATTACAGGGGGCAGTGGTGCGCCGCTCCTTGGCCTGCGTCGTGGCGTGAACAAGGTCTGACGCGGAATTTGACTGTACTTGAGTTATTCCCGATTTTAGTCGCGGTGTCCATATGGGGTGGGGCGTTCCAGGATAAAAAAAGTTAGGTTTCATTGTGATAACATGTCAGTTGTGTCGGCCATTAATAATGTGACTGCGTCTTCTCCTCCAGTTATCAAGTTGCTTTAGCGTTTAGTATTGCGTTGCTTGTGCCTGAATGCATGGGTGGTGGCAGTGCATGTTCCGGGGGTTAAAAATGACGTTGCTGATTCTTTGTCTCGTTTCCAGTGGGAGCGGTTTCGTGCCCTGGCTCCGGGGGCGGAAGTGGAAGGGATTCCATGTCCTCCAGAATTATGGGACTTGGTTTGCGAAAAGCAGGGACATTGATTCAGGCATCGTTGGCCCCCGGCACCTGGGATAAGTATTCAAGGGCTTGGCAGCTTTGGGAGGATTGGGTGGGAGATTTAGGTCAGGTACATACTGATGAGGATAGGGTTGGGGCTTTATTGTTCTTGTTAAGCCGTTGGTCTTCAGATGGATGGTCCGTGGCGAAAGTTAATGGTGCGGTAGCGGCGTTGGCATTTGGTTTCAAGTTGAGGGGTTTGGCGGACTTTACCAAACGTTTCTTGGTTCAACGTGCGCTTAAGGGGTTCCGCAGGGGCAGGGGAAGTAGTGACACACGGCGCCCGGTTACATTTCAGCTTTTGGAGCGTTTGGGGTTGGAACTGGGCCGTTTTTGTTCTTCGCACTATGAATGCGTTTTGTTTCACCTGGCTTTTTCTCTAGCTTTTTTCGGGGCTCTCAGGGTGGGTGAGTTGGTGTCCGTGTCGACTAAGCGGCCGGGTGGTTTACAGGTGGATGATGTGTACATGGAGGAAGGGGTCCTAGTGGTCAGGGTTCGCAGGTCTAAGACGGATCAGGTGGGGGCAGGGAAGTATCTGCGCCTGGGTGCGGTTGTAGGGTCAGATATGTGCCCGGTGCGTTGTTTGCTTGTTTTTCGGGGGGTTGGTTCCAGCTTCTGCGGGCGGTCCCCTCCTGCGTCATGAGGATGGTTCGTTCCTTTCCCGTTATCAGTTCTCGGCTGTTTTTAGGGGTTGTTTGGACTCGCTGGGCCTTGACGCCTCTCGATATGCTCCACACTCTTTTCGCATTGGCGCAGCGACTGAAGCAGCTAGTTGGGGGTTGAGCTCGGAGGTGGTCCGACGTATCGGTAGGTGGGAATCGCAGAGGTATAGATCATACATACGTCCACACCTTGCCCAAATGTGAATCATTGTGTTGTTGGGTATTTTCTCCGCCCTCCCCCTACTTTATTTCTTCTTTCGTAGGCCCTCCTGCTCGGTTAGTCTGGATCTTCGGCCATTCTTTTGTGTTCTGGGGCGCGGAGAGGGCCGGCGTGCGGCGGAATGGTCGGCAGCTGGGGTTCGACAGGGCTGCGGTCGTTGTACGTTGGATTGGAGTCCGAGGTATGGTGTGGAGTCGGGTCATGCCCGAAATCCACAGGTGCACGAGGTTGGATCGGTCTCCGGACATTATCGTGATACATGCTGGTGGCAATGACCTGGGGGTTCGTCCCTTTCGCGATTTAGTGAGGGACATAAAGTATGACCTGTTGAGGTTGTGGTCCATGTTTCCGGGGATTGTTACCGTGTGGTCCGATATTGTACCGAGAAAAACATGGCGGGAGGCTAGGTCTGTTGAAAGGCTCAACAAGGCCAGGATTAAGGTTAACCGGGCTGTTGCGGGGTTTGTGTCCAGGAACGGCGGTGTGTGCGTGCGGCACAAGGAGTTGGAGTCTGGGGAGGGGGGAGTTTTGGTTGCGGGACGGGGTCCATCTGAATGCGGTGGGTATAGATTTGTGGACACTAGGTATCCAGGAGGGTGTTGAGAGGGCCCTGGAAGTGTGGCGGGTCTCTCACGCTTAAGGGATTAAGGCGTGTTCGCAGTGGCGGGTGGGGTCCTTGGAGTTGGTGGTCAATTGGCTAAAAGGGTGGAGTCAAAGGTAGGCTCCACCTATACATTTGGTGGTAATTGCACATTTTGGTGGATGGCCTGGCGCACGGTGAACGGTTACAGGGTAAATTGGCCCTGGGAGCTGGTACATGGAAGAAGGAGTTCGTCTTTATTCATGGTGCCGCCGAGCCGGTGGTCGCGGCTGGTGGTAAATTTATGGTGTGGTTATGTTAGCGCCAGGCCGGGGGATTGATAGTTTTTTGTAGCTCCAAGGACTCTTACCCAGGTTAAGCGTTTATTGTTAAATTATTTTAAGTTATGCAAATTATAATAAGTTATACTTGTTGTTATTTATTTGTTGTTTGTTAATAAATACGGCTGCTGTGGCCGATTTAATCCAACCCTTTGGTCTTGGTTTATTTCAAGGGGTGGGGGGTTTGAGAGCTGGGGGGCAGGGGTCGAGGCTGGAAAAGAGGGGGAAGGCATTTAGGCCCAGCAGTTTGGGTATCAAAGGTGGTGGTGGGGTTCATAGGGGGACCCCGTTATCAGCAATGCCCAGTCA